>JAHFWJ010000395.1:4903321-6129152 GCA_028555115.1 Himalopsyche japonica
ATATATGTATTTCATTAGAACTAATTAAAAACAACTAAATTAAGTTATGAAGTGTTTTGTATCTTTGGCAAATCTTTTAGTAAATTTTGGTTGTAACATTAAGAAAAAATTATGATTTATGAACGAAACGGCAATAAATGAGAAAGAATGGATATTAAAGATTATGATTCGGATCAACGAATTTTAGTTGCAATTGTTTTCGTTTACTGAGAACTCTTTCATTGAATCAATATTTTTTCGTAACCCTGACTACTGTTGTATAGAATGCTTATGTATAAAATGTCTAGGCGCGCACAATAATGCTATGTAGTTCATTAGCTCCGAGATATTTAACTGCCTATCAAGAAGGGTGGAAGTTCAAAGACTGATGACGTTTTTAATTATGTGATTCATGTGTGGATACATAATTGGAAGCTTTCACCTTATAATAATGGGACTTTTGCTGAATTATTTTCTTCCGCACTTTTGACATCAAAGATAAATGATTTGCTAGAATTATAATTTACATCATTTATTTACTTGCAGCTAATGTTACAAATAAAATAATTTTCTTTTCGTCTGTTGAATTAATGACATAAAATCAATGTTGAATTTGAGTGTAATATTGGAACTTTTTTACTAAATGATATCAAAACAGAATTGATTTAAAAACCCATAAATTTATATGAACAAGTTTTTATTTATTCATTGAATTGGCATTCACTTGGTAGAACTCCATTATAACACGGTGAAAAAATAGCAATGTATTTTAGTTCTACAAAATTTTGTAGAACTAAAATACATTGCTATTTTTTCACCGTGTTAAGTTTTTATTTGCTATAAAGCAGCTTTAAGTAATAACCAGTAGAATATTTAAAGTTTTTCAATCACAGTTAGTTACTGCCACATTTAAAAAAAATTAAATCATATTCATTAAAATGAACGTTATATTGATATTAAATTAAAGTTATCGACATCTTTTCATCAACGCGAATAAACGTAAACATTATATTTTGATTCATACTATATTTATCTTCGACATATTGTCGTTGTTGTGTATATCTAAACAACATTTTCTGATAGTGTATAAGTAATTTTAAATAATAAACACATTTTTTAGCACTTATTTCCACAATAAATTTTTGGTCAAACTGGTCCTAATCAAAAAATATATTGTGGAAATAAGTACTAAAAATGTATTTATATTATTTAAAATATCATCCTTTTCCACCAAGAAGTGACAGTTAACACCTTAAAAGTGTATAAGTAAAGCAAGCAAAAGCCTACCATCTACGATTTTATTTTTTGGTTCTAGATAGCGATAAATAAATTATGCATTGTGAATTGCTTGTGATCTATGATTTTTGAATTTTCTACGGTTTGTCAGTCTGACATATAGATAAAATTTAAACTTATTTTCATCCTGCATTGGAAATGTATGCTACTAACCGTTTCCAGGGATAAAATCGTCTTAAAAATTTTATTCATGGTGCTACATGTAAGAAAAACTACCTCGAGCAAAATTTAGAAATTGTGTATTGTGAAAGCAGCCGCTAGAAGATGAATAATTTTCACTTTTTACACGTTACCAAAAAAACTGTATTTGAATATATATTAAAAAATAATTTCTCCGCATTAAATACGAGTTGACATGTTTTTTGCGACAAAAATGTCCGATTAAGCATTAAAGCGTTTCATTGTATAATATTTCTATAAAGTATTATTGAAATATAGGAATAAATATTAATATCAGGCCGAAACTGTGTGTTGTCAATAATAACTATGGCCATAAATATTATTGATTGAATTGTATTTTCGGTGAACATAACAATCAAGCAGGTTGGCATGTATATGTGTGTACGTTATGCAGCCATCGACAATTTACCCTTTAGCATACAAAATATTTTATAACACATTCGCGGGGTGCGAACTGCAACATAAAATGGATTATTGCATATTTGCATTGGGGTGAAAGCGCTACCTGCAAGCTCTATACGCAGTTATAATCACTATCAGTACATAAATTAAAATCCACGAAAGTAGAAAGACGGCTTGTTAAAAATCTTAAAAAAACTTCTTAGAAATATTACTCCTGTTTTTGATTTTAGAGAAACGAGGGTATTATTTTTAGCCAAGTATGTTACTTACGCTTAATACTACTACAGTAGTAGTACTAAATATATAATTTAAAAAATTGTGAATGATTTTCATACACCACCTTCCTCATCAAAATATTACATTAAACACAAGAAAATATTGAAGTTTAATTATTTGCGTTACAATTTGAATAATATTATATTGATGCAATTTTGCCATCTGTCATAGCATAAAGCAGTGACTTATAATATAAATCACAGTGTGGTTTACACGAACAATTCAACAAGCGTTCAATCTTTGAATATCTATCGTAGAATACTGACATATTTTATATTGAAATATCGAAAAAATAGCATGTATATGTGCTCGTAAAAAATTAATATCTGGAAAAATCTCTCGTTAAATTCCCAATTTTCCTTAAATTTACAATTATTTAAAAATAAAATTTATACTAACCGTATTGAAAAATCAACTATAAATCAAAAAAAAAAAATAAAGGCCACATAAAAACAAAAAAAAAAATAACATAATACATGCATTATTATTTTCAAGTATCATAAAAAGATATTTCAATATGTCACCAGCGAAAAGAATTGTTTTTCAAACGTACATTTAATTTATTCAGGTATTTTCCACTTCAAAAGATTTCTCTCTGACTAATCACAGATTTCATCAATAAATTTTGAAGATATTTTGTAATAAATACGGCCACAAAGTACGCTAGACATAATATATACTCCAAAAATATAGCATGTACCAAATCATGGTACAGCTAGAATTTAATAATATTTATATTATACAAAATTCGTCTTCTGATTTAGTTTCAAATGAAGACAATATTTATGAAACATTTATAATCAAAATTCATAGTTTCATTATAATTTAAATAATACACTCAGTCAATATTATACAACTCACCTGTTTTCATTTATTTCATATGAAACATGTGCCAAGCTTTGGACGGAACGCGTTCACAATGTGACAGGAATAAATATTTAGAATGCTAGACTGTGTACCTACCTACTTCAAAATATATACAAAATTTGAAAGTTACAATATGAGCATATCAAATTTTTAACTTATATACTCTCAAAAAAATATATACGCGCAGTTTTATAATACATCGCCTTAATATAAATAATTATATTTAACTTTAATGTGAAATAATTTTTCCAATGACGTTTTAATAATCGTTTTAACTAGTAAATTAAAGATATTTACATATATTTTAATAAAGAGTGAAACAAAATTGATGGGACTATCCAGTAGTGGAATACGAACAATGATATTTCTTTAAACAAGAGAAAATGTAGAAAAATGCTATATTTTGTAACGATATCAAAACATATTTACGTATTATGCGATATGAAAAAATATTAATATATAAAAACAATCATCAAATGAATTTGTAGTAAATATTTTACTCATTATTTCTCATTTATGATATTGAACTAGGGTGTTTCATTGAAATTCAATATCAAATTTGATTTGATAAAATTTGTCTACAATTCTTCAATTCTTCGTTATATTACACGAATGCAATAGAACTGACCATTATAATCAATTTGCCTCGCTTTCATACTAGAAGGAAAATACAAACAAAAACAAACATCTAGATAGGAAAGCTGTAGAAATTATTTTGATAAATACTGATTGTATTGCAATAACATTCAAATTTGTAAAAGATCATTTTATAAAAAAAAAAACATCGTTATGACTTTGTGATGAGAAGCTTTCATAATAATCAACAAATTTCCAAAAAATGGTAAAGATATTTATTCACGATGCAGTAAAAATAAATTATACTTGTAAAAATCTAAAACGCATATTTTGAAATATACGTATTTTCTAAGCCAGAAAAACCATTGCAGCCTACTATTAGCGTTCAGTCAATGGGCATGTAATGAAAAAAATACAATCGAGTGCAGCAAGACTAAACAATGATTTCCAGTGGGTAAATAATTAACGGATGCTCGTGGGGAAAAGTGTACATAGTGGGCACACTGTGCCGGTCATGTGGGAGTATAGACAGAAGTGCATAGAGCCTGTAATACCTGCATACAAAACTGTGCACGCACTGTCCAGCCAAATGCGTACATTGCAACTCAATGCATTTTGTAGTCGATTTTCCACGGACGGAGACTTTTCAGTTTAATATTTAATCCATTTATTACTTACAGACTTTTGTAAATATGTTAAGTCTCCCGGATGTAATATTTTCAATTATCCAATGTTATATATTATTGAAATATAAAATACGAAGTAGGGTTAGCATTCACAAATTAGGTGGTTTTATATTCTAAAAATATGGATATAATTAGCATATTTTTAGAATCAAGATTATCAAGAGAAGCGATTTCAATTCCGAATACCGGGATTGAAAATATTTTAACAGATATATATGTACATTGATAAATAAAATCAATAAAAAAAATACATTTTCAAAAGTTGAGAGGAAAACGAGCCGAACGATGATTTAATTAATAAAATAATAGTATTTAAGCTTATTTGCATAAAAAAATTATTGCTTCTTTCTCGGTTGTTGAGTTCTATTTATCATTCAATGATATTAAAATGATATTTCAAATACTAAATAACAGATATTAAGAAATCTTTTAGAAAAAATTCCAGCAATGAAGAACATTCCCGGTTTTTATTATGCCGATATTTCAATGCCTTATCAAATTTTCACATTACGAAAGAGATGAAATGTAGCTTTATTTGTAGCTTTTAGTTTACAGCAAGATTTTATTCTCTCAAACAAAACAATAAACGGTATAGTATTATATATTTACGAAAACCGCTTCTAATTGAACTATCATGATATGTATTACCTAAGAATACTGTCGCTCGTGGTTTGTCGTGTTAATTTCACTGTTTTTTTTCACTGATTTAATATCACGAGGTTCTCAGATTCAATGCCTGGAATTTTTTTCATTTCTAATATTTTTATGTAGGTATATGTGATCTTTTATTCTTTTGATCCTTTTAAATTTGTTCATATGAATCCTTATTCAATATATTTGAGGAATCTGCCATTCAATGTTATGGCAAATATTTTTTTAAATAACATAATTATGGGTTATTTTGTGCAATACCAGAGTTATATAAAATAATTTTCTAGAAGTAAATATATTATCACCTTAATACACTGCTGTTGTCCGTCACCTTAAATATGAAAAAACCATGCAAAGCTTAAATATCCATGCCCTCTTGATATTTCAAATTGACTAAGGCTACGCCAATGGTCTGTCTCCGCAACACGTCATTTGTGTGATTCAACGATAGGGGGCGAATGCAAAAAAGAGGAAAATAATAAAAAAAAACTGGAAAAATCTGTTGATCCGGTGAAGGTTACAATGGCAAATACTAACCACTTACAAAACAACGTGCATCGGAATTATAATGTCATTTATTTTACTCTCATTATTCTCACACCTATTAAACTTTTCACTTTTAGGGTGTTAACTGTCACATCCCGATGGAATATTTCATATGATTTTTTTATCTTACTGAACCAAACGCTTTGACTCTGTTGTAATTTTAAATAAAGAAAGCCGTTTCATTGAATCCGGTTAATATGGACTTTATATTCACATGCTAAAAGGAACTATTTATTGGCGAATACTCGTTAATTACAATTTTGTATACATTGCTATGTCTAGTAATTATTAATTGTTAGTTTTTCTTTCTGCTATTTCCGATAATATGGCTTAATTCTTTAGCAAACAGCAATGTGATAATGTTTAATAATTAAATTTAAATAAATGTTTTTCTCCAGAAATAAGACTCTAGGCTTTTAATTAAACTACTCAAATATTTTATTTTTGACGGGCCGTTTTTTAAGTGGGTATTCTATTCAATTGATATTTGTATACTTTCGTAATACTTACCTTGTTCTTTCAAATCACGATTCCAATGCTTATATTTTTTAAATTGAGCTAAGATTGAAAAAACGTACCTACAATATGTTTAATATTTTAGACACAGATGTATTGGATTATATATAGCAAATATTCATCATATTTTAAATAATAAAAACACATTTTTTAGTACTTATTTCCACAATATATTTTTTGATCAGGACCGGTTTCGCTCATCGCGAGCATTATCAACTGATGAAGCCCACTCGAATGATAATGCTCGCGATGAGCGAAACCGGTCCTGATCAAAAAATATATTGTGGAAATAAGTACTAAAAAATGTGTTTTTATTATTTAAAATATAATGCCTTTCCATCAAGAAGTGACAGTTAACACCTTAAAAGTGAAATATTCATCAAATCAATTTTCTCTGTTTTTTTTTCGGTAACTCAATTGGCAAGTTCTCCTTCGAATCGAACCAATATTTTCAGAAAAACAAATCTAAAAATCCTATTCATTAAAATGAACATTTATAAAATATATTATATGAAAACAAATTTGCACGAATAACAAATTATCGCTATTGCAATACACATCTTTGCAGCAATGGATTTTTGCTCGTTCGTGTACTGACTTATATGAAATAAAAATTTATTAGAAATCATTTTAAGAATAAAATTGGTATGTTTTAGTTTGTGTTTCGCTTTGTATAAAATATTGAGGGATTAGATATGTGATTTTAACATGAAATGATAGATAAACAAAGAAACCACCGAAAGCTATTATATCTTTTACATCATTTTTTGGTATCGTTTTAGAAAAATAACAAATTATGTATATATCGTACGATCCGAGCATCGTTACATACATAAAATTAAAAAAAACTGTAGGAAATAAATTCGTGCAATTTTTTTGCATGAAATTTTATATATCGCTTAGATTTAATGTCAATGTTTACTTTCTAAAAGTGTAAAATACTATATAATATATAGAAAATAATGAATTGAATTACATAGGCAAAAAATATGTTAGAGTTTTTCTTATCCGTTTATAAAATACGTATTCATAAAATATAATAAATAAAATATTAAAAAAACACAACGATATAAATGCAGATACTTTAGGAGGTTCAGTAGAGTTAAAATGATTTTTGAATTATTAATATACTGTGTGTATGAATCTTTATTTGCGCGAGCGCTACTGATAAAAGGGGTGCATTGATGATGCAGACGAGAAAATTAATGTCGATACATTCGGAGGTGAATTTTGTGATCGGCAATAATTTAACGTTTCACTGGTTTTATGAAACTATCGGGTATTTTATATACATTCGTGTTTTGATTTCATTTCCATCATTAATTTTGGTTTTAATTTATATAACATAGAATGTTGCTATATTTCGTGTTGTAAGTGTTTTTTTATAAATCGTCTATTTTTTGAAATCATACCTTTAACTTCTTATTTATATATACTTCAAAATATCACATCCAGATATGTGTAGTTGAAGCAAGGGAGATATAAGGTTAATGATAATTGATTAAGTTTCATTTGTAAAAAAATACTTGACGATCGAGTGTAATATATAATATATATTTAATAATATATTTAAATATTTGTTCATCATTATCAACAAATTGAAATAGAAATATGATTAAAGAAATGACACAAAATCAAATATGCAGTGGAATGATAAAAAGTATTTTTTTCGGAAAAACAATCTAGCCACGTCATTCTGAAAAGATAAAAAAAATATGTTCACATCGTTGGAGTAGTCGAATACATATTCGATAAATAAATAAAAATCGTCCTTTATAAATAGTTTATTTTTTTAAATAAAAATTATTTTCAATGAAGAAATTCAACGTAAGTATTTTAATAATAATAAAACAGTGCCTTCAAATAACGATATAAAACAAATTTATTGCACTTTACTTACTTAGTAATCATAATTATAATAATAAATACTGCACATCGTTTCATATTTTTATAAGAGAACATAAACCCTAAATAAACATTTTTTTATCTAAATCACTTAATAAAATAACATGAACGAATAAACTTCAAAAATACTTTTGAGTACAAACTTAATATTCAAATAAATGCTGTGAATGGAACCGATCTTTTATAATATTATAAATGAAACGTTATTCTACAAAATTGAGGTCATACTTTGGTTTCTGTTACTAGATACTAGTTGATTTTTCTAATAAATAATTACAAGAATTATACTATGTACCTTCTAAGAAGTACCATTTTTTTAAATACAATGGACTCATAATTTTATTTAATTTAATTGAATTTACATACACAATTTTTGTTCAATTGGTAATAATGTCAAATCATTTTTTTTTCTATACTGCTATCATTAAAAAATATTTTAACATTGGTGAAAAGAACGATGGTATTAGGTTTAAATTTGACGGTCCATTTAATTAAAAACTTTATTAAAAAAAAAAAACTGCCCTAAGTTATATTTTAGAATTTTTAGAAAAGCATCCGTTTAAAAAAAATCGTTTCTTATGGAATCCTCAGAGAGTAATTAATAAGACCCGAATTGGTGGTGATTGAATATTTCTATTCATTACTTTACATTTTAAACATTTTTGAGAACAGAATCTTGTGTTTTATTGACTTTGTAGCTCTAATTTTGGAGTTTACAATTGATTAATGACGCAGTATAAAAATTATAATTAAATTGAACATAAATATTCCACAACGAAACATCAGTTTTTGAAAATCAAATTATTTTAAGTACTATGATATATTTTCTCATTTATCTACAACAATGTCGCCATCTTTCATTTACAGTATACACAAAAATTTATCTATATTCGTTTTCTGTTATAACTACTCTTAAATAATATCAGTTGATTCAGATCATTCACAAAATTACAGAATTAATATTTTACATGAATAAGGATTCTAATATCATATGATTACACTTGATTTTAAATAATCAATTAACAAAAATATCAATGACTATTCTTTTATTTTTTAAGAGGTATGACACTTTCTTTTAATTTGCATTTATTCACTATATAATTTCAACATCATTTACTATAGTATGATAACCGCTTACAACACTATTTTTTTTGTTTTAGCGAATAAGTACGAACCTATGGACTTTTGTATAATACAACTAATATTTTATTACATATAACTAATGCAAAGTTCTCGTGAAAAGATCGTCAATATCGTTGTGCAGATACATGTTATAAATAAACAATCATATTGTACATTAATCATTTTATACACAAGATCAAATCCGTTAGATTTTAACTGAATGACGATAAAGAAAGTCAAATGATTTCACCAAAAAACTTAATGGATGCCATCATAATATTGTTTTTTTATGTCACAAATAATGTTTAGTAAGGTCTCCAAACGACTGCATTTCCATCGTTTTGGGGTTGACCTCTAGGTCCTCCAAGTCCAACGCCTCTCACGTCTTCGCCAACTCTTGCTACAGCAGCAGCACACGAACTGCCACCTAAGAGATCAGTCCCAACACTATTTTGACTTAAACCCATATGCTGTTGTCTATGGTTGTTGGTCGTAGAGGTTATCTGGTCCATCATCGATTGCAAATCATTGTGATGATTCTGCGTCGAGTGAATTGAATTCGAATGAAGAGGGTGAAAATTATGCGTCTGGTTTGCAGCCGTGTATAGCTGGCTATACAAAAGGCTAGCGGGTAGAACGGGATACAGTGAATTATTACAATTTCCCGTCGAATATCCGGAGCCGGAGTTTTGGTGGCCGCTCATCAGCGACGGGAAATTCGACGCGTTCGCGTTGCCAAGGTGAGTGATACCGAGATTCGAGGAAGTGTTTGAAGTCAGAAGATCGTCCTGGACCGGTGATTCTGCCTGAGAACTGTTATCGCTGAGAGATCTAGGTCCAGCTGATAAGCTGAAGTCGCCGGCGTTATTGTTAGGATACCGTGGTACCAGGAGGCTTGAGGTAGTCGACGAATGATTGTGGGAAGGTGGCGTACTCACCAGCCCCGATAAGTGCTGATCGAGCTCTGATGCGGTAGTATCGGGTAAAACTGTTTAAAAAATAGATATCAGTCATATTTATAAAATATTGCACTTCTTAATCAATACAAATATGTATATAAAAACTAGTTTCATTGATATTCATCAAATTGATAATTAGTATGAAAGAAATCTTTATCCGTATGATACTAATCAATATTAGTAGATCATATACAGACTGGCAAATACTTTAAATAATTCATTATTACTTATCGTATGTTACTGAAATTAAATTAAAAAAAAAAAAAGCTTAAGCGTATGTTATAATTGTAAACAAACTTTTGTAACTGTTTTGCTTAAAAAAATACACATAAACCCAAAATAAAATGTATATAATAGAGCCGATTCATATTGAGTTTTTTTTTTTATTTTTCCATATTTAAACACGTACATATCAATTAATCATAATATAGATCTGTCCAATCATAAAAAACCACAGTCAAATACTAAAACGCATTCGTTCAATGCAAAATAAACACGTCCTCGTCGAACAATGATTAGTCGCAGCGCTGAACAAAAATTCCTCTAAAAATGCACCCTGATCGACCCACATAATTTTGATGCATATTCTGGATAACCGAATAATGTAGGATGTTTCATTAATATTACCGCTAAATAATTCATCTGTCATAAAAAATTTATGATATAGACTGAAGGTGCTTGATGGAACTTCAATATTAAATTTGAATTGTTACAACTTTGTACGATTCCATATGTCTTATCACAAACGACCCAGGTTTCGCCCTTCGGCATCTTCAGGTATTCCATCGCACGGATCGGATGTCAGCAGATGTAGAGATTCAATTTTCGGAAAAAAATATAGTCGGCTCAATGTCAATCAATAAAGCGTTAGATTTATGTAATAAAAGGATTGTGTCTTATTTTAATTATTAAAATGAACAGTATGATGTGCATATATGTTAATACATTTAACATTAGTTAAGAAAGAGATCAGAGTGAAAATATAACTATGGAATACTGAAGCATGAAATATCCAAATATTTCGATATTTCTAGCCGAAATCATACGTTATTTTTGTGGAATATAGTTGAACAATATTATTCCACGTCATTAAAGTTTAATGTTACTTTTAAAATGTCATAAATAATTTTAAATAAATATGTTACAAGAGCTCAAATTTTCAGTTTTATCCTCAATTGATGGTTACTATGATATAAAATGTAAGCAAATTGATATTTTTTCATTGTTTTTAGGCGTTAGTAATAACCGCTTTAAGCGGAATTTCTAAAGATCAAAGATTAAAGCTGCCGTTGGTATATAACTGAGCTTTATAAATTGTATACTATACAAATCCCATTTTCCAAATATGTGCTTTAATATATGATACGCATTTTCAGTAAAATATTATAAACTCATGTAAGAAGCAACCTGTATGTAGTTAACATCCTAGCGAGTTTTTCGTTTTTCCCGATGATGGTCGTTCTGATAAAATATTGCCTATCAATTTGATTGATAGGTCGATCGAGGTATGGCAAATAGATAAATCTACTAGACTCACCACTCGAATCCGTTGCAATTCTGTGAATATGCGGATATGGCATCATATTTTCCAATGCAAATACAACCCTAGTAACTGTCAGTTATGTGTGTGCAGGATACTATGACCAATGAGTAACTTTTAAAATTCGTTATTAAGCCTTAACGATACATTTTTGCTTAGAATAACCTAATATTCATAAATGCCATTTTTTTCCATTTTCTTTGTCATTTTATAAAAGCAATTTATTTTCCCTATTTCTTAAATACAAATGATAAAAATGAAACCTTTATTAAAAGCAAAAAACATCTTAAAGTATTTCAAAAAATACCTTGACTTTAAAAATATATTTAGAAAAAATATTCAACAAATAAATTTCAAAAAATTATTCTTCAAGTATATGTAAATATTATAATACTATATAATATAGATATTCTTGATAAACACCGTTTCCATGGCTTGTATTTCTTTGATAGAATTTTACTTAAAAAATTAAAGCCAAGAAAACATTTTGTATAAATTTATTGTTTTTAGACGCTGTAATTAATGTTTTCCTAACAAAACTTCACAAAGCTTCAGTCTCCCTATTCCTACATTCCTAGTGTGGGTCAATAGAATTTTACCAACTTTTCTTCCTAAGAAGTAACAATAAGTAATTTAAGTATAGATTCTTGTACGATATTTGAAAGTATCGATGATCGATTTCATCAACGGATTTATAAGCGTAGAATTATTATTGAGCTTCTCTGTGTTCTTGATGACTTTTCACTTGGCTGTAGTAAAACCACTTGGTTTCTTTAAGAAGGTTTTTTTATTCAATGTTACCTTGAATTTTTCTCACAATAGAGTCTTTAATCTAGGGTTCTCAACATTATATGAATTTATACGGAAGCAATTATAATTACTACGTAAAGTAAATCATCATAATAAAAATTAATTCATATTGTTTGAGGATTCGAAAAAATTCTGCGTTTCTAAGCGGGAAGCAGAAATAAGAAAGAAAGAAAAAGAGATTTATTGTACAGGCTTGACTTTTTTGCACCGCGGTGTATATTTCAGTAACTGCATTTATGTTTGTCCATATTTGGTTAGGGATATGAGAGGAAGTAGCTATAGGCTAGTAACTATGAGCGGCGGTGGCGTGTTTGATGCGCACGATGTGCGATCAGCGAACAAATTTATATGGCGTACATTTATATAAAATCGTTTTCAGCAAAATTCTCTCCAAACTACGGTGAATGTTTTCGACTGCGGCTTTTGTCATATAAACTCAGCTCATATTATGGCTTGACGATGTTTAAAAATAACAGCAAAATGGGTAATATTTTATAATTATTCAAAAACGTAATTTTTTTACTTTTATTTATTCCCGTAATGAAAAGAATAAATTCTTACTTTTTTAAATTCTAATTAAATATATCATTGATTTATAATTAGACCGTGGGTTCATATTATGCAAGCAACCACTTGATTCGGATCACCGTGAGTCTTAGTAGAAAATTTTAAACATTATATAAAAACATATATTGTAATTGGAGAAAATTTAAATCAAACACTCACGTAAAAAAATGTTAATGAAACAAACATTTTTCACTGAAATGATTTACTATTAAATAAATAATTATTGAAACAATACATATATTCATAAAGGAAGTCGTGGAAAGTCTTCCGTACTCACTAGTGTTCCCAGTGAAATCTTGTCCAGCATTTGACGGTTGCTCGGTTGGAACTCCAGTAAAGGCGAGGGATGGTGTATTGAATTGAGGGGCTGAAGGGGCAGCACAAGATGATAACCCTCCGCCGGCAAGATAAGGTGAGTAAGCTCCCGTTCCTCCGTAGCCCCAATGAGAATTACCTGAACTTAAGCCGAATTGGGGCATATCTGCAAAAAAAGATTTCATCTTATTTTCTGATGCCAACATATTTTATTAAGGAAAATTCATTTGATTATTCGGATAGTGATCAATTTATATGTACCACAACTAACGGAAAATAATATATAAATCATTATATAAACGATTTTCTGCTCAAAATGTATGTAATGCTGTATGCATTTTAAAAATTATATATCTAGACGACGAGAGGCAAAACATTGTTAATAACAAAAAAGTACGAATCACTACAAAAGTTCATTGATCAAAACATTATATTGATGGTTTATCGCAAACTTTCAGTTAACTACAGGAAATGCAAAAAATAACTCGGCATTTATTTCCATGTCTTTATAGTAAAATAGCAATCGTAAAAATTATACATTTAAACGTAAAAAATGATAGTCTAGTTAAATAAAGAAACTCGCATCGTTACTATACAACAACAAATTTATTAATGACATTCATTTATTCATTCGGTTTCATTTGGTTTCACTGAATATAAATGTGTTTTTGATAAAGACTACAAAATAGCCATTTGATTCGAAGGCCACTACTCTAAAGAGATAAATCCTTCCAACTGATTTTAGGCTAAGTGCAAACTAGTGTTTGTATATTCATTGACAGTTTTTATTTCACACCTAAACAGATGCATCCTCGTTAAACTATTTCATGGTTTTACATTCGTATATTTTGATAGATTTTGGAATTTAAAACTTTGATATTATATTAATTATTTAAAAAAAAACAAAGACGTTATTGACTGAAAGGACAATTAATGGTTCAGTTAATGGTTCCGCACTTTTGAGTTATACTTCTTAATTGATTTAAAAATGTCAAAATTATAGCGAGCATGTGTTCGTGGTTTGAGAGTTATTTTTTCACCTCTTCAAGAATTTTTCCTATACCCCGAAAGAAGAATGATCTTAGTAAGAGTAAATTTGTCATAAATTAAAAGATTCAACTTGCTCCAGGGTATCTGATAGATCAATTGATTTACAGTAATATTGGAAAAAATACTCCTTTTACTGTCAAGATTCATCGATAAATATGCTTGATACGCACACAGCATGCAGACTATCAAAGAAAGTGTGACACATTTATGTGGTAATTTTTCAATTTTACTTCTGAAATAGAGTATCGTCTATTTTATGCAAGAAGTAACGATTTTCGTCAAACAAATTTTCTTTTAGAAGATATCCTGATAGTATTGTCCATTTTTTACATCGATGAAAAACGTGTAATTGTGGTGCAACAGTATTTCGGTAAGTTAACCTTCTGGCTACTGACGTCTCAACTGTTGAGATGGATTATTGCAAAAATAAAGAAGTGTCAACGGTATCAAAAGTTGATAGATAATTTTTATATTGAAATAAAACCTGATTTTAATTATTCAATTATACACTATTATGTCATTATTGAATTATATTATGAAATAATCGGTTTTTTTTTTGGCTCACCAGGGAACGGGTTAAATAAAAAAATAGTTCACTCTTTTTCGCATTGATTTGTTTTAAATTACTTGTAACAGGCTTGCATCCTCGGTAGTATAGTGGTAAGTATCCCCGCCTGTCACGCGGGAGACCGGGGATCGATTCCCCGCCGGGGAGTTTTTTTGATATATTTTCATCATAAAATTTGTCACAAATTTTGTTTATAAAAATATATTATTATGTCGCTTTGCCGACTCCGTGGCGCAACGGTAGCGCGTCTGACTCCAGATCAGAAGGTTGCGTGTTCAAATCACGTCGGGGTCAACGATTGATAATTGTTTTTGTAATTACTTATATTTAATATGGAAATCTTATGCTTTAAGTCTTCTTATTTATAAATACAACTCTAAAATAACATAAATTTAATGAAACGGTCATTTTTATGTTTAGCAAAAAACCTTTTGTAATTACTTGTACGGGCTATTTCCATCAAAAGAATATGTTATAACGGTCATTTGTCTTGGCACACACTGCAATAATACTTTTATTTAATACATTCGTGCATTTGCTTTAAAATGTCAAAAATTTGAATCTTTATTATTAATTCCATAAATAAAAGGAAATTTGAAATGTTGAAGCTATGAATAATCCCAAAAATTGTGTTACTTACAACCTTTGTTTCGCTTTTAAGCACCTTCGGACATTCTATTTCTATGATGCAATATAACTAACAGTTATATTACATTTTGTACCGCTTTTAAACAAAAAGAATTTACACATAAATTTATATATCCTAAGGATTTGAGTTAAACATACATCTGATTTTTTTTTTTGTAACTGCTGGCTTGATAATAAGTGACGTTCACATTCGGAAAAGATATTCTCATAACCAAAACAACCTTATGACTTTTTGACGGAAAGTTTTCATAAAAATAAAGTACTTTTCATATACAATTGAGTAATTTAATACTTGGTACTTATTTTTAAATTGAGATTAAATATAAAATATCTTGTTATAAGAATAATGTTTTCAGATTGATGAATTATTCAACGAATCTCAAGGAAACAGTTGTAGCAAGGGTGAATTAGAAAATATTAAAAGAGCTCATTCCTCGCTTAAAAGAGGCATTTAATTGAATTGGGCTCTGGTATATAAATCTTATGTAAATATATCCAAATTTTCATATAATTTCGTATCTGTAATTTCGTATTCGTGTGAAGATGCCAAAAAGTAAAACCCATGTCATGATTGACAAAACTTCAGTGTGATTGTATACAGTTTTATCAAATAAAAGTTGATATTGAAATTTTACAAAGCATTCTCAGTCGAAGTTCTTAATAGATGGCAGCAAACTTCTAATAAAACATATGTGTTATATTGTGTTAACACTATCTTTGCCTAATACAAGCCTCTTTTGTTCTTTTTAAATATCCAACCAGTTATAATGAAAATATTTGACAAATGGCATGAATATTGAATATTAGTAGCTTTTCAATATAACATACTTCAGCTTAAGAAAATGTTTAAAATATCAATCAGTCATCAAACTGTCAAAATATTATCTTTCCTTTTTATTTCGTTTGGATATTATTGAATATATAAAAATTATTAAAAATTCAGGATGATCACTACTAAGATGTTAACTGTCATTCCTTGATTGAAAGGTATGATATTTAAAATATTTAAAAAAAAAACATCTTTAGCACTTATTTCCACAATATATTTTTATATTATTTTAATTGAAGGATTATAATTAGAATTTTTAATGCCTTTTCGTTTCAAGCTAGATAGATTATCTATCCATAGTGAAAATTTCAAAGCTTCCATTGATTTGTCTATCATCCGGAACTGGAATATAAAGGAATGCACGTGACGTCTGTTTAGGAGGCCTCCGCATCGCAACAAAAGTTTTTGACCGATGGTGAGCGGAGAGCGATGACTGGCGACGCACCCCGCGGGATTATGCGGCGGACCGCGTCGCCGCTACGACCGACGCCCGCCAGATTAACTCTACCGCCGAACTGCAGAGTGCAGCACACGCTACCTCAGAATAAACGAGAGCAAACGCATTTCAAACTACCACTCTTAATCCTTTTAGTTGGTCATCCCAAACACAGCTGTCGAGTACTCGGAGCAAGCTTGCTTTGCACCAAACTCTTCACCAGCTGATAAAGGATCGGTCATCGGTGATTTTTTCCTGCCCCTATTTGTCTACTGAGACAATTCATCTCCTGGTTTCATTTTTTTATGAATGGAGAAATAACAGACTAAGTATTTCAAATAATTTGAATTGTTACAACTTTGTACGACTCCATATGTTTTGTCACTAACGACTCGGGTTTCGCCTTTCGGAATCATCAGGCATTCTATCACACGGAAGCAACAAAACTGGCGTACAGTTAATAGTTAGCATCGTCTATATACCGAAGGTATTAATTACAGGAAAACGCAAACCCCAAGGTAAGCAGTAAATGGCCGCTAATATTTTTTTTTTAAATCATAAATTATTTCAACTAATGCTTACAATAGAAACATTTTGTGACCGTATTTTTTAATTAAATTTATTCAGGCAATCAATTAGTTTACTATTTATATTCATATTGTTATGAGCATCGTTTCTTTCCCATTGATAGTTTTCTGCATAGCGCTAGTCAAATGTGATAAAATAAATTGTGAAAATTCTGATCTATGTTAAATGATCTATTATCAAAAATTGTTTATTGGTTATTTTAATACGTTTAAATAATTCTTCGGCTTCTTACTGTTAGCAGTGGTTTCAATACGAACGACTACGATTGCCTTGCAGTGTAACAAACTGTTAACAGGTATCGTACGATTATCAGTCTTGATAAGATAATTTGAAAATAGTGTCTATGTGAAATATTGTTTTAATTTAGACGCAAACATCACTTACTTACCAACAGATCTACTTTTCTTTTAATCTTTAGTGCCTCTGCTAACATGTGACTCTGTGGCGCAACGGTAGCGCGTCTGACTCCAGATCAGAAGGTTGCGCGTTCAAATCGCGTCGGGGTCAATCTGTGTATGCTTTTTATCATGCGTATTTGAACTAAAGCTTATTAATTTAATCGTAGTCACTATTTCTTATTTCATTATACATTTCTATTTATTATAAGTTTTATTGTACTATCATACCAAACTTCGAAATAAATAATATTTTTACTCTGTGTACAGATAGTGAAAGGCGACAATTTATACTGTTTTTTCACCTTGCTCTTTTTTAGAGGTCAGTCTTAGAGGTAACCTACTTACAATCTATAATTAATTATTTCAACATGACTTTATTAAGATAGTATGGATATATATTTTTTTAAATTCATATTTGCTCCCGATCTGTTACTCAGCGCCTCCTTCTGAGCGTATTTCAAAGGTAGTTTTTAGAACTGCTTCTTACTTAGTTACTTAGCCTTTATTTTACAGCGATACTAAAGATATAAGGGATATGTAAAATAAAACAGCATTGGTAATTTATAATAAATGCTAGCGGATTTTTTTCACTCTGGATCAATGCTGGAACTTTGATGCAATTAAAAACTCTGCCAATAATGCATGTGTTTGACACCTTCATCAACAAAATTAAAAAATATTTTTTATTGCACACACATTTTTTATGGTTTTATATATTTGATGATATTGACTGAAGGTTCTAGATGGAATTTTAATATCAAATTTGAATTGTTACAACTTTGATTCAGTTCTGTTGCATCTGTGTGATAAAATGCCTGAAGATGCCGAAAGGCGAAACCAAGGTCGTTAGTGACAAAACATGTGGAAACGTACAAAGTTGTAACATTTCAATTTTTTTTATATATTATTCAATAAATCTTTTTTTTTTGAATTAAAGACATTTTTATCATTACACATGAAGATAAAAATTAGTACGTCATTTGTTTGTGTATTCGATAAAAAAAAACATTTTGTTCCCTATTCGATTGAGTATATAAACGATTATTTATATTATAATTTGATAAACAAAATACCCTATGAAACGAAGGAACAATAAATAAAAATATGAACTCGTATACAGAGGGATTAGCTCGATCAACTCGAGTAAATCTTTACGGTTTAATTTCAAGCTTTTCATTTGGTATGTAAAGCAGACTTGCGGAGTTCCCGTCGATTCAGTATTGTGCACTTTTTCCTGCACTCATTTTGCATCGACCGCGGCCGGTTTTATTTTTCGGTATCGGCCGCCGCGCCCGGTCCCGCTGTACTGCTTCCGCCGCTCCGTGCTTTTTTATTTTCCCGCTGTATTTGTTTCGCCGGTGATGCAGTTAAGTTATTTTGGGGCTTTTTCGTGGATATTTTGGCTTTGTACGACCGCCCGCCGGCAGCTTTTTTATTGCCTATTTATATTGCCCGCCCACCGGCAGCGTAGAATGCTTACATCGCGATATTTTATGGATATTTTTTTCATAACGTTCAGTTTTAACAACGCGCTTGTTTTGGCATTTCACAATTTTCCACGTGACGGATGGTTTCGATGAAACAGATTAACATTGCTTCGTTTAATAATGATCATTAACACTTTATTTTTATTGTCTTACCATTTAAAGATAAATGGACTATTTTAAATAATAAAAACACATTTTTTTTTTGTAGTCAGTTCAGTCAGATCAGTTGATAATGCTCGCGATGAGCGAAACCGGTCCTGATCAAAAAATATGTTGTGGAAATAAGTACTTAAGAAAATGTGTTTTTATTGTTTAAAATATCATGCCTTTCCATCAAGAAGTGACAGTGAACACCTTAAAAGTGATAAATGGACTACGTCACATAAAGTCCAAGGAATGAATGTTTTTGATTAAGCATAATGAAGATATATAATATTATCTTTCTAGGATTTTTCTTGTATTATTGAATACAGAAAAATGTCTATCTATCCAACACAACAACATTTATTACAATAGCATGGAGATATTGATTTACAATCTGACAGCTTAGATAACTTTGTTTTAAATAAAAAGAAGTTTGGATGGACTAAACGATTTTCAAAAATGTCTAATATTTTGTGTTTTTCTAACTATTTTTTCAAAATCTGTTACGATGCTTATGAAAAAATTACCTAAATATTTTCAGTGAAAATTTTATCATAATTGTGATCATTATTGTAAGATATAAGCTGTCAATTCTTAGCGGAAATAAATTCTATTAATAATAAAACGGGATGATAATGCTCGCAATGAGCGAAACCGTTCTCTGCTCATAATAAAAACGTGAAAGTACTACAATTAAAATAGCGTTTTTATTTGTAACACATATTTTTCATGGTATTAACCTTATATTCAATATTTGTGCCCCCTATCAACATCACAATGGTTATAAGTCATGCATGAATTATTGTCAGCAAATTTTGGTTATATTAACTATGGCTTATGTTTTTTTTATCTTATACATGAATTTTTTTAAAAAAATATTGAAAATAATATACTAAGAACAACAAATTACTAACTTCTCACCTGAAGCCAAAATTTTACATGATACATATGAAATATCTAAGGAAAATACCCTTTTTACAATATGAAGTTCCCTCCCGCGATCACATTATAGTCAAAGAAGGCAACACACTCACACCCCATAGACTTGGTTATTAATTAAATTTCAATACAAAGCATTGCCGCTTTAAAGAAACTTTCTTCTTTGTACTTGGCTCACGGCATTCTCCGACAAATCCTTTTCCTAACACAAAGTGAAGATTTTTGTTCGTCCACATAAAACGCCATAACAATATTCGTAATTACCTCGCTGTTAAATAGTCGAGGCATTGATTTTATTCGTATAAGATATTTTGTTATTAATTTTTCTTGCGTGTTTTTTGTATGGTATTTTTTTAGAATGCCGGATGTGAGTAAAATTATAAGTACTTAACTTTTTTTTTTTTTTAAATAAATACAATTTACTTGTATCATTTACTGACTGATCGCATTGATTTTTACCTCAACAGATGTTTATTCAAATAAAAAAAATTGAATTGTTACAACTTTGTACAATTCCACATGCTTTGTCACTAACGACCCCGCTTTCACCTTTCGGCATCTTCAGGCATTCTATCACACGGATGTAACAGAACTGAATTGTACAAAGCTGTAACAATTCAAATATGATATTGAAATTCAATCATGCACCTTCAGTCGATATCATAAATTTTATTCAAATATTGTCCGTGAAAAATTATGACAATTAACACATTTTTTTATTTTTATGGAGTGAATAAGCAATAAGAGATTTTTTTTAAAGTAGATAATTGCCACGGAAAACAATTTTGTTATCAGATAATTCTCGTTCACATATAACTGTAAACATATTTATCTGAGTACAATTCAAATGATCTCGATGATGAGTCTCGACGTATGAGAGATACGGATGTTATTTTTAAACTAGGTCCACCAAATGACAATGAGGATGCAAGAGTAGAAGAAGAAATTCACACAGTCAAACAAGACACTTACTAATGCCATTAAACATTTTATTAATGTTCATCAGGTATGACAAGCACGCGGCACGCCAATAATTATTTTATGACCCGAAGAAAAATAACCAGTCCATCAAATTGTCGTGGAGTGAGAAATAATGGTTTTGTTTACTTAATAACAAAATCAATTGAATCTTCTAACTGTTAGTAAAATAATAACGCTCCACCGATACTCCTATAAACGTATACATGCACATAATTATATTGGAATTAATGATTAATCACTTACTTTGACAATTGGTGATTGGTGGCATCCTAAATCCAGAGAGGGGATCTGGTGGAAAGTGAAAGGGCCGTTGTCCAAAGGCGAAGTGGAACTGTTGCTGTTGTCCTAGAAGTGATAACACTGAACATTAGTCCAATACAAACTGCTCTCAAATATAACTGGTACCCTAAGATCACTACTATGAGTGTAGAAACATTCTACTCACCAAGCATATAACAGAACACGACGACTTCCACTTATAACTAAACAATTTTTTTAAGTATTTAGAAAAACAGTATTTAGTCCTATGTAAAATGCAACATTTTAAAACATGTACTGTAGGTATGAATAAATATTGTATAATATGTTTTTGTGAAACTAATTTTTAAATGTTTTTTTATGAAGCTGTAGAGATGAAATCTATAGATAAAATGAGACAAAAGAGATGGAATTAACAAAAGAGTATTAGACAGTCACCTAGACCTCATTTTCAAGATTCGGATTGGAGAAGTACGATGGCGTTTGGGATACCATAATTTTGTCATATAAATCAGTAAATTGTTGATTAAACATGCCCAATCTCATATATGATTTCTCATATCAATAGGATTTAAGATCCGAATTGGAATGTCATATATTCCATACAACTTTTTTGATATTAATTTATTACCTAATGTCTATAATGTGAAATTTAAGATATCAACGAAATGTGTCTGGCTAGGATTTCAATATCATATTGCATCGCGATTTTAATGGGAGACTCAAATTCTTAAGTATGCAATATTTAATGAGTTGGTTTGAAATATTGTTGTTTTTTGTACAACTGTTAGAATCTTCAATCCGAGTTAAATGAATGATATAAATGTTAAACACAATACTATTAGATTTTATTTTTCTTATATGTTAAATAAGAAGTCGTTCCAGAATTTTCATAACATAATTTGATATAATGGTCAATAAAGAAAAGTGGTTTTTGAATAACTTTATGTATATATTTTATGGGTCCAATATCAGACGTTATTTAAGTAAATTTGCTGACATACTATTTTCTAGTGATTACAGTAGAAAATTTTAAGTAATTTAGAAACTACGATATTATACTGAAATGCACAAAACTGCTATTACACTTGGCAAAATACAAAATGACGCCGCATTATTTCCCTCAGAGCTATGAAATCTTCAAACTTTAACCAAAGTTCTTGAGTAAACTGCATTTCTTCGTTGCATGTTTAATGCATTAAAGTTCCACAAAGTGCAATGACTAGTTCGCGATTGCATTCTTAGGTCACAAAATCAAACTTTGGCGTGTTGTTTGAACTGAGTTTGCGGCTTATATCACGAGACATCAGTGGAACGAGCATTCTTTGAAAATGAAATAAGATTCAATTTCCTAGATCATAATTTAGCTCATGATGTTAGTTTATATTAAAATTCAAAACGAAGCAAATAGAAAAAGATTTACCTCAAAGAACCCTTTGAATAAATCTTTTTACCAATGATAGACATGGAAAAAGCTTATGGCAGTAATATCACACTGTTTTCAGATTTTTTTATTGAAAGGATATAGTAGATATTTTGCCTAACCCTCATATTTCGCCGTAAACTATTTATTGGATACTTTTTTCTGTGTATTTATTTAAAGTATTGCATTTTAATTAAATGTAAATAGAACAGATGTCATGCCTGTCAATTAAAAAGATGATATATCTTTCAGTTATTAATTTGACAGTTTTACTTCATGATTTCATTACGGATTATTCAAATTAATGATACTACAAACCAAACAAAAAAAAGCGGATTTTTCAATTTATTTCTATCATTCACGGTCACTTTTTAATATATCAAAAAATAGCTTCTCTGGTGTTAAGGCAGATGATGGACTCCATCTGAATTAAATCTAAAGTAAAAACAAAATATAATATCACTGGAAGATGAAAGCAATATTTATTCATACATACATATATTGCTATAACCTTTATGAAAAAAAAGCACTCGATATAGCAATTCAAATACTATTTGAAAAACGACTGTCAATGTTTTGCTGGCAATACATATATAATACGTTGAAAAAATAGCAATGTATTTTAGTTCTGCAAAATTCTGTAAAATATCTAGAAAAAAATTGTAGAACAAAAATACATTGCTATTTTTTCACCGCGTTAGAAGAAATCCACTTAACCCCAGACTAAAGATATTCGAAATCGAAAATGGATCATGTTTTATTGATAATGTCGTAATTCCAGCAGTCATCGATGTGTAAATTCCAATGCTACAACGTGCTGTATGCTCCCAGCATTCGGTATTGGTAAGCGTAAAACCGTACGTGTAGCGATTCATCACGACAAAGTACGCGCGAGGAGAAACATTGATTCGTACTGCCACCAAGAGACATTAAAACCCTTTAGTGGTACTCGTGATTACTGTGCGACAACTAATTATTTGGCCACTAAGTAAGAGTACACATAGTAACTATTTATATAAAAGTAATTTAATCAAGCGACCCAATTTGTTTTTTTTTGTGCACATTTTTAAAATAATATTTAAAATTCACAAAGCATAATTGATAAATAATTAGCTTAATCAACATTAACTTAGATTCACAAACTGATTTTCACCGTGTTATAATGGAGTTCTATCAAGTAAATTCCAATTCAACCAATAACAAGATTTTTAATTTTTCCAAGCATTTTTTTGTTTATAGTTATGACATGCTCATTAAAACATTTTATTCCACACATTCTCTGCGTTGAAATAATCAATCGCTCATATTTTAAATAATAAAACATATTTTTTTTAATACTTATTTTCACAGTATATTTTTTGATCAGGAACGATTTCGCTCATCGCGAGCATTATCAACTGATATTTGTATTAATATTGTACTATTTCCTGTAAATTGTTTCTTAGTTCTTGAACCCATGGTTTTGTATACCTGCTACCTTTAAATAAACATATTTCAAATATTTTGTATAAATATACAGTTGATAATGCTCGCGATGAGCGAAGGTCCTGATCAAAAAATGTATTGTGGAAATACGTACTAAAAATGTGTTTTTAGTATTTAAATTGAGTTGTTTTAAAGCAACACTCATTATTATTTAATGTTAACGTAATGTTTTTCATTTCATTCTAACATTTTATTTACTGAACGCTTTCTTCGAAAATTTCTACATCATACATACAAATCACTTCATTAAGTCATCTAAACACCTTTCTTTGAAACGCAGTTGATTATCTATATGATTTAAGAAGAAAAGCGTAAATTAGGGTTTAAATTTAAAAAAAAGTTTTTAAAAAAGTAGATCAAGCATATTTCTTCCCGGTTTTTTTCCCAGAAATGTTTATGATGATTCTTGCGTACTTTAGAGGTTAAAGCCGAACCTTGCCCGCGAATCCCAACCTGGCTCTGCCGCAAAGCTCGCGGCGCGGGTGCCCAGTGGTAGTGGGTGCAATTAACGGCTAACGAGACAACACAAGGATGAGCCAGCGGTATTAAGCGCCTAGTGAAAGTGTCCGTTTTGGATAATAAACTCGAACCCGCCTGCACTTAATTAAATCCGTTTAGTTGCAATGGAATACTGAAGTAATTGACGTTATATAAAAAGTCTGATTTCTTTGATTGCTGTACTATGATCTCATTTAATATTGTATTCCAAAGCTAAGTAATGTGTATTTGATTAATAACTACGAGAGAAAGGATTAAATTTGATTAAAGGCTAATTAACAAGAAATATTACAGCTAAAATATTATTTTTAATCGCATAAGAAAAAAGTATATCGACGGTGAATAAATAATTTTTACATTTACGGTAAATAAAATAATATTTAAGTGATTTACAACATTAGAGGTAAACTGAAAATTTTATGAATTGTATGCACATTGTTTTTTTGTATTTTCATATGGGACTTTGCACAGCTATTGGAAATTTTCAACAGACAAAAACAATTCTATTTTTTAGAAAAATATCAAATCTGTACTATATGAGTCATTTTTTAAATAAAATATCCATTAAAAAAACCATTATAAAATTAATGATATTACATAAAAATATTGAATAAACATTACTATATAAAATTGTAATTTGAACGGTTTTATCCAATTACGTACCTTCACAAGAAAGCTATTTATCTTATCGATGTATTCAATCTAAAACAAATGCGATAGTTTTCAAAAGTTGGCTGGGGATACGAGACTTCACAATTTAAATAATGAAATGTGTCCTTTGTCTGTCCATGCCGCCTCCATAATGAATTGGTTGTTTAATTAATTACCCAAGAAAGGGTTGTAACTTACATCTTCCACTGAATGGAAATAAATCACATGGAATATGTTAATACAACGAATACATCGTGAAAAAGCTTGCAGAATGATTTATAGTTAGAACCCATGATCTGTTTATATTTTATTATGATATAAATTTATTTTTAATTATATCTTTGTTGTCTAATCAAAATTTCAATGAAAAAATATTTTTTTTTACTAGAACACCAATCATCTTTTGATTCAGTTTATTCACCATTGTTTTTTGAATTGACTTTTAATATCAATCGGCAATATTAAGAAATGGTGATCAATTAGTTTTAAAGATCATTCAAGCCATTATGAAAAATTATTATGTATGAAACAGAGTATCTCTTACAGTCGTCTATTTAATTTTAAGCAAATGTAATCTTCAACTATAAATAGAATCCGAATTAATACCTTTATAATATTAATTAAAGTGCGAATATTTATTTGAAAAGTATTCCTGGCTGAAGCAACTAATATTTACAATCATTTTACGTATTTATTGAAGACGTTCGAGAATAGGGAAGCAATCGGTCTATTTGCCGTTATCGACATATGATATTTGATTTTAAAAATATAATTATGACTGAATGTTTTTCGATAAGAATATATTTTAATTACTATAGTCAACAATAATAAATTCTGAAAAAAATATATACAAGGAAATGAACACTCAAAACCATTTTATTTTCAACTCAAACATCATTTTCGAATCTGGAAAATATGCTGCATGAGAATGATCAAACATTTACGAGTTTATGAAGTTATGATACTTATTATTGTGTTTCGAAACGAAATATGAGTAGTAAAATAATAATATTGCATCTGGAGAAGAGTCTGCTTATATCAACACACATGCTTTTTATTTATTTTCAAATAACATTATAAGATCACATTAAATTAGTATTGACATATGTTTATAGCTGTAATAAACGCGTATTTCTTTTAAAATAAAAAAAAACTAACACAGTTGCGTTTTTAATATTCGTGTGTAGGCACAATTTAGCACTAAAATGCTTTTATATTACAAAAAATTTGATTTTATCTCATATCGAGAAATGGTTATGTTTTATTGAATTGAGCGGTACTGTGGAACTTTAATCATTTATGAAATTTTAAGCATAGCCGAAATCATTAAACATTAGTAGACTCGGGTTAAAATTTAAAGGTTTTGACTATTATATATTTTGAGAATAATTTTTATCTCAATCGTAATCAGTCACTTGAACAAACTACGATTGATAAATATTGATTGCGTGAAAAATTGTCATTTTATGTAAATTAAACTTCTTCTAGATTTAAAGCACTCACCGTTAAATATATTAATTATTTACCTGAATTTTCTTTGATACATATTTCGGATTGTTAATATTATAATAAAACATTCACATAGTATGTAAGCTTTTTATTTCAAATAATAAAAACAAATATTTTTTTGTGCTAATCACGAGTATTATCAACCAATCAACGAAACCGATCCAGATTATAAAATATATCGTGCAAATAATAGTTAAAAATTTATTTCTATTATTATTAATATTTTAATTACTATTAATTTTTATTATATTAATATCATGGTGTTTCATCAACGGTGAGTTTTTGTAGCATAACATTTGTGTGGCTTTAAGCCAGTGGCCAAAGGCACACGATCGGGCTCAGCTAAATATTGTATACGTTGATACTCGTTCGCAAAAAAATGCGCGGACGTTCATACACGTCCATACTCCCACAAAGTCTAAAAGTATTTTAGTGTTTCGATGCCGTTTATTTTTAAACAATCTATAAATTCAAGTGTTTATAATATTCAATTTTGTAAATTTGTCTTAACGAGTTATTTTTGATAATTTAATACTTAAATTTAAATATTGAGTAATCAAAACTATCTAGTAAAAATTCAAAAACGGTGTCAATTTCGTAGTTCCAATATTTATGTTGTGATTATACGTGACGATAAATTTACTTGTAAAAATGTTTTATTTTTCATTGGATGGATGAGTAAAAAATAACAATTAATATATCAGTTACGAGTGGTCCAATTGATGGCTGTTTATGAGGGCCAGCGATAGTCTAGCTACCGGGTGGTCTTCTCCTTCACTGAATAATGGCATCCAAAATAGCTTAATATCTCGTGAGCGTAAGGCTATAAAATTACGCAGAGAATACGTATGATGATGACTAAAATATAACAACGTGTTTGTATTGCTATTAAATAAAATCAAACAACGCAATAACATATTGATTAATGTTTATAAAGAAAATATATTCTCAGCTGTCGATTGGATGGACGTAATTATGATTGATTTTATAAATTGACTGTTTTTGTTTTTTTTCCATAGTCATTAATGTAATGTTGTGATTTTTAAATGAAGCGATAGTAGCAAAAAATAAACGAATCGACCGTATAAACACTTGGGTACAAAAATTCAATCAATATACAGTGCCACCACTTTCTCTCATGAAAATGCAAATAGAATGATGTATAAACTTGGCAACAAAGCACTTTATCGCCAGTGCAAGGTATGCAAATATGCTCCTAGAAACTATTCAATATTAACGGTCCGGTTTGTTTGAAATATCTATTCTAAAAGGGCTACCCCATCGGACTACCCTCATCAAACGTGCGCTGCGCATGGGAGACTCATCCACCCGCTTAGAATCAGTGGAGTTCTAGCAACATTTTGTTTTTAAATTAAAGCCGTTGCGTCGTTTCGTTGAATATTTTACCATCAGTGTATCGTTTATGTCTATAGATTAACTTATTGACTACTTATTGACTAACTACAAAACAAATTATTTCATTATCACACACTGTGTAGATTTCGGGTGTTTCGAGAGCGAGATATTTATAATAAAAATTTCTACAATTTAACCTAGTTTTTATTTACATATTATTTACTAAATATGTTTTACTTCATCAAATATTTTTTCAAATATATTCTTACTACAAAAAAAATGTATTGTATTAAGATTAAAAAAAGAAAATAGTGGTTTGTATTGGCTCTCTGCCACTGTTTAGGACCTATTTCCTCATCGCCCACCCCCAATAATGGTTGAAAGGGTTAAATGCCTCTTGAACAAATATATTAATATCGCGCATGCCCCCTATGTTTTGAATGGTGCTGCAATTAAAATTAATTACAAATCGATTAAATCGAAATGCAAAAATACATTATCAGTTCCTCATACCTATGTCTGTGAAAAAGTTATTTGTTATTAAATAATTTAACCATTTTCATTCCATGTTGGTTTAATTCGTTCATTTTACCAAATATTGCTCGAGTCCTTTTTACGAATTTATTTTCTATATAGTGATCTTAACAATTTTCTGTTAGATAATATTGAATATTTTTACTATAACTTATTCGCAGTTCCTTATAACCATTATCTCTTTGACATATCAACTAATGCTCAAACCATTCTGCAGTGGCCTACTTCATTTGCTTCATTAGTAGGATAAAAGTACATAAGCCAGATTTGGATATATCCAAAATTACGACAAATGAATAAATCACAACCAGTTTGTCAATTAATTGTATTATTATATTTCTTCTGAGTTCCTAATCATGCATGGTTTATTGCACAAAATACTATTTTTTATGGATTTGTTAATTTTACAAAATGATATGTAAACGATCTAATTTACCATAATCATAATAATAATAGTACTAGTGTAAATTAATTAATTTTTTATAATTAAATAATCGGCAAATAAAATGTATTGACTGACAATATCAAACTTATCATTCACTGCTGACAAAATATTTTATCAATTTATGTTGACTTTTATTTTTAGATGAATGCACATGTCTTATCCAATCTACTTTCTTATAAATTCCATCATTAAGTTATATCATTTTGAGACATGATTTATATGATTACATTTATTTTATTTACTAAAGATGTTTTAATATTCGATTAGTAAGATTTTAAAAAGGTCAATTTTATTAAAAAAAGACGGGTGTTGAAAAATAAAATAGACACATTTTTTTTAATTTTCAACATACTTTTTTTAAAGTTGTATTTGTAGAACATATCAATATTTTTTTTAAATTTTAATGGCTTATTTGTCAAGATGTTTATATAATAAAATATGGTGTAACTTGAAGTTATTCCATTCACTTTTTACATGTTAACTGTCACTTCTTGGTGGAAATATATTATATTAAAATAACAAAACACATTGCAAACATTATCAACTGATGATTTATAATCCATGTTTGAATCATATAAAATTGTGTAAAAAGTACTCATTATTTATTATTTGTTATAAGAAATATTTTCATCGAGTATAATTTTGCATATTTCATGAACTCATGTAAAATTTTTCGTAATCAGAAGCATTATAATTTGATATGATGTTTAAACCAAATATAAACAAAGAATCGATAAAATTTCATATCATCGTGTAGAAGTGGAAATCATTGCAAAGTTGTATCTAAATCCCGAATGGGCACGCCATTAGCCCACACCCTGCTAGCTCCATACTCTGCAAATGACAGTTTCTAATTCCAACTTGGCACGAAAGTGTATTGGTAATTGCTGTGTTTCACATAACGTCTGTACTATATAGGCATCTACCATTGTGTGGGAGCGCTTTTTCAATGTCCACGTGTAATGGGAGACAGTACGTGAAAGTAAGGTACCCAATTTCTCAAGGGACGAGACGCAGGGCAGCTGCAGCGCCCCTTTTAATTCAAAAACTTTTAATGAATCAATTTTGTTAGAACTATTATATATTTGCAACAATTTATGTCACACTAAGCAATCTTTGCATTTACTCACATCTTATTTGTAAAAATGCCATACAAAAGAGGAAACCATGTTGATAGGATAATTGTTTATTACATTATGATAAGTTTTCAGCTAAGTCTGTTATCCCATTCAGGGATCAACGACCCAAATAAAGCATTCAAGCCTCAATAAGTGCATAACGTTGTATTTATCTGTATATCTAAATATATATATATTTATCACATCGCTTTATGATTATCTACTAAGTAAAGATGATGTTCCTTGTTTAGAATCAATTTTGCCCTGGCAGCTATGGGAATATTTCCAGAAGATAAAATCTTAGAAACCAATTATGCATATTAGTAGTAATCATCACTCCCGCATTATTCTGATTATATTAATTTGTTTACAATTATTAATTGAATGAACTATTGAATAACAATTCAAAAGATAAGCTTTTTAAGTATGTGTGTACATATTTTATTTTTGATGTTTTTTTTTGTGAAACGCAAAACAGCGGGTCGAAACCTCGTTGTAAGTTAAAAGCTTATTGTATTGTTTTCAATAAGATATAAACACTCAACAGTTGGCGCTATTGTCTTGCAAGAAACATAATCTTGCATTAATATACATTTTATTGTAGTATAATTATACTTAATATACAAAAAGTCGACGCGGCGCCTTGTCCTTTTTGAGGCGTTATCCATGTTGCAGGACGTCGAGGTCTGCGTTGAGTTCAAGCCATATGGTCGGTCACACGCTAAGAGCTAAGAATATTGGTGCATGGGTGGGATAACAATTGTAGACTCAAGACAGAAAAAATCATAAATGTTTCTCTAGAAAATCCTCGATAAACGAGCAAGAATGACTAAATGTTATTGTCAACAAAAACATACGAATCATATATATTATGAAATATAATATAATTTTTAGTGCTAATACTATAAAAATACCTGCCAAAGCAGATTGTTTTGTTAACAACTATTGAAAAATTGTAAGCGCTCATCGCTATAAATAATTAATTCCAATATTTTATTACTAATTGAATCACCGTAAACATGTTCATACAATTTTAGTAACACTGGAACAATTCCAAATTTATATTCCAATAAAAATTTTAGCTGATGACGAAAGCCATACATATTAAAAATATCAGTTTAGTATTAGTTGTTTTCCATATGTGTATTTAAAATAAACTGAATTTGGTTTTTAACGTTTCATACACATTCTAATTTCCATATATATAATATGTGTACAGAGAAGCGTATTTCCAGTGTAAAGAAGGAACATCCGTCTTACACAATTTTCATATATTTTTTATATTTGAATCGTGATAGTTTTATATATTTCAAAGGTTTGCCTTAAAAAAACGGATGAACTCAAACTATTCAAATCTAGTTAGTAATTAAATATAAAGAAAAGATTTTTAATAATTAATAATATTATTAATTGATAATTTCTTACTAACTTTAATTATTGTCAATGTTTAAAATATTATTTTTATATTATGTATAATATAAAAATATTTTGTCATGAAGAATTTCTTATTGTAAAAATGGAATACATTGTTCGTTTTTTCACCCTTCAATTTCAAAGGACACCGCTTTTTATTTTAGTATTGTTAAAGAAAGCGCCAGACAAAGAAGCCGTCGGTGTTTTAAAAAACGTTTCTCTTTTAATAACCCTACAAATTTTAAGATGTTTTTCTTCTGTTTGTTATTTGTTATGATTAAACGCTGGGGTTAAGATAGACAACCGTTTAGTCAGTTTAGTGAATAGACAAGGGCTCACGCTTTTAGTGTATACTTTTAGTTTGGTGTTTAAACAAACGCTGACGGATTTCATCATCAAATCAGTGTGATGTTTATTTTGATATAATAAATCTTGTACTTGTAGAGTTTCATTCAAAACATACGGCGCCTTTTATCTAATGAGAAACTATTCTCATTGCCAACAAACACACTGGCACATAAAATCTTATAGAGTTTTCATTATAACTATGTTTGATTTTTATTGATGACATTTTATATGTATATGAGACGGTCCAATGTTCCAATTTTTGTAATGTTTTATTCTATACATAAACTACCAAGACTTTTTTTGAAATCTATTTATTGCCATTCAAAAAACATGATTAAACGTAGAACAAGAAAGTTTAAAAATGAATTATAGTTTTTTTTTAATTAACGTTGAATTTGTTTAAATAATAATTCTAATTGTGTATTTATATGCAAATCGTTTTATCATAAATGATACTGTTGACTTTTTAAAACAATTTTTCAAGATAGTGTGAAGCTATGTAAAAGTATTTATATATGTCATATTTTGAAACCAAACTATATAACTACGTATTCTCACGTTTAGTTATCATAAATTTTCAAGTATTTTAAACTTCCATAAAATAATGTTATTATCAATAAGACTAACAATCATAAGAAATATAATCAATCTATTATGATTTCGTTTTCACTTACTTGTTTTTGACCTCGGTTCCCTTGGACCATCCACGGTTACTTTGATAGCTTTATTATAAGTGGTGACTTGGGGAGGCGTCGTTGAAACCGTTATCGTCAAAGTGAATGACTTTCCTGAAAACAAGGAGGAAATTTAATACATACTTATTATATTTTAAGCCTCACTTATTTTACTTCATACAAAAAGATATTTTTATTAAAATTATAACATATGAACTAAATCAATAAAACAAGGATTATTTAGTACCCATTTTATTAATGTACATAAGCTTACAAAAACCTTATAAATATTTACTATATTGGTGTATTTTATATATAATATAAACAAATCAAATTTCACAGTCGTCATCTTATTCTATGAAATATTTACTTGCAATTATTAGGAAGTGAGAAATAAAGAATAGTTTTCCCAATAATTTCATGTAGTTTATAGCTATTTCGATATCGTGATATCGTCATGAATATTAAATCCATGTTAAATTTACATCAGTATCTCAAATTTCATTTCATACTTTTTTATTAGTAACTAGCGTGTACCCTGCATGCGTTGCAATGCCACTCAAAAAAAAGAAACCGCGACTTTATGGAATCGCCTCGTCGGGAGCCTCTCGTCTTCCGATTGGATAAGTCAAACTTGAGGTGAAGCCGGAGCCAATTAGAAACGATAAGCTAAGGTTATGTTTTTCTTACCAAAATTTGACAGTGGCGGCCGTATGTGTTTTTATTTATTGGAGTGCTTTTGGATACACAATGTTTTTTGTTTTTCTATCTGGTGCGTACACAAATAAATCAGAAGGTTTTCCAACACGTGAGCGGGCTATATACAGTTGTCCATGTGAGAAGCATGGATTTTCTAAATTTAGTCCATACATTTGTAACGACTGTTCTTGTGCCTTATTGATGGTCATTGCAAAGGCGACTCGCACTGGAAACTACAAACGTTTAAATTCAAATGGCATATCTGTCGGAATCATTGGGATGCGTGGCAACATTACATCTTCTCCTTTGAATTTTCCATTTAAAATTGTAGCTTCAATAAATCATCATTTTTCTTACTGAAAGCCTGGTACCGTTGCAAAGTTGTGAGGAATTTATGTTTCGTAGAAGAATGATAGGAACGCCAATTTTCAATGCTAAAACATGCGGCGGCATGCCTGACAAATCAAGTGAATTCAAGAATTCTGTTTGATAATTGACGGCTTCGTCTTGATCCGTTATAGTATCGATGGACTTATACGTTATCGCTTCTCCTGGTATTTCATTTTGTATGCTGAAATTGATTGCATTGATATCTTTGTTTTTGGCTGCTAATATAGCATGTGCACTGAGCCATTGATGACTTTTATGATTGTGTGCAATATTTGGAAAAACTTCGTGAATCAATTCGTCTATGGTTGTGGTTATTTTACAGAAATTCGCTGGCAATGTGATACATTGTGTGGATTCCTCTATTGCCATTTTCCCATTTCCTATATCCAACAATTGTTTTATGAAACGTGCAATGGATGCATGATGTTGTAGTTGTACACGCATATTGGTCTTCAAAGTGAATCTATGTACGTATCGTCATAAAACGGATGATTTGAGACATGCATTAAGTTCATCGGCCATTGTTGAACGTGATATAACAAGTAGAGTTGGTCGAAAATTACCAGACAATAAAATGGATGCGCCACCAAAAAGTTGCTCATTTCCTCTCAAATCTTTAAGTGTACAATGAAGTGCTTCTGATGATTTTTTGTGTAACATACTACATTCATCGCATACAATGATTTTACATGATGTAAGTAGTTTGCCCGTTTTAGAATGCGCTGTTCGGCCCTTTCCAAAAGAGTTGCTGCAATTCCAGATGATGCGATTGCTAGTGCAATGTTTTTTCGTGGTCGTGTGGGTGCCAAAATGAGTGAAATGAGGAAGATTTTACCTGTGCCTCCGGGTGCATCTATGAAATAAAATCTACCACTTTGACTCGTAATTGCATCCATGATTGTGTCATACACTATGCGTCGATCTGAAACCAATTTCGAAAGATTCATTTGAACAAATTTACCCAATTCATTCACATCAAAGTGTGTTTCCCGTTGGAAATCACGATCACGTCAGTCGTTTTCAGATGGATTCAGCGCAGCCATTCCCAATTGTACCAATGATTTGTTAGCGATTACTAAACATATGTCCTCAATCAATAGCAATGCCTCATTATACACGTTTGGTGTGAATTGAACGTGTGGATTTTGAATTGTTTCACGTAAACTATGTAAAATATCTTCACTCATGTAGCCTTTGTATTTTTTCCAAAGATCTTTTGGATTGGATGGAAAGCAACTTGTTAATATTACTGCAAATAACGCATGTATTTGTTGTGGGTCAGCAGTATTCGATGAATCAGCGAGTGAAGTGTCCCAATGTGCATCGTTTTCTAGAAGATTTAATTCGAGGCAAGGTTCACGATAAATGAAACATATTCGACCGTTTACTGTTCTCAATTTTTGGAAGGATATCGGTCCACGTATGTTGATTAACAGTAATCGCAAGTAAACGCATTTTGCATTATTTGGTTGAACAGTATACAGACGGCCTAATACGTCGGTACAATATACATTGTAATGTCCTTCAACTGCTTTACCTTGTTTGCTACGTTGAATTTTTTTTCTGATGCATTCCATCTGTAGAATGTTGGCACTTCAGAGTAAGGTAGCGTCATTGCAAACATATCATCCCTACACAATAAGAAAAATGCAGTTAACGTTGTTGGCTGTGGTGATAATGCTCTTACACGTGCATTTTCTGTTGTGAAGTACACTCGCTGTCCATTTTCCATGTGAACTGCGAAATGAGTAACTTGTAGATGCCGTTCTTGAATTGGAAATGATAAAATGTGCCATATTGCTTCATTGCTACTAATGTAGCGTCCCGGTTGATATTGGTTGATTTCATCGATAGATTCAGTTGAATTTCCCACTCTAAAAAAAAACTCTTCTAGTGTGTCATATCGCTTCCTTTGTTGACATATTTACAAATGTATTTGATGGATTTCACTGAATTACAATACTCGACGTTGATGTGTGCTTTGTAAGTTTTCGAGAGAAGCTATGAATACGGTACAATCCAACGATTATCAATTTCTACCTCATTGTTTCGCCCTTTTCTTTCGTGCTTGAGTTGTACTCTGACCTATTCCTTTTCGTTTGGGTGGCATAATTGATTTCACAGTGAATGTTACGTTTTGAAATTCAATTTTGAAAAATAAAGAAAATAATTGATATATTGAATAAATTCTTTCTATTGTATATCACACACGATTTATAAGTAATATTTATTTCAATATGTCATGCGACATAAAACCAAAACAAAAAAGTCGGTAAAAAATAGAATATTGAAATACTCTTTTCGAAAATCGAACATTGTTTCAAAATATTCAGTACCTTACGTAAGTACCTACAGGTGAGTGAATGTGACAGATTTGCGTCGTTCTTGGTTTCGGCGTTGCTATGGATACAATGTGTCATTAATGGCCATTCTGTATTACAATAGTCTTGTATGAAAACATGTTTTTCGTAAATATTCAATTAATTTTTGTAATCAAATCAAATTATGAGTATCCTATCTTTTGCCCGGTAGTCTAAGTTTTATCGCAATTGGATTAATGGTGTAGGAGTTTACAAAGAACAGACAGACAGACATTCATTTTTATATATATAGATAGAAGATAGATTGGTAGTAATTTAGTATTTAATAAAAAATTTGTAAATCATTATTTAAAAAATCAGAATAGCTTTTGAGGGGTGGAAACATTTTAACGACAACCAGTACATAAGTTAGATATAAATCTAACTCAATCAAAAATAATGTTATTAAATGCGATGCAAGATAACTCGAAAAATATCAGGTGAATTCATTTATACCCCTAGATTAAAAATAAGCACATCTTAAATATGTGGCTACCCAAAAGTTTACCCCATGCTACTTTTACACGAAATATCTAAGTTTTTCCCTCGATTTCTCTTATATTTTTTAAGTGTTTTGGTTAACGCAAGGGTGCGAATACACGCAAAGCTGGGGGTTGGAAGGTGCTATCATTTTGAAAGACAATAAAAATGTTCATTCGTGTCTGTCAGTTTTAAGGGACGAAACGCGTGTCATAACGGATATTTGCGATGAAAACTTCACAATACGAGAAAATGTGTCATTCGCACGTAATTATTAAAAGCAGTGTCTACTGCGCGCATTGTACCTATTATACGTAGGTAATTAATGTCATAAACACACTGTCGATTTAATTCAAAGATAATCTTAGACAATAACAATGAGCTGTCATGAAATATGATTTAATGAATTGTCTTCTTTACGGGGGTTTTATGTTTGTTACAGTAACTAACTAGTTTGTAAATTTAAATCACGATAAGACCTTTTCCTTCCATTGTCTGCTATCCTAGTTATGTAATTTGATAATATTTAATATTTATTTTCTTTTCTTTCTCTAACTCCTTTTTGTTAAAAGATATACAAAATATTTTTGCGTATAAAATGACCTAGAAAATCTACAAAAATACACAAAAATAATACCATCACAAATCCAGTTTTTATGATAATTCGATAGTGTCCTAAAACATTTAATTAAAACATGTATTTAAAACTATATTGATTAAGCACCGATTGATTTTTTACATTAAAAACTTCTTGTTTCTTTTAAGCCTAACAATATATACAATTGTGAATATCAAAGAAAATATTAAAAATTCTAAAATATAGATTTTAAAACAGAATATTTCCTCCCCTTTCTGTAACTGGTACAGGCTTCCGCGGCAAAACGTCTCTCCCTGCAATTGATTAGTTACATACTATTTAAGTAACCAGTTATTTGTTTCTGGTAACACATAATCAAAATTGTAAGCATTTTTACGATAAAAACTTTGAGAAATTATATACAGAAAACTATAAAAGTCATGTTATTGTTTATGTGTGTTTCCATAGCCAGTATTTACTCATTACCTAGAGTTAGGAGGACATTCAATAATTCACTGACTTGAATGAAAATTGAGATTGTGTTTGGATGAAATTACCAATCGATATACCTTTCTGTCACCAATCTGTCAATGCTACGTATTTGGAGTAATTACAACAACCTTTTTTCTACTATTTCCACAACATTCTTGATATGTATGATACACAAGTAACAAAAGATATTGTTTGTACGTATGTTTTGTGTTGTGTTGTGATGTGCGTTATAAGCTGAATGAAAGAGCTAAATGAAGGCATTTTTTTTTAACTCAGCTAGTTTGTAATGGTGTTTTTTTTGTATTTACGTTTGATTTTATGTTAATATTGTATTATGCCGGAACTCGAATGACTGTTACAAAACTAAATGCCAAATAATAAAACAATGTCTTTAATTTTTTGATAATATTTACAAACATATACATTACTGGCAGATGGTGACGTTTAAAATAAAAATGCTGTGCATAGTAAAACAAACAACAACTTCTCTCTTTAAAATGTAATTTTATCTTTTAGTAAAATTCATCGATAACCTCATGATACTTTTTTTTATTTGTCAAACTTAAAATTAGTTTATTTTTAACAGATATTAAAGCGAAAACAAACATTTCATGTATGTCACTATTAAAATGTTTTTAAAATTGACTGATTGAATATTTTATTTTGATGTTGGCTTTGGATCTTCGATTTTATGAAATGAGAGACAAGAAAACCTTCTTTAATGAAAATATTTTTTTATGATTTTTTTACCATTTAGTAAAACGAGAGACTTTGCAAAGTTAGTTATTTATTATACAGGTGAATCGAATTTATTTACTTCTAAATGGTGTAATAGTTAAATATTGCCAGATAAAATATTGTGTTTTAAAACATATAGCTTTATATGATGTAACAAACAGATATAAAGATTTTAAATTCATTTTTGCTTCTTTGATTAGATTATTGGATTCAAGGAGCATTTAGCATATGCCAAAGAAAGGAGATTAATTTTATACATTTGGAAGCCATCTGATTTAAAATAAAGATTCGTTTAATATTATAAAAAATATACAATATCACATTTTGTTTAACTCTAACCTTTTAAACGTTCAAATAACTATCACATCGTCATCCCTGTTGAATTTATAAATCCGTTTATTTATTAATACAATTTTTTTTTTTTTAATGATAATGCTCCCCTTTTTTTCTTTCGTGTGTTTCATAAAGTACTGGGAAACCCTTAACTGACCTTTTCTTCAAAAATTTTTTGCCTACCCTAATTTTTTTTTATTAACACATTATATTCCATAAAGAATTTATTTTGATTTTAAAATGTCCGCTCATTATTCTTCCTAATATGTCTTTTACGTTTTTTCTGCGCTCTTAATGGATTTTCTGATTTTTCTAAATGTTGTTTGCAAATTATTAAAAAGAGATTGTTAAAATTTTATTTAAAAAATAATTTTCTACATGAGTATTGTATGACTTCCTTTAATTTTTTCTTAGGTATACCTGCTAACTTTAACTCAAAACTTTGCTTACATAGGCTTGTTTGTAAATTATATCCTTTGAGTTGATAGTACTTGCAATGAACGAAACGGTCCTGATCATAAAATTTATTTTGGATATAATTACTAAAAAATGTGTTTTAAATATTTTTTTATTAATTAAATATAAGTCTTTTGGTATTAATAAAAAAATATTCTGAAAGAGCCGATTCCACTTCACTTTTCTAATATGAATTAATTGTTTCAATTTGTAATTACCTTGATCGACTCAAACATAAAGTAGATAAGACTATTTCGTTTAAAAATTCCAATAAAGCTACTCAAAAAAGTTCTTATTTATATCTTATCGGTTGGAAGATTTATGGGTGGGGTTTTTGTAGGTAAATGCACCTACGAACCTCTTTGAATTTTACTTACTTTTTTCAGTCAAGCATTGATTTTGATCCGATACCGCACTTTTGAGACAATTCAATTCAAATTACCTTCGACCTCAATTATCAAAGCCATTATTCAATTCAAGGGAAGTTTTTTAATTCGTTTTATTTAGATTAATACTTTTTTAATCGTCAATATCATTTCTTACGTGTCATCACAAGTATCCCGTATTCGTTGCAAAATAAATACTAACACGGTTTCCAATCAAGCTTTGGAAACACTGCTTTACATGCCACAAATCGTAAAACATTACATGAAAACCATTCATATTGGGTCCACCTAATTTTATCTCGCGGATTGATTTTGTGTAACATGAAGAAATTAAATAAAAAATCTATAAACAATGTAGTGTTTCATCGCTAATAATTATAAATAGCCGAAAATATTCCTAAAATAAAATGTTAAAAAAAATCCCCAAAACAAAAGTAGCTCCGTAGTTTTGTTTTGACTTGAACATTTATAGCGTAGTCTTGTTTTAGGTAATAACGAAATCTCAGTATGAATTATTCCTCATTCTTGATAAAAAAATATACTAGTGTCTATACAGAATAATTAATGTGTTTTCAATCAACTAAAGCGCCGACCTCATGGTTTTCAAACAAAATTAATTGTGGCCCACAAATATTGTCAACCATATGTTAATATTTGCTTAATTTATTTGATATAAAATTATTTCTCTATGCCCGTTATGTTTGGAAGTGACTGAAATATAACGTTTGTTCAACCAGTTCTCTGTCAGTGACATTATTAAACTTGTAAAAAGTGGTCAAATTTGATTTCTGTGAAAATGCACTCGTTTTTAAAATGCGGCTCAACAGCAGGAGACATTTCAATTAGCAAACAGACAAAGCGCCACAAATCTCCATGTTCATTTCATTGGGGTGAGTGGTTTGTTTTCAATTTTAAAAAGACCGATTACATGAGGGATCAGTCATCGGCCTGTGTCAGAGATTTCTGATTGCTTTCTGTACCTTAAAATAGGCAGGTATTTTCATTAGACTGTATTTCATTAATAGTGAATGTTTTGATATTTCACGCAAAATAAGTATTTACAGTTATCAGAACACAAACAGCAAAATAAAAAAAGTTCACACGATTAACGCGAAATAAACTCCAACAGAAAATAATGTCAATGAATAAAATACAGTAAATTAAAAAAAAACGTAAATTGACAAAAGAGCCTCTATGGAATAATTTGGTGAAATGACGCGATATATTATATCAATAATATGTATGCAAAAAGCATTTGAACCAATTTTTTAATACAGGATAGAACTATTTGTTACTTTTATTATTAAATTGTTTTGATAATAAGAGATGCCTGTTAACATTAATTTATAACTATGCAATAAATAAAAATTAAAAATTCATAAAAATATACTATTCGTTACGTTATTTTCTCATGCGTAGATAATACAAATGAAATTAAATTTGATTGTCTTATCAGTAAATTTGTCATATAAAAAATTGCGGCATATAATACACATTATAACAGATCTTTAAACTATTGTCAAGATAATATAATATATTTATAGGCATTGGAAATAGTTCGCTAAGTCACAATTTGCGAGTCAACTAGCAACGGTCGTTTTTTGGAATAATTAACTCAAATAATGCTTTAATGTGACAAATGATATTTTTAATGTCATGCATTTCACCAAATGTAGGAAAAATATATTAATAGTTATCCGTGAAACATTCATTTAAGATATATAGATGTGTATTTGTTGATATTAAATTTACAAAATATAACATTTAAGTAAATGCAAATTTTTGAAAAAAATGATAAACTATTAAATCAACTTAAATTATATTCATTGTTTTTGTAATATATATGTATTGAAAAAAAAAGACAAAAGCAGGCTTGGGTTCTGTATCAACGCTGTCTGCGTTGATATTTATGATGAATTGAAGTTTATGATGAATATTTTTTAAATTTTATTGAATATTGCAAATATAATAAATTGAAATTATTCATATTAAGTCAACTAAGTTCATTGAGTGATATTTTGAGTTGAAATATTAATCTTTTGCAAAGGATCAAATTTTAGATACCTGTAGGAACAGAATGTAGGTTATTAAACAAAAAACGAGCATCGAGAGTTTCCCTCAGGGAACCATTTCAAACTCGAATCCTGTTCCGTTCGCCGCCAAAACAACCCGCCATTTTATATTGATAAGCATACTTTTACGAGACATAAAAGGGTACACAAACACAATTAAATCTATCTTTCAGGGGCTTGATACTTCTATTCGCACATAACCGCATTATTTGTATTTTACTCAAAAAAGTAATATGCTAGAAAGATTTCCCAATATGGTCGATGAAGAGTTTTTGACAAGTTCATCAACATTAATTTTTAACTTTGTATAAAATTGAAAAAAGTATAAATATATATTTTTGTCGCTTTTTTTGTAAACTTTTGGTTTTAAGTTTTCAACTCTTTTTTTGTGGCCGAATTGATAAGACAATATTCATTTTTATATGGTATCTAAAAGGATTGAGAATTTTTCGCTGCAATAGTTTTCACATAAGGTACAGACGATGAGGTAAATATTTTTTTGTAAGTTTTAAAAAAATCATCAAAGTATGTTACCCTCAAGAATCATCTCAAATACAGAATTATAAACGTATCTATACTTATACCACAATTACAATATCGGGTATTCTGTTTTTATGTTATGAACAAAAAAATAATACCTGGCAAATGTTAGAAGACGAATTGACTTAGCACTTGATTAATACACCTAATCATATGTTGTATAATAGCTGAATTTTTGAACAAGTATAAATATTATTTCATTTGTGATACAAAATAATTAATTGCCAAACAGAAAAAATCAAAGTAAGCTTAATGTATTGTGCATAAAATTTGTATTTCATTTAATCAAACGATATATTTTTGTCTCGTCGAAAAATCTCACGATAATTTAAAGAGGAATAATTAAAGTTAAAATTAAAGTGTGAATTATAAAGGGGAACTATTTATTTAAATCAAAAATTTTCAGTAAGTAAGAATAACTGAATCTAAAAAAAGAATTTTATCTTTTTTGACTTAAGGAAATCCTAATTATTATTTTATAAAATAGTTTTTTTGAGTTTTTTTTGAGAAAAATTTTGAGAAAAAAATCAGTAAGATATTTTATTTGTTGAATTTTCTATTCTTTCAAAATTCAAAATTAAATTCAAAATATTCATCATATTCATACGAAAAAATCTAGTTTTCCTTCTCACCTTTGACAACCCTGATATAATTACACCGCCACCAGCCACCGCACGAAAATGCTAACCGAAAAAACCAGAAATGAAAATAAAGAGCCCACCAAAGCCGAAAAACGGTGGCTGCCCCAAAAGTCCCGAACAGCGTGAACAAACGTAAATGAGGAATGGGAAACTCCCTTTTATTCAACTAACTCACTTCCGATCAACAACAAAAAAAATCTCAATCTGTTTGAGCGCTTTACCTATCAATCAAAAATTGATGGCCTGCTTCGGTAGTGAACCTTATTCAATGCTTAATAAAGTAAGTTAAAATGACTGATGACATATTAATCTCATAAATAATTACAAAAACTCGACGTTATATTTACGTTTTTATGAAAGTATGATTAATTTTATACTTTTCAATGTTACGTAACATTACATAAATGTTCAATTTTACTATTATATGTTTTTACAAAATGTCATTTCGCGCACGGTTTCATTACAGTATACATAATTTAATTTAAAATAATACACAATCAGCTTTAAGTGTGTTCTCAAATTGATCCATTTTTCGTTGATGTTGCTTTAGATAATATGTATAAAATATGAATCAAAAAGCGAGATAGATGTGTTTAGCTTATCGCTGTAAAATTTACAAATACAAGTATTGTATAATTTCTAAATAATAAATGCTTAAAACGATCATCTACATTTAGAATCAAAACATTATATATACATTTTAAGTGACATGAAAATAATTTTATATTTTAAATAAAATGTGCATTACTATTTATCCTTAATATTCAAATTTATTGGATTAATTTTGGTGACTAAAATACCAATATGAAGTAATTTAACATAAAATAAATGCTTTCTTCATATTGTGTGACTCAACTTAAATCATCATTGATTATATCTATACAAATGCAATTGTCTAAATTAAATCAATTAAATCTTTTATTTTTAACCATAGTAATAATTTGTAAATAAGAGCAGTGTGCTAAAATTTTGTCGAAAAACTATTCAACGGGGTAGCTACTTCAGTTTCCGAACATTTTCCGTTAATTAAATATGTCATTCATACATTTATTTCGTGCTTAATTAACGTTGTATTCAGCATGAAATAACGGAATTTTGTTTGTTTACGGTCACTCACATGGTGCATTAAATATTACCAAAACGGCAAAGTAGGCATTTTGTACCCATATACATTGCTTTTAAATTTAACTGATGTATAAAACAAATGAAAAAAGCATTACGAATATTTATTCAATTTATATGAAATAAATTATTTTGAGTACTCGAAAAATAACATTATGTCATATTATGGATAAAACTTTCGTCACTTCGGCGCCGTTTTAAGAAGATTTATGTGTTTAGATAATGCTAGTAAATAATCAAACTGAAATAACAAAAAAAAACGGAATATTTAAAAATTAAAAAATATTTTTTTCTTGGATAAGTTTGAAAAGTCTTTCAAAAGATTTATTTTTATTTTTGTTCTCTAATTATCGTTTAAGGATCATTTTTTTTCAAAAATAATATAAGAAAAAGAGAAATAATTTGGAAACTTCAAAGATATATTTCAATCAACATTCATTTTATCATGTATTTTTTTCGACACAATTGGTGTTTTCTACACAATATACATATAATAGTTTCAATTTCCCGAGATACGTATTATCTTGAAATTGATAGAATTAAATAAAATTCATCTGGAATCCAAACCGACCTTTATAAATATAATATTATTATGAAATGATCATACTCCGCGAAATGGATATTCTTTTTTTTTTCAAATATAATCTTAGGAATAAACATTACTCTTAATTTTTTTAAATCTTAAAGATTTATCTCTTGGCAATCTAGCAATCGAAGTATGATGGATAATGTAAGGTAAAACACATGGATACATTCTAAAAAATCCATTTCAGGCATGATGCGTGGGCTAATTTACTTACTCAAGTGATCATTTTGGGTGAATCTATCCTCTCTATTGTAGTATATCCCACTTCAACCACCCTTTCGACCCACTACAAAGGTTCTTGAGCCCAGTACGACCTGTTTTACTTGAGATACAAGTCAGTTGATACATCTTCGTAAGAAGGGATTCTATTTGCCAGTGCGAGGGGTATCAATTGAGAAATCGGCAACGGTGCGAGGCGTTTCTTCGCTAAACAAGGATGTATCAACTATAAGTGTCTCTTCTAAAATGAGATGTGCGTCAAATTGCTGCAATATTGTTTATATTTATTTATCTGGTAGATGGCAAAAAACTTGACCGAACTATAATATTATTCAAAAGTAACTTTGAAAAAAAATCATTGTTGATTCAGTGGCGCAATAAAACTTGTACTGTTCATTTTTCATCATTTAAAAAATGTGAAGAATTTATTAAAATAAAAGTCATATGCATTTTTCGTATGTTTTATTTAAAATTTATTTAATTTAAAATTGTTGATATTTTGAAAAAATAAATGAACTTTTGTACTCGTTTTACTATTGTCTATATAATGTCTTATGACATGATTAACCACATGGAAAAAACTTGCTGGATAAGCCTTATGGTAGAGTGGATATCTTTTTTCAACCAGTGAGTGACCAAAAATGTGGCGTGCCAAACCATTTTATGTGCGGTCAGTTTTAGCTATATTTCCATCATCGAAGTAACAAAGACACTAGAAAACTTGATTTTTTTTAGTTCTTTCCTTCATGTACACACTAGTTTCTGCGCTAATATATTTACAAGCTTAGTAAAACAATAAATGTTTTCCAACAAAGTATTCATTGAAATAAAATAAAGGATACACCTTCATATTTTCCTTATATTCTTATACCATTTTACTCTTTAAAAATTACGCATCTACAAGTTTTCATAGCATGAATATGTAAATGATACTTAATAACAATAACTATTACAAAGTATATATTATATTTTACGATCATGAATAGTTATTTTTAATATTTATCCCTACGCTAACTGGCGCATGGCTCGAAAGTTCGATATTCCTGTTAAGCTTAGTGTTAAATATTTCATTTATGTGCCGACGCACAAATGTCAGCTGGAATTTATAGTGAGAAGTTGGAGGAAGAAAGGGGTGTCAAAAGGTGGAACACGAATGAGAACATTTCTACAGCTGATAATATTATTATGCATGGCATACGGTTCTTCCACCTTCCCATTGGAAACAGCCTAAATCTTTCAATTGATTATAAGACTAGAAAGGAGTGAATGAATTGTTAATTGATTTTCCGACACCGTTTTTCACATTGAATCATTTGATTTGAATGGAATTTATTTAATGAAGAAAAAAGTTTATATCCAAAAAAATGTTACAAAATCGCAATAAATATTAATTGTCAGTATTTATGGGCCAACTCAATGAAATAATTAAAGGTGCTTATAAGAAGCATTAACTTAGATTTAATGATTGAATGTTAGAAAAATACTTATATAGAATATTAAAAAGAGTATCGTGAAGAAAACAATTTCGCAGAATTATTGAGTCAACGTAAAATATTTAAAAAAAATAATATAAATATAAATTCAAATTAAAAATATTATTAATCCATATTTGCAAATATAATAAACATGCTATTAGATACTCTGATATGAAGTAGAATGACAAGTGTATATTAATGCCTTCTCAATGCGATTAGTAGATCTACTTGTGATCACTTAAATCCGTCTATAAATTAAACTCCGAAACTGAACGAGTTAATACGATTTCCTTTAGAGATTATCGAATAAAGAAAAGGTGAGCTTTTGAACAGCTTATTCAAATGAAGGGGATATTATTTGCAGACAAACGATTTTAGGTTTGTCATGCTTATAATAGCAATATTATAATTTTATACCTTTTTATTAACTGTTTTTTGTGAAATGAAATCACACTTATAATTGATTTATTAACAGACTAATTAAGATTTTATAACCTGTGCTTGTTCGAAATGACAATATTTTTTTTCTTTTAAATAAAATTAGCAGAAAGTACATTTTTATAGTCAAAAAATATCAAGGCTTGTCTTGCATTATGAATACATAATTATTGACCTTGTACGTTAAAAAAACTTAATTGACAATTAATTTATTGAAATTATGAATAATATGGTAATATCTAGATTGTTATGAGATTTTTTTTGTATTTTGTGCGGTATGTCTGTAGGGTAATAATAAATATGATTTTTAGTTATTATTTTTATACGCTTCCAAGATTTACTGCCAAGACGTGACATAACTGTAAACTTTTCTTAGGATATAAAATTGAAGCTGGTTTAATTTATTGTATAAGTCGAATACCTCGCCGAGTTTTGTCTTCAAATAGAAGAATGTAAAAGGAATTTCTTGGGCCTGCGTACTTGGTCTGGAAATAATATAAAGATACTTATACACTTGTTGAGAAGAATACATACTGAAAAGGAATTTTACGCACAAGAAAGCGCGAAACACGAAACGAATTTTGCTTTTTCAACTTTCTTTATATTGCAATCTTGATTGATTTATATTATTTAAATAAATATTTATTCTATTAATTATTGTATGTTTAACAAGTATCAAATCCAGTACTTTTTACTGACAAGTAAGTTATTTTAGTGTTTGGTTTGATTTTGCTGACATATCACACTTTTCACGACTAGCAAAAGAAACATTTGAAAATACCGTATCGGTTTCAAATTTGTTTACGACTTACTCAATATTAGATTATTAATCATAACTGTATATTATGATTATCAAAACATTTGCATTATATCGATCAATCATAGCTTGATATTATCAAATTGCTATGTTTCGGCTAGTTTTTTGAGAAGTCGTGGACATGAATTGTTTTTTCTTCCAAATTGAAGAACCAGTCTGCCAATGGGGATCCCAATGAGCATTGACAATTGTTCAACAGTATTGCTTCGGATGTCGACATGTCCTATATGGGCGAGAGTGAGTTCAGAATGATACGATGTTTCACTGTATTAAAGTAGATTTTGCATGAGCTTATTGATTGATTATCTTGTAATCCTTGTTTTTTTTACCCTGGTTATTTATTCTATTGATATTCAACATCATACGTTAAAATATTTTTGATGTAACAAAAGCAATTATCTAATAATCTATATTATCTAAATAACTACTGTTTTGTCGTCTCAATTGTGGTTCGATTTTCTCATAAAATCTTGATCTCCTTGCATTAACAAAAGCCAGTTAATGTTTATGAGAAACGAAAAATCACATTAAAATAAATTATTGCTAACTACATAAACGTCATCCTGTCTCTTGTTTAGGGCTGCCAAAATTTTAAAAGAATTCTTTTGTATTTGCTAACAACAGAATGCTAATCATTTTTTTTCGATCTTTTTTTTGTATACTGAAACTGGTATTAGAAGTTTGATAAATAATATAAATCATTCAAACAAATGAGTAATATTTATATCCTTTTCGATCAAAAAGGAAATTGTCTATCTTCTACATTTCTGTAGGTGTAATAAGCCGGTCGAGGCAATATTGGAGCACCTGTCAAAATCTCTACTTGGTGACCGCACGGCGACGTTGTAATCGATAGAGTAATTGAGTAGATATCAGCTGGGTGTTGATAGGTGAACTGTATGGCGGTATATAATTGTGTTGACAGGTGTCAGACGCACGCCTGCTGTGTCGCTACGACAAGCCTACGACGGCAAAAGGAGGAGATACTTATTGCCTACGAGTTGACCTCTACGATATTAAAATAATATAAATCGCACAAAGCTTCACCCCAAAATTTTTTGGAACAGAAATAAAGAAAAATCGTTGAGATTCTATGAGGAACCTTTGAAACGTGTTATTTTATGCTGAGTTTATTCTTTCCACTCAGAACAAAAGAGCCACTTTGTTATGGTCACAATTTTTTAGCTGATAGTTATGACATTTTAAAGCCAATAATGTAAAAAACTATTTCGTAAGTAATTATCTATTTTTTTAAATGATGAATTGTTGCAGAGTAAATTTGTAATAATAATACGGGTCTATTTAACCCCGAAAATTGACAGATTTGTAAAAATGAATCGACAAGCTTTAGCACATTATATGCATGAGTTAACGATGTAAGTATCTTGATATTTATTTGAAAAAATCTTTTCAAAATCTTGAGCAAAAACAAACGGTTAAGAGCAAACCAATTTCATTTTGTTCATTGCCTTACGGAGAAAACTGTTCATATTAAATAGAACTGTTAATCAAATAAAACTTAAATAGATTCGATGCCACACAAAAACCAATTTTGAGTTACGATAATCGATTGTTTTTTTAATTTGAAAGCGCATTCGAATATTCATTATAATATATATTAAAGTCTTTAAAGTGCTTCAATAATTTAAAGCGCTTAGCTAACGGATTCTTTATTAAAACAGAACTCCAGTAGAATACAAGCGGAAAACCTTATAAATATTTCTTCACTCACTATTAAGGTGTTAACTGTCACTTCTTGATGGAAAGGCGTGCTATTTTGAATAATAAAAACACATTTTCCAGTACTTATTTCCACAATATAGTTTTGATCAGGACCGGTTTCGCTCATTGCGAGCATTATCAACTCATCATTTGACAATGCTCCTGATCAAAAATATATTGTGGAAATAAGTACTAAAAAATGTGTTTTTATTTTTTTTAATTTTTCTTTCTTTAGCTCCCTTAATGAATCAAAAGTTCATAAAGAATATTTTACTATCACACTTTTGCTTGTTTTACTTTTTTCAATTAGAAGCACTGGTTAATAAAAATAAAACGAACTGCTTTTGCCGAAAGTTGTTATAGTCGTTTCAAAGCGACACTTTAAGTGTCACCTATGTGTGTATGTACTCAATTAGAAAAGTTTTACAAGACGATGAAAGGAGGACACTAAAAAGTTTTCGAGTTTCTTGAAGAAGGAACTAAAGTGCTGAATTTGCCAACATATGTTAAATGCTGTGCAACTAACTAACTTCGAGGGATTTGGTAAAATGATATCACTACAAAAACGACACATCAAACTGTGACATGAAAAAATGATAATTTATTAGAAATTTTATTTTAAGTAATATTTTTACAAGCCAAACAAATCGATAACAATAATTATATTAACGAGTATGCTGTAACGTCTTTTTTATCTTGATCTACATGGTAAAGCGTAAATAATTTTACGAGGACTTATTGCTACACAATACTTCAAGCAACTTAAACAATAATTTATTTTATCAGTCGCATGAAGTTCAAGATCGAATGGGCTAGAAAGAATATAACCATCAAGAATTTACAATTTTAAATAAAACATAATATCAAAGCTAGGCCGTGTTAAAAATTATATCTGAAAATAAATAGCTTAATTTTCAGAAAATTTTGGTGCCGTTTAAACCTATTAAATTCGATTTGTCGTCATGTACAGTAATCCAAAAATAATGACCGTAAAATAAAATTTTTTATCGCACGTTCACACGTTCACACGTTCGTGCGCCTGACAAATATGAAAAAAATATGTTTACAAAATTTCCAGTATTACATGATGAAAAATTTGCATCGTATAAATTCAGTTTCCACTGAAAATTTAATTACAATTACAGAACTTCATAAAAATATATAAAATGTGGCATTATATAACAATTAAAAATATTGGTTTTATCATATTATATTTAGAGAATTTAAAGATATAACTACGTTTTTTATGAATTAATGTGTTAATAATGTTAAGAAAAATCCATTTTAAATGCAGTTTCTTTGGATTCAATGTGATTTTATTACGATAGACTTAAGAATAAACTCTCCGTAATATTACAATTAATCTTCAATTTATATAAATATCTCCATGAAATTGACTTAATTTAGTATAAATTAATTGATTCATGAGGAAAATACAATGAAAATTTTTATACAATACTGTAATCATTTCGTATGCTTAATACAACATTAAAGCAGTTATTAAATATTTATCAATTTAACATTTCCAAAATATATTATAATAATGTTGAATATAAATTAAATTTATTGACACTAGGAGAACATTAAAACGTGAGCCCCGAAATGTTCATTGTATTGTTTTGCCGATATCAAAGCTTTTGTGGAAACTCACAAAGCTTTCCTTAGGGTTTGGCACCCGCGATGACTATTGAGACGTTGGAGGCACAGGTAACCCTCGAGTTCATCGGCGGCGGTAAACACCGTCGAGGTCCAGCCGCTAGCCGCATGCGGCCGGACGGCTTGCTCGGTTAACCGTGGCGGTGTGGCCGGAGTCCCTACCCCGCCCATTGTCCGCCCGCAGATGGCCTCAGCGATATGACCGACCCCGGCTAAAACTACTGACCCGACTTGTACCTACGCTAGTACGGGTCTGGCGGCCGAGAGGTGACCGAAACCTCTAACTATCGGCGGACCGCCTCAGGACCCTAAAACCGAAATTGCCCCTGCCGCAACCGCCCGCGTTACATTTTCCGGGGGTTTTGTTTACTTTCGTCTGTTTTGTCTTCTCAGTAGGTGGGTCATTATTATAATATCGATTGAATGTAATATCCTGTACGCAGGTCAAAACTTAAACTAATAAAATCACCACGATACAGAAAATGGAAAATCGTTAAATATCAAGCAGATAATATTGCCTTACAGCTTTGGTGTAGTAAAGATTTTCAAAACGGAGTAATACATGGGCATTTTCAATAGATACTCTGCTATGTCACGTTAACTACTCTTTATTTGATTGTTTTAAGTTTACAGTAGAATCTTCATAAATCTTATACTCAATCTTCATAAAAGAATTATTCATTTTCATCGAAAATGCGTTGTGTCAAAAAAAATTTTTTTGCTGATATAACAAGCACAACACAAACAAAATATACAAGTTCTACAAAAATAATTGTAAAATGGCATATGATTTTTTCTAATTTAACGTTATGTGGCACCATTTCTCCGCCTCAAGTTGTATTTGGTTATGTCTTTGAAATCTTGATCATAGAATTCCAATAACGCTAAAACAAATTCAAAATAAATTTATCTAAAGCAACTAGATTGACTGTAAATATGAAACCAGTCATATTACTGATGGCTTAAATTAAACACTAGATTATTTCAAAAGAAATCCTTAGTTTTTTCAATTCAAACTCTTCAAAATAGATTAATATACTTTTATTTAATTCTACAATCACTATTAAGCTATGCCAACTCTTATTTTAAATATAACAAAATATTCTTCATGTTATTATACCAGAATTACTTATGAACTATAGTCTTCATAGATAGCCGAAGTAAAATAATTGTCTGCTTATGTAGAACTTATTTTTGAAAAATTTCGTTTTGCTGTGGTTATTTTAGGTTTTGTAAATGTTCAAAAATCCAGCATTGTTACTATTTTCACTTTCCCACATTCATTTTTTTCATAAAAATAAAAATTATTTAATAATTTTTAAAAAAATTAAACAATTTTGAGACTTGATGAGTATTACAGATTATCGAAATTGCCAAAATTTTTAAGGAGATATCTTGTTTGTTGATTACTTAAGATGTGTTGCTTTTACTTTTGTTATAGGTAGCAATATTATAATTTTCAATGTTGCCTTAGGTTTCACAAAGAGAATTTTCATTATTACCATTATTATTCCATTAGACACTCCACTGTTTCACTGTTTCAAATAAAAAGAAAGAAAATTTTCTCCAACAAGCTTGTCTTAATAAATAATTTGAGTTTTGCCAAACGATATAGCCAAGTGGTAACACCCTAAGCTCTCCAATTTCTGTGACATTTTATCTCTTCTAATCATCTTTAAAATTTGGTCGTTAATGAAAAAAGAATACCTGTATCTATTTAAATAATAAACATTCATCCTTAAATTTCCCTCAAATACAAGGTCTGTCCATAAAAAACCAAATAATATCATTAATTTAGAACGTAAAATTAGTATTAAAAAAATATGTTTTGAATAAATATGCATCAAAATTTTCCAATTTGTGGATTAGATAAAAAGTTTTCGCAACATATTTCTTTTATTAAAAAACAAAACTTTACAGATTGCAGCTTTAGTAATGAGTATTATTACTATTGTTTCATTCATTGTGAAGTATTGAAACCCGTCAGATTTTAAAACGAGACCAGTGCTATAAAAAAGCTACCAATGTTTCTTATACTTTAAATTAACTATAATCATCCATATCCAAGAGTTAATTAAATTTTCAGATACATATTCTTTCTTCTACCATATTTATAAATAAAGTTTCCCTATAAAATATCAAAGATGCATCTATTATGGTTTAACATTTAAAAATCCTTATTTTCTAACACTCTATTATAATTTTTTGAATGAATAAATATGAGACTAACATTCTAAGCCGATTATACCAAAAATATTCAAGATATTCTACTTTGAGTCGCATAAATTAATTCTTAATCATAGTTATAAAGATAAATATCTCGATAACATATAAACATTACAAATAATATTCAGTCTTTCTTTAACGATCATAATGATGAATACCCCAATTCACCATAGATTGAGATTCTTATTTAATTTTTTGTAAAATTAAGCTTTGAAAGAGACAGGCGTAATTAAGTGAAAAAAGTCATTTTCAGACTTTATCTTTCATATTGACTTTTTATGAAGCTGACGGTTACCGTTTGTTTCAATGAAATAAAGGATTTGTCATTTGTAAATTAAAACAAAATTATATGCATGACTATTGCGAAATTATATCTTATTTAAGTTTAATTAGTGCTATCGATAAAAGCTTCATTTAGTATGATGTGTAAAAACTGTATCAATTGAAAGTGTAAAACATTTTTCAAAAAATTTCACTTAAAATTACTGCATTTATAGTGAAATTGCAGCGTTAACAAAAATGTTTATTTAATTAATTGCAACTGTTAAAAAATGTTTTCTCTGGTCTCTTTTTTTTTGGTTTTTAATGTTTCAATCAACAGTTTGTTAAGACAAGTCAGCATTCTACATATATTACTATTATGGACAGTTCGTTTAAAATACAAGTTGACAGAAACTTATAGAATAATACATAATATTGAATATCATATCGTGAGATTGAATTGTACTCACCTCGTCCACTCCTTCCAACAAATCTCAAATCATTAAACTTCGCCACCTGATTTTTCATGACGGCGGTTGAATTTCTCAACTCGGCGCAGTAGTTTTCATCGTTTCCCGCGCGCACTGTCACTACGGTTCCATCACCAACGTCGCCCAACGCGACCACTTTAAACGCTACCGGAAGCGTCTTGTTCGATCGCCAATGGGGCGGAAGCACTGTGCAGACAAAATGGGGACTTCCCGTCCGTACCAGCTCACCAGGGTGCTCAGATAGGAAGTCCCCGAGTGTTCTTTCGGCGAGGATGTCGGAGGTCATTTTTGTGTAGGTTTCCTGGAGCAGTGTCGTCGCTCCGTCGGGAGAGCCGGCTCCTGCCGCACCGCTCCCCGTCGAATTGTTATTTGTTGTGAGATGCATCTTCCCACCCGTCTTCGACCTCTGCTGCGTGGTGCACATAAAGCAACCTTTGTTTCTCGCTCCGGTTTTCTAATTTATCCTTATTATCATTACAAGTCGCACGGAAAATGCTCCGTCACCAATTATTAAGCAACAAAAGTTCTTAAAATGCTAAACTAGAGAGTATCTTTGCAATTTACTCACTCACAGTACATCGCTTTCATAAAACACTGTTCTAACTGATTTATTTTAATGATAAACATTATTGTTTGTACAATTTCAATATTATAAGTAATAACTTAAGAATTAACACCTTTTACACTTTTCCAAAATTATTTTAGATGGAAAATGCATGACATTTTTAAATTACGCTGTTTACTACCGCATGATTGTATTGCTTTTTCTTTATTGCAGTCACAATTAAAATAAATCGTCAGCTACACATTGTTCCAACTATAAAAATAAAATTAAGAATCAATTAAGCTTTCTTTAAATACTAAAATATAATTTTAGCTAGTATCACATGAAGATGTAACTTGATTTATGGTATCGACTGAGGTTGCTCGACAGAATTTCTTTATCAAAATATAAAAATAATTGAAAGATTATATAATTTAATCTTCTATAAATTATCAAAAATACAATGCACTCTTGAACTCACGCGAAACGTTAACGAGAATTTTATTTATATTTAAATATCAATTATTATTATAAAATTTGAATCCGACCAGCTCTATCTTTTTATGAGTGAAAATGAGCCGAATGATTGCCTTACGCAAACATGACCGCTTGAATGCTGTTGCCTTAATGCAATAAAGCAAGCACGAGTGGCCGTCCGACTTGCACGCATTGCAATCATTGTCCGAACACGTAGGAAAAGTGTCCTCGCACGTACGGACGCTTACTACGGCATCGCGACGCGCGACGGTTCGTTGCTAGGAGACCGTCACTTGACACACCGTCACGTAAAAATGTACCCCGTGGCCTTGCCACACTTTTTTTCAGTGAATGAAAAGTTTTTTCCCGTCGAAGGGGTGGGGGTACAATTTTTAAGCGCGAGCGGCGCGGGGTGGCAGCGGAAGCGAAGGGAAAAACCCCCCTCGGCTGACGCGAAACTTTTTTACTAGTTCGATGACAGTTTTTTCCTCGCGATAGTCACATGCCGGAAATGGCGCGATAACTTTTAATTAAGTTTGAAGAGTTTTTGTTTAGCTTTATTTTACTACCCCCTTTAATATTTTTTTACGTTCTGATATTTTTTACGACTTGTAATCAAAACAATACGGCAATTTAAATGTTATAAGAGTGGTCAGTTTTTCTTATATTAAATATATCATCGAATAAACTGTTAATAAGAAAATATATTTATCAACGTCTCAAAAACAAAATGACAAATACGTATTTCATTATAATAAATGCACCGGTTATTTTCGTGCTTTTATTTCGATATTTCAGTGTCACTTAAAATCTCAAAAAGTCACGGTACCTCACTTAAATGCGTATTTCCTTAATCTTTACAAATTGTACTTCTACACAGTTGACTCAGTCACATCTTAGAGGTGTTCTCTAATCCCTAATATCACTACGACGGTGTAAATCCTTTCGAAGCACACAGAATGAGTTCCAAGTCTGTGGGGCGACAGAAAGTTGTTTGACGATGGATTAAAGCCACTGTAAAACAATGAAGAGCTTTTAAACTCGTATCTGTACCTAATCTGGAAGCTTTTAACTGGAGCTTTATTTATCACCGCTTTGTAAACAGTTGTTGTATATCACGTGAATACCTTTGATTACTGTTATCGCGATGAAGTTAAAACATCGATCGAGACGGATTGCTTTCACGGTGCGTGCGAACGTATACGCGGTTTACTGTCAAATGATTGGCTTCCCAATCCCGAGCGGACTTTGAGTAGAACCCGTGTCGACAGTTGCATTGCGTGATTATAAGTACATATGTCAGATTACGATACTGAGAGCTGCATGATTTTTTGCCATATCAGGTACTTTTTGGAAGACAGTTAAAAATACTCTAACGTATGACGATATAAATTAAATATACATATTTAAAAAAAAAAACTACAAACATGTAAAAAAAATCGGAACCGTTTACACAATATAACATCCGCCGCTTCCTTTGATTAACCCTTCGTAACAACTCTATCCGTATTTTTTTATTTACGTTAAATAGTAAACACATCGTGTCACGTGTTTATATTCACTGACGTTCATTGACGTGACAGATGCAAGTGTTTGAGTAATATCAACTAAAAAGGGAATCCCCGGTCTTTCGAAATATTCATAATGTGCTCTTGTCACCAGCAATTATAAGTTCAGTTTATTTCAATGAATTTAACAGCAATCTTTTTTGGCTTTGAATTTTACAAAAAAAGTAGATAATTATGAAAGTAAATATCCACACAAAAATAATCACAAATAAATTTTTTACATTCGAGTTGACATTTCTGTATTTAACACTGATTAAAAAAAATATTGCTTTAGGACTCGTGCATTGTCAAAATTTTAACATACATAACATATCGCTGAACTTTTTTAAATGGTAAAATTCGATTATCGCGGTGGATCGCGGTCCGGTGGGTGACCACTCTGGTCGGGAAAAAAATCGAGACTGAGTGGTGTACCAAGCGGTGGGCTGGCGATCGCGGCCGGCTGCTGCGCTACTAACCGTGTGGTCACCCATCCCACATGTATCGCACTCCCGCTCCGCCCTGCACTCCGCCACTCCCAGACAGAGACAGACATACAACCTACACGTGTGTTATCCGATAAAGGAATGCCCTCAGTGCCCACCGTACTCTCGCACCCTGTTAACCCTTTTATCGTACCACTTGATCTTCTTAGTATTAAAAGAAAGCTGATTTTTGTTTGCAGTAAAATTTATTCCCGATTAGAGTTAGAACTGAATTGCACGCTGTTCGTTAAAAAGTTAAGTATTCAATAGTGTAAAAATCTCGCCAACTTTGTGTTTAAAAAAAAGTGATGTGGGTCGCGCGCGTTCGAATTTTCATTTTCCCCGCCCGCCAAGAAGTTCAGATAGCACTATAGATATCAGGAAAAACCCGGAAAGAGATGCGCATACGTAGGAGTGCCGCGGGAAAAAGAGATGGTCGCGGTTGACGATTAAAACGGTATTCAACGCAAAGAGGTGCCGCGAAAGAGGGACCGATTTATGAGACAGATGCGCGTCGGAAGAGGCCCGAGTATCCTGCGGTCGGAGAGGGTTGGGTTTAAAGCCGCCGAAGGATAAAACATACAAATAAACACGTGTTTGTGAGTGCGAGTGAGGGAGAAAGTTTTCGGTTTGTTGCGAGGAGTGGGAGGAGGACGGAAAGACGGGAGTTGATACCGATTCGGTAGAACACAGGCTCTCGATAACTGCGGCATTTGTTCGCTGTTAGCTTTGAAACTATCTACCGAGTATTGGGTGGCTGGCGAAAATAGCCCTTGGGAAGACCGCGGTAACAGTGGCGTGTTCCAACGGCAATATCTTACTTCGACGGGTGGATGAGGCCAAGAGAGCGAAGTAAGAATGCGAAGAGGTGGCGGTGAAGGAAGGAGAGGAGGACGCGTCGCGGTCGAGAAAGAAGCCATCCCGCCGAAAGAGATGGAAACCGCCTTCGATATAAAATGAGCAATGTTAAATTAATTAATTAATCAGAGCAATCGATTGAACTCACTCGCTGAAAATTTACATCCTACTAGAAATGCTTTTTGTTAAATGAAATATTTCCATTTCCTTAACGAATGCTTCTGATGTCTTGTACCTAATTTACATTTTTAATGGTCGACTTCAAATAACATAGAGTAAGTTAATACAAAACGTGACCCTACTACCTTTTAGTAAAAAGTTTATTTTAAAAAATTATATGTAACTAATATTATTTAATTTATATGTAATTAGTGTTAATTTATTCTTTCGCTTTATTTCAATATAATAATATTTTTTTTGGAATTATATCGATATTGAATAAAATTGAAATACAATGACCCTGTATAATTTTTCTCTTGTTAGTAGTATTGCTTACGTAGACACAAACTAGGATATATACCTATTTTGCTTCGATCATCAAAATCCAGTACGTAGCTTCCCGTATACAATACTATATTTGAATACCGACTTTTTCCGAAAAAGTATACATATATTTTGGATGCCTTTTTAGCGCTGAGTGTTTTTATTTGTGAATAACGTAATTATACAAAAAACTCAGTGCATTAAAAAAATAGCTATTGTTCGAATAATTTTGAATGAACTCGATATAACATAAAAAAGAGTTGTACATCTTATAGACATTGTTACGGATAGAGAGACACTCGTGGATTTTTTAATGGAATGTCGATATATCATAGCAAGATATCTTAAAGTTTTATGAGTTTTATTAATTTTAATTTTATGATATATTTTGCTTGGAAAATGTCAACTTTAGATAAATCTGGGTATAGTTTTAATATATCTGAGGCTTTGTTGAGTAAGTGAAAAAATAGTTGTTAACAAATCAAATTTACTTATAAAGTCAATATGGTGTATTCTCTTACAGAGATTAAGTAGCTGCTTTACGTAGATTGCTTTCTCCTTGTGTATAAATTATAACGAGTGCAACGAGGATTTGATCATCAAAAATTTATAAAGAGTGATCTTATAAGTAATTAATCTGTAGACGTATTACAGCCTTTGGTTTGTTATCTGATTAACATTAAATAAGAATAAGCACAAGTTATATATTAACTACCTAATGTTTATAAATTATGTACAAAATAGTTCTTTAAACTTTTACTATTGTAATAGCATAGTAAAATTTTAATATATGTTATTTAGTGTTCTATAAAACAGTAAAAAGATACTTCTTTTTTTTTAACAATAAAAACACATTTTTAGTAATTATTTCCACAATATTTTTTTTGATCAGGACCGTTTTCGCTCAACGCGAGCATTATCAACTGATAGAATACAATTTACGAGCAAATCTATTTAAAGGTTACAAAACCATGGGTTTGTACATCTGCTACCTTGAACTCGAATATTTTGTGTAAATAAAGTTGTTTGTAAATTGTATTCTATCAGTTAATAATTCTCGCGTTGAGCGAATCCGGCCCTGATCAAAAAATATACTGAGGAGATAAGTGCTAACAAATGTGTTTTTATTATTTAAAATATCATGCATTTCCATCGAGAAGTGACAGTTAACATCTTAAAAGAGATATTTCTTTTCATAAATATTATTAGAGACTTTATTTTTCATTTAACTTAATCACATGAAATTTAATTTACGAATATTTACTTGCTACATACACAAATACAAATGGTCACAATACTTGAAAACATATAAAATAAAATATCTTCAAATATACTTTTATAAAGAGACATATTTTACTCCCATGACCGAACTCCAGGCCAATCATGACTACAATCTTTAGACAGTACACACAATTACAATTTATTTTCTATTTTCTTCGCCTTTACATTTTATGATTTTTTTTAAATCATGTCTAATATATTGTAAGCTATGTTAGTATCATATAAGCATTTGCGTGTGTATTTGAATAGTGAGAATAGTTCTGAAGTAAATAATCCTATGAATAATTGCACGAACCGTCATGGAATTATAGTCTTGAATACAATCACGAAGTTCACACTCGATAGAAATGTCCAAACTGCAAGCAAATCCGGAGAAGGCACTCCATGAACAATCCCTATGGAACAAGCTTTCTATTCTCCACTGCAAATGTCCTCCTCTCTAGCTAACATCCTTCCTAACTCAAACCAGAACCGCTCTATCTACAAAACGTCCCGTGTTCTACACATCCCTACAAAACGTACATCCCTTACGAAGCTTTATATCAGTGGCATTTATGTAAGGGGGTAAATTATTTCCAGATTTAAAAAAAGATCCAAACACACTTTTGTGTTTCGATTCACATAATTGTTTCCATAATTTATGTCTGGAAAATTTACGATGATCTCAAAAAGTATTCGATGTACGAACGTTGAAATTGTTACAAAAATATTTTCTTATCATTCTGTATATCTGTATTGTCGATAAAAAAGAATTCTTGTGTTAATCATAAATATAACAATATTACTAGTAACTAAGTCGAACCGTGTTTTCTTTATTGATCGTGATTGCTGGATAGAATGATGATTTATCACCTTGACGTATACTCTTTGTGTCTAAGTGTTTGACAACTAAGTTGATAGACTCTAATTAAAATACATATAGTCCAATAATTTTTTAATGCATATACGAGGAAAATCTATTTCAACTTTGAATGATTAAGCATTCATATCAAATGTCACGTTGTTGCACATATAAGAAACGATTCAAATGTATTAACCTAAATACTAACGAATAATTCTAATTACTCGCACCCCATGCAATAATTTCTTTTCCCCAGGCACTGTACGTTACGTAGCGCATCTCTCTCGGTACAATGGTGTCTAATGAAAATTAACTAGAACAATGGGTTCCATAGTTGGACGTAGGTGTGACTCCACGGCTACAATGCTTAGGATGCTCTACCACTCCGCTCGCCGTAGACATATTATAGATTTGGTTCAAGTTAGGCAGAATTTGCAAGCGATGTGTTCGCCAACGGCACTATTATCATCGGTACGATCTGTGATCTCTAAGTTTATTTAGTATTTCAGGCTTACAGAGTAAATATAGATAAGGATTCAAAGTTTGTAGTCATTTCAATTATCATACGCGTCCATAATAACTGAATATGTTTGAGAACTGATTATTCAAATATTGAAAAAAGATTTTTTTAACAGTATAACTATTATTCTAAATATGAATTGAATATTCATGGCTGTATAGAAAATGGATTTATTTACGAAAAATACCCATTGCTATAAATTAAACGTCTTTATAACACATTATATTAGAATAAGCTATCTCTCAGTTATTAATATGTCAACACATTTGTATTCTATATAAATATAATATATGTTTTTCTTTCTGCGATTCATATTTATTAATATCATAAAATGGTGATAATGTTTAAGAAAAATCATTAAAACACATATGAAATATGTTTATGCCTAAACTGTACACTGCAGCTTATGCATTCAAATTTTAATAATAAAAACAATTATATAGGGAAATATGAATGACATATTTTTTTTTTATATATTCTAAATGAAAAATTACCCACATTCACTAAACTTAACGAATATGGTGATTTTTCGTGGTTTTCTTTAAAATAAGTAGTATTACTGTATTTAATTGAAAAAAATGAGACGATTCGTTTTATGAAAATTATATTTTTGTGAGATCTTGTAGAATTTTAAAGCTAGATTATAATTTCCATAATCATATAAGATAAATGACAAGATAAGGTTATTTTATAGCGACTATATTCTGTTTATAAAATCCAAAGCAGTTTCTAAAGTATTTTTTTTGAAAAGACATTAATTATTTATGGTAAATAGATTCGGTTTTGAAATTATTGTACTATAATTAAACTGTATACATAATTTTAATAGAGTAGAGGTTGATTAGTTGACTTACACACATGAAAAAACGAATCAAATTTTAGATATATTAAAATGATAACTATTTCATTACATCTTTTTCCACTGTTGAAGTTGGTAGATAGCTATATTCGAATTAAAATGAAAATTTTCATAATTTATACACCGATAAATTTAAAGCAAACAAAGGGCATTTGCACGATTTAATTTCACTGCTTAAAATTTAACAAACGTAAGATAACGTAAAGGGAAAAATGCTAAATCCTTTTGAGCAGTATCGGTACCGTTTATAAATATTTATCCTCAGACATAAAATCAAACCTTTTATTTAGGCTTACCGTGTGGCAATCCTTGACCTTTTTTATATTCATTGCCAATATCATAACGCATTTTCTTGCATACTCGATAGAAATGAATAAATTTTATAATCGTTTATGTTGAATATTGTCATATGTTATATGTGACATTTTATTTTCAATTTATTTTTGGTTTTATAATTATGACTAACAAATTCAGTAAATTTTATTAATATCATTGATTGAAATGGCATTCACTTGGTAGAACTCCATTATAACACGGTGAAAAAATAGCAATGTATTTTAGTTCTACAAAATTTTGTAGAACTAAAATACATTGCTATTTTTTCACCGTGTTTATTAATATCTTTTAGTAATCGAAATATTATATATATTTTCATGTGCTTTTCAGTTGAATTTAAAATTTCACAAAATTATTTTTTAGTCAAGTTAAGTATCTGCATATCTGCTGTAAATAAAGCATATGAGAACAATAAAATAATTTTTATCTCATATATAATAGGACAAATAAACACTTTTTATATCGCAATCTTAATAGGTATGGAAGGAAACTTTTTGTATCAATCATTCATAAAATATTTGAGGCTGCTTTTTTGTGTGACTTATAATATATATATATTTAGAAAGGCCTAATTACATACGTAAAAATACACAAAAAAAAATTTTAAACTATATTATAGTAGCCCTCTTAGATACACGTTAATAAGCTGAATATTTTTACCATTTTGCCACGTAGTCGAATCACCCCTAAACCTGACCAGTGTATAATCAGATTCCAACCCCTTCATATTACAAATGAAACAGGGTAGTTGAGGGCAGCGTTTATTTCTCTTTTCTTTTTGCTGCCCCCATTCCTTTCCTCTGACCGGAGGCTGTGCTAATCCATCGCGGCTTCTATGTAGGAGCATTGTCGAGGGGTGAGGACGTGCAGAGAATATTATCTTGTAATAAAGTTATGTATATTAAAGAAATTGCATTATTTTTCTTCTTACAAAGTCTTATTTTACTACTCAATACACATAACATTTTTTATTGCATCTCACGTGCTATTTAAAACGTACACATTAGGTAAATATAATTTATCATTTGATCAAATTACTTAGGCTGGCGTTATGTTATAATTCATAAAGAAAACTACTGACGCTAAGTGGATATTCAATATTACAAGTTAATCTTTTAAAAAACCTTTGTGTAAACCGGGCGCCATATTTTAGCAAATCATGTAACCGTTGATATTTAATTCTTTTATATATTTGTCAACATTGGAGAACGAGCAAAATATTTTTTATTACTAGTTTGAGTTTATTCGAGGAAATTGCTTTAACTTAATAAATATTTATCCGGCAACCGTCGTCATATTCAAGCCATGAAATATAATTATAGATTATAGTATTTTTATCATTGGAAAACAATTAAAGGAAATATTAATTTCTGAAGCGTTCTTTGTTTATTATTTTATTACATATATATATATATATATATATATAAAAAATATCATAATATTCGTGACTAATTCCAAAATAGGTTATTTCGTTTTTCTTCAGAAAGTTTTTTTTATATACTATGAATTTGTTATGATATTAACTATTTTCACTTTTACCGTGATATTTTTTTTTTTAGAAATTGATATAATCTTCTGTCACTTTTAACATTACACATTACAAACATTTATGCTAATTTATGTAAAATAGTTACACCGTATGTTTTTTTATAAGATATCGAAATAGTTTTACTCAATTGAAGAAATATATGCCACGAGCCGTTTTGGTGACTTGACCCTTTCATGTTCCCCTTGAAAATGCATATCTTCCTTTTTAAAGAGAAGGAGATAGAGGATCGCACATATGGGAAGGTGTTTGTGCGTATACACACACGTACCCACGTATATGTATGAATATATACACTTTTAGGCCTTTAATTACTAAATCCCGACTAGTTCCTATGTATGCATTATAAAGTACGCATATGCTTTTACAACCCACACAACTGATATGATCGGAATCATTTTTATTTCAACATTTCACTAATATGGTATTATGGTCATCGTTTTTTCACGTTTTTGTTATTTCTATGTATTTCTTTTAACCTCTAGAGCTTATCACAAAAATTCCATGGTTATAGAAAAATTTTAATTAAATGAATTTCAAACATAATATTTATTAAATCAATAAGCCTTTGATGGGTAAACATTTTCATGAAATTCAATGAATTATGTCACTAATTATAAAAGCTTAGCAAATGTTTTTTTTCATTATGTCCGCTCCCAATGTGTAGCATTGAGCTTCTAATTATCTTATAAAGCTTATTGCTGTCGTCTCAAACTTTCGTTTTTGGGGTCGAATAGGAGAAAAGTATTTCATATTGCCGTATTTTACGATATAATAAATATGACTTTTAAGGTGTTAACTGTCACTTCTTGATGGAAAGGCATGATATTTTAAATAATAAAAACACATTGTTTTAGTACTTATTTCCACAATATATTTTTTGATCAGGACCGGATTCGCTCATCGCGAGCATTATCAACTGATAGAATACAATTTACAAACAAGTCTATTTATACAAAACAAAAAATTAAGTTGAGTTAAAGGTAGCAGGTGTACAAAGCCATGGGCACAAGAACTAGGAAACAATTTACATAAAATCATACAATATTGATACAAATAAAGTAAATTAGTATAAAAATTAAATGTTCACAATCACTTATTAAGAATTACAATTACAATTATGGTAAATCAATAATCCATTAGGAGCTCTAAACAATCAATAAGGAAGTAAGGAGTGGGAAATTTTTAATGACAAAAATAACCCACACTCACTACTTAATGGAACAAAATAAATTAATACATGAGAAGTCGATTAAAGGTGAATCGATGAGATGGGAAGATATGGTCAGTCAAGAGCGTTCCAATATTTTCTGTAAAAAAAATAAAGTAAAGGGAGGCAATATCATTTTTCAAAAAAAAAAAAAAATATTTTTATATGAAATATATATTTATTAATCTAATTTAATGAGTATACTTTATTTCTGAATTTATAATACTTTAAATTATTATACATACCTATTCATTGAGAAGTGACTCCTAAAAAAATAGAACATTTTTGTTGCGTGATTTACCATACACATTATTTTTTCCCACAAACTATTTTGACAATTTCAAAAAATTCGATAACCCTCGTTTGTGGATGGAAATGGATTTCATAGATTTCCAAAATTTATGAATTATAAAATAAAAGACAATATTTCTACAGCAAACAAAAATACTAAATACATTTTATTAAATATCCACAAATATTCCAATCGCTTTCGTTTGACACCACCACATAAGTTCCAGAGGCAGAGCTTTTGTATGTTTTGTTCTTTTATGTATGAGCTTTTTATGCAGAATATATGAGCGTTAACTGTATACCCAACGTAGTGTACAGAGATCGTAATAAAATAGATGTACAGTCTACATAATGCATAGCCCTCAGGCTAACTCTCGTCCTTTGTCACCACTTCCTCTTGGCCAAGTAAACAACACGCGCAATTCCCATTAAAGAAGAGATATTTCTAATAATTGAAATTTTTTTTGTAGTAGACGCATTTTCTAATATATAGTATAATATAATTATATTTTCTCTTCGTAAGTCTATTGAAATAAGAAATTTAAAATTGATTACTATTAATATTATTTTCAAAATTTTACAATTACTAACTTTTTTAAGCATTCTAACTTTTTACATTTTCACATGCTTAGACATTTACGACCCGGATTTAGTCTTTATGTATCTATAGGTATAATATTGTACGTAATCATTATAACTGATATTCAAAAAAAGGTTGCATCGCTTATATAATATACATATAATATCAAATTATAATAAAAATTATAATAGAATAAAAAACGTAATTAATTCCTACAATAATACGTCATCTGATATTTAAACCCATGATAATCCAACCGAATAAAATAATAAGTATATCGAAGTATTTAATTGACCAAATGCATTTTCATGGTAGTTGATTCTTGTAAAATTTACAATCACAAATTTGTAAGGTTATAAGTTATCTTATCAAAAATTTTATAACGTTATATCGAATCGCTAGTTATTATAATCGGAAATACATTAATATCACAGACTTATGTCTATGTTTTTCGCAATTCCTCGTGTAAAAACGCGACGCACTGATTTCTTTTTATTTTCAGTTCTATTTCATTTTTATAGTATATTACTTGAAGATGTCAAATGACTAAACTCGAGCCGTGAGTGATTAAACACATATAAGTGTACAGAGTTTGAACAATTATAATTTTATCTTGAAATTCCATCAAGCATGTCGATATTGTTATTTAAATCATTCATTTATTTCAATAACAATAAAAAAAAATAATATCATGTTTCATCTATTCCGTTTAATATCAGGATATTTTGCATTATTACCGTTTAAAATTTCATGCCATTTGAAAAAAAATGTTTTTAATTATAATTTCTTTAATTTATAAGAACAGAAAAAAGTAGTATTATAAAATCAGATATGAAGAATTGATAAGAATATGATATCTTGAAATGATATCTGATTGATATGAAATTAAAATAAAACTAAGAATCCAACACCTGTCAAGTTATTCTTCATGCACATCAAATTCATACTAAAATCAATAAACCGTTTTATATTGTTTCGTTTAAAAAATCAATCTCATTTTTTTAATATAAATTGAACAGCCAATTTTGCGCTGCGCTATTTGGATAAATTTTCTTTAACCCTTCGATAAGTAGATGCACCGGGTTGACCTATGCGTGGGGTGAAAGTGGTCACTCTTCACTATGCAATTCGCACTGGAAGGGTTGTCTTCAGTGGTGTTCTATATGATAAAAACCTGTTGAAAAAATATTCTATTTGAGAGATAAATTCAAAATATGAAAGAAAAACAATATACCATTTTTTTTTCATTTCATGCAACACACACTCTTACGGGAGACAAAAATAACATCGGATATATTCACGTGACACCATTCACGAAATGTAAAGACGTATGTTACAAACTTCAGATTTTTACAGAGATCTACCATTATTTTGGTACTACTTACTATTACTATTTTAACTCGTATGTAAAAGTTTCAAGAAAATAGCAAAGTTATTAACAATCCGATTCATAATATTTCTTATTTAGTAACCAGATTCATTTCAAGCGAGGACTTGGTAAGAAACTAACTTACATGCCTATTAAATTATGTTCTTGCTATATCAGTGTTTTAAGATTACTATTTCAATTTTAATTTTTACCAATAAAATTCTATGAAAGAAAAATTGTTATAAAAAATGTTTCCAATTTGCAAGATTATTTTTTCATTTTATTTAAATAGATATTTTTCCAACATTTTATTTCTTTACCTAACTTTGTACTTTTTTGGGTTGAGATTTTTTCATCTCAGGTATTATCGTATTTGTTTATAAAACCATCAATGGGAACGGTTGTTTACCAAGAAATTCTATGCTATAAAGAGTGTGTTTGTGTTAATAATATTACTGTGTTTTCAATAATAAGAAAAAATAGACATACAAATTATGAGTAGTAAAATTGTTCAATTTAAATCACTATTTTTCGATATTCGTGATAACGAAATATTATAGATAAATAAAAATGGTATATTTATATGTAATCCTTTTTACGCACGTCATTGATAATGTCCTTTTCACTTGGAAGCACCCGCTGCCCTTTGCATCGTTTACTTTCGGAATGACCCCATGTTTTAAGGCAAAGGCAAATCTTTAGTTTATGAGTTGAGGGCAGGGTGCTACAATTTGATTTATTGACACAAAGGTAGGTAAATTAAATACATATTATCCAACACAATAATGCTTTTGAATATATTTTGACATTAAGTATGAGTATTTTTAAATAATCAAATAATAGTGTCAACGACTTGTGGTAAAAACACTTCCATTGTTAATTTATTATACATATATTGAAAACAGCACTTTATTAAAAATAATAAAACATTTTTCGTTCAGATGGCGACATTTTTGCAATAATAAAAAAAAAATGTGTGAAGCCTGTGTTCACACGGCGCTTCTATTTAAAAATTTCCTAATTTTCATATAATATCTACATTCTCCCACAAATATCACGTATATTTTGAAATTAAAATCTAAAATAATATTTAAACATTTGGCCAATGATTTATCGCATATTTAATCTCTTGTCAGGTTTCCATTTATATTAATCATCGCTATATTATCCGAGATGATGCATTTCAAAAAAAATATGCTCTATGAAAGTGTTTTGTGCTTTAGAAACATATTTTGCACATATACCTCTAAATTCTGAATCTATAATTGAATATGATCACGGAAAACTATATAAGAATAAAATCTTTTTAACGGTATTGTAGTTTTTCAAAATAAATAATGAACAAGCTTTTACTAGTAAACTAAAACAAAATATGCATCTTTGTTCATAATATCAAGATTTTGGTGTTCTGTTACATGTTTGAAAATACTGAATCAAAAATATTGTCAGTAATTAATAAATATTTTTAAAACACCTATTTTCCAATCAATATTTGTGTAGTAGCAACCTATCAGTAATATGCATAAATTTTAATTTCTAAAATAAATCATAAATTTATGTTAATAAGAAGAAACTTTCCGCTACACTTGGTACTGCAATAATAAATTACGCATTAAGTTCGACCAAAGTTCAACAAGGAAAAGGCAAAATTTTCTTACAACACTAATACCTCATTTGGCCGACGTCTTCCCTTTGTCGATAAATTTGTGGTCTTTAAAGCCCTGCCATGAGAAGGGTTAAAAGGAGTAGACGAAAGGGCAGAGCCGCATCAGAGACTCGCAGTGTTTATGTACTTACTTGTATATTGCGCACTGTAAGGAAACACTCAGCTTCTATGGAATAAAATAATTACAAAATAATGTAGCAAGGCTTTGAACACTATCTACTACGATTTAGAAGAAAGTAAATACTCAGCTATTGACATACAAGTTACAGATAATGATAAATTTGAATTTTTAAAATGGTAAGATATTTATAATTATTTCAAATGAAATCATCATTTTATCTATTACAAATATTAGCCTTGTACGACTTAATAATGTTTTTTCAATATTGACTGTATTAACGAAGCATTTTTTTATTTGCTCTGAAGCGTTCTTGTGAAAACATGCTGCGTCAATACGCCACATTGTTTTTCTTTTTTTTGAATTTTCGTTCGTAATTAATCTACACATATATATATTGCTTGCTTTTTTATATGATATATTAAAAAACTACGTGATTCTAAATAAATCTATAATCTCTCTAAAATACATTCGGGAAATTAAGATAGAATAAAACATATAACTCTTGATAATATTCATTAAAAAAAAAACGGTGGAGATTTATTCCAAAATTTACGAACGCATTTAAGTCGCAAGGGTTGTTTCTGGACGCATAGGATGAAAGACTAAACACCGAAGGGTCAGCTTCCTGAAAACAAACAACGCGAGCTTAGAATGCTTTGAAATTTTGGGTCGCAATAATGGGGCGACTTATTAGCGGCATCTTGGTGACCACACCACGCTCACTAAGACTGCGGGACTTAGGTTAAGTGCTTGAATATTCCAGTACGGTAACTTTTACTATATTGCATAATTTGTGTCAATGGATAATTATAATAAAATCTACACGTTTTACACATTTATTTTGCCATGGTTACCATATTATAAATTAACTCTGGAATAAAAAATATTCGAAATACATAATATTGTTGTCACACATTATCAATTATACCTTTTCCAAAAGTGAATAAATTGAATTTACTTGAAATTTCTTATTGTAAGTACCCAATAGAAATTTTTTGGAAATTTTTCATAGATTATTAATGTGGGGTTTAACGAATGGCGATTAGTCAATATTATTTGAAGTATTTTTTTGTTATTGTAAAAATATAAAATTACAAAACATTACCAAAATTTTTTTATTTCATCACCTTTACTGTTTTCGAAATGTTACGAATTACTATAATAAGATAAAACGAAGTTTTTTAAGCATGAAGAAGCTGCAAGGAAACAAATTGGGATATCTCTGACAAAATCTACTTTAAAACATATAGCATTGCGGAAAATACATAAATCATTAGAATTATTGAAAATCGTCGAAGTTCTTCCTTGTAGTATCACCACTAGCAAACTTATTTTCAACTTTTTAAGAATAAATAATTTACGAAACCAATTTAAAATTATCACTTAAATGATATTAATAACATAAAAAATTCAATGCTGAAATCATTTTAATGTTTTATTAAAGTAAAGGGGCAAAAAGCAACGTGTATTCAATCAGTATTGTAAATTATTTTAGTTACTAGGAGCTGATGAAGCCATACATTTATATCAAAAAGTACTTTATTTGAAGAATTGTTAAATATACAATATGACATATGTCATAAGAGTGTATCGCATCGTTATTAAACATAAACGCGCTTTATTTTCACCCTTTTAAAGCAAATTTACTTATACTCGCTGCAAAGAGTCTCGCAAGATACAAATTGTTTACAATGGTTGCAATAAGCGACGAGATAGAAATACGTTTGTTAGGGAAGAATACAATATATGAATATAACATCACATAAGATGCGCCAGAATGAAAGGAATTGAATAATTACCCCCTTTGACTATGTTTAATTGTTGGTGCGAAACTCTTCACGCAACCTGAGCGATGGAACCATATATCAACAATATGTTTATCATCAGCCACTGACAATTTATAAAAAAACCATCTTTTGAGTATTAAGATGTTACTTCTATGGTACAAAATTAATTTGCATATCACTCAAGTCTAGACTTTAGACACGTTCCAAGATGTAAAGCAAATTATACTGAGATGGAAACGTGTATACCTCAAGACTATGCCGTAATATGTTTTAATAACACCTTTCCGTATTTTTATTTTAACAGACTAATAAAATTATTAACAATATATCAATACAGTATTTAAAAATAAGCACAATTTAGTCAATCCCAAATACAATTGAGATTTTTTTTAATATATTTTCATATTTTTAATTTACAACTATGGTTAAAAAATAATAAAAATTATGTTACTTTGAAAATATTCAAAATTAGATGGCATTTTGGATTTCAAAATCAGTATTTTTGTTTCTTGTACGGTTCTGGTTGGAAGTTGATCACTGTAGGAAAATTATTCTCATTGGATTTCTGTAAGAACATATTTCAGGAATACTTTAGATTATGGTTATTTAGACTTTTATTTAGCCTGCACCCCTCCCTTATTCCCAACATGAATTTCAAAAATCGTAGTCGTGAATTCTCAGTAGAACCATACCACTTATTAAAAATGATATTTATTAAACATAAGAGATGTATAATTAAAAATCGTGGACTAAGTTAAAAATTAAAAAGGCTGGATCTAGAAGTTTGGTGACAGTTACTGATACTAAAACTTGATTTATATAAATAATACGCTCGTTTTTACGTGTCACTCAAAACCGTATTCGTTAACAAGGCGAAGAAGTTGGCCGTCAGTCACTATAATAATTAAGATAAAAAATAAATAACTTAAAACCTTAAAATAGTTAGACATCACGTTTTCATATTTTTATTCACTTGATTAACTATACTTTGTCAATTTTATTTACCAAGATAAATAAAATTTCATTTGAATTCAATATAAGTAGAAAATTACAAATGAAAAAAGCAATACTCGCAAAAACTCTTACTATATACACACTTACATAAAATATAAAACTTCTTCGATGAGATACTCAATTTCATATTGCCAACATTTATAATTGCATACCTCTCTCTCATGTTTCGTTGATTGGATTGTTCACTTAAAAGGCTGCGGCACTGGCGATGATGCTAGAATAAAACGTAATTTAACAGCTAAATAACTCATATTTCATATGAGGGAAAAGCTGCTTCAGGGTTAATGAAATTAAAATATGTACTTGCGTATGAGTTTGAATTTCAATAATAAAGCATAAAGCTTTACTTATCAATTGGCTGAATTCTTAATATCTCCTTAAAAATATGGCTTAAAATTATGGCAAAGGGTCAAAAAATATGCGCCCAAAATATGCTTTTTGTGATTTATTTGATATGTTATGGTATGATATTATTTAAATGTCAAAAGCTTAGGAATCTTCCACCATTAACCCATCTCTATTTCAACTTTACCATACATAATAATTCATATTATTCAAAAAATATAAAGGTAAATAAGATTTCAACCATTTAACAACAATATTCGATATATGATTTTTGAAATCATATTATAAATACATCCTAATGCCATTCAACGTATTAACACTTTTTTATGGACACTCTTTATATTCAATGATAAAAATTTTAAACTTTATTGGCTTGTGTGATGGCTTTAGAAATCTTTAATATACTCACAATCACTTAAGGGGGTCTAGTTAAAAATGTGTTTATGTAAGTCGCAGGATTACAGATATTGAATATCGATCGGCATTCATACCCATGTAAACACACTAGGCAGTGATCATCACAAAGACTACCTTTTAGAAGCGACTGTTCTTATATCAGATTAAACTAAAACAATGATAGCATGGCCATGATATACGAATGACATAAGACCTAGTACACAAGTAAACGAAGTGGAACGCCAGGGATCATTTGCTAACTTTACAACGGCGATCATTTTCCGAGTCACCTAGCGGTAATGGCGCAGAACAAAAACCCCTGCTTCTATTTTAAACTGACAAGTTCTATGCTAGCTGGACACCATGCCTATCTATTCACAAGCTATGGAAAAATATTAATTTTCTTTTGTTTGAATTAAATGATATTTTTTTTACTACACTTACAAGCAATATATTATAATTATGGAGCTAGACATCATATGAATATTTTAAATAATATAGTATTTATAATAAAATTAATATTTTTTTTAAATATTTAATTCAATTTGTAGTTTCCATATATGTAATCATTAAATGTAAAAAAAATGAGTTTGGTTTTGCAATATGAAGAATGATTAACATTACCAATCAATAAGTAAGTGAACCAAGTTGGTTAGTATACTGGTATATGTATTATTTTTCATTTATGAAATATAAAATTTTATGATTTAGTTGTGAATTCATGATAATTTTTTACGACAATTCATCAAATAAAAAGAATTTAAGCATACAATTTATTGTTGGAGGTGACCAGATGTTCGTTAACTCGAAAATTTCTTATGTACTCTCATTAAAATTATATGAATGTATATATTATATTTCTAGTCCGGTCTCACAATTTTTTTTAACATCTAATCTGGTACGTTTTTTTAAATGTTCCGTGACTACTACTAAACAGTCTAATTTTATATCAAATTACCTGGTGATTAAATAGTGACCTTATTCACAAATATTCGTTAAAAATACTTCTAACCATTTTTTTTTATTTCTTTGTCTTGTAAAAGTTTCATCGTTATTTAACGTTTGCCACTAATAATACATTCCCATTAAATAGAATCAAAACAAGACAGTATGATTCTTCCTTGGAATTTTTCCAGTTCAAATCTATCAACAAGGTTTTTGTGTTATTCTGAACATCCAAATATTTTTTTAACAATTGGCATTGAGATGATAAATATTTGGTCATCGTTTCTGAGTGGGCGTTTGATCAAGGAACGAAGCTTTCTATCCGAAATATTCTAGATTTTTTATACCAGTAAGAATCCACATGATATAAAGAAAAAGCCAATATGATATATTTTCCTTAATGTGTAAGTTACACAGCATCATTTTTAGCTGGATAGACTTTACATACCTGAACGTTGTTTTTCACAAAAAAAATGTATACATTAAAAAATTTTAAGTAATGTAAATGTTCATTTCGAGCACCTATCTGTTCGTCTCGTTACCGAATCGGACAACCACTAAAGAACGTCTAACGCTTGACCAAGGGTCTGGTACTTTGAAATATTATTATTCATTCAGTTCGTTTAAATTTAACGATATAAGGCCGTGTCAAAATATTTTATTCTGATATTTTGTGGTATCATTCTGTAAAATAGTCAAATCAAATCATCTATATAAAATATATAAATAATAATAAAAAAATCCTTCAAAAATCTGCAAAGCGTTTATTATTGTTATTTTTTTATATTAAGATACCTTTTAATTTAGAGTATGCATGAGATAGGGTAGGCAAAAGTAGCCATCTGTGTCCGATTCGGGAAGCGACCGCCAGGTTTGCCAGCTTGCCGGAAGTCGCTTTCAACTTTGGAATCCCGCGCAAAAATAACAAATATAAAGCGAGCCTCACACGTGGCATCTGACAGGAAAGGTTAGCCCACACACAAAGAAAGATATTATATCATATTTCCTACTTGTGTGGATTGTGGGAGACCATTTGACGGGTGCCATAACAGCTGCTGTCTTACTTTTCTTACAAATGAAAGATACATGGTTCTCAAGACTTTGCCATTGTATTAGTGAAATCGTAAAATTATTATTTTCATGAATAATTTCAAGCTTAAAAGTGTAAAAAAAAGTGTAGCTATGTTATTGAATGCTGTTTATTTGAAACATCGAGTCAATTGAGCTACAAACTGCCATTGAACATTGACATAATATTTGCAGGTACTTTATTTAAACTTTCTCTCTTGGACTTTCCATCGAATTAAAGAGAAATTATGTGATAAATATTTAAGTCGTATGATTCATTCTACCGCCAAAAACACATTTATTTTGTAAAATTAGTCGTATAAGTATCACTTTCGAGTAATCGACACAATTATGAATCAGATTTGAAGGAGAAGACATTTATAGCTTAATATTTTTCGGCAATTCCTCTACATAGAGCTTTTTTCAATTTAGAAAAAAAAAGATATGGCTTTGAGCTTTTTTTTATTAATATATCAAAATCAAAAAAGCGTTCTAGTGAAGATGCAAAAAAGCAATTCTTTATTGTTATTATCGTTTCTAATGTCCTATACAATTACACACACTCGACTTGAACCACTTGACTCACAATTTTGAATATCATCGACAACTAATGTTTTTTCTTAAAAAAACTATTAGCATATATATATATATATACCATAATATATATATATATATATAATGGAACCATGAACTTTAATTTTTAAATAAATTTAAATAAACTATTTAAATAATATGTATTTGAAATGAATTGACGGCTTCTTAGCTTAGATAAACGTTACTGTGATAATTTTGAGGACTACCATATTTTCATTGTGTATCACCCGTCAGCCACCGTCGCACACTGGATGATTAAATGGAATTATATTATAATCAATACATGTGTTAACTGAATTGTTTTCAACATAACCGATATTTTCTTAGCTTATTCGATACATTTATAGTGGTTATAAATGTTTTCTAATTCAGAGATGTCACTACCACAAAAATTTAAACATTTCCTTTGCCTTACAGTATTTGTATAGGTAGTATAAGTGCTATTTTTATCCAAAATGTTCTTTTAGGCAGACTTTACTTCCAAATATAATGAAATAGTCCCTGGTCGTATTATGAAGACACAGTAATTGCTATTTTTTTAATTTCAAAAATCTTATAGCCACATCAAACATAAACATTTTCGACTATATTTTGTGAGTATTTTTTATTAAATGTGCCATCAAATGTGGTTTCAAGACACAGATTTGTGTTGATTATACATATTATAATTTTATAATCGAAAGCATTTTTTCTAAAAAACATTAATTTTGGGTTACTGTGTAAATAAGTTTTACCAAAAGAGTCTGTATGAATTATTTGAAATATACCATTGGTATATTTTAAAATTATAAGTAGTGAAATAATCGAATTTTTGAAACAATTTAATTCTTAAATCATGAAATGAAAACCTAAATTTTCAATTTTTACATTCACTTATTTGCATAAATCTCGATAAAATGTCGGATTACGGTAAAAATATACAAACTTAATTCGATATTGAATAACTACGTCAAATTTTCATTGTGGTCAATATTTAATAAAAGTCTTATATATACCATACATAAAATATATGCATACATTTTATTTCAACATTTTCGATAAACTCTTGAGTGGCGTTTCACTTAGTGTTGAGTATAAAATTATGTAAAATATACCGACTTATTATGTATTCGCAGAAAGCTGTTTTACCGACGAAGTGATGGGAAAGCTTTATTCAAAAGCTACCAATATGAACATGGTCCATCCACCGCTAGATGTCGCTAGTAAGAATGGTACGCTTCAAAAATTATTTTTTTTTGTTTTAAAAAACTTCAACATTTTAATTCGAGAACTACTTATTTTTCTTTTATTTTTTAATATATTTACTGATTTTTATTTAAAAGCTGTTTCGTGAATTACCGTCATGTACCGTCAATATCATGATTTGTGCTTCAAGAGACTATAAAAATACTTTTTCTTTTGATCACTAACTACTCAATAAAAAAAAATTCAATCAAAAAATACCGAATTCAGATAATTCGAGTCAATATTAAAAATCTGAAAATGTGACACCATGGAATCGCGGAAGTCAAATATTCAAGGGTCTCTATTAAGTCTGTTACTTTTTAAATAATAAATTAAGTTTAAGAAACTTTTATGCTTTTAATTTGTAGTACAACAATATTTTATAACGTAGTAATTTTTCATATTCACCTCTCAATGTCAAATCCTTACAGCAAATAAAAAAATAGTATTTCTTATTAATCATGCATCATAAGCATATGGGTTTCCTTGGATTTTAAAGTTATCAGTAAGAAAATATCCTTAATATTTAAAATTTTATGTTTGGTAAACTTTTTCATTTATTAGTAAATAAATATAATATATATATATATTTGATACCAAAACATATGTTCGGTTCAATCAAGCGTAAAAAGGTGCTTTACCGAAATACAATAAATTAAGTGTCTTCGTACTAATTCGTCTATAGCACATGGCAAAATATTTTCGCTGTAAAAGCTAAAGGTGTAAAGATTTTTTATTTAACTTAACGTATTTCTATTACAAGTCAGTGAAATAGAAAGGGCTCGGAAGGGCTTCGTCATTTATTATCCACGCAAGAATGGACAACCAAAAATGTTTGCACACACTCCATGAAAAAGTTTATTTGATTTATGAGGGAGCTACGATTAATAAAAGTGACACAATAGGTACACAGTAAGTTGTGCATTTCTCAACGAGGCATAGATATAATACAATGTAGGTTACGTGATGATAGTATACGTAACAGTGCTAAAAAATCAGCTTTGATTTGTCTTTACATGTCTGCTAATAACCAACATTTTTAAAATTCGACAAAAAATTTTAAATCAGAGATGATCCTCCTATAAAATATCAATTTTTTTTTAGTAAAATATGAGGGGTTATTGAAAAAAAAATTATGTTGAAACATTAACTATATTTTGAAATTTAATAGCCAAATGGTCTGAAATACTTAAATATTGTAAGATTTAGGCATCATTATGATTCGGAAAAAATAAAATAATGGAGGCTTAAAATGTGTTATTATGGTTCCCAGGGGTACTCAACGTTGCACTCGCCACCATCCGCCACACCTTACACTCCGCAGCGTAGTGTGCCGCAAAGCAAAACCTTATACATATTTGATATTCTTAGCCTGGAATGTCCGAGACGTAATTAAGTGAGCTCAAGTGTGCAAAAAGTGAAAATAAATTATTTGTAACCTTTTAAATTGTTATTATTTTTAAGTATTAAATTGCGTTTGCTTCCCATATGATAACGCTATTTCTTTGAATGCGTTGTTTGAAATGTATAACCGAACTTAAATCAGACCAATTAAAATAAACCAAAAAGGCTTTCAAATCATGGCGCTTTTTAAAATGATCATACCATAATCCCTGGTCAAAATATGATTCAAAAAATATGTAATCAGCTAAAAACCAAAAACATCTTCTTATATTTATAACGAACCCTTTCATTTAAAAAAGTTTTTTTTTTTTTAAAAACAACGATATAATCTTCCGGATTAGCAGAGGACCGCCAAAAAAAGTTTACACCCCAGCGTTAATAGTCAAAATGATCGTTCTGTACCTACCCTTCAACTAAGTAACAATATTTTTATGGCGTACCTTATATTTTCTGTTAACCATAATGGCTTATGCTTGTTGTAATACAAATGGAGGTCTATAATATGTTTGAACAAATTTCATATAACGTATATATCGAATGTAGCGTATTCATGAGCAGAAACGGAGTTATGTAGGTCATCTTAAATTCAATATTTCATTAACTACTAAAATTTGACAATAATATATTCTATCTAAAATTTCTAAAGGTAAAAACTTATGCATGAATATTCAATCGAAATATTTTCTGATCCCTAAAACTGTTATAGGTTATAATCAGGGAGTGGTGAAAAATGAAAGACTTCGACTATTTTTCGATTAGACGATTTTTAAGAATATCTCAATCTACAATTGCTGGATTTTTTGGTTAATCTATAATTTAATACTCACAAATAGAAAAGGAAGGAGAAACCTAACTAAAATAAACTTTTTACTAGCGAGTGCATACTTAAGCAATGGAGACGGTCGGAAGCATAAGTTACTTTTTATAAATGGTGAAGTATTGCCTATCCATTGAATTAGGTGGCTTAAAAAATCCAAGTACATCACAGTAAAACAAACACAGCTCAAAAATCAGAAAAATCATTTTATACTGTTTTTCCTCCATTAAATTTTGCGTATTATTTTCACCATTCTCATAATCGCGCGACACATATGCGATAAAAATTGATTTTCTTTTAGAAGGGACAATACTTCACATTTATAAAGACATATGTTTATTCTAAGCAAGCAATATTTCTGCATTTTATATAAAAAAAAACTATTTCTATGTGTTTTACTTCTATTCGAGATTGAACAAACTGTGAACATTTGATAAATATTAATGCTCGTGTTTTCATGTATTTTAATAATTGATCTCAAAAATTTTACACATTAGAAATATTAGCAATCGATTGACAGAAATTAGAGTCCAAAATTTTTTAATAATGTTGGTTTAAGAAGAAATTTTATTTTCATATAACTTTGAATAACTAAAGAAAAATCCAAGTAAATAAAAATCAATGCTCTATTTTTTTTTTGAAATGCTTACATATATATATATATAACACCAATAACCAAATGCTTAAATTGTTAATATTTATTTTTACAATCAAATTTTACAAATTTAGATTCTAAATATACGTTTATATTAAAATTAATTAATCCACCGGCTGTGTTGGAATGCATAAAATAAACCTAAAATATATCTAAAACACAATTATATTTATTCGATATACTATCGAGTAGATGCATTATACTTATTTATTCGGTTATCCATTACAAATTCAAAATGCTATTTCCAACATTATTTCGTTTTACGTATTTTTATATGTTTATTTTTGCTTAAATAAATTCAAATAATCTTGCAACGTAGTGTACATTCATCTTATATTATATATATGTTCAAACTATGACATTTTTGTATTGATATTGTTAACAATGGCAAATCGACATTTGACATTTTAACGCATTTATACATACCATTTAATAATGTTTATATGCAATCGTATTTTTCTAGCACTTGATTGGTTTTCGATGAAAGATAATAATATTCAATTTATAAATAATATCAATCGTTAAAAAAAGAAAAAAAAATATTGAAAACTTTCAACGTCTTCAAAAATCTTATAAAAAACATAAACAATAATCAAGTAAAAAATGTATGTAAATTTCGTAGTACATATTTCAACAGTGTACTTTTTGATCAAGACCGCTTTCGCTCATAGCGGGCCTTATCAACTGATAAAATACAATTTACAAGCACGTCTATTTGTACAAAATTTTGTGTTAAAGGTAGCAGGTATACAAAACCATGGATTCAAAAACTAAAAAACAAGTTCGAAGAAATCATATAATATTAATACAAATAATGTAAATTAAATGTCAACAACCATTTATTTTAAATTTTCTGACAAAATAAAGGTAAATCAATATTCCGTTAAGAGCTCTGAACAATCATAAAAAACTCATTAGGAAAAGTAACGTAAGTAAAGTAAGTGTACAGGTAATTTTGTTTACAAAAATTTCCCACTCGTTACTTCCCCTAATGAGTTCTATAGCAATATTTATTTATTTATTTATAGTTATATGGTACAAAATTTACATTATGTACATATTTAGTATATGATTGTTTAGCTCTTGAAGAATTGATTATTGTTTGACCTTAATTTTGTTTGTATTAATATTGTATGACTTCCTGTTAACTGTTTCTTAGGTTCTGAACCCATGGTTTTGTATACCTGCTACCTTTATTTTATTCCATCAAGAAGTGACAACTAACATCCAAAAAGTAAAAAATATATATTTTTGGGCTAAATTTTCCGTTTCGCTTAGATACTCTACGATATGTCGTTTGGCGTTAATTATCTTTTATGAAAACCAATATCTTAAATACATTGTTCTTTTTTAAGATGTTTTCTTATTTTTTGTAAAAATAACTCCTTATCATCTCCACTAATACTGCAGACAAACCAATTAAATTTTAGAGTAACCTTTTTCATTGAGAAACTATCTATGATTCGCTCATTACTGGTAGATCGCTCTTTAGTAAACCAGTAACCAGACATCGACGCACAAATATTGCCGGACATGGATTCATTTTGCGGACCACCTCTTTTTTTGTATCGGGTCGTATTGAATTATGCGCGGCCTGTGCTCTGTGCCCGCTCACCGATAAATAATCAAATTATCCTTTTTACAAATACAGCGCCGTTTGTATTTATTTGCTCGCCGGACGCATTGGTACACCCTGAGCAAAAAGAACCGCGTGGAATTGTGTGGGATTATGCATAATTCTACGAATTAAATGAAAATATATAATTTGTGATACCGAATGTGTAAAAAAAAAATGATCACAAGAAAATATACGGAAATTACGTTAACGTTCCTCAATTTGTATTATGACTTAGCATAATGTAGCTCGAAAGCTTTTAAGCTTCTAACAATAAGGGAGCATTTAATCAACTGAAATGTTAATAGATAACCTTAACATTTGTCGAATATTATATAAAATGTGAAATTTATAACGTCGGTTAATTTTTTTAACGATATTTTAAGAATGACATGTATATTAAATCAAATGTTTATTAAACACTGAATGCTCATAGAATAGCATGTAGTTAGAAAATATATTGAGCGCCATTTGTTTGCTCTGCTTTGATTATGTATATTTTAAAATGAATTTTTAATGTTTGATATCTTGAAATACATTTGAAAAAAATGTTTGCTTACAACTTATACAATGATACAAATTATATATAGGTAATACTCTACTAAAACTAATCAAATACCATTTCTTATAACGATGTTCTATAAAGTCTGTACATATAATATAAAAGTTATTTTACTTTGTGCGTAAGGTTTCTTTTCTTCGCATTTTTTTTTTTGTAAAACTTCTCATATTCTGAAAGGCGTTCGTTTATTTATGCCCAGTGACGATGTACAATGGCGTCGCACGCTTTTCTGATGATCAAACAGCCAAATGTGCAACCGGGATAAATATTTCAAGACGCTACTTTGGTTTAGTGGAGCAAAATTACTAGCCAATACAATGGGTCTCGGCTTACCATCTCAGCTATCGATCTAGGGTAATTCTATTATGCTTTCACCAGCACAATGGACATATCAAACATGCATTATATTATGGGATATGTGTTAGTATTACAAGAGCATTGACGGTGTGCAGATTCCGATCGATAATTAGATATGGGATGCAAAAGGTATGATCGCTCTTTCGATACGGTTTGGTATTGAATACAGCTCAAATGGTAAAAAATATAGAATATTTTTTCCCGACATCATAGAAGTAAAGTCGCTTCAAATGATTTGGGTAACAAAATTTTTAATACTTTATTTATAGTAAATATATCTTAAAGTCCGCTTTTGATGAATATTCACTAATTGAATGGAAGATAAGGAATGTGATTTACAAAAAATATCGACGAGTGAATGAGCTTTGATAAATTAAATACAAAAATAAATCTGATTCGGTCATTGTTTCATGTGGTGTATAACTAATTATCATAATATTTTTGTAACATCTAATTATGATATATCGAAAAGCTTGCTATCAAAGATTTGAAAACAGCAATGACAATGGCAAAGAATTTGATATTAGCATTTAACACATTAGTATTTCGTCGTTTACTTTCATTCATATGTAAGCAGTTTTAGGATACACCACTTTGAGATTACTAAATGATACGTATCAATTTTAGTGCATAATGAATATCACTTCTGGAATATGTATATGTGTTTTATAATTATGTTTATATAATATATATGTATAGTGGTAATCTATATTATATAAACATAATTTAAACAAATTTTATAATATGACAAAAAGCAAAATTATTTTCTTATGAACTCTCTACTTCGTATTTTTTTTTTTTTGTATGAGCCACATTTTCATTAGAGATTAGATTTTAAAAGAAAAGTAATAAGTTTTGTATAATACATATATAATATATATAATAAGTTTTGTATAACAAATGAGTTTTCCTATTTCCAATAGAGCTGTGTTCAAAAGTGCACTTATAAGTATATTGAAAGATAATTGAACAAAAATAGTACATATTTAAAATTAAATTATTAAGGATATGTAAAAATTACTCTGTCGCATGAACTGTGATTAACGATGTTTGGAATGTATGTATATGTTATATAGGCATAAAATAAGGATACTATGATTCTTATAAAAATGAAAAGTAAGTAGCTCAGGAATCATTCTTATTATTAAGGAATACTCAGGAGTATTTTCATTTTTAAGACTTGAAAATATAATGATCAAATCATTATTAATAAAAACAATCGTGAAGTATATAAACAACGAAATAGAAAGCAATTTCTACTTTGTTTTTACTCAATGTCACTATTAATTTATATATTTAAGACGGTTTAGTGTGTACTTTTTATTATTAGATATTTGATATACAATTTAAATTGTAAATAAACTTGAATTTCCCTTTGTAACCTTTATGACCCTCGCTCTTACTATCTAACACGAGCTTAGCATCAGTTGTCTGCCATGGAGTTAATTACAGGTTGTCACTTTGTAGTGACGTAGGCAGTTTAAAATGAGTCCAGCAGTGTGCAGCCTGGCAGAGACAACGACACCATGCCCTCGTAATCTGCACCGGAACTTCAAATCGACGTGAAATTAACGCTGATCTAAGTACACACGTTACATATATTATTACACTGTAGAGTTTTTACATCGTGGATTGATTCATACTTTATAATCGACACTTAATGAAATGAACTAACGTACAATATTTTGCTCATGATAACGCGATTAATTTTGAGCTATACTTAGTTTAGGCTAGTGCTGTATCAAAAATTACAATGTTTTTATTGGAAAATATAAATACATTATTTTTATTATTAAATTTTAGACGAGCAATGATCTTATATGTTATTGATTGAATTGGCATTCACTTGGTAGAACTCCATTTTAACACGGTGAAACAACGGCCGGACAAGTGGCGATACTATTATGTTAGTTTGTTCGTTAAGAATCCTTTGTGATAATTGGTGTCTATTGATTTCCAGCTGTTCCAAAGCCGTCATTCTCCGACCCTTACTACAAAGATGCAAACATTTAGGGCTGAGTTTGAATTTATATTATGTGATTCATTAATAACGTGATTAGCGAATTGTGAATCTGTTTTTTTACTGTTGAATAATCTTACATGTTCCTTAGCTCGAGTAGATATACTTCTACCTGTCTGTCCTATATAAACGGATAAACATGAGCCACAGGACATTTTACAAATACCGCTTCTGTCCAGTTTATTGATTTTATCTTTACTATTTTTAAGATGGATCTTATATGTTGTTACTATGGAACCCAGTTGTTGTTTTTGATAAGTTAACATGAAACGTTTCGAAATGCAAAAAAAAAATATTATAACTGTGGATTAAATTTTCCATGATTTCTCTTGGGAATACGTAATAATGTAAAAAGATGAGAATAATTATCAAATAAACGGCGAAGAAAGAAGGGAATTTTTAAATTTCATATTATTTATCACATTTTAAGTAATAATTTACTTTTCCGTACTATTGATTTTTCCGTTGCGGCGAATATAAATCTTTCATATTATATATTGAGGAAAAGAGTCAAATCAAATACCTTGTTATTAACAACACTTAAATGAAGTTTGTGTGTTCATTTTTATTACTAAATTTGTCTGTTATTTTGAATTTATTAGTAGGTTGAAATATTCCATTCGTTCTGTAATGTCTAAAAATGTACGTGCTCTTTTTTGGTTTTGTTAGGTCTATTTAATTGTTTGTGGTTACTGCTGCTAGCCAATGTTGTATACTTTCAATATGCAAATGATATATTTGATAAGCCATAGAGCATCCACAACATAATTGACTCGCAAGGGAATCTTTTTTTTTTTTCATATTAATCTGAAAGCGAACTCGAGTAAGACCAATGTGATGAATAACTAAACCTGTAATGACTCTGATAAGACCCTGCTTCTAATGAGGATAGGTCATTGGTAGAGTTCACAGTGTTTCAGGTAGCTTGGTGTACACATCCCAAAAGACGGTTACACAAAGAAAACGTTCGCCATTTTACTAGGGATAGCTGGATGCACTTTTAATTCAATACAGACTGTACGCATGTTAAACACCATCAGTCCAACACTTGCATTCTACCAGTGATACTTTACAGTAGCGAATCATAGTACCTGACTAATACTCAGAAGAACTGTATACAAGATGCTTGCGTCGGATATCGGTGGAAATATGAAGATATCCTAGAACTACCCTGACTGAGTGAATCGAATGCTTCCAAAGTCTTAAACATGCCCGATTCTTCTTAGAACAAATGAGATTTCGGTATTTGCGACGACTGTAAAGTATTTTACTATTCACGTTCATTTTCGGTGGAATTGAGAGATTCTGACATGTTATGGGAGGAAGCAAAAGTAACTGTAAGGATAAGCATATGGACATGATTCTCAGGGGGAGCAATCATGGTTGATAAATGGTTAAATAAAATACGATTTTGAATGGCAATAAGATTTTTTTGATTAAGACGTTAAATTTTTTAAAATAAAGTAAGAAATACCTCTGCTACCTATATGTTTAAAATTGAAAGAGTATTTTTGTTGAATTTAAAAGTAATAAAAGAAATCGTTTTGGAAGACAAAGTTTCGAGTTACTTATATACAAGATGGTTTTCGTGAGTAATAAAGTTGGCAAGATGTGTGCCATTCTGAAGACGAAATGCTCTGAGTGCTATTTTTTACTAACAGGAGGTATTTTATAGCTTTTCAGGGAGTCTTAAGCTGTGAATCGTCATTTTTAATTTTAAATATTTTACTTTCGTTGGACTCAATAGTCTGAATGGTCATTGATTACCTTATAAGCTATATAGTTTTTGGTTTAATAAAAACAACACAATGCAATGTTTAAATGTTTTCAATGGTATCAGTTCTGATGCATACGTGTAATAGAATGCCTAAAGATACCGAAAGGCGAAATCCGGGTCGTTAGTGAGAATACATGTGAAATCTTACAAAGTTGTAACAATTCAAATTCGGGGTGGGCGTAATTGCCAGATTGTAAATTTTTAATTTCAGCTATACCAGTAGACGTCAAATTCATTAATTAACCAAGTCAAATATCAACAAAATCTGATTGAAGTACAATTGTTGAGTTTGAAAGAACGATCCCTTCTAGCTCTAAGTCTCAATCCTTTGTTTAACTTTATTTATGTTAAATAAAACTTAATAACCATATTTTCATTTATACAGTTAATTTTCTTAAGATATCCATAAAATTAAACACATTGAGTTTGACTGACAAATACACTGTGAAATATACCGCTTCATACTTTTGGCATGTTTGGCTAAGTAATGTTTGTATATTGTTTTTAATTTCATGCGCGATTCCTCGTTCTCATCAAAAAGACGATTTATGGCTAGCAAGCTGCAGATTGCCGACCATTGGATTATACACATGTGCAAAGTAGTACATCATATGAATATGCTGCGTACATAAAACTACGTACAAGAAAAAGGCTAATTTTAATTATGTTGTAATGTTTTATAAAATTAAACTTATTATTGCTAGTAAACAGTATACTTCAAGTGTACATATTTAAAAAATAGGCTTCAACAAGATAACCGTCAAATAAAATAAATACACTAGATGTATATTGTTTTGCTTGAGCCACAATAAAATAAGCTTTGTTTGTTGTGTACATAGTTTCTTAGTAAGGCTCTGTTATAATCTAAGAATAACATGACGTCCATTTAAAATATTTAATTATAAATAAAACAAGAAATAAATACATATATAAGTTCAACAATTCCTTCTGACAAATTAAATCCGTAACAAATTAGCAATAAGACCCAAACGTAAACATATTTTATCAAATTCCCTTCGAGGTACAGTTTTTTTTCCAAAATATTTATTATAATACAAATATGTTGAAGATTCCTGCGTCGCTCGACAAAAATGGATACCGCATCGGTTCACCGTATCATTTCGGCTTGCGGATATTCTTTGCGGAATAGCTCCGATCGCGATCCGATCGACAGAAATCGAGGAGAGCAAGGGAAGCGTGGGGGTTGCAGATTCCGCCTCCGAACTCTTGCCTACTACGCGCAATACCAATAGTGGCACTCCATACAAGGGGTGATCTCATAAAAATATATTTGCATATTTTTTCCATTCTACAAAAATCACGGTGCCTTATCTGCAGAACGAGAATCAGAGTATATATACACAGTACACTGATACGGCTGTGAGAGTCCAGTGTTTTTACTTATAAATAATATTTAATGTATACGACAGCTGAAATTATCATGATTAACCAACATTTTGATTCAAAATGGCTGAAAGTTTTTTTATCAACGACTATAACTTTCAATAAACCAATAAATATAAAATATTAAGATTTTTTTTCTATTCATCGAAGAAGATATTTGGATCTTAAAATTTATCATGATGAATATGGATGGAGGTTTAAAGATTATAAGTATTGCTCAATTCTCAATCTATAATACTATTCTAGGAAACCTTTTATATTTAAATCATATTTGTATAAACCTAACCTTTCTTATGTTCAAAAATCTTTTTTTTTTACCTTTCCACAGAAAATACAATACGGCTTGTTATTTTCATTTATTTTAAATGTATCATGATGGCTTTTTCAGAAAATATTGTAAAAACATTTTGTAGGAGTGAGCAACTATCATCTAATAAATAATCAGAATATTTGACACTGTTATTAAATTATTTACTGAATTTCTCTGCCTCACCAATTTGATGACGTTAGCCTTGAGAACACTACCTCGATACTAATATGTATATAATGTTACCAATAAACATCCGTACAGATATTTTTTGTACATGTTTTTTGATAATTAACACTTTGCGTGTGTAATCATAGCTAGATACGAATATGAATCACCTTTGCCGAAAGCACAACACTCAACAACAATAAGGAAGAACGCCACTGCGTCGATTTACCAAAAACAACGCTCAGGCTCGGTCGGATTTTGGATTGTCGGGTTAAGGGTGTTGGGAGATGGGAGTGTTGGGTGTCGGCGTCGAGGTGGTGCGCCGATTTCCCGAAGCGCGGGCGTCTGCGAAAGATAACCGAGCGTCGCAAAGCCAAATAACACTAGGGCGTGTGCTATACTCAAAGAAAAATTTTCTTAATTATATTTAATATATGAAAAATATAATCATCTGACCTGAATATATAATGGTAGTAAAAATAATCGACATCGAGATCTCTTATATAATGATTGAATCAATGGTCTTGACAATACAATCTTAATAACGTTTCAATTCAGGTCATTATAAAATATGTTTTTATGACGGATAGTAAGTAACTGCAAATGAATCGGTCTATTTCTTTTGTGGAAGGAAAAAAATTGAAGACCAATGAATGTGATGCATGCTAATTATATTTTCAAGGCAAGAATTACAGCGAAACAGATTTTCTTTTCTTTTAAAAACATTTATTATAAATGCTGTACCCAAATTCATAATTAATGTATTATTTATTAACATAATGACGATGTTATTGAAAACATGGAATGCTTTTTCAATGAAGACATAAATTAATATCTCATCAAGTCAACTCAACATTTTAAACCTTATTTAAAGACCGATGACAAGCTGAAGATTAAAATATGGGGAAAAAACAATCATAAAAAAGTAAAAATAGATTTAAAATTTTGAAGTTAGAAAGGAGTTAAAATTTTCCAACTGACATACAGATTACAGAAAATTAATATATATCACATACACACATGAAATGTGTAAAATTCAAATTTTTCCATTGGCATGGGAAGATCATACGTGGAGGTTTTAGAATCTGAAATCGGTGACGTATCGGCAAATCTAGTCTGATCACATGAATCGGATTCGACAATCAATCAAGCAGAAATACGAGTATACATTTTTTTATAATAATGCTTGTGGAATATTATTGGAACTGTGTGGCATTTTTTATAAAAACCTCAAATTTGTATAGACGTTTAACGAATCTTAACTAACAGAAAAATACATTAAATATGATATTTTTGAAGTAACAGAAATAGAAATTATAGGAATTTTCCAAGAAAACAATTTTAGCTTAACACAAAATATATATTATTAAATATTGCTTATCCTTAAACGTTTTTTTTTTTTAAATATATATGATATATCTGTAAACTTATTTTCTTCTTACAAAACTTCTTTCTTTGCTTTCTGGGTAAGGATATTTATTTTTAAAATGAATGAATATAAATATCTGTGAATATACTGTTGAATGAATAAAAATTACCCTGATTTATTACATATATAAGACATTTTATTTTCAATTGATCTGAAGCTGAAAATATAATATCTTTTAAAATAGTAAGTATCAACACATTGACTATTTATCTTACTTGAATCGCAAAAGCAGGACTTATTTCTTCATATGTTGAGTCAGTAATATATTATTTAATAAAAATTACACAAAAAATTTGCATCTTGGCACGTTTATCTACAAGAACTATGAAATAATTGACAAATGTTTTTCTTCTCAACTCTAAAAAATAATGAATATTATATATCGTATCGTCTGATTCATTTTTTGTGTATATGATATGTCTTATAGGAAGGATATATATATACACTGATTAACATATTTAAAAAAAGAATCCAAGCTATTTTGTCCATTTAACGATATCCATTTTTTCCATCAAATTGATTACTTTTTCGTAGCAATTATTTTTGTTTGTATACGTTACAAGCAACGTATAATGACAAGTAGTTCATTACATAATATAAAGATACGTAAATATTTTATCTCATAACTTGTATCGTAACAGTTCCGCGAGCATGTCTTCTTTTTGCCGTAAAAAAGTACTCCGCCAAGAATCGAAGTTGGGTAAGACGAGATCCTATCAGTGGACTCAATTGCCCGTGCCAAGCGTTGTTAGATATCACCCTCCTCACACCTTTTACTCGGCTCCCGAATCCTGTGCGGATACAACGTCTATTGTTTTCCCATAAATATATTTTTATAGTTTATTTTGCAAAAATATAAAGTAAACATTGTTTTAATTATTGATCATGTTAAGTCACGAGTAATACCAAAAATCTCTTGGTACCTTTAATAACATTTTATATCTTCATAGAAAATCAACATTCTTGAATAATTCATTGAATTTAAATTGGTCATTTTAATGTAAGTATGTAGATATTTCATCAGCTTTTTATAACACAACGCTTCAATATTACACACACATTTTATTTGTTATTGTTTAAAAATTACACCATTGACGTAATTCTATCAAAAATTTTACATATTTACAGTGAATTGTGCATTATTATCGATATCTCTTTGGAAAAACTTATTGGCCATAACAATAATGTTAAAACCAAAAAATGCAAATTTACAAGTTCTCTCATATCCTTGGCTAGAAAATATTATGGTGTAATAACGTAAGTTTTACAAATTATAAAAAATCATTATATGTATATTGATCGTAGTGTTCGGATGTCTTCTCACACTTTTCTCTTCAAAATTTCATCAGTTCTCGTTTTTTCCGTACTAAATAATATCATTTCTCTAAATCTATTACTAAAAAACTCTATTGATATAAATTTAAGGGTTTATATTACATTGTATACTAGGTATGAAGCTGATTTATGGAATCAACATATATTTGGGTCCTAGATTTCACTCAACGTAACCAACATTATTTTTTCTGTACCACACCCCAAGAGTATAAGAATGAACATCGGAGGAAGGAAGTCATCTCCCACAGCGAGTTGTAGGCAAACAAAGATACAGGGAACTTTTTAGTAGCTTCCTTTATCAGCTTGATGGGATTTGGGTGTTTTGTGTCTGTAACTGTTTATAAACGCATAAAGTGGAATTGAAATTTTGGTTTAAGGGTGCCATCGAAGCTGTTTATTCAGCGAGAATACGACTTTATTAACGTTTGGTTTTTGTTTTGATCAAATTCGCTAAGTTTGTATTTTATTTATACCAATACTGGTCGTGTGATAGAACACACAAAAATGTAGCCTTATTGTAATCAAGCCTTTATGAATTATTGGATATATAAATCATTTCATATTTATTTTATTTATTATTATTATATTTCAATTTAATTATTCAAATAAATCACATTTTTAAGCGATTTGTGGTATATCTATCGGTTTTTTTTTAATTTTAAAACATACTTTTTAGTATAGTATATTTATGATCAGGGGCAGTTTCGCTTATTGCGAGCATTATCAGATCGATTGATTAAATAGTACAAAAAAGGGGTATTTTTTATTTAAAATATAATGCTTTTCCACCAAGAAGTGAGAGTTGACACTCTAAAAGTGAGTCATGGAAGCAATCAATAATGTAATTATTAATTTTCTATTATGGTTGAATATTTTTATTATATTTATTTATTTTATCAGTATTTCAGCGTGTTCAATTTGAATCAAAAGGCTTAGTAGTTTTAAAATGTAAAAATATTTTTTATATCCTAAGCCGTAAATGCCGACAAAAAAATTAGTGCCGTTGAGCGGAAATGTAAACGGTCCTTTAATTTTTATTTCATTTTATTATGTAGGGCAAACGGATAATTTATTTGTTTCAAGACATTAACCATGAAATGTAAAAGACAATACAATTAATGCTTTACCGCCATAAGGCAACCGAAAGGTTAGTTCCGTCTATCAAAGGGTATGTTTTGTTTTATTGAAACACTGTTGTTTCTTTTTTTTGTAGTTTATAAGTTCATTAGACGAAACCACTTTCATTGGTGGCGGGTAGTTTTATATTTTGAAAACATTATGATTTAAATAATGAATCTTTGAATATTTTTTTAATTAGTGTTTTGTATCATAATGGCGTCCAGCGTTAACATAGTATATTATATCATTTGGTAGTATAACCAATCGTTTATTTTATTAATGGAATTATATTCATAAATGGAACAATGTCTTTGTAATTGATATTAAATTACGTTTTAAGTAATATTGAATTTCGAACTTACGTTTTATTTAAATAACAGTATAAATGATAACAATAAAAAATCATAGCATACTTCTAAGCTAGCCATAAAAAATAAGTTAATCTAGATGAACATAAAAATGTTACAGAAATAAATAACTTATTATTCAGACAAATATGGAGTTGTTCTTTTTTTGCCTAGTGGAAAGTGTTGTAATTTTTTATTTGTGTATAATTTTAATTATGTTTATTTCATACAATACTACCGATAAATTAAAGATATATAGAAACATAAAATTCTCTTGGCTAGTCATTTGGTCAAATCAATGCATTTCTTAAATTAGTGGATATTTTCAGCGATAAGTTTTGGGGTATTTGTATTGATTTTTTGTTATTAAATTCTATTATTGACTTTATAGTAGTGAAATTTAAGCAGTAATTAAATTTTGAAGCATAAATGAATTAACATTAGAATTAAATAGTTAGTGCGAATGTTCCCTTTAAAATCACTTATTAAACTTTCACAATCTTAAATAGTTTTCGACGCCAGTGGTGATTAGCCCACTAATATTTTATACCTTTATATATATCATAGATTATTATTTACACCCAGTCCTTTTTTTACGCGAATTCGATTATACGCGATTTTTTCGGACGGTACCGCTACATTTTTTACGCGCTTCACACGTTTTTACGTAATTTTTTCCCCAAATTCGTTTTAAAGAAGACATTTATATAACATATGATGCTAGGCATGTACGTTTCATTATTTTTTTAAATAAAAAAAGTATGTGTATTTTTAAAACCTAATTTTGTAAAGCATTCCATTTTTTTAAATACACATACAATTGCCAAATGTTAACAAGTGTTTTAAATAATAAAAACATATTTTTTTTAGTACTTATTTCCACAATATATTTTTTGATCAGGACCGTCAGGATCATTATCAACTAATGCTCGCGATGAGCGAAACCGGTCCTGATCAAAAAATATATTGTGGAAATAAGTACTAAAAAATGTGTTTTTATTAATTAAAATATAATGCCTTTCCATCAAGAAGTGACAGTTAACACCTTAAAAGTGGTTAACAAGTGTATCGGATATTATGAGAATTTATGTTTTAGGGTGTGTAAAGAAATATAATGTAATTGCGAGAAATCATTTTTTACGCGATTTTTTTTACGCGCCTTTTTCTGGAACCAAAGTATCGCGTAAAAAAAGGACTGGGTATATAGTTAAACCTGCCATATTTTTTATTCATTATTTTATTTTCACCTGACAGATTGTGATATGTATTAACCCAACGTTGTATTGTATAAACTTCAAATCGAACATTTGCTTAGAAATAACATGACGATAAAACTTGGAATGGTTTTATAATTTTTTAAAAGGTGCATTTTGCCCAAATACTATACCGCACATTGGTAATAAAGCCATTATACATAATAAAAAGCGTGGGCATTTGTTTTTGTCTTTCCCTAATATTACTCACATTAGCAAATTCGAGAAAAGGTATTACAAACCTTGAAAATGACGATTAAAACATTATTATGTATTTTCGGATTTTTTTTAAATAAAAAAAAAAAATTCTTTGTCAAAACAATCTTTTCGTTCCCCAAACGTAAAGTTTGTTATATGTAGTATTTTTAAACACAAAAACTTTACTGTTTTTTATTAGAAGTAATAAGTTCACATAACAAAAAATATAGTATAATAAGGAAATTTATTTCTTGAAACTTTATACGATTCCACAGTTTTTGTCACTGACGACCCGGTTTGTTTGCACAATTCAAATTTAATATTGAAAATCTATTAAGCACCTTCAGTCGATATCATAAATTACAATAAGATTGATTTTTATGCTTCAAATAAATAAGCAGTAAGCATTCATACCATATACATATTTGTTGATAAATGAATTTATACAATTATACCATCATATCGTATAAAAAGAAAAATAAAAACTGTTGAATGAATTAACGAGCCCAGCGATTCATTTAAGACACACGCAATAAACTGTTTTACCTTGAAAAGATGCTCGAAATACTTTTTAATAGCTATGACAACTAATAAAAAATTAATATGTACATTGATTCAATATTTTTGTGTTGAGTATTTTATTTTTTTAATTCTTTCAATATTTTTGACTACTTTCTTCAGCTATTCGCTAAAATTAATTTAACTGTTTTTCGTCGGTGGTGGAATTTAACTCATGGACACACACCGCTTGTAACTCACATTAGTTTATTTTCCAAGTGTTTTCTTTCTTTTGCATTTTGCTTCCTAATAAATGTTTTCAATTCCTGGAATTTTGTTTTTGGTGATTGATTATGATAGATCGTAAAGAAGCTATTAAAGGGCAGTTATTTTATATGGCCCACTTCCGCATACGCCATCTTTTAAGGTAAGGGAGAGAATTATAAATATATCAACAATTTTACGCATTCAATGTTTATAGGCGTTATTCAAAATGTGATAAGAAAATTTTCATACACTTTATTCAAAATAAACTAAATATATTCATCAATTGACGGCTGGATCGATATGCTCTTGCATTTAAGTGAACAGTGAAAAAATGCATATAAATCCGTCCGAAAAATTCTTATTCTTAAAAGTATGTGCGTTTTAAAAGACAATACTTGGTGTGCCCCAGCGCATTTTTCTAACAGAAAAAAAATCTTATAATTCGTCTACACTAGAAAATATTTTGTGAAAACGCAATCATATGGAAGTAATTTTTTTTCGTCAGATTATACATTTTATGCACATAAACTTTTTACACACGATCTGCCATATAAAACGTAAATTTTACGTACATAAAGTAATCAATGCAGAAAGAATTATTACAATAAATACGACGATGTTTCATATTCCGATTTTTTTTATAAATATTGACTTAAAGTGTCTAGCGAAATTTTTGAAAAAAGCATTGGTGTCCTGTGGAAGACAAAAGATTGCGGACCACAGATATAAATAATATCAAAAAATATGCTCTCTTCTAATACGCCTTAATCAATTATACGAATGCTTTATATATATATATATAAACATATACTATGAAAAGATATCAACTTATATACAGTTATAAAAAAATTATACGTATATATATCATATAAATTTTTTATAACTAAAATGTATTGCTATTTTTTCACCGTGTTGAAATAATGAGCCAACTGATCAATAAGTTGGCTCATTATTTCTTTAAAAATAGTGATTGAGCAATGTTATAATTTACACTTTGTTAAATCAAATAAAATGTTTAAATAACTGTTGTATTTACAATGTAACTTAAAATAAGATGTAACTGTGTATTGAATTTTATTTCCTTGAATTTTAAATAAGAAGCTTGACACATTCAAATTGTTTGTTTAGCTCTACCGCAAAAATATTTACTTAAAATATACGGCTTGCATATTTTGTAACGCGTGCTTATTTAAAAATTATCTGCAAGTCCAACGGATATCCGGCGGGCGATATTTTTACAGGCGACCCTATCCAATAAATAATTAATTACCATGATATCCGAAACCAATATTATTTTAGGACAAAAAAAATTTACTTCTTTTTTCGAGATTAACATCTTACGTCGTACGTTAACATTTTTTTATGCTTTTACAGTATTTGAATATCTCAATACATAGTGAATTTCATTAATATGAATAAAACCTTTAATTATATATTATATCAATATTCTACATGTAGCAATATGGGCTTAAAATTGATATGAAACGTACAGGTAACAACGCTTAAATATGTATGGTATTGTTGGAAAAAAAACCATTTTACATTCAGATTTTATTATTATAAGAAAATAAATTAGTTTCAAAAAAAATATATTTTAATTTTAGAGTTAATAATATAACACTAATCATTTTGACCATTGCTTACAATGACGATTAATATTTTATGTGAAAAACAAAATGTTTATTCGGTATCGATTTTATAGTTATCAGGAATAAACGAACTGTGTAAGTGGTGATAAAAAAATCTTTTATTGCGGCACATTGTTTTAACCTTTTTCGTTTTACCAGCTTTTAACGCTTGTAAAACACGCAACTTAGCTGTCATTGTTGTCAGTTGAACATTTCCATAAGGGCTAAATTTATTCATTGTTCACTTCTATAGAAACAAAAATACGCAGCACATTTCTACATGTTTTAAGAAAAAGAAAATAATAATTCTTTTTTTTAAAAGGTTTTTTTATTTGACATCATTCATTTGCATTGCATTTTCAATTTTATAAAGTGGTTAACTTGTATGTGCCTATTATATTAATAACGGAAATTACCATTGAACTGTTTAAATTTCTATGTAATAAATTGTGAATTTTCACATACAATAGTTGATTCTGAGTCATATTTTTTAGATTTCTTCCGAATGTTCTGCAAACTCTCAACAATACGTTTATTATCTGGGCTCAATGTTTTCAATTTGATTTTGTTTTCTGCCTACTGAAATGTTTTTTTTTTATAAAATTCAGCAGTCTATCAACAGATGTTTTTTTCAGTCTACTGTTTTCGTAAGATATGTATTTTTAGATATGTGTAATATCTTTTTTTTGCATTTTTATGCAATTAATCACAAATATTTAAAAAAATCTCACTTGATTAATAGTTGGCAGTAACGTCTGTCTTTATCGTGTATAATATGTACACGTCGTGAAAAGCTATAGAGCGTGGGTAATTGAACTGTTCACTAAAAATTCACTCACTCTTTCTTTTAATATAGAATTGCTCTTATTACGACATAAATGTGTATATAAATCAACCAAAATATTAATTCAAATAATTTAAATAGGCCATCATGGCTCTGTAAGTGCTGTTATGAAACCATATAGGTAGGTTTTTTCACTGAGGAGGAGGCATAATAATTATATGTGTATTGAGCTTTTTGTTTTTACTCGCTCTTTAAGCATCACTCATGTGTCTGTCGCAACTCCAAAACGCTTTCATTCACAGGTGCGTGAAATGTGAAACGCGTATGTTTAACAGCTATGAGAATCGATTTATATTTTCAGTTAATGTTCACTATTTCACAGCGGTAAAAACATACGACGGAGTGATTATTTAACGTTTACAATGAATAATAAAAAAAATACATACCAAAAAATCGAAAGTACGATTTGACTATTCTTTTATGAAAATGTATTACGATAATGTACCCAGCGTTTTTCTTAGCATCCTGGAATGAAGAATATTGAGTTGAGATTAAAAGGAGTTGTGTATTCAATTTTCATTTAGATATATGGCATTAGCATCTTAATGATATTTGTAATAGTATATTTACATATGTTAAGAAATTATGTAAAATTGATTGTGAATTTGTTTTTGAATTTAATAAAAATATGTAAAAAAAAATACTTAAGGTTTTCATATTCAAAAGTATTATTCTCTTTTTAATTTTTTATTATCAGATTTCCAAATGTTGAGCAATGTTAATTAAAAGGGTATATATTATATAGTAATCAAATCAAAGTGAATAAAAGGAAAGAATGACCAAACAAATTATTATGTTCAATGGTAAAAATATTGATTTTAATCGCACGGTCATATTAAAATATCAAACAAAGTCATCACTTAGGAAAAAATATGATGCTTATAAAAGCAAGGCGTTTTAAACATTTTCAATACTATAGAAAATAAAGGCTGCATAAATTTATAATAGCAATTAATAAAACAAATGTATTTATTATATTTGTTAATCTATGAGACTCAGTGAAATATTTATAGATCTTGAGTAAGAACATATCATCATCATCATCTTTGTAAAAAAAAACTTTCCGTCTACACATAGAATGATCGTTCACACGTGCTTACGCTGACAGATCCAGGTGGTAGTCATATCAAAATGTGTTGATGCCGCAGGCACCGTCTTTTTCAAGAATGGATTATCCAACGAACCTTGAATTTTTAAGGGATCTTGAATAATAACAAAGTACCTACAGGGGAATCGTAAATCATATTCCTGTTATATTTATTTTATTGAAAATGCACGATTAAAAAATAATTTCAATTTAAATCAAATATATATATTACTTACTTGCACTTCAACTGAGTAAAGTCTTTCATGTAATATATATCAACAATATGATGTCACATTAATGATGGTAGATTTCGACTAAAGATTAAAGTAAAGACTTGGTCACTGATAACTTTAATTTTAATATATATGAATTAAATTTCAATTGTTGAAACTTTGTACGATTTTGTCACTAACGACCCGGGTTTCGTCGAAAGATGCAGAAAGGCGATTTTTTTATATTGCTATAAAAAATATTAAAATTTTCATTAAAAAAACATAAAACTGATAACCATATATATTATTCATACAATATTAAAAAAATCACTGTTACAATTCGTTTACAAATATTTGCAATGTTGAAATTTTAATATCACCTATTTAAATTATTAAAAACTTTCAAATTTTTCTTTGCGGTATTGATTGCTAGACAATAATATAATTTTAAATATTTGAAATTAAATGTTGTAATTAAGTACCATTTAATTATTTATTTACATATACATGTAATTTGTTGATTATTTAAAACAACAATTACGACAATTTCAGAAAATAATTTCATTCTTGAATTATAACAGTTGGTCGATTTACTTACCATTTACCATAAATAATGTAATCCATCTTCCGTTATAAATTTAAGGGCGTATTTTTACCGAGAGCCGCTCCGTTCCTTTATGCGAGTTTTGTGTAACATTTGATAAGGGTCCTTGAGGATATTTCTCCGTGAGTTACGATTGATTCGAATTACAAGTGGTGAATTTTCAAAATAGAGCAGCTGGACATCTTTATTAACGACGCTCCAAGTTCGCACTTTCTCGTTCAAAATATTTTCAATACTAAATAAATTGAAATATGAAAAAAGTATTTTGAAACTATATTTTTCTCAGCCCCGATTAATTATCACGCTTTCTATATTAAGGTTTATATTTGAAATTAAGTATAGACATTAAGTGACAAAATTTTATAGCTATGTTTAAAACAATATATTTTTTGATCGATTAATGAAAATGATGCCCTGGGTTATATTTATATATTACTCTGAGTGTCTGAAAAAAGTTCTTTTAGACCCTGTAAAATGAAAAGTACGTTTATTCATTTCACTTGTATTGTTATTATTTTGTGGGTCACAATATGATTCCTAAAATCCGATGCGGATGTTAAGATTTTAATATATTTTTTAAATATTTCGACGTTGTAAATGTTCAAAAACAAAAAGAAGTTTTTGTTTGCATTAGAATTACTTCGCATCAGTTTTCCATTGCAAACACATCTCGTAGCATTTTTTTTCATTAAAACCAGTGCTCGCGTTTTTCGTACCATTGTTTCCGGTATGAATGGGTTACCTCTGTTATAATGCGTTTTGTAGTCAGTTCCCTTTGCACTCTCTTCAACAATGGAGCTTCCGCGCTTCTGCTACGATGAACAAGGAAGTAATACACAGATGGAAGAGCTCAAGAGTCGAAGAGCTAGGCTCATTCAGTCGAGATGTGAATTAAAATCGAGAGGTGATGAGACGAAATGACTTTTTAACAAATGGATGTGCATGATATCCAGTGGCGTTATGATTTACTGGGAGGAAAGAATGTCATATCTACATTATTATATGACAATGGATAAAAAATTAACTACAATGATTTTTCGGTCAAATCAATATAATGCTACTTATCGTTTTCGTCAGGAATGTAGCCGAGTAACCAAAATCGTTAGCACCTATCGCGGTGTTCAATTTCTAGTACGGACAGTTCAATGGATAGATTTTATATACAAGGATACTAATATTACCAATTGACTTTTAAAAATAAGAAAAAAATGGTCATTTTGAATATAGAACATCCTCCGTGTTTTATGTTATTTTTCCTGCAATGTTTGTACCGTTTTAGTTGTTTTATTTAAAACGATTAACGTTTTTAGCACAATCTCTTTGGTTTTGCTTGTAACAATTATCACTGCAAAATTGCTTAATAAATCGAGGATTTTAAAACTGATAATTTATTATGTGACATTTTTTTACTGCTCATTTTGAGTTACTAGTGTGAATTTTGAATTGCAGCATGGCTACGATAAAACAGACATACGAACACAAATCTAATTCAAAACATTATGTCCTGGAATACTGCTATTAGTAGTTAACGTATTTGTTATATTCAACAACATTAATATCGATAACTGATGATTCTGTATTGAGCAGTACTCAGCTGATAGTCGACAATATTATTTTTATTTAAAAAAAACTCTTAACGGTTGATGAGTGTATGCTAATTGAGAAGTGTAATCGACTACTGGATTAATGCAGAGAGTATTGAATACGGACTTAACTCCAACAAACTTAGAATATACAATCTATTAATCAATATTATAATACAATCTCATTATATTATTGTATATATTGGAAGGAATGTGAAAAATCTTCAAGCTTCAGTTAAATGCTGACGAAGAATCATTATGTACATGCAATAAATTAAAATTAGTGTATTAAAAAACATGTATTACTAGTCGAAAAGAAAATTCTGCACTTCACTGTATTCATATTTTGTCAAAAATACTCAAAATATTGCTTGAATAAATTTTGTAATTTAGAAAGTGCTTTTCTTTTGAAAATATCATGCATATAGGCTGGTTTATTAATATATATACTAACACATATATATATATATATATTGCTATCTTTAAGTTTAATTTTTCGTATAAGAATATTTAATGAGTAAATTGGTTAGTAGCTAACTTAATAACAATATGGAAAAATCGAGCACAATATTTCTCACCTGTAAATAAATTTGATTGGTAAATTTCAGATATTTATATTCTATTAGTTTTATTTCCATTCTTCACTTTATTATTATTCACTGATCTATTTTCATTCGTTAAGAAATCCCTAAAAATGTATTAAACAGGAAATGTTTATGATTTTACGATCGAACTCGTGTAGATAGATAATGAAATGACTGATCGTTAACATGTACTTACGGTGAAACTTACTTTCGATCAGTTACAAATTTAAAAAATTTCACTAATTAAATAGTATAATTATCATATGAAAGTTTATTACATAATAATTGTAAAATGATAAATGATTGACGTAAGCAAAGTCTTTTATTTTTAAATATCGAATGAGTTCTAAGGAATGAATGATTTAATTATTATAAAAAAAGACTACCGGAATCAGAAGTAAAATCTTATTAGTTCGACAGTATTATTTGTTATTAGTATTATCCAACGAACGCTTTAATCATTTACGTATATTGAAAAATGGCCACCTACGGGGAGACTGAGGTTAACATGGCATTGGTATCTACATCAACAACATTATTTTTCTCCGTGTGTTTTCTTTTATTTTCCTGTATGGATAGAAACATCCGGCAACGCTTCGAGCGACGGAAACAGCGTATGGGCGGGGAGACGGCGGTGAAGACGGTGCCATTCCATGTATTAAAGATTTAATGAATTGAAATACTTTAAAAAAGCATATATTTATAATATATCTCACAATCACTTTTAATATGTTAAATGTTACTTCTTGATGAAAAGACATGATATTTGAAATAATAACAAAACTTTTTTAGAACTATTTCCACTTTATATTTTATGATCGGGACCGGTTTCACTCATCACAAGCAGTATCAACTGTCGAATGAATAATCGGTTGATAACGCTCGCATTGAGTGAAACCGATCTTGATCATAAAATATATTTTGGGAATCGTACTAAAAATTTGTTGCTATTATTTCAAAACCTCACATTACTTAACTGGACCAACGATTAAATTCGCCAATACCAGTGAGTTTATCCGAGCTTAACTTAAGCAAAATAAATATAAATTTGATATATCTAACTAATATATAATGTATTATTTTGACATATTATTAAAAATTATTTATTGAAAAGTCAACAGCTCAAAATTTTTATTTAATTTTTACATATTATCAAGATAGCAAAAGGATAAATACATATTCAACAAATGATTACCATTGTATTTTTACACGAATAAAGCTTCAAAGTTATTTTTGCTGGCATTTTGTGGCAAATTTGTACTTCCGATACTTTAGTATTTCTCGTGATTGATAAAGTATAGAGGAAAATAAATTAAATTCAAATATCTAATCACACCTTCATACATAATATATTATTACATCAATTCTATTCATTCCAAACCGGATGAACAGTATCAAAAACAATTTATTTTTTGTTAAGTTGACAAGGAAATTTATATGGAAAAAGATTTATGAAACCAGTACAATAAATAATTATTTGTTTTTTCCAACTAATTATGTTTTATGAAATTACCCTAGAGAGGTAATTTGAGCGGTTTTTTTTGTAGAATCTTTTTTTTTCTTTTAGCGTTGTCTCATTATATTAAAATATATAACACCTCTACTATAAAAATATACCTATATTATACAAGCATCCTTCGTATGAAATTAGTAACAATATAACAACAATTTCCTCAGAACTATATAAAAAAAATGTTTTAGTTTTGTAAGATTCGATTGTTTTATAACAGGCTACATTGGACTCGTAAATATTTTCATTTTTTATTTAAAATATCAAATATATTTCTCCGAGTGATATATTATAACATATATGTATATAATTAAATCGATTCCAAAACTAATGAAAGCGTAGGGCTGTAGTTTTAATTATTTTTTTAAAAACTATTCGAATTATATTAAATATAAACGATTGTTTTCAATCGGTATAAAACATTTTTTTTATATTTATTTGTACCTTTTTTTCGTTTGATTGTACGCCTATGCTTCTGCAGAGCTTCCCACCGAGTGACGCGAGAGATAAAGATCAGCGCTGAGTTTGGTTTTTATCACCGACTTCTCTCTCGCCAAAAGCTTTTTTCTTTATTATCCACAAAGAAAATTAATACGACCGACTGTAAAAGAAATTTCACACCAGAGTCATATTTGTCCAAACCAAATACCTACGTACTAATCTTTTAATGAGAAATGTTTGTACCCATATATATAAAGATATTACATAATCATGAATAGTATGAGTAGTTTGGACACCGAATGGAATACTTGCAATTACTACATTCATGCAAGTTCATGTATCTATACAGTAATACTGAAAGTTCTGGAATATTTCAGTGTTTCAAAACCGGACGTGATTTCGAAATCTATAGAAAGCGAGTGACTTACTTCTTTATGATTAGTGTTAATATATTTACTGAATACTTTTTTATTTTGACTTGCTGCTTGCATACTGACATGCATAAAACATGAATGAATTATTAGTATAAATACTGAATTCCATTATACTTTCGATTTTGCAATTTTTTTGGTAAATCGATCTATATAATATCTAGATGCTCTGCTGAACCGAATACGAAAGTAATTTTATATGATATTCTTTTCTTTGTTTTTCGCAGGACAAACTGATGATATATGATTACCTGATTGATACTCTAATGGTAAGATATTAAATTATATAACCTTAAATAAATTCACGATCGGTGGAATAATTTGATTCTTCTATCCGACCTTATTCCGAAACATTATCAACTCTGCGCTATGATGTAAAATTCAATACACACAGATATATACAATACGGATATTCATAAAATAACATTTTACTTGAAAATATCTTTTTACGTCCATACGCCCATATTGTAACAAAAAAATTGAGCTTTTATTTATGAGAATGAATGTATTTCAGGTAACTACTCTTATCTACCAATATTTCAAGAAAGAGGAATTCGGAACAACAATATTATGATCCTTTTCTCTTTGCAAAAAAGCGGCATGCTGCTGTACATCAATAAAGTTTTATAAGTTAATTGCCTCTGTGCACAATTTCTATGGGTGTATTTTGAAAAAAACGTGTCTTTGAAAGCGGCGATCTCAAAGCGGATAGCAATAAAAGAAGTATTGACTAAACACGTAAGCAATAAACAATTTCGGAAGAGAATATATAAATAGCTTCTTACTTGCCAAAGATACCGCAATTCCCGATAATGTTGTATATTTTACATTTATTTTTATATCATTATGCTGTAGAAGAAACGATATGTATAACAAACCTTTCTTCTTCCCATGAACATTAACCCACAATTTCAAAAATAAATATATTTGAAATTTTGCTATATTACAATAGGAAAATAGAAAAATATTCCCTTGGAATTAAAATATTTATAGAAATTCAATATCATTCCTTACTTGCACACTATATCGATATGTAATCGGCAATGGCAGTGGTAAGCCGCTGTCTTCTGGCATTGCAATAATGTAGTTTTTAACTTGGTCCAGTCTTTAACCATATCTCCAGGTTGGACACCCTAATAGAATTTTTTTTCGTAACCTATTGCTTAGATGAGTTAATATATTTAATCAGACCCATTGGATTAAAACACATTGCCCAGCAGCGTTGATAACGAACTAATATTCAAACGTACGTGTATTCATCTCAATATTGTATGCATGCATACATACCCATTTCAATTTAGTATAAGTGCGTGTAGAACAGTAGTTCTCACGTGAAATTTCACTGTGGCCGCATTATAAACATCAGCTGTCCTATGGAAATGTCTCGCAGCATCACCAAATATGATAAAAATAGTTTCAATATTTATTTGTTATATAGTGCATTACACTGAATGATCTTTCACAATATACAGTTGTAGGTAAAATCGACAAAATTATCAAAGGAATTTTGGTTAATTCTTTATATTAATTTGATTAATGGTCAACGTATAACTTCGACCAAATTTTTTGAACAGTTTTATTATTAAAACGGTCCTTAAACTTAAACTCGACTAAATGCTGAATAAGTCAGGTTTATTCAATCAATAAATAATAATAACTTTACAAATTCATTTGTAAAAACATTTTTTAAATATCAATATTTACTATAAAGCTGTTGGTGGCCTCACATGAGAACCGCTGGTGTAGAATGTAGGTATACAAATTAATTACCTGTTAGAAGAGTGATTTGCGCACTTTTAGGCATAGTAAAAATGGAAAAATATTGATTAAGAGTCGATTTTTCCCGTCTTATTATTGATCATGATTTAAAAAATATAGATTATGTAAAGTTTTATTTAATGTTTCAAAATCATGAAACCCGTCGACTTAACGAAATGTTTCAATGGTCCCCATAACAACATCTATTCATTTGACAAAATGCATCTCGTAAATATCAAGCGGCTTATTACGTAATATATTTCCGTTTTTACGAGCTTTAAGCTCTAGCAGAGAATACGTCCTATTTTCTGAGGGTAAAGAAGCCGTCTGACACCCGCCCCCGCCCAGTCAAACACCCACAGAGGGTTTGACAGTGGCGGGGGTAAACCAAAACCGCGTACGCCATTGGCCAAACCCCAAACTGACTCTTTCCGCACCCGCGCTCCGAGTGTCATCTCTTTCGCGCCGTAGTTTTTTGAACGGGCGTCGCGTAGCTGCGTCTCTCTCCTGCCTCGTTAGGTTTTTCCTTTTTTTGTTTTTACGAGCGTAGCGTGACGCGACCAAGCCGCGAAACGGTTTGTGACGAGAGGATTGCGTGATAGTATTTGTGTTTATGTGTGCGTTTGGCTATTATGATAGTGTGAGTTTTGATTTTCCCACCATATGTAACATTACCGATTAATCGGACAAGCATAGAAGCTTAATAATCTATCAATTGATTTCGCAATAAAAATGAAGTATCATAGACAATTTTCTACATATTATTACTATTTCTTTAAACGGAACCCAAAATATTTCGACTTTTACTCTAACTCGTTTTACTCTATTGAACTTAATCATGATGATTACAAATTTATATAATTACAATATATATAGCCCGCATGAAATTGTAACATACATTCGTATGAATAAACATGGATTTCTAATTATACGTACAATACACTAATTTTTAAATATTTTACATATGACTTTTTTTAAGAATGAAAACTCCTTTTTGGTTTTCCACGATGTAAGTACTTAAAAAATCATGCATTTCCACCAAGAAGTTAGAGTTAACACCTTGAAAATATTTTATGTATCTATATTGAAATTTTATCCGATTATTTTGACAGTTTTTCAACATTTTTTTTACAAATATTTTGGTATAATTTTTAAATTCTACTTCTTGTGATCTATTATGATTGATGTTTTAATCTGCATCTTTACGATGAATTATATGAACTCTTAATAAGAATTCACTTCAACTTGCCTCGGTTCTAGGCAATAATTATAGATTTATTTCCTGATCCTAAAATTCTTGTATTATTTTTATATGACTCTCTCAAAGCTTAACAAACACAACATCTTTGTTAAATATCGTTATTATTTTTGTATACAACGAAAATATACATAGACGTACATTATATTTTTCTCTGTTTTCACAATGTTTCTATATCGATATGTTTAAAATAAGCTATTGAATATTATTGACAGGATGTAGAAAGATTGTTAAGTACAATATTTGTGTCAATGAAATATCCCACGATATTGTTAATTTCTTTCACAATTATTTTACTTATAATATAAATCAAATAATGTTTACCGTATTTAAGCCATCATTTACTTTTTGCGAAGTATTCTAGTAGTAATACGTGATTCACTTTAACTTTCATATATTTTTTCGTAGTTCAGATTATAAAAAAAATATTTGTATGGTATTCTCTTTAAATAATGTCTTTATTTTTTATTATTATATAATACTGTCACCGTCATAGAAATAGGTTTTCGATATTTCATTTTCAAAAAAATTTAGGGGCGTTCAAATCTTATCTGCGTATTTCGTAAAAAGCTTGTTCCATATTTTCAAAAACCTACCAATCATTAAGCAAAAATTCTTCATAAGTTTTATACATATTTCAATATCTCTAAGCAAGACTAAAAGTAAAAAAGAAAATACAACTACCAGACTTTTGGCGTCTTTAGTTTGTTAACTTTTTGTTGAAAGGAGTTAGTAAATGGCTTTACGACGATATTTTTTATATGAGACAAAAAGAACTCTTTCAATGTAATAATTTTATCAATATGGTTTCAAATCTTTATTATGAAAATTTACATGATAGAAGCATTGTATATTCGCAGTTACAAACATTAACAAATACGGACTAATTGGTTAACAACTGTAATGCATTTTAAATCGACATTGAATTACAACTAAGTAGATTTACATTCACTAATTCCTTATACGATAAAATTTATTTACGAAATTCCACTGAATCATTAACTGTTATTATTACTGATTTAATCTGAATTAACATTGGAAATTTTGTAACAGGTAAATCTATTTAATTGAGGATCATTCACCGATTTATAATGATTTAAAAATACCCCCATTCTATTACCTGACGGGCTATAGATTGTTAAAACTCGACCATTATTAGGTAGGTACAACACATAACTTTTTCGCAACAGGTAAACAGTTGAAACGCGAGCCAATTATATAAAGTTTTCGGAAAGCAATCAAATAATTCAATACCTAGTACATTTACAACAATGATAGAATTTTCATATTAATTAAGTTCCTTGCTCAGCATTTTTTTAGTTATGATCATAACGAGGAGCTCTCATATAGCTTTTCCATATTGTATTCTATAACAACATTTCCTCTGACGTCATGCGGTAACAAAAAAAATGAATTTTAACAAGATTTCAACATATAAATATATTCGTTATAGATGATACTATAATTGAATTATCATCATACATATTTTTTCCGTTTGCAGCTTTACACTTAAACTAGGAATAAATCGAAATTCTTAATGGTTAAGACAATAAAATTAACACATAAATAGAAAAAAATACGTTCAGAGAAATATAAGGCATTTCATATTATCATACTGCTCATTTAACGAACACAGTTTATATTGTTAAAAAATAGTTTGACGCCACATAAAAATTTAAAGATAATATTTCCAAATCAGAGATTCCAAAATGTTCAACGCTTCAAAATATTATGTATACAGAAACGATTTGTAAATGATAAAGAATAAGCCAGATATGATAGTTTTAAACCTATTCCATATTCGAAAATAAAAAATAAAAAAAGTAAACAAAATAAAGAGTTTGATAAGTGTTTCGCGTCAATTTTAATAACCAAGATTAAAAGAAAGCTTTAGTGTTGTATGTTTTCACAATCACTACCATTTATAATTATAGTGAACGATTTTCATTATATATAATATAATTATATAGTTTATAATATTATAAGATTTGAAGACCATTCATTAATAGTCACATAAAGAATATACAACGTATTTTTTAAAGTCGTTTCTATAAGTAAGCAACAAATTAAGAAATATTGGATTTAGAAATAAAATATCTTTTACATATAAACATACTTTGCTGTAGTGTGCTTGGCCAAAGAATATCAATAAAATACACTTTTGACAGGAGCGATGTTATTGCTGTTCGATTGTTTTTTTTATCAACTCAGAACTTTTAATGTATCAACTAGAATTACCAAAATACGTGTAGGTATTTATGATTAGAGAAATATTCAATATGTTATTTATAACTATAAGTAACATTTTTGTATTTTGATGTTGATAAATATTGTTAAATCAATCACGGAAGTAAATTATTTATTTTTAAATTTACTAATGCAACCTTTGTACATATACCACTATCAAAAGCTTGATGAAATATTATTGTTTGATTTTAGGTTGCCTTAATACGCAAACAAAATCGTCAAAATTAATTCGAAACTCGCATGATAAAATGAAAAGTTTGTAATCCCAATATTTTATGGGGGAAATTCGTTCCATACTTTCTGAGCCACACGCGGTTTCCCGATATTCCTCACCCTCTCTTGCATGTGGAGTCTGACGTGCGATGTCCCTGTCGCCCGTGGAACACAATTACCTCAAGCTCACACCGATACATCACAGCCTCGGTTTTCAAAAAAATTTACCCGTCCCATTCCCCCTCACGGGACGCGAACGCGAACACCTCCAACCTCCCTTTCGCACGTCGGATTTTTTAAAAAGCTACACGAAGAATTGACGCTATCTCTGTTTACCGCACGGCCCCGCATAGGGATCAAGGCGTCTCGCATCTCGGTCTGGCGCGCCGGTTTTTACGAGATGCCTTCACCGCAGAGGGAGAAGCCGCGGGGTGGGGTTAACTCCGTACACACAAAATATTGACCATCGGAAAAAGTTCTGTCACAGTCATCAGTCGAAATTGGGGCTCGAAGGAGAGAGCATGTCTTGGAAGGTGATTCCTTAAAGTTTTCTTCAGTTTTCATAAAGTTTCTCGCGTGCGTTTTATCATTTAATTTTGAATGGAAGATCGCATCAAGTCTCTAGACGTCTCGTTTAATCGCGCATGCCCGCCTTTCTTAGTAAGGGTTATTTAACGAAAACTTTCTGAAGTTTAATTCGTCCGCTTCTGCGCCGAGGAGTTTTGACGGCGTCTTCGTGGCTTTTCGGCGTCGGTCGCGAGACGAGTGTTAAGCGGGAAAGCAGATGACCACCCGTAATTGGAATCTCTTTAAAGTGCACACGTGCTCAGTAAACTCATAAGGTGCTATCTACACCTTTTTTTACACATGATTTAGATAACAGTTTTTAAGTTTAAAAAGCAGTGAAGGTGGACTAAACAATTTTTGATTTGAAACTATTTTGATGTGACACGTTTGAGAATAAGTCACTAATAAATGACAATAAAGTATAAGTGTTTATGTGAAGTGCGGTTAATTAATAAGTTGCTAAGCATTTTGTTTTGAACTGGACTGTGGCCAATGCATCTCCCAGCAGGGCAAGGTGGTGCCACGATGGCCGACATGTATGCTCATGTTCAGGAATACTATCAGCAAAGTCATGGAGAACTGGTCCAAACCGGATCTCCTGCAGTTCTTTGTTCCGCACTCCCAACGCACTGGAGGTCTAATAAAAGTTTGCCTCTGGCGTTTAAAGTGGTAGCTTTGGATGATGTGCAAGACGGGACCATGGTTACTATCAAAGCTGGAAATGATGAGAATTCCATGGCTGAACTTAGAAATTGTACCGCTGTCATGAAGAACCAGGTTGCTAAATTCAATGACTTGCGGTTTGTCGGGAGAAGTGGGCGAGGGAAATCCTTTTCACTGACCATCACTATCAGTACGTTTCCTCATCAAGTCGCGAGCTACATCAAGGCTATCAAAGTTACCGTCGATGGACCCAGAGAGCCAAGAACGAAACAAAGTATGTGCATATTTTTTACTATCATTCTATTTATAAAATAATTTATTTCTAAAATTTCGCTAAAATCAATAGTATTTACGTTTTCTAAATGAAAACTTTTTAACGACACTATCAAAATTTTTAAGAACAGTAAATTAAAATCTGAATATTATTTGTAATCTAAAATATTTAGAGCCGCCACTGACGCAAGCGACAGTTACAATTAAACATTATCACGCCATATATTGAAATGTAACTGATGCTAATTTGTATACCTTCATATATACTTGTAGGTTGACATTTTTATCGTATCTATTATTAATATAAATAAATCCTTTACCGTAGACTTCGCATGGTATAAACCAAATAATATAATGTTTACTATTTTATAAGTAAATATTTTTCATTCAAAATTATTCATCAAAAGTTGTGACGCAGAACTATCTCATATAATGAATGCTTTGTACTTGGTAACCAGAACCTAAATAATATTAAATTACTGTTTGCCTGTTATCCAGCTAATTACAAGCAAATTAAATATTGATGTTTAATTATGACATTCGGCTAGGACTTCCTAATTAGCTTCCAATTTACTTAATGGCTTAAGTTATAAAATGTATGCATGTACGTGATATAGCTAACTCACCGTGTAATCTGTATTGTAAAGTGTTATCTTTTTATAACAGCGGTTGTATCTAGATTTCGGCTAGACTTTTTTTGTTTATAGATGCTTCGAATATTTTCTAATAAGCATGTTAAGTCAATATTAATGTTTACTTTGCGGGAATGGTTTTTATCAAAACCCAATTAACTTAGTGGGGATATCTTTGTTATGAATTAACTAAACAATTATATGTGTAATAATCGCCACGGATGTAATTACGTACTTAGGTATTCGATTATCTACTCACTAATCAAATAGTATTCATATATATAATTCATATCTGTACATAAATTACAAACAATAACATTTCAATCAGTTACAAATAAAATAAGATACACAGTTCATAGAAGATACATCAACGTCTTACCCTAGATCTGACGATGTCGTGTAATCAGAACATCAACCCTCTATTACTATTAAAATGATACTAATTACGTCTCTTGTTAAGCTTTTGTATATGCAATACTTATTATGACATGAAAAAATATGATTTCATCTAGTATCATATTCAATATTAAGATTATTTTTTCCAATAGAAATACTTCTTTCATCTGGCATTTGGCGAAATGAAATAATAAATTAATTTATCGATAGTAATAAAGAGACATACTCAATCTAAATAATAATATTCAAGTTCAGCGACATCAATTTAAAAATACATGAAAACTTTTACTCGAATCGTTTTATCTACATTTTCGTTTCCACGTCGCTTTACTTTACTTAATCCAAATTTATCTCTGTTTACTTTTTCGCCGCTGACGAGGGGATATTTATGAATCCTGCATTACCAGTCGGCACTTTCCTATTACTCTGTCCGTAAGCTTGGGACAATATTTATTAATTGAGCATTAGTGACAATGCCTTTTAGCCTTCCTTCTAACTGAGCTATATGTTCATATTATACCAGAACGTATTGTAGAAAATCATAATTCGTATGAACCACAAACACAGCAAGTTTTATTCAGTATAGAGAGAGCAAAGCAAATCAAACTTACTAACATACATCGATGAAATGGAAAATACTTCTTTTAATTGATATGATTCTAATTTATGCCTATATCGTTGGAATTATTTTTGATACATATTCATCACAACCTCCAATCTGTCATCGAAACTTTTATCGGAGGAAAAATATCAAATCCTTATTAAAAATATACAAGGTGTCATGGCCACCTGTATATTTTCACTCGCTTAACACACGGTAGAGAGTGAGTGTGTGTGTGTATGCGAAACAATTTTTATTATGTCTTCTTCAATCCACATTTTTTGTTCGTCACATGCAAATGCATACTTAATAATATTAAATTATTTTACGCCAGAGATAATGTTTGTAAATCAGTTGCTCTTTATTCTGACTTTTGTCTATGATATTCTAGCACTGCTATAAGATCTAAATAATTATAAAGATATCATAGTATTATCGCTGGCGCCCTGTAACTTTGTCTCGGTTTTGTGCACTTTCGGTTATATGCGGTGCGCGGGTGCGGTCAGACAGCGTGTGTTTATTTGAAAATTCCGACAGTAAAACACAAAAATATCCGGCCCGGGAGTGAAAGACTGCTACGCGTCTTGCCGAATAAAATGTCTCGTGCATCGGGTGATAAAAGATAATTTCGTCCCAACTTGGAATAAAAAAAAAACAGTTGACGTTCTATTCCGATCACCGTTATTACAAAGATATACGAAATAAATCACTGTTAAAACCATTGCATACATATCACATGAAATCTACATCGTCTATAATATAATATAAAATAAAATATAATATAAAAATATTTACCTTTTTTACGTGTCATCAAAATCTTATAAAGAAAACAATCTACTTTTCTGTGATTCTACAATATACACACTGTTACAGTACTTCCAACAAAATATACGAAATAAGTCTTCCACAATTTGCATAATATTAAATTAAAAGCGCCATTCGTTGTTTAAGAATAGATCAATACTTATTTTTTGAATTGTATGTATATATTAAATAAACGATAGGTACCGCGCATATCTGCCAAAATTGAGACCTCTAGCGCGATCCAGTATGGGGGACCTGTTTGCCAACAATTCTGCGTGTTTACGAGATCAAAACAACCACAATAGCGTTTTTAATTTAATTTGATACATAATAAATCGTTTGCTACACTCGCTTCCTATCAATTAATTAACATTTAGCATTCCGTGTTTTTCGGATTTATTCGTGGCCTCAAATAAACTTTTTATTACAATTCTAGATATTTCAAATAATATTCCGGTGCTGTTAGCAATAAATTTTGTAAGCCATTCAACACTAGAGGTGGAATATTCTTTTTAATTTAATATTATTTTCATGAATTTGGCAAAAGATCTTTTATTTATATCCTGTCACCCACAACGTGTAGTCTTCTATAATAATAAAAATACCACAAGAATGGTCTTATACTGATTGAGTACATTTTTAACAATAACATAAAAATATATTTATTTGTGAAAATTATAGTTTTGGTTGTAGTTTATTTGATAATATGATATGAATATAAAATATTATCAAGAAGAAATGAATTACAACTATATGCAAACGATATAAAAATAAAAGATCTAGCTTTTCCATATTAAAAAAATTCAAGTGCTGTTTCGGTATTGTCACACAAACAATCCTATTCATAAAATGTCACATAAATTATTCTATTACCGAATAATTTATAAATGTGCTTTACAAACATAACCAACCGATTAAAATGCCCGCAGCCCATCTTATTATCCTACGTATTCCGTCCAAGCAATGTGAAACATTTTTAATAACAGTTGATTCATAAATCATTAGTAATTAATTACTATTATCATCGTTCAGACTATCTATTAAGTTCAGTTAGACCTTCTCACAGTAACAAGTTCAATTTAAGCAATAAGGATACATGTGAACATATAACATATACTTAACGGCTATTATTTTTGAGTGGATTTGATTTTTTTAAATTTTAAATTTATTTCAATAATGTATCATTTAAATTCAGTGTACTATTTATTCGATATTTGGGCAAATGGCAAGTATTAACTACCAAACATTAAGCATTTTTCTGTGATTATATATTCTATAAAATCTGTTAAAGGAAGCTTCTTAATCATCACTATACCTAAATTAAAAGTTTACTTAATAATATAAATAAAAATTGATAGTCCTATTGCTACGGTTAACTGTGCCTTGTAAGCTCGTCTTCAATCTGAGTGTAATGTACATTTTATCTATATTTCCTTTTCCATAAAAACAACCCGTTAATACAAACGACGAATGTTTTGAAACGTCTGATATTAGGTATTATTTCTTCTTTTATTTTCGCTCCGAAATTTCCCAAAACGGTCGCCAGTTTAGACTCCCGTCATTTAAGCCCACCAGATTTATAAGTCTCCCTATACAAGAACGAGCTTTCGATTCCCTCTCGCCTGCCAAAACTTTTTGCTACGACCTCTGATGGCAGCCCATTGCTTACATCTGCCACGCTCGCAGAGCATATAAGTGACTTCACGTGAAGGATTTATTTCATATTGAATTATTTTACGGAGTCAATGGATTTTTAATATCTACAACACAACACAAATTGTACTTTGTTCTCAAATAAAAGTATATTAATGTCTTTAATTGAAAAAAATATTGTATTTACCACTAAAGCTTTTGTCACATAAAAAGATTGAAATAAGCCATATTAGAAATTGCTTCGTTCAACATGTTCGAAAAAATTATGGTATACCGCAAACGTCCAGATTACAAGAAGCTATTGACAGTATGAATTAAGTTTTATTTTTTTAATTTAAAATTGAAATTATTTTCAATAAGCTAAAAATAAAATCTTTCTTATGGTAATAGATAATCATAAACGACACTGCACTTAGTTTGCGATCTGTAATATTAATGGAGATAGTAAAATTATACAGTAATACAAATTCTCTCATACATATCGTCTTCCATATATAATGGCTACCAGATACTCGAATTCATTATATATCAAGAAAATGGCATAATGATTTAATATGTTGTTGAATATTTCATTCCAAAAAAAAATGTTTCGATTGTTGCTGGAGGAATTTACTAATATTATAAGAAAATAGCACAAGTGCCAGGCTCTTTTACTAAATTAAATGAAATGATCAATTTATTTTTATTTTATATTATTTTAATGTACATGTAAGGCAGCATTATTTATGATAGTATGAATTATATTTATCCACTTTTACGACTCTTCAACTTAAAGTATTAATGATTTCTTAAATTGTATTACTTAAAAAAGTATTAATGAATTCAATATAGTTGCCATTTTCTAAGCCGTTTCATATTCATTTAACCGATTCTTGACTATTAGCCAATACTTCCTATATTACATTCTTTATTATTGTCAAATGTTAGAATGCGATTAATAAATTATCGACAATTTTTGATTATGTTTTGACGCGAACTCATATTATATTATAAATAACCACACCACTGTCTCAAATTATGCACCATGTGTAAGACTAAGTTGATGAGCAATAACTACTTGGCTTCTAGTATCAGTGTCTTTGAGTAGCGTAGCATGTTTATTTGTCGCCAATGGTGCGTCGCGTGATTGTTGAACTGAACACATTGCCTTCGTTTGATGTGAACCGCCAAAGCTCGCAGTCCGGGTGAGCTTTCACACTATGAATGTAATTTAACATACCAAATGTATTTCTTATTAGTCTCAGGATGCAAGTTACATAACTAAAAAAATGCATGACATAATATTTGCCTTACTGTTGAAATTAAATGTAATATTCCCTCATCGACTCGAATAGTATTTTGTGTTTGAAAGATGGTTATTTAAAATCAGCAATACATTTATTGTATTCTTTGCTAACCACCGAAGATGTCAAAAGCTTTGAAGCACAGGCGGTAGCAATGAAAACAGTAGTAAAGTCGGACGATAAATAAACATTTCTACCAACTGCCACGATCTGTTGTATATTAGAAATGGAGTGATTTTCCGTTGGGAAACTTATTATTTTGGTAAATTTTATAATAAATATCTTAGACACATTACATAATCTGAGTATTTGTTTTAGTAACAGTATTACAGCGATCACTTTAATTATATTTATTTTACCAAAGTCACCTAAAATGACGATTTTTCTATTCATTCATTCAGAATGTAGAAAAAAATAAATTAATTATTTTAAATAATTAAACGAGTCTGAAAACGTTTTGTTTATTGGGGTAACGTGACTAATCGAAATTATTCTGTTATTTAATATTTTTGATCATTATCATAGACAACATAAAATATACATCGATCGATTCCAACAAATTGAGCTACATGGCTAATTTACATGAGGAAAATCGCGGGCGATAATGAAGACGTTTAAACGTGGATTGATAAAACAAACAAACAGAGCGATCGGTTTCAAAAAGACACCGCCAGAGTCTTCTCTCGACGCTGTTTTACAAGCGCCATGTTTAAAGTTTAAACACTGGATGTCCGCAGTAAAACTTTGTTTACAAAATATTCTCTCTAGTTCTTTTTCCAACGCGCCGGACTTTTATACGCACATTCTTGGGTTTACTTTGCGTGATGTTGGTCTCTCTATTTCTTCGTTTTGCAATAAATTTGTAATACGTTAGTAAAAACTTACATTAAAACAAACAAAAAAAATAATATTAAAAATTTACATTGACGTTAGGCGAGGAGTGACTGTTATAATATAGTGGCTACTGATGAAAAAAAAACTCATCGTAATTATTATATATAATATGCATGCTTATCTCGGAAGCAAAACTATATACTAATGATAAGTAACAAAATTAATCATTTGTTCATAAAATATTCATATTTTAATCGTTTTTTTTCACTCAATTTAACAAATATGAAAATTTCATGTTATTCATGGAGCACAAATGAATCAATTTCTAGCTGTATGTACTATTATAACTACTTTTTAAAATTTATGTGTTTTTTAAAACGATAAATTATATATGGTTTTTATAGTGAACTAATTTCATGGAACGTCATTTGCTCTCCCTGAGTTTATAAATTTAAATAAAAATTTATCAAGTCCTTACTCAAGTAACTTACCTCAAGTTTTCAATTTACTGTGACATTATTTAACCTGTACTAGTGTTTTTTCCCTCAGATTTTGGATATGGGCACCCCGGTGCCTTCAACCCCTTCCTGCTGCCTCCTGGTTGGCTTGATGCAGCATATTTGAACGCTGCATACCTTCCAGAATACTTCCGACAACCTCCACTACACATTCGCCCACCCGGAGCGCCATTACATCCATCACTAATTAAAGGTAAGAATACTATATTGACTGACCGAGGAATTCTGCAGTTACAATCGTTAGTCAAAAATGGTTCTGTAGTATTAAAAAGTTCATTTTGAATTTTTATTGCTCTTGTATATATTTCGATTCGCAATTAACCCAAAGGTCTGCGGTAAACATGAGAAAATTTCCCCTTTATTTGTGCATTAAAAATCTGAAAACAGGATCTCCATGTTCAAGCAACATGAAACAAAATAATAAATGAGACCTGAGGGGGAAGTGGGGGCTATCGATTGTGTGTGAGTGTAGTCCTCGCCGCTCATAACTCACATCTCTCACACAAAGGGGCACAAGTGGGTACAAGTGTAAAGCGAAACACTTCCCGGCAGCAGTAGCCGGGGGTCGAACACGACTTTTTCATTTTGCGCTTACCCTCTGGACCAACTGCCCCCGTCTCCTCTTACCGACGCCCTTCATCAGAATTTCTTTACATCGTCCTCATGTCCTATACTGAATAGGCGAATTGGTGAATAAACATAATCAACATTTACTTATATCGGTCAATACATTTTTATAGTTTGATTCATTTCTCTTAACATTCATCATTACGTCAATGTTAGACACTTTCCACATTTTCAATTATTCATGGCATATTAATTTTACCTATTTTTTTCACACACACACACATTTTTGTTCCAAAAGTTAACCAAAACTGGTTTCAAACATTTATTTAATTTATGAAATAATACAAAAATAGGTTTTTATTATTACAAATATACTACCTTTCCACCACGAAGTAACAATCTTTGTCAATAATAAAAATGCGTTGTCACCCTCCATTATTTCTTTAGTCTCATTCAATTTGCTTCATCGTTAACAGCCAACTATCAAATTATATTTTGAGATAAACGCATACTTATTAAAACAATCAAAAAAACAGTTTCTATTGACTTTCGATAAATATAGAATTCCGAACCGTATTCAAACATTTCATTTCCTCTTTCAGATGTTTGCATACAATCAATTTGATTGTACGCTTAAATATAAATCGTGAAGCAATCTTTTGAACAAAAATTGATGTTCTGTACACTGGATTAAAAGGAAACAGTGCACCTCAGCGTAGTGTAATATTATGCACAGTGGCTGTTCCGTGGGTTCTCTACCTCAAGTCTGGTGTGCATTATCCGGGCGCAGAGAGCAACTGACCAGAGGCTATTCGTTCATTTTTTACTCCTTTTTCCCATTCGTTTCACACAGGTATTGAAACGTGAGTCCCCTCCTCCTGAAACTCGTGCGACCCACACCTCCTTCCGCACATATAACAGTACACTCTTATTCGGTTGATACAGGATGATTTAATTAGACAGCTGCTAAACATTGGTATATAATAACCGAAATCTGTTTCTGTGTAGTAATTCATACCGAGTTCTTGTACAATTGTTTACTACTTATAAATTAAATATTAACGTAAATAATGTTAATGCATCAAAAATTTTCGCTATTTGTTGCTAAATACCCAAAAATTTGTTTCGTTTTCATTACTGGTTCTCAGCCCTGATACTATTCTGTATTTTTCCGGATTATTTAAAAGGGTTGTATAACCATGGACCAGACTACGATTTTTCGTATCATTTCAAATCTTTAAATAGATAATAATTGCATTTTCAATAGATATTTAAATTGTTCACAAACTCACTAAGCTTCTATAATAAACAATACTCTCCTGTTTCACTTAACCTTGCAGCACCTCATGGAAATATGTATTATTATTATTTTTGATAGCAAATTGGTGATAGTAACTTTCAATGACAATTTTGCTCAAACAATACGACACCAATTTTGTAACGACAAATATATATTCAAATAAAATACTAAACATGCTTTTCAAAAAATTCTGTATCATATGATAATCAATACGTAGATACTGCATTTTTTCGTAATACAGAACAAAATCAGCTTGTATGTCTTATATGCGCTTAAAGTGGTCAGAGAACGCTGCCATAGAGACGGCCGGAACAAAAAAGCTCGGAAAGGTCGAAAGAGAATGGTCAGCCTGAAGCTTTTTCTCTGTGCTGTTATATACTCTGCGCTGTACTGTCTTTATAAAACACGAAACCCCTTTGGCATAGAGCTCTTGGAATCCATGACGCGGGTGTTTGTGAGTCTATATATTTTGTCTCAGTTCATATTGGACACTTTTAAAAAAAATATTTATTGATATTGGTTTTCTAAATTAAAACCTTCTACATAATTGTAAAATTTATAAAAACGCAATTTTATATTGATACATACAATTCGACACTTCAATTACATTTTCAAATTTTTTAAAATCTTTTTGTTTGGTACAAACAATACCACCATACTCAATCATTTCTTAGTATTTGGAAAAAGTTGATATTTAAATATTAAGACAATTAAAGTTTATAGTTTTAACCAATGTTTGAAACTAGAATTGTATTTTTAAAGAAATCCGTTTTGTAGCGCCGTTAAAAATAAAAGATCTTTTGAATCATAATCTTTGATTTATATGAGTTTTTTTATTTGTTTATATATATATACATATTTATTGAACGAAATAAGGGAGCTTTCAAAGATGAATTTAAGTATAACCAAATAAACCACCAATGGTTTTTTTTATCAACCATAATATTTAAATACATGGTTTCCAAAAAAAGTGCGCTATATTTCCATTACAGAAATTAAAAGTCAATTATAATATCTAATGAAATATTTACGTTAAAATGCTTTCACATAGAAAGAAGAAAACCCGATTTCGCAGCAGCATCACACACTCATTTGGTTAGCTTTTTTACGATTACATGTATTCTTTTTGAGAATACTTAAGTACTACGAACCATAATGGGCAAGTGAAATAACAGTCGGTGACTCACTCCTCACCCTAACAGAGGGGAGGTTGTATTTCCCATACCACTAAGGGAAGCTGTTGCATGCTTTTTACTCCATTTGATGATTCTTTCCATATAAACAATAATCTATCTATTATATAATATTTATCAGCTAATCCACATTTTGTTATAGCCCACGTGTAATACACAACTGAAAAATAGTTACGAATTGATTAATATTTTTATATGTGCGGTATAATGTATGTAAAAGATAACTTGTACTTATTTTTCGACAATTTTGAACAGTTATAAATTTTGAATTTTGACAGTTGAAACCGTAGTTGACCGTATAAAATACTCTAGAATATTTTCTTGGACAAAGGTTTATCGTCAAAAGTTGAAAGAGTTGTACACTTGTATGGTAAAAAAGTTTGTTCATTTTTTTTTACCACAAATTCGTTCATTTTTATTGTAAATGATTCAGTAATACTCAACTAGTGTTTTTATTAATAATGTAGTTTGTAACATCATAGACTATATAGATAGATTTATTACCATTATCATTATAATTTTGATGCACAATCATTGTTAGAAAAAAAGTTAACCTTATCACAATTTACTTCAATATTATTAAAAGATTTACTTACTACATGCACTTCCGAAGCATTTTGTCAAAGCGTTTGAAAAGTGCATTGTAGCAAAAGCTCGCAACTAAATCTCTCCCTACTAAGAGTTGCATATTAGCCTACCCCAAGTGACGGCCTTAGGGCGCTACTAGGTACACGGGTACCTAGATTTGTGAGGGATGTAGGTAAGGGTGCATAATTGTTGCGCGATCAGTGAGGAACTTTCACTTGGGGCACGTCATCATCGGCCTGTGCAGGATTAACAGATTGTCGCGGGGGATGTTTGCGAGGGTAGGCCGTCTCGATTTGAATATTCCTTGATCCCGTTGAAGCTGGGATGATGCACTCACGATTTATTGCGCTTTCAAAATGTAGTAACATCAATATCTCACAACCCACACCTAACCGTCATTTCTTGAATATAACGAAACCAAAATTTAACGTCAGTCAAATCAATTTTAAACTATTATTATATAATCTTATTTATTGAAACAGTTATTTTATTGCCTTTTATTAACAATCAATAATTATAACATATACAATTTTTGTTATTTTTTTGATATTATTTCAATCGTATCTTGATACATACAATTTTTCGCCTAATAATTTAATTGAATATGATTTTTTTCTAATCCATTATTGAGAATAAATTATTTTTGTTAACATTTAAACAAATTTTACCATAACAAAGCAGTTAAGGCAATGGAAAATAGCGTCCTGAGCGCGAACTGTTTATTGGGAAACCTTTATGCTCTTTGTCAATTCGATAGATTTTCACCTGTAAATTTTCCATTTTCACCCTTTCTGCCAATGACCGCAAACTTCACTGATTGTCGTCGGAAACACGTTTCTAGTCTGGCTCTATACAAGTTCAAACCATCAGTCGAATTGAATTTACATATACCATCATATTGTGTATTGTTGACTATGTATATGTAACAATCTATAAAAACTAGCTCTGATGGTGGTTTGTGGTATTTTTATACAATTTACATAGTTTTATGTATGCTTACTTGAACAACACCAAGTTAAAGGTTTTATTCGTTAAAATGTATTTATAAATACATATATTATACTATATTCAATTGGTACGACGCTGTTGTCATTCCGTATGACGTATTTTGAATGGTATGTACATTTTCTTCTGATCAATTAAATCTAATCATATATTAATATCATCAAAATATAAGCTATTCAATTCATCTTGGAATCGTTGGTTCGTAGGTAATCGTACTTTTGTGTAATAATAAGGTTATACTGAAAAATTCTGCCATATTGGAGATGCTATTTACTATAAACGTTTGTCATGATCCGATATTTTTTTTTTTCAAATAATATAATTCGTATGTTTTTGGCCATTAAGCATCTTGCAAACATAAAATTAAAACATTTTTGTAGATTCTATAGTGTACCGTTTTAACTTTTTTCCCATAAAGCAGAATGAAACATTCAGATTGACATAGGCCAACCTCACTAACACGGTTTAGTTGGCCGAGTTTTTTCGTTTCGGTTATTTTTTCTTTCGATTGCTCGACGACTCGTACAAACTGCTTATAGATTATGCATAGTGTCGGACAATGGTCGGCCGCATCATGGTTTTTTTAAAGGGGTACAGATTCAATGCAATCTGTTTTTCGCTGCGGCTAGGTAGACAAACGTCGATTACATGTTTTCAAATGAATATTATGCAGTCACAAAAATTATCAAAAGTTTTATGTTATTACCAAAAAAATAATACAGCGAATAAAAAAACCTTAGAATCACCATAAAATATTATGGAAAGCTCTACATATATGTAAAAAATGTGACTCTTAAAAATACAAATTGAGGTTTTAATCGTTTATGTTATTTTTTTTTTGTAAAACAATATATGTGTATAAAAATAGCATGTCGATAGATAATAAATAAAATACAAGATGCTAGTAAACAGAAGTACACGTTATTTTCATTGTACTTATGATTCTAAAACAGTATATTTAATGAATATTTTCCTTATTTTAAGGTTCACCAGGAGCAAGTTTACCAGGGAATTCCCCGGTTATTCCGGGTTCAGATTTCTTCTCACTGGCTTCAAACGGCATCAACCCATCACTGCTGCCACCACCCGGTGCCTTCTTACCTCCTGCTGGCCTTTTACCATTCGCCCCTCACCCCACAGACTTGGCCATGAAGTCTCTACATCCAGACATCGCCATGAAGAATGGCATGAGTCCGTATGACTTCGCAAATCTTGGAAGAAGCGTACAGAGTAGTGTATCATCAGCTGATGCACTTAGCGTGAGATTATCACCCACCAGTAGTCGACAAAGCGTTAGCCCTCCAATAATGATATCGAAAAGCCCAGAACATTCCAACAAATTGAACTCGGAAATTAACTCTACGAACGAATTGAACTCGAACAGTGATGATTCAGATGACGAAACGATAGAAGTTGTCAAATCAGCTTTTCATCCCGCCAGACCGGCGAGTCTTGAATTACGGGAATTGAAAAGGAAGCAAAAGTTAGACTTAAGAGAAATTCAGCATCCTGATTCAACAGTACAGGATAAGCCTCGTATTGGAAGAAACGAGCTTAAAGCTCCATTAGTGAGAACGAGAGGATGTTCAGTTAGTCCAACATCCACAAAATTAAATAGTGCAACAGTTTCAACGCAAAAATCCGTGTGGAGACCGTATTAAGCCATTAACAATAATTAATAGTAAATTACACCGTGATATCATAGATTACATTTGAAAGACAAAGTGACGTCATATTAATGTGAAGTATATAAATTTACACTACAGTACATAAAAATGTTTGTCAGGTTAAAAATATATTATATATAGTAAACTTGTAAATATGTATAATACTAAATGAAAATATGTGCACTGAAAAACATGTATTCTTTCAGATTATATTTTACGTTATTGATGGAGATTAATCCTCCAAATACACAAACAATTTTTATGTTTAAATGTCTTTGTGACGTGAATAGATATATTATGTAAATATGAAAGACAGAATTAGACGATCGCTCTTCATCATTTCCGGCAAATCCTTTAATTCCATGATGTATATCATAACTCACACTTTCCACAGATTACTGATTATTTATAGAGAGATTTTTATACATATTCATGGAAATACAAACACTGCAGCCAGAGATAAAATAAATAATCTGACAAGTATGTACCTATTCGTTTAAATTCGAGTTGAGTGGACAGGTACACTCACAGTTGGCAAAACGCCCCAATTCATATTTTATTTTCCCGCAAATCTCACCCGAATTGCAGCAAGATATTTATATGCTAAAAACAAAATTCGTTTGCACTGTCGAATTCCCATAATGTCTGCAGGTCGTTTATAATTAAAGCTTCGATAATTCGCTGAAAAGTCATAATATACGTGTATATTATGCATTCGCAATGTTTCTGTTAAACATTGGCTTAAATTTCAATAAGTTTTAGTGCATTTATTTAATAAAATTTCCAAAACAAATGAAAATAAAAATTCATCCATTTTTTTATACATATTATTTTATATATGAAACTTTAAGAAGCTTTTGACATAGTCGGCAGATTTTTTCATATTTATTTCTTTCTGTAGAACTCGCGTAGTAATTTAACAAAATGCTTTTCCTCCAATCAGCAGCCGCAATCTATTTCTCGCTTAATTCTCAGTCACGTCATGCAGAGCTCAAAAGAGGCAATCTAAAGTTTATATTTATTACGTCAAAGTTTTCAAAAACACTTAAATACTATACCAATATGTTAGCGGAAGTCTTTATATGCACGTTCATGAAAAATCATAAAGTTTTTTATGGATTGTGTGTTTATGAGTGAAGAAGCATTTTACTTTTTGTATCACGCACAAAATATTCCTCGTGTTATTGATCCATTTCAAAAATATTTCCAAAATTTCAGAATATTTTTTTCGTAGAATTATTCCTCGATGACAAAGATTCTCTTTCAGTTTCTGATATATTTTACTAATAAATCCTTATTTATTACCTTTAAAACTACACTCTATTCCACTTTTAAGATTTGATTATTAAACATTAACTTTGACAATATCGTTTACTGTGCTGATTAAATTTCGTTATTATGACTTTAATAGCAATGTGAAAGATTAATAGCAATGAAAATTATTTTAAAAAAAATAGTAATTAAAAATCCATTTTATATTGTTTCTCTCAATTTTAATAACCATTATGCGCACAATTTGCTTTGTTTTACTGTTGAAAATCTTTCTTCTTTTATATTATATTATACAATAGTATGGATTTTGCAAATTCAATTGTTTATATATGCTACATTACTAGCACTATTTCAATGGGACTTTTCAGTTTTAAAATATATATGTTCATAGCCTTTATATCTTATAACGTGTAAATATGTTAATAGTACAAAATGAAAACTCATTTTTTATCAACATATATATGACTTGAATGACGTGAACTCGGACGACATGAATTTATTCATAAAATGTAATTTTATCGGTTAAACATTGTACAAAATAAATACATATAAATACAAAATATAGATATTTATCAAAAATAAATTATAATGAAAAATATTACGAATTTTAATAATACCTTGTATCCCTAAATTGTTCCTTCAAACTTCTTAACCCATCACCACAATTTTCTTCATATTACAAAATATTTTTCAAATAAAATATAATCGTACAGTAAATATTTATAGGGACATCCGAACATTTCTAGACTTCATTGCAGCTTATAGGTTATTTGCGAGATAAGTTCTTACTCACCTTCCATCATTCGCACTATCCTCATATCATAATAATGTGTCTCTCGGCAACTGCACTCGGCGCATTTGTTTACTGGCCGGCGCGACACAATGAACTGGCACAATAGCCTCACATGCTCATCGGAGCATGATGAGCGGTGATATGCCCCTCGCAATTAGACGGTGACGGACCCGTCTCGACTACTCTCCCGGCCAATTATCAAATTATATTTTTCATGGGTAACGCTTTCAAAATTATTCATTGTTATAAGCTGTCATATATAGGCAGCAACTTCCTCCCGACGACTCGAGGATTATTTCAATACCTAACTACAATTCAACGTAAAACCATATAAAACATTAGCCGTCACTGAATCACAGCTGATATCGATGTTATAATACTAGTTATAGGTAAACTGTGTTGGATATGTTTGTTCTTTTTCATATAATAAATTTAAATGAAGTGCAAACCACTTATATGATATAATTTAAAAACATCATTATAAAAATAAAAATCTTTTCATTTTACCAAAGAAGAAATACCTTAAAGTTAATTGTGAAAAAAATATTCTTCGTCAGTAATTACGATGTCGATACCATATGTAGCCAGAGTAATGGTATATGATACAATAAATGTTGTAATTGTGCATATATGTTACTGAAGCAACTGTTAAAAAAATTGTTTTGCATATAATATAATATGTTACTGCATGATTCGCATCCGTAAAAATAGGTACACTCGAAACGACACGAAAAGATTTCGGTTATTCTTTTATAAAATATTTTATTTAACTGTGCACCAACGTGCAAGATTTGAAATTTTATTTGTCAATTTTACTTCGGGCATCAACTCGAAAAATAAATCTTGAAAGCCATTATAAACATCAGATGAAGAATAATAGGTAAAATGTGGATGGGGCATTAAATCCCCATTCAGGTCAGACATTTTCCACGTGAAGAAGGCTTAATGTTGTCAACTGTCACGATTTTAAGCTAACTAATAAAAGCTTAGTGATTTGAAGTTACTATTTATTTAAATAAAAAGTCTTCGCATTTTTAAAATACTTTTGACGGGTTTTAGTTACCAACTATTGAGAATGCTTGTGATAATTATTATGCTTTATCGTTAAAATCATTATACGACAACTTTTTACAGAGTAGTGTAAATCAATATAAATATTATACGTAACGTCTTAATATCAGAATATGTTTTAATCGGCGTTTTTTCAAATAAAGAAAACTGGTAATTTTTGACGTTTTAGATTTAACATAATAAAGTAGTTTTGAGTTTTTCTAGAAATTAGTAAAACCTAAAAATATTTGTTTTTTTAGTTTCACAAACGCTTTCATACACAAATATATTTTAACAAAGTTTTGAAGAACTATCATTAAAGAACGCAAATATGAGGCAGGATCGTAACCCAAATGTTCAAAGTTTATCATAAGCATGGTAGCTGTAAGTCAAAGGGTGAAAATTCAGCGAGGAGTAAATGAGGTGCCGAGGGCGTCGGAAGGGCGTCGGTGGGGCGTCGCGGCGTCACATGTGTCGCGCCTTACCTCAACGCGTTGGAGGTGGGGAAACAATTTCAATTGCGAACGCAAAGTATGACGCCACCCTTTATTACGCCCCGCCAAGTGCTCGGATAGCTTTTTGGTGAAGCTTTTATAAAAAGCTACTTTTAAAATTTTGAGAGTTTATGAAATAAATCTTGGTCGGATAACAGCGTAAAAAGATTGAAGTTCTAATACAAGCAGGGCTTAATCTTTCAATACATAATATATGGCTTTATGTTAATAATTGTATATATTTTTGTATAAACACATATTTAGAAATACATAAATATTTTAGAATTTTTTGATGTTAACAACATATGTGAATGAACAATGAAACAAAATTTAACAAAAAATAAATATCCTTATATCATATACAGCGACCATTTTTTTGCTTTGTTTTGTTACATTATTCAAATTTAATAGATATTAAGCAATACTGTTTGCCGAGTTGAGTGATAACACCATAGTGTTTTTTTTAAATTTGAATAGATATTCGGGCAACAGAATGGACAAATTATCTTTAAAAAAATATTTATTTTTTGAGCTTTATCTGGAATGGAAGCAAGAAAATGGGTCTTTTTTTAAAATATATATCCGTCTTTTCTTAACAACCTTTTAAATTAAGCTTCTTAGAAAAACAAACTTTTTTACTACTACTCGTTTTCTTATCCGATCCTTCAATCCAAATTTACTATATACCCACAACTAATCTTATGCAACGCAGTCTTTTACAAATCAAAATTAATAAAAGTGGTCAAATGTGAATTTTTAGTCTCTATTTAATACAAAAACAAACTTTTTTCAATAATTTTCACAGTGGATAGTAATATTTGTGTAATCTGGTTCTGTATAATAGAATGCATATCTATTAACAGTAAACGTCTGTTTCAATATTATTTTATGCTTACAAATGTTTTGATAAAATAATTACATTCACACTTATTCTAACCTTAATTTTTAATTAATATTTAAAATATAAATCTTAGGCTAAAAATAAAAGTTCCTGTCGAAATTAGGTCGGTAGTGACAAAGTTGAAGGAAGTTTGCATCAAATGAATGATTCATGCTTAAAATTGAAATTTAAAAAAACAGATAGATTACATATTTTGATATAATCTTGTCATTCATATGTGCCTTAATATTTAATAAGTGAACCCCTATATTAATAAGTGTTTCTTCCAGAACTACTTATTACTCGATTACTGGTCGAAGAGATATGTCAAGGCACTACTATTGTGGTAAGTTATTGCTGATTCCACTTTACATTTAAAGTACTGGGTGGAAAGGATTTTACAGTAATAAAAAAAATAAAAGACATGTGAGCCTTCGAACACAATTGCTTCGATCGATTTCAAACTAAATGTATGAAACTATCCTCATTGGAGTTCTGACCTCAGAGCAACTTATCCGGAGTCAAAGACTTGGACGCTGGACTACAGACCTGTCAATTGAAATAATAGATATTCTATTGAGTTCAAATAAGTAATAAATATTTTAATCAGTAAATTTATTCACTCGGCAGGGACGAATAATTCTTAAAGAATTTAATGGGTGTCAAAGCTTTCAATCTGAATTCATCAAGTTCATCGAGCGGGATTTTGTCATTAACCAGATTTCGCAAACAGGTTGATCGATACAACTGAATGCGGAGAGCGGTCAAAAAGGTGGAGGGTCAAGCTTCACCATATTGAAAATGGGGGGAGTATTTCAGGGGGAGTCAGCTGAAGCTAAGCTCCAGGGGTATCACATATCATCGAATTTTTCGGATGGTCGAACACTTTGTGGAGTCCACTTTGGTCATGCCAAGCCTTGGGGAGTTTGAGCCTGTGGAATGAGATGTAGGCAATATATTTTGAGCATACTTATATGTTTAATAGCATGTGTTTTATTGCCCTATAATATTACCGTTTCACAACAAATTCGTCGTCTTGAACAAACGCTTGTTAAAAATATCATTTACACTATCAGCATCATCGGCTTTCAATAATATACGACTATATTAATGTCTTCTCCCATTTTTTTTACAGAATTTATGTCCATGCCGTACTATGCTATACTTATTTTACACCATCATACTAAATCAATTATTCATTTTCATACTATTTTGTTTTTCAACTTTGTCATTAGGAAAAATCGACAAAAACTGTTTTCCATCATGTATATTTACATAAACCCACATAGATTTACCGTTACAATATTCAAATATAAAAATTCATCATGTATATAAAATTATTATCAATTTGACCGCTATGCAAGGTTTTTTCATATTACACGAAGCTCAGTTAGTAATAATTTTTAGAGAGCTTATTTATGTCTCATTTTTCGTTATTTGAAGTGTAATTTATTGATTAAATTAAAATCAGTAGACTATTCTGCTGTTTAGAGCTCTTTTCATCATAAAATGTTTATCTCAAAAAAAACTTTACATTCAACATTATAAAATCAACTAAATTAAAAAAAAAATAGTTTGTTGGACTAGTAATACAATACACACATTTCTTTTAAAGTACAGTTTAACAACAAATGATTCTCACCAATAAATTTTTACGGACTTAATGTGTTCCATGGATTAATAAAAATCATTTTATGAAGATATTGATCAATGGTTTATTTGATTCCGAATAGATTCATATGAATAAATCGAGCGACAGCGAAACTTATCAAATATTAAATAAACCGTAACCTTTCCATATTTTAATGTTGATGGAAATTTATGTTTTTATTATTCACATTCGAGGAAAAATAAAACTGCACCTTTAAATCACTAGCCTAGTTCAGTAGCATTATTAATATGTAGTTGTTGAACGTGAGCCGTAATGTCTCTCAGGGTAACATGTGGGTGAAATACACCCCTTTTGGGGGCAGAACAGACCGCCTTACACACGTTATTTCGGACGAGGCTGGCCAGGACATAAAGGGTGGCAAATTTCCGTCCGATGGTTATAAAACCAAGGTTATGGGGGATTTATATGATTACGGATAAAAAGGGCTTTCAGTTTAATGGAAGCTTCAACATGAATCGGCTTTGATTTTGGTCTTTTGATTTCACGTTTTTTTCGCCCTACTTCCAAATTTTTTGCATAATTGAACGTTATATTATTTATTTTTACTTTTTCATGACCAGATCTGTACAGTTAACGTACTTCTAAAATTAGTCAGACAATAAATTAATTACATTTGATACACAATTGCTGTGTAGTTGACAGCTTCACTAATGAAATATTAAAATTAAATGTAACTTAGCATAATTATTTACAATAATATATTTTTTAAGACATTATGATGCAAAACTATGTTTACAAAACTATTCTCCTGAATATAAGTATAGCCTGTATTACCTGCTGTCAAACAACAATTTGACAAAAAAAAAAATATTATTATCATTGCCACAAGATAATTACAACTCATAAGGAATTTGAACGGAGCATTTTATTCAAAAAGAATAGTGATATTTTCAAAATTAATAATCAAACATATACTTTTACCTTAGATGAAAGAAATACCAATCAATGTACAGATAGAAATGTCAAGATAATAACCAAACTTTGTAAAATGTTGAAGATTTTTATTAAGTTACCTAGGGTAAACTTGTTAATGAGTGGACCTTTTTATAGGTGTTTGTAACTCAGGAGGTATAAATAAAAGGTAGGATTCGTATATGCGACTTGGATAGTGTATGCACGACAGCATTATACGGCCATTGTTGGATTAGGACTGATTTGGTTAGTTGATTGCTCAGCGTAGAGGGCTTTAAAGTCTGCACCGTTGGTTGATAAGTCTGATATGTATCCACGAGTCTCCTCTTTCATAACATGCACATACAAGATAACAACAAACCAGCCTATCAATTTGAAGGGTCTTATTTTTATTGTTATTGATAAAAAGAAACGACTTTTTATCTTTCTTGGGTACCTTAAGTTGTACTCGCTATTGCCATATAACTTTTACCAAATGTTTCCCAAAACGCATCTGCGTTACGTGTCCTGTGACCAGGAGTTACCTAGAATCAAGTATGCCATTTTAGACACTCAAGTGATCAAAAATGAATATAGATTATAAATATGTGACTTCTATGATCTCGTTTATTTAACATAAAATAATGTTTTTTACAAATACAACGTATTATTGATTGAATTGGCATTCACTTGGTAGAACTGCATTATAACACGGTGAAAAAACTAGCAATGTATTTTAGTTCTACAAAATTATTTTTAAAAAATAAAGTTGATAGCTATTTCGGCTCACGCCATAGTCAGAACCATCTGTAACTAATAATCGTTCTGAAGATGGCGTGAGCCGAAATAGCTATCCACTATATTTTTTTTAAAATAATTTTGAAGAACTAAAATACATTGCTATTTTTTTCACCGCGTTACAACGTATTATTATATGTACAATTATAAGTTTTGTTTATGTTGATCCATTTCAAAAATTGAATGATATTCAATATGATAAAGATTGGCTGCCAAAAATTATTAATTTCTGATTCAAAATAAAATAGATGAGGCAGATGGCGGCTGAATTTTTGCAATTTATTTTTCAGTTGCATCTTATAAATATAATAGATTCGCTTGTATTTGTTTCATAATTTCATAAAGTAAAGTTTTTATTTTTATGGTATTTGGACTCTGTAATTCTTTATTCTAAATAGTTTATTGACAATTATATATTATTAACGTTGTTTATGTAAAATTTCAGCGACATGTTTTATACTTTGTAGTATTATATTTTAAAATATTTTATGAAACTCGTCATCATTTTTGACGCCATTTAATAAGAAAAAACTCTAAACTACGTCGATTTTTCTCTGGTTTCTTCATTAAAAAAGTTGGTCCGGATAATTCCATCCAACGGGCTGAAGCCAGTAGTGACTGAAGAACGTGGTATCAGGTTTGTCTAATCTAATTATGGAGGTGGAAAGGGCTGTCGTAATTATTGTCTGCTCTCAATGCGATTCAAGCAGCCATTGTATGTGAATGCCAAATTTTTCTCTTATTTGAATATTTTCACAAAACATATTACACCATCTTAGTCTATGAGTTAACAATACCTTTAAGACATCATAATATTATTAGTTCAATGGATATTCACACGCTCAATCATCCGATATAACTAGTTTAATTCGTCATACTTCTCCTTTAAATTCAAATGTCAATACGTATAAACTCGATGATAATTTTTTCGAAGAAAACGTTACAAACCAAATTAATTCATTTTAAAAAACATCAATAAAGCAAATGCACGATAACCCAAAAAAATGATCATCTAGATTAAATGCAATATAAGTATGTATTTTCATACAAAACGACTTACAGTGTTTCATATTAACAGGATGGTCCGAGAACGCCTTGTACATTCGTTTTTCATCATATGATAGTTGCATAAAAAGTAATTATTTCTTTTCTATCCATTTTTTACGTTAAGATAATATTCTCTTGTTACAGTGTATCAATCAAGGTCAGATAAAAAAATTATATGCCCAACGTAAAATAAAATGGCTAAGCATCATGTATCGGTCCCCATATAATGTGACTTCGAAGTTTATGCTGTTACTATACAATGATGTATGTAAATTGATATATAATTTAAATATTCCGCTGGCTTGTTTATGAATAATATCATGTTCAAATATGATGTTCGAAATAGTGAATTGAAGGAAAATACAACTTCTAACAGACAAAACTTCCTCAAAACTTTACATATGCACCATTTTGCGGGAGTTAAATGCTAGGTTATGTAAGCCTAGAAGCGAAAATGTTCTTAATATACATATTGACCTGCCGTTTAAAATTATTTTTTTTTTACAGCACATAGCTAATTTAAAAAAAAAAAAAATTGCAAATACAAAAGAGGATAGTATATATGTGCTTATTATGATTGCAAGATTAATCAAATGTTTTCATAGATTGTAAGCATGTTAAGAATTATAATTCGCATCCTCGTTTTGCAAAGTTTGTTTTTAAAATATCTTGTGTTACGGAACTTTACTTTCATGTATTTAAGTTTTTTATTTTTTATATAGCTGTTTTCCATGTAACGAATACTCGATGTAAAGAGGAGATTGAATTTATAAACAAAATTCTGTTACTCGTTTCTGTGCCACATTTATATTTATTATCATATAATTTTATTACTGCGATATTTGACAGCATACACGATTCCACACAGGCCGATGTTAATCTAACTAACCATCCGATGGTAGAGTGTGTGTACTATAATTACACCCATTACGTATGTCACGTATGTCTGTATCACTTTTCTCATTAGCAGATAATTTTTAATGTTAACGGTATGTATAATTGCACTGTTCCATATCATTTTTATTTCAAGCAGCTTTGCTACAGGGGAGGCTATTTTTATTTTCTATATTTATATAGTTATGCCCCTTGACATGTTAATTGATGTTGATATTCATGAGTGGTGAAACATCCACCATTAACATACACGCTGATAAAAATAAAATCTGTGAAAAAAATGTCAACAATGTAATTATGGTAAATTGCTAAAAGTAAAATATTTTATTTGCTTGTAACATACATATTGAACAATAAAACTTTATTAATTTTAAGTTTATCCGATCCAATAAACGAAATATCACGGCTCAAAATGCCGTTTTTTTACTATATTTTTACACTGATTTTTTTGCTTTTAGCAAAAGTTTATAAGTAAATTATATTCAAAAAAGGAAAGGGATTTCCATAAAATTTAGTGACGACTGTTACAATGTTGTTTTATATTTTCATAATGAAAAAAAAACAAACTTTATGTTAATATCATTTAGATGTATTATTAATATTTTTCTAGGGAGACTAAGAAGTGAAACTGAAACAAGTATTCCATATGTCATGAATTTAAAAAAGATAACATTATGATAGCTTATAAATATGGAAGACGCTTCGGGTATCAATAGTAAGATAATGAATGAAATAAGAGTAATTCGTTTACGACATAAATTTATACTTTCATTTTATTTCTTAGTTTTTCGAAAAAAAACACCTTTAAGATATATCTCAACACGTAGATATTAAATTGAGCCGATTGTATATTGCTATGTCCTTCGGTTTACACGGCTTCATATGGGCCAGCTGCCATCATTTAGTCTAGTACAAACATGCGAGCAAGCACATAATGTTGAGAGCGCGACTGTGATTTTACCGGTTATTCACGACCGGAAAGTTAGTTCGTTATTAGCGCACTCCATCGACTTTACGGCGAATCAATAAAGCGAGATTTACGTCCGGCTGTTTGATGGCCGGGACTTAAGCGCCGACTGCTGCTGCTTCTGCTGGACTGTGCTCAAATTGCTAGTCTATATTAAAGATCCCCCCATAGTCCCCGGATCATTAACTATGCCAAAAAGGAAGACTCCACCGCTTCGCCGTCTATTCTACATGATAAACAATTACTATTATTTTTATACAGCAATATAGGTATATCTTTCATATCTTTGTGATCAATATATCTTCTTAGTTAAACTCGTAAATGATATTTTGTGACACTTCATATTTCAAACATTACATTTTTTTTATATCTTAGAATTTTAGATCTTGACCGTCTTAAGTTCTTTTTCTTTCATATGATTCTTTAATTTCGGCTCTATCTTTTGAGATGAAAAACTATAAACAAAACTGAAAAAATCTGTACAATTTATAAATTTGTTATTTTTAATAAATATGTATTATTTTTTTTTTGGTAACAAATTAAAAAAAAAAAATTGCAACACACAAATTGTAATTTTATACTGTTTCTTTACTATTGATCAGCGACAATACGACTAAAATACTTTACTACTTTAATAGTTTGCGTTGTTATGGCAACATCACAAGTATCACATGAAGTTATAAAAAGCCATGTGTACTGGGATAGGTACTGTAAATTTGGCAGTACATAAATCAACCTCATCATGTCACAGGACAGATATCTCAAAACATAGTTCACCCATGGACTGTGAACTAAGAACAGCATTATCAACATTACGAAGCAATGTGACAGCAAGATGTCTACAAATTGCTATTAACCTAAGTCCTCACTATACTAAAAATATAAATTTGCTGCGGAGTACCGAAACTTTTTCAAATAGTAAGAAAATAAGGATATGCTTCAATTATGACAGTAGAAATAGAAAGAGGATAATCGTTCTCTCCACGACCGCTTTTGAGGGTTAGATAAAATACTGTTGTGTGGAAGTTTGCGATAGCCAAGCGTTTAGATACAAATATTAAAAATATGAGTACAAAGTCTATATTAGAGGATTTCAACAATTGACGCCAAAACCGAGAAGGCAGAAATATTTAAAGCATTGACTAATCGCGGTCAAAATTTAATTTCAAAATGATTAGCTAATATAACTAATGCATCGTATCGTATACTTTTCACTTCATCTCGAACGAAAACAATATAAAATTTTCAGCATAATTATTTATTATCAATTTGTTTTCATGTGGTATTACATATGTTTAAAGCAAATACAATCCTTTAAAATCCATGGAAGAAAAGAAGGCAGGCAATAGAATCTTCAGATGTTTGCTTTGTAAAATATCTTCAAAACATAACTGAAGAGTCAATTACGACGAGAGCTTTCTTATTTATTTAGTAACAAGCGGCATTTTCTTCCCGCGAGCCCTCTCAGCTTTACAAGAGCTTTGGAGAAATAATAATATTTAAGTATCTTCATATTCCATCCCAAAAGGAAGCACGCCAGGGAAACATTTTAACCTCTTAATTGTAATACGATTTGTAAAAATAATCTTCTCTTAGTGGTATATACATATATGTTATAATAATACGAAATAAATATTTTTACAAAAAATATTTGGAAGATGATTCATTTCTGTCGTTTTTTTTATTTGCTCTGAATTTGACAAAGTTTATCATTACTTTTGATATGCACCGCGAAACCAACTTTTAAATTCATTAACCATAAAATATCTGAAGGGAAATTTACACATGTGTCTCTATCTTAAGAGCGATTAAAAGCTTTGTGACAAAAATAAACAATGCAAAATAAAGATTATAAACAATGTCTCAAATGCGAGAAGGCATTTTAAGACAACCCATTTTTATATGATATTGGATAAGACATTTAGAATACTGTAAGTATGGTTACATATTGTTGGAGAAGTTATTATAAAATTGGTTTTCTTAAGATCTTTTCTACTGGACGGAATTTGGTGAATTATTATTGTTACTAAGAAAATATTGAAATTCTTGATAAAACCTATTGTTATGAACAAAATACTATATTTAGAAAATAAATAACTCCAAAATCAAAAAGAGTTCCCGAAAAATTTACGAGTAATTTTGACTTCACTAAATTATATTTAAGTAGGTACTTATACTATACTCTATATAAGTACTTATTTCTTTATAACTGGAAATGATTTTCAATATTTTCCTTTCAATTTATTCTGACGGAACACTCAAGAAAATTATAGTCATTTTGTAATGTATTATGCTGTATATTACACAAAATTTACTTTAATAATCTCAGAATACGTATGTTTTTATTTTGAAAAAATCACTAATATATTCGGTAATAAAATAGTAAGGACTCGGACATGTAATATTTGTTAATATCAAAAATCATCTGCGGTCGAATACTCTTTACCCTTGCAATTACGTTGTAAAATTATTTCTTCGCTGGCAATAAAAAAAATGCACTTTTTACTTAGCTACTTAACTTATGCACAAATATAGTTTGTTTATGGAGGTGTCTAAAACCATGCCGACCACTGAAATAAAGTCTAATATCCTTTCAAGTAGCCGCTTCGTGACAGTCATAAACTAAATTGTAGACGTACCGCGACTTTCTAATTTTCAATAATATTTTTAAAGAAATTTAGGGTTGCTTCCTGAAAGCTTTTATATAGATGCGAGGAATAAAGGTTTTTTTGTTTTTTATGGCTTGTGTTTTTTATAACCAAAGATATCTTGAAAAATATCCGTTTCCAAGGCAATATTTAAGTTGAGAGTAAGTTTTTTAAGGATTTTTTTGTAATGGGTTAATTTTGATTACAGTGTATTTACATTATTTTCTCCATATATTATATATCAACACAATTAGATTATAATTTTGCAGCACATATTTTTAATAAAATTACAGACTAACTTATAATATTCAAAAGATTATATTTTTATTCTCTAATTAGAAATATTTTCTAAACAAAAGCTTCCACCATTAATTTATCTTCATTCAGGACTCGAAAATGGCCACCATAAATAAAGAATCGATATTCTCCACCATCACATATAATTTGGATTAGCATGCATATAAAATGGTTTGAACATAAATTTTTCGATTGCAAAATGAAACATACATTATACATAAAATATTAAAGTGGTTCGAATGACACTTACACAGTGAGGGCTTTTTGAAAACTGTCATCTGATATTTTTTTGTAATCAAAGATCATCAATTAACTAAAATATCGTAGCTGGCGTTAATCAATTCACTGAAATAAGCAGGAGAAAATAAACTTCAATAGAAAGTTCCGTTATTTTATAATATAATAAGAATGTCTTTTCCCGTTTTTCGCCCGCGGACTATTTACTGCTGACTATAATTTAAACTATTTATACGTTATAAATTTTTACATTTATTTAACAAATAATTTTTTTGACCATCTTTAAAATCATTTGTTTATGGGCAATATTTTATAATAAATAATTATTTCGATAAAACTGAGGCTGAGAAAAACTTAAGTTACTTTAAGCTTCTTGGCGGTAAAATTTCCCAAATTTTAGTAATATATTTATGAAATCAATGGGTATTTTATTATTTTCCTTTAAATTTTTTTTTATGTGTTGCATTTTCAACATGCAATAAAAATCTTTTCTTCCATAATCAAACGCCCAAGCCGCCGCCGTCTCTCGGTGAAAACTTTCTTTGAGCTTTGAAAAAATGGTCTGGCCTGTTTATGGCAGGGCACCATATTTTCAAAAGTCTTATTTTATTACGTCCATATGGTTTCGGGTTGACCTGGCATCATAAAAATCTTGGCTGTAATTGTCGGGATTTATTTTGAACGCAAAGTAACTTGCCACCATAAAATATTGTTCCTACCAAGCAATAAACCGGCGAAAGCTACTGAATTTTTCAACCAAACAACTTTTCGACGGCTAGCCAATGTTGGGTTGTGTTTTCTTAATACGTTTTATTGGTTTGGAATGGATTGCTACTGATAAAAGACCAGACTACAAATCATAACTACGAAATATCAATATATAATACTAAGGTTTAACGTACCGATTCGAGCCGATCTAAACTTCCTCAAAAACTATTGACAGCGGTGTGAAATTCGTATATCGTTACTATCACGGTATTATACAATATTATTTGTAGCACATATCTTCTTTCATATCAGTTGGATACCTTTAAGTGTTATTTGCGCATGTTTTTCTACTAATCAGCGGCAATCTGTCAGAAAACTATTATTTTTCAGTTCAGTATCAGTTTTCATTTTAAAGTGAGTATATTCATCAAAAAAATAAAACTAATCGTACACGGGCTATATGCCTTTTATAAATATAGATTGAGGCTTATTTTTACTAGTTTATCTTCCAATTTTAAAGTTAAGTTAATTTTAGCACACTTCCAATGCCAATGGATATATACTGTGTTTTTGTTTCACGTTTCATCATCTTTCATTTATATATAACCCTTATTTACTATAAGTTATTGTATGATTTTAAATCGCTCATACGTATGAAAAATTAAGACTAAATAAGTAAAGATACTTAACTCATAAATACTTAAAATCTTCGATAAACTATGTCACTTAATATTAATACAAAGTTTGAATATTGTAAAGTTAACCTTGATATCGCAAACAAAATGGTTTTTAATAATATCATTTATACTAATAATGTAATTATTGTTCCACTGGTAAGTACACTGGAAGAGTTCTTGTGATGAAACATGCGTATTTGCCGTTTTACAGTATATATGTATTGTAAATAAAAAGAATTTGTACACTTGATATAACTGTGAAAAAGTATTGGTTTTTTACTTTGATACATATCGGTGAAAAAACATAATTTTAATAATAATTACAAATCCGGTATTTTATAGCCTTACATATTTTACTACTTAATCTCATGACAAAATTAGCAACTTCACAGTGTTATCCTTTCCATTCTCGGTACCAATATTACCACACTGCCGTTTTATAACCCTCTAGAAACCGTTAATTTACCAAGTTTGATGTCGTCAAGAAACTACCCCACGTGCCATATAGTGCACCCAATTTCATTCGAAGACATTTTGACACTATAATACGCTCCTTTAATGGCTGCACTTCAAAAGCCCAAAGTTATTAAAGTCAGTTTATTAAAGACCGACATAGAAATTAATCGCATAATCTCGAAGACACTCAGCAGATTCAAAATCAGATTATTTAGTACACACTTGTAGAAATATTTGATGATTATTATTGCCCATCATTCTATGTATTCCTCTCTATGTATTGTGTATTCTTCGACACTGAGAGTTCATCTAATTTTGCATCGAAGAAATCTCGCTAATAACTATATCGCATATCATTGCCAATGTTTCTTTCACAAGAGTGTTATTGAATTTTGGGGGCTGCACTATTCACTAACCCTTTTTCATTAGATTGAAGTATTTAAATTAAAGTCATTTATATTGAAATCACCACTTCTTTTACAAATTACAACACGATGATATTTTATCAAATCATTTTTATACCGTCGGTCATATTAATACGTTTTCGAACTTGTCGCTAAGACTTTTTGCTTTCATAAAATTACTTTTTATCGCTTGTATTTTCATTATCTGCTTTTGTATTGTAAGTGGTATTTTGGTCTAAGAACATAAATTTACAATTTTTCAAGATATTTTAAATAATAGAAACACATTTTTAGGACTTATTTCCACAATATATTTTATGACCAAGACCGGTTTTTCTCATCGCGAATACTATCAACTGATATGTTACAAATCAAAATCAAGTCTAATCCTACGAAATGTTGTGTCTTAGTTAGCAAGTATACAAAACCATTCCTACAATAACTAAGAAAACCGATATTAATACAATATGCATTTAAATAAAGTAAATTAATTTAAAAATAAAATTTCAATCGTCTTTTATTAATAATTTGCAAACAACATTAATATATATCAATAATCCATTAAGAGCTCAGAATAATCATAAAAAACTCATTATTAAGAATAATATTTATAATCAAAATAACCAGGACTTAAATACTTTATGGAACAAGTATTAATAAATAAAATTTTAATGGCTTAAAATGTTTTAATGGAACTAGACGGTCGTGATCAATAAGTACAATATAATGTGAAAATAATTACTAAAAATATTTTTTTTATTAATTGAAATATCATGCCTTTCTATCAAACGGTGATACTTAACACCTTAATAGTAATTTTACAAGACATGTACTTCTATACCGAAGTTGCTCGTCGTATCGCTCTAATACTGTCTTTTCAATGATTTTTGTAGGTAATTCTGATTTGATTCATAGAATTTATGATAGAGTTAGTGTTAACTAATATTTTCTTATTGATCTGACATGGAGATAATTCAAATCGATGCAAAGATAGGGTAGCCAGTAGGCACTGAGCACACCAAACTGCCACCGTCAAACTAATTGCCACGGGACAAGGGAAATTGGTCTGCATAGCCAGCTTCCGTAACTTAATGAGCGGCCTGTCGGGGGGTCCGGGGTCGAGACCGGTCTGGTCCGGTGCGCTAACGAACGCCCGATATGCGCTTCACTACTTGTATGCCTCGACGCCACCGACGCTGAGAGGGTCCATGCGTTACGCGAAAAACGGCTAAAACTCAAATAAGGAAATGCCTACGACTGTCTTTGTGAACTTCAAGTACTCACCATATAAAAATTCGAAAGGTTTTTTTAACAAAGAAATGTATTTTCAGATTTGAATATTAGAGGTTTCCGAAGAATTTTGTCATTCACGTAAAATTTTGAAGTAAAAAAAAACTATATTGTCTTCACTCGGAGTAAAATATCTCGGCATGTAGTACATGATATATATTTAAAAAATCTTTTAAGCAATTTATGTTTAAATTTAGGCTACAATTAAAGTTAGGCTTACTAAATTTTTGATTGGTTGTGTTTTACACAAATGTAGAGAATACCTCAGGTATAAAATATAGCCAATGCTTACTACATTTTCTTGTTTGACTACATGTAAAGTACATATTATGTATTTATATGTGAAAAAAATTGTAGAGAAATAATTTTATGAAATTAAGAAATAGTAACAGTATTTAACAGTCTAAAATGAGATAAACGCCGTAGTTTTCTAAAATTGAAGAAAAATTCTGTGTGAATTAAATCACTAGAAATAACAATTAATATTCGTATTAAAGCTTGCAGAAAATATAGTTTTAATATAGCTGACCCAATAATAATTACCGATTATAAGAAATACAACAATAAGCTAAATTAATTTTTGAGAGGTCATCAGAATAGGGCTATCCCTAATTCCTTTTACATAGTGATATAAATTGAATTTACTTCAAATTAAAATCAAAACCATGATCTTCTAAAAAAACATTATATAAAGAAAATCAGAATCAGAAATCAGAAAGAAAAGTTCATTTCGCTTAATGAAATAATTTCTCAAATATAATACATTATCAATGGTAAACCAATATAAGCTATTAATACTAAATATACAAATTATTGAATATCTACCAGCATATCTTTGAAATAGTACTCGATAATTAAAGACTTATTGACACCCTGGCAACGCTTGAAAACAGATGTTGAGCAAGCAGGACGCTTAATACAGGAAGTTACTCAAAATCACAATTCTACGATGGCTTGGTTTATATTAAGCACTTGTCAGTCGCTTATGGGGTATTGCAAAAAGTATTGGCAAAGAACTAATTTCCACGAGTTCAATAATTAAAGCGCATTCTTTTATTGGAAATGACCTATTTCGAAACTTGTGACAATAAATAACGATAAATATAATATTTGCCATCTTTAAAAACCTAATAATTTAACGATCGTGATGAATTATCAATTTTCTGATGACTTTTTCAGCAAAACAATCGCAAATATTTTCATTTTTTCGCTGCAGTACCGTCAATAATGAAATAAATTCGTTTTCTGCCATCCGTAAAACCTTTACGTATTTGATGATACGTGAGAAAAATATTTTGAAACATTTCAAAATTCATTTTATTTTCATCAGTAAAACTTTGATACAGAATGTTTTAAAAACACTTTATATTTTCCAGTAATCTTTAATTGATTTATTTATGTGATATGTGTGATAGTATTATAACCAAAATAGTTATTCATAATTTTTATATTAATTATAACATTTTTTCATTTATACTTCATTGTATAATATAATTTTAGTAAAATTCTTAAAGTGCTATTTAGCGCCATTGCCTATGTTTAAATACTTTATTTTATTATCATAATGTGTTTTCTTATAAACAGACTTTGTATTATAAATCATCAACACGGTTAATCAAAGATTTCAATATATCCTAAATACGAGATTAAATATAATATGTCTAACCGTTTTCACTGATTTGCATTCAAACTCAATCGATTAGTGTTCATATCGGTTCTATAAGGGATACAAGTATCTTTCTTTTTTAAATCTATAATAGATCTATAAATAATCGATTGCATACAGCACCCTCGTCTACGTTCGTAGAAAATATTTACAGAACGTATTGCGAAACTTTATCTTACAATTAACTACGAATGATTTTAATTCAAAACATGCTGTGTGCAATAAAAACTCAACTATACAAATATTTTCCATTCAAGACACTTACCTTCAAAACTCGCCTTGCATTTTCAATAAGCTTTATCTCTTAAAAATGCGCAAACTTTTATGTTGGAGTTTTTCATGAGAAATACTTCTACTCAATTTTGTTTGAGGTGAATGCGGTGCCACAATACGTGACGAGAATTTCTTATGTCTTATTATTTTCATCCAACAAATAAATATACATCAAAAAATTTACATTGAATATTTATGAGAAAATGTAAACATTTTCACAATTGAAAAAATGTATTATTTACTTAACTATGTACACCTTACTATATGACCTGAAGCGTTTTTATGACCTGAAGCGTTTTTAGCTAAATCTATCAGCAAGACGCATTCAATGATAAAGTAAAATAAGAGGACTTTCGAAAATACGTTTTTAAAATCACATACATATTTTACAAACGTTTTCAAGCTTTTTCAAACTACAAAATAAACTTCGGACTCCCAAATGATAATATAGCATTACTAAAGTGAGCTGATTTTGACATCCAACATTAATCAGTAATTTTTCTTTTATGATACAAGTTTTTAGATCAATATATTCGCCAAAATCCGTGACTTACATTATCTTATCGAATTATTTTTCTTTTAGTTGCGAAATTAAGACAAACGTATTTATAATGGAAATAAGTCCCCACTTATATTTCTGATTTCTTTTCTTCTGTAAGTCTCAACACTTAAGTGTTTAAGCTTATTAAAATCACAAAACCTTCAGTGAGGGTGGTTTACGTCTTAACAGTTTGGTTACTTCCTTTGCGAAAGTACAGGGGGCGTATTCAGAATTAGTCATTTCAGGGTAAATATTATTTCATATTTTTAACCGTCATGTATAAAAAAATCCAACCTGATTTGAGTTTTTTTTTTAAATTTATACTGCTAGCATTTGATTTACTTCAATGCATATTCGTAAAGAAAAAATAAAAGAATTTCAATATCTCGTTCAGACATGGCGCAAAATTTATTACAACATATTTTATACATCATATCATTTTTTTTTATATGAAGGCAAATTAAATTATACAGGTTGAACGAGGTTAATAGATTTGAAGAAAAAATCAATCCATTCTTAATATTTAAATTTTAAATTTGAAAATATATATTTTTTGTATATTGATCAATCTACATAAAAATAAGGTGTAAAATATTATTTAGTTTGATATTGTAATAAAATTCACTGAAGCAATCCATTTACACTATTAATTACCTCCAAGACTCTTAATATAATAAATTTCTGCCCTGCCAATTTCAATTTTCTAGTTCAGTTTGTTAAGCAATTGGAATAAAATTCGTAATACCATATATTCTTAGAGCATATATGTTTATCAAATGAGTAATATCGAGCAGAATATAAAAAGTGAGTAATATCGTATAACAAGAATATAAAAAGTGGTATAAATTATATAATATTGATTATTTCAATATATGATCATATGAAGATAAAATTTTATCGACTGTAAAATAAAGCGGACAAAATTTTCCTTTTTTCTTAACTCCACCCTCAAAAGCGTCGTGTCAATTTACAAATACCGTTCGTTTTCTTCCAATTCTTTTCTTCTTTCCCCCAGACAAGCTTTGTTACAGTGGCGTTGTTGGAAACTCACTGGCAAAGGACCACGAATGATCAAAATCTCATATAAATTAAACATTAAATCTAATATTTCATTGCCTAGATTCTCATCTAAAAATGAGACCATAAGTAATTACACCGTGAAATTAAAATGGATTCTGACATATAGTTTTACAAAATAATTGCATAGAAGACTATTAAAAATACCACAAGTCTCACAATAAACATTGAATTAATAAAGTTTTGATGCGTTTGTGATGGTATAATTACTGAATTTTTTTGTATACAACAATATTTTAAGTTGAACTCTTAACTTAAATTTATGTTCTTTTGAAAAAGGTTGTAAAATATTTTTTATCAATACTCATAACTATTATAATGCTTTTCAAATATATTTTAGTGTATTGTTAAATATTCATTAACCTATAATTAATAAATTGGAAAATAAATATTTTTTGTTTTGTTATTGACTTGAAAAATAAGGAAAAAGGATTAATTCGTTTGAATACTGTTCACCCCAATTTGCCGTTTAACGCGAGAGTGACACGAGTTCACGTTTTTATGTACACACAACTGTAAAAAGAGTGTAAAACCTGATTGTACACATTTATATCAATCAGACGTATACTATAAATGTATTAAATAGTATAGATTTGATTGTCGCAAAGGTGCTTTTTCGGATAACACACCGCCTACCTACCGCGTCACTGAGGAATTTATACAGATCAATTGACCCATCTCCGCCCCCTCCCCTTCTGAAAAATATTTCATGAAAATGAAATATGAATTCCTATGTGTTTCCCTTTCAATTGAAACAGGTTGAGAAAAATCAAACTTTGCTTCATGTTCATTATGAACGTAACTAAAGTGCAAATTTTTACTATATAAATGTAGTAATGTAGTAAATTAGATAATGTATACATTAAGCAATGTAATTAATAAAAGTAAAAATTAGTGTAGGTATATTATTAATGCACGCCACTTCATGATCTTGACTTTAATGTCTTGCTTCCTGCCGGCTAATTTAACAAGGAGGGGTGAAAAGGTAGCTACTTACTTCTTCTCGAGGGAAAAGAGTGTGGTAATTTATACAAACAAAGCATCGATAAAGTGAATAACATGATTTTTTTTCGAATGCAGTTGTTTATTTTATGTTTTTGAAAATGATTACTTAGCTTCAGTTGTGTTTGTATTTTTTACTTAAACAAATATTTTAGGAGGTGTTGCTAAAATATTAATTTAATATTTTAAATAATAAAAACACATTTTTTTAGTACTTATTTCCACAATATATTTTTTGATCAGGACCGGTTTCGCTCATCGCGAACATTATCAACTGATAAAATACAATAAAAAAATGTGTTTTTATTATTTAAAATATTATGCCTTTCCACCAAGAAGTGACAGTTAACACCTTAAAAGTGATATTAATTGAATATAAATCTTGTTTCAGTTTAAGGTTCCAACACAAGGCATACTTCCAATAATTACTAATTCCAAAAACTTTATGATATTAATTGAATATAAATCTTGTTTCAGTTTAAGGTTCCAACACAAGGCATACTTCCAATAATTACTAATTCCAAAAACTTTATCATATAATTAGTTTTAAATTTTCTCAGAAGCACCTATATTGTAAATGAAAATATAGGTTAATTCTTTTATAACCATGAAGTTCTTTTAAACAAAGACCTCCTAGAATGTCATTATTAAAATACATATACAATAGCACAACGCATTTTTTGCAATGTCCTAGTGCAGTGTCTTCTAATTCACATTAACCTTCCGCTTCAACATTTTTTTGTCGAGGCATTTACAATAATTTAATCTTTTACAAGAAATTCACCATGACGTTTTGAAAATTGATAGAATGTTAAGTTTTCACAACATATGTTGTACATATAATATTAGAATTGCGCCTCCTCTCACAGAGAAATATAGCCATTTTTCTTTTACGTTCAAACATATAAATAATTGCTAAATTTTGTTTTATTTAATTAAAGTAAAGATCGGCTAATTAAATGGTTTCTCAATAATATTTACAACCGAGCGCACAAAATAATCTTGACATAAAATATGGAATTGACTTCAGATAGTTACTACTTCTAAAATTATCTCGCTAAAAATAATTTAGCAAATTGATTTCATTTCATAATTTGATGATTACTAACCAAATCACAACAAATTGACTAAAAAATGTATAGAATATATTAATTACTCACATAGCGTTCCGTCCTTAAAAATTGTAATCAATGCTTCAAAAATAAATTTATCGAAATATATAATATACCTTCAGACTATAAAACGGCCGCACAGTATTTGAACTATGATATTTGTTTTGAGTTTTCTACCTAACTTCACATTTAAACGAATTTTAAAATTTATAACTAGCTGCTAGTATTAGGCCATTGTTTGTATTAACTTGTAACCAATTGTATATTTTTGGACAAAAGAATGCTTCACTTAAATGACTTTTGTTCTACAAAATGTATAAGTTAGCAGAATTTAAGGCACTGTGTCAAAACACAAAAGGATCTTACGGTACATAAAAAATACTGTTTAGACGAAACATATGGTAGACATTCTAAAACAATTCGTCAGCATATTCCATAATTATAATGAATATAATGTACGCAATAGGTCCGACACAAGTGGATTTATATTAATTTTGAGATTAACAATGACCAAAAATGGATGGTGTGATATTGTTAGATTCCCTTACATAAAAAGTAGTGATATAAGAAAAGTACAAAAATTTTAAATATTGGATAGTGATAACTTACAAACATGATAATTTTGTGAAAAATTTAGTTTTCAATTATGCGTTGAATGTGAAACATTAGTTTCGACTTAAATTCAATGTTACTGATACAAACTAAGTCAAATAATCTAATGTAAATAAATTCTTACAAATTTCGGTAGTGTTACAGTACAATACACAAAAAATCTGATATATTTGTAGGAAACGTCATTAAACTATATACCAACTGTATGGATCTCCAAGAATCAGGAAGATTAATTTTCGGTTACATTTTAATTTGAACCAAAACAGTCAATGGTCACAAAAGATTGATATAAACAAGTATTGCCAATGATAATCAAGGCTGAAATAATAGAAATAGCATTACTTATAAACTATTAAATAGTTTTGTGACATTTGAATTTTAGTAACTTCATAGAAAAATATCTGAATTGTACAGGCACGCGCATCTTAAATTAAGTTCCAAGAACGTTTTGTTTTCCTTGAAAAGTGCATTATTCTCACCGCATACAGCATCATCAGACATCTTAAGTTGTATCTCTTAGATTTTCAGCGAACACACAATATCTTTGTTTCATTCAAAGAAGATTAAAAAAATTACAACAAAATGACGACTCCTTCCTACTGTGCACACATCAGCGCTTCTTAAAAAGCAAAGCAAAACACCTTTGTTCATAAAATTGGATTTGTAAAGCAATGTTTTATTACGTGCAATAATTATAAAACCGTCACAATGGCTATTTTTCTGTTTGACTAGTAAACTTTCTAGTTCTATTGTTTTGTTTTTCAACAATGCAGGCTTCAAATATCAAGTCCCTAATTTAGTCTTTACATGTCAGAAGCACGAATAAGTATCTACTCAAGTATAATGTTAAATATTTTAAAATAGATTAATTTAATGATATAAATAAACTTTTAGCAAAAATTTATCAATCTTATTACTTATTTATTTTAATACTTGAGCAGCGGAATCTATTCAAATAAAAATAAAACGCTAGTAAAAAAAAAAAAAAAATTAAGAACTGGTTCTTCGACTAAAAATATATTGTCCCAAGCAGGACTGCTAAATTCACGGTTATTCAATAATTAGAATTGATCACTTAGCTTAATGTCACATATTTTTTTTCAATAGTCACACTATCGTTTTATATCTTTTCCAAGTAGAGCTTATAATATTTTTTATGTATTTTGAAATAAAAAAAAGTTGAAATGAATATATGATCAGTTTCTTAAAAAAACAGATACAATATAACACACACACACATAATACAAATCGTGCATAGCCCTTATTTTACAGTTCTAACTAAAATCACAATATTTATCGCATTGAAAGGAAATATTTTCAAATAATTTCTAATATACACTGTCGCATTCACATTTAAAAATTAAAAATGCAACGTGCTATGTATATTGATTAATATTTAAGAGACTTTCATCTTTTAAAAATCATAATTTATACTTAGAAATATTACTTGATATGAGTATTATTTTTGCAGTCATAAAATACTAGAAAATATTTAACAATATGGTAATAAAACAAGGATTTCATACCGGCGTCGTTATCGAAACTTCTGCAGAAGCTTTCGCAAATTATATTATATGCCCGTATAACCTAGAATAGTCGGAATTTACAAATTAACTAAAAGACAATATTTCATACATCCCTATATTTTAAAATTTTGACTTAACAAGAATGCAGTAAAGTCGTTTATGACCCGCCGCACTTACACCATAAATCATGTATTGTTCTAAAATATCGGTCAGTTCACGTCACTCGGCTACTAGCTGGTTTCGGTTAACCTACTATGTTTTTGCTTCACAAAAATTGTACAAACATGGATCTTCCGAGAAACTTTATACCTATATCATATTTCTTTTTGTTTTTATATTATGATAAAATTGAAATTATTTTGTTAGGAGTAATGAGAATAAATACTACACAAAAAAAATCATATCACAATTTTTGTTGTAGATATTAACATTTGTTATTGTATGTTAGTTTAGCAATTATAAATTTTCTTCGTCATTATTTCATGAGTTTTTTGTTTAAATTTATATGAGAGTGAAATATTTCTTCGATGAACACACAATTTAATGAATATTTACTCGTTTGTATTCCTCGTTCCATTTTTGGTTAATTTATCTTGATTTCTTCTCACTACTAGTCAAAAATATGAAGAGAAATGACATATTTTGCTGAGCTGTTTCTGAATACAAACTAAAATATGCTATAAATTGAAAACGTAGTATAATGAAAATTAATAATTGGGATCGAAACTGTGATATTTCTGTCAAAATTAAACATCATTTACGAGTGTTATCATATTTCACAAAACAGAAATAGTGATGACATTCCTGAGTTTTTATTAAGTTTTCGTTTTCTTGGTAAAAAGAAACTAAAAATGAAACCTATATTGTCAAACTAATTAACCCAATTTCTAGAAAGGCTTCTGTCTTTCTTTGTTTTTCAAAATAAACAGTAACAATTTCACCGTTTTTTTTCCGTCCTCGTCTAATGAGATGACTCTTTTCAATGATGTTACGGTACAGAATCGCTACCATAAATTAAAATGTATCCATTTGTCACTACCGAATTATGTGATACTTTTGTCCCAGTAAATACAGGGTGCACTGATCATTCAAATATATATATATGTTAAGTTGTCGTCGTCAGGCGTTGAACACTATTAGTACTTAAAGACAGTACTAGTGAATAATTAATTGCTGAATTGGAGTTTTATATCCGAATTTTTTTTGTGTCCACTCGCTTCAAAAAATCTACTCTATATTTATACTTATATATTGCTTATGCAAAATAAACATTTTTTACGTTGATATTTTATTTTGAAATATGTTTTATTTTAGTTTAAAGCAACGAGAATTCAATGGCCGTTAATAACACACATGACATAATGAAAAGCATATGCCACCAAAATCAAAAGTTGATTTTAATCACTAGAAAACAGGTATTTTTAATTAATCAAATATCATTTTATTCAAGTATTATTGAATATCTTAACTTTCATTCAATTCACATTGTGTTATAAAAATATTTTATAATAGATTAGAATATTTTATGTTATTTAATACAAAAAAAGTTCTTAAATACCGTGTACATAGCGAGATTTAATTGTCATAAGCATAAAGCAAGTGAAAACACCGGTTCTTCATTGTTCGAACACTTTTCCTTGAAGGACAGTGAGAGCTTAATTACAAGGTGCTGTTATTTTTTTTACGGGACCTTGTTGGATGATAAATGTTGGACACGCGACGGACGACCATGAAGTTCTAATTTGTAAATAATAAAACATGATTCAAAACAAAAATGCCTTTGTTTGTAAATAGGATAAATGTTCACAATAACAAACTACTTCTACGAACATAATTGTGAAAAATCATTTGACTTACAAGCACAATCATATTTTTTTCAGGCATTACTTTAATCAAATTTGATTTTGTATATTTTTATAATGTATTAATTATTGATTCACACATATATCAATCATCTAATAAAATAAAGGGAATATTTATTTTGACTTATTGACATTCATATTTAGATTATGTTATATTGAATCCGATGAATTATCGACAATTTTCTCAATATGTATATTGAATTGAACTGAGTTCGACAACATAAGGATAATGAAATTAAAATTTTGTCAATCGTACAAAAAGCAAATTCTGATTTTTGTTATTTTTTAACCAATTATTGCCAGTTTGAGGGGTAATCTTAAAATTTTTATTATTCATTGTGTTGGAGTAAGTTGTATTGTGTTAGTACTCAAAACGCATAAACCGCTTGAATTTGTATAACTCGTATTATAAACCCAAAATATTAAAGAATAATGGTCACATACAATTTCCATTACCAGATTTTGAAATCTATCTTCAAATATATTATCTTCCAAAGTATCTAGGGATGATACTAGCGAGTATATTTTGAGATATTCTTTATATCGCCATTTGATATGGGCTAACTAATTTTTAAGGTGTATTCATGATAATTTTAAAAACAAACTACAATTCTAGCAATATTATCTGTTCATACTTTATATATACTACAATTTGTCTAGGCGTCCTGATATAAATTGAGCAATAAAAAGAGCATTTATTTCATTTTGTTTTGATTTCGTCTAGTCTTTTGCGATACTTAAGCACTATCTCGAATTACTAGTATTGCAAAAATCAATAAATCCGATACCCCCTCAAAAGTTATTACAAAGGGTAGAAGCCCTTCGCCCCCTATTTAATTTTTTTCGAACGCATTTCACACACTCGTCCCAGCATCCCCTTTTCTGCCCCCTCCTCAGCGAACGGGGAACAATGCCAAATTATTATCAAAGGGGAGACGCGGCAATACTGCGACATCATTTATAATATATTTTATTGGAAGTGTCAACGCACCCCCCGATTTCGGAATGAAATAGTTTTCCACATTAGAGGCACGCTGCAGAGCTCGGAACAGTCGAACTTGCAAAATGAAATAAAAACATGTGCGATAAAGTGTCATTTGACGTAACATGTCTAGAAGTTTTGTATGTATTGAATTTATGTTCCAGATTTATTCATTTTTATATCCCAAACTCTCACCATTTTTTGGAACTCTCATGAATGTTATTTTAAATAATAAAAACAAATTTTTTATTACATCTTTCCAAAAATGTATTTTATGATCAGGATCGGTTTTGAACATAGCGAGTATTAACTGTTTTCAGATTTTAAAATATCATGCCTTTCCACCATGAAGTGTCAGTTAAAACTTTAAAAATGATCATAGGAATGTATATTTCCAAATATTAGTAATCAAATTTTATATTTGCTTGTTACTTTGTGGAACAGTATCTCAATTTCTCAATAAAGTTTTACCCATTGTAATGGGTAACCCTATATTTTTAAATTCCAATGCATTATGCAATCTAAGCGGACACCGAAGTCATGGTCACACAAAAAGTCACCAAGTATAAAAAATTGTATGTACTAAAATCTCCTAATAAAGAATTCTCATTTAAAAAATGTGTTATGCTAGGCATTTCTTAACCACTTTTATTTTCTTACGAAAGATTAACCAGTGATTAAGTCAATCAAAGTAAAAAATATATTTAATCAATTTATTTAATATGACAAGGAGATTTATCTCTCTTTATATCATATTATATAATTTAAGTTAAAATATTTGTCCAAAAATGATCCAAAATATTTCAAAAATCTCGAGATATTTCTCTTTCTCTTTGTATACACATTCAATATTTATATTATGACACATCTGCCGCAAAATATTCACAGAAATAATGTATATTTTATGAGCACATGGATTAAATTCGCCATATGTGTGATAAAATCTAATGTTTTTTGTCGGCTTATGAATATTTCCTGTCTTAATACAACTAGACTAAATAAACTGTGTTACATAAAATTATATAAAAGGGATGTATTTACAAGTATTTTACTAATGATTTTAATTTATATTTAATCTTAATAATTTTCTCGAATTGTATTACTCTCATCTCAAATTAAGTCAATAAATCATTATTTCAAATAATTGCTGCTTTTTTTCAAACAACACCGAACTTTACCATTTATTTCTCCATAAATACATTTTTCGTTCCGAATTTGAGCCAAAAGTATACAGCGAAATAAGTCTATACTTAACTGAGACAGTTGAAATTCAAATGATAATTTTTAGATAAAAAATGTATTATATAATATTGATATTACTTGCGATATGTAAAATTTTCCACTGCCGACAAGTAAGTATCAATTACGTCATTAACAAATGAATTCACATTATCCCCAGCGTGCAAAAGAGTCGGCAAACTATTTAACAAGCTCCTTTTCTCTTTCCCCATACTTGGTGTGGTAAAACTCTGGCCATAGAGGCTACCCAAAACCTCCCGCTTTGGTGTATGAGCCGTATTTACCCCAAACGTACCCGGCTAAACCAAATCTAGCCCATAATTGATTATGATACCAACGCGCCGGCATTTATAGGACCGTTTGAATGCTCCGGCATTGCGCGATTTTCATACAGTACTTTGTCCGAATATAGTACAGCCGAGATCATATAGGATTAACCCTCTAGTTTTCTATTGAACAAGACCCCTTTTCTTGTAAATTTAGGGTCGGGTCTGGTTTGCCGGGGCAGACAGGGTTAACCGAAGCAAGCTTTGGGTGTACCCAAACCGATGTGGGGAATGAGTAGTGAAGCGCCCGTGGATTTCTGCTTTTGTGACGACTAACAACCGGTTATTTATTATTGACAACTGCTCATAAGCACGAAATGTTTTGTCATGGGTAACTATTGTTAAACTTAAAATTCAATAAAATGTATTTTTTATTTATTTTTTTAATTTAATATTATATTTGTTCATTATGGTAATATAAATAAATATAAGCTACTAATAAACTACAAAGATTTCGTCAAGTCTTGATAATAATTTTTCACATAATTGCAAATAGTTGGATTTTTAATTTTAAATCAAATATATACAATTATTTTCAACTCAAGACTAGGTGTATCAAAAAATGTTATTATAAATAAAAACACATAATAATTTTTCAAATTGGTTTGTAAATCTCAGATTAACTACCAGTGATGATTTTTTTATTAAATCCAGTTAGGAAGGAATACTTAAATCTCTTGTCGGTAACCAGCATTTTCCTTACTTCCACAGTTTGACAAAAATAAAAAATGTTTTTTTTTTAACTCAATAGGTTCATGGATAAAATTAATCAAAAAATTATTATAAGATACTAGTAATCTTTCGTATTGATGAGTTATTCATCGAATTAAGTCAAAAAAATCTATTTGTGCTTTTTTCACTAGCCAGAATTACCATTATTACACATTAAAAGTAAAATATTCATTCTTCATGCCTTCTTGTGTGTGAAATATATATGAAATTACAGTGATGGAAAATCAGAGTTAAAAACATGCCGATCGAAATTGCATACACTGGCTCCATTATGAGGTCGACTGTTTATCCCAAAAAACATTTCTCTAGGGACGGCGGCAACGGGAGGGAAAGCATCGTTCGGAAAGGGATTTTTCAAAGGGGGGGAGGTGAATCGAATCGGCGCGTGCAGCGAGATGCATCATCTCTACATCTCCCCAAATTGCACTAACAACTATTTGCATGCGCTTCCATTCACGCAAACCTCGGCATCGGTCGCCTGGCAACGAAAAACACACATTTTTGACACCCATTTAAATTCTGTTCATAGGCGAAATAGTGCGATCGAATTTTCAATTTATTTTGGGTTACTTAAATATCGAATTCGATTTGATAACCGATTGATAAGCACTTATATTTATCATATTGCATATACAATTTTTGAATTTCTATCGTAAAGCGTGTTGTTTACATCAGTTCTCATCTTCTTTTGTCAATCCTGAAGTCGGTTCCAGGGCTAATTGTTTATAACAAGTTTTTTTTTATAATCTCATTTTTCAATGTTATATATTTCTCAAAAACCCTTGTAATTTAATGTATTTTGAACTCCATATCCCATTATTATTAGTTCCACACAGTTATTAGTGTCAAATTTAATTCTCAGCTGCAGATTGTTAACCGGAAAGACTTACTTTTTTTTCGATTTTTATATTAAATGAAAACAAAATGCTTTAATGCTGACCAATATTTTATCGAATGCTTAGAATGGCGTATGGAAGATTAATTCAGCTAATTGAAAAATGGCTTCTATTAACTTCGCAAATGCAGGCTAATTCAATATTATTTTCGTCGCGTTTTAACCGGTATTTCATTCATTTTGTCATCAATTTTTTGTCTCACTTAAACACAATAATGGCCAAAATTATTGATGATATACTATGATATTTTTTTCCCTTTGTTTTAGGTATTACTTCACGACTGTCAAGTATAAACTGTAAAAAAAATACAGGGGAAGCAAACAAACTAGTCAACCTGCCCGGCTAATACCTTTATAAGAAAAACACCCTTTTTACAGAATGACAAATTTTTATTTCCTTATATTTAAAGTTTCTTTTTTAGTATATATCTGTATTTATAATCTGATTTTATAAAATTTGGAAGATTTTAGTGGATAATATTATCATTTAATTTTGAAAGAAAAATATGACAGTCATATTAGTATCATACTAGTATTCGTATTATGAAGCATTATATTTTATAGGATATATAAATAATATTATTAGTCTTGTGGAATTTATTTGGCACATATAAAAATTCAAACCCGTCGCTTTAAGTCATGTAATTTTATGGTTCATTTGATGGACATAAGCAACCATGAAACTAAATTCGTATTACAATCATCAGACCAGTTACACAAGAAATCCATTTTATCCCAAAATAAATTTATTATTTAAAAAAATGATTTACTTTTTCTGTGAATAAATGGCAACTTAAACCAAATTTGCATATGTTCTACTCCAGTAGCAGATAGCAGATTCATCAAATATGAAAATCCGGAAATGACAAGAATTACCCATCGCTTAGCAAAAAAAAAGTTCATGCAAATTCATCGAAACCGATGATTGATAAATGTTCCATTGCAAATCAAAGGCCAAAAATCTTTCGCTTTTTCACGTCCGCGAACGATTCGACATCGAGCTTTCGACGTTATTCGACATTATTCGGCCGGTCGCTAACGAACCCACCCAAAAGCGCATTCGTCTCGCATCGCGACTGCATGCTCATCGACAAATATTTTTCCGGGGTCGCGTACCTATACCATACAAAGTGTATCGGATCAATTCCACCTACCATCGGTTTTTTTTTTACCCACAGCCACCCACGCCACGAATCACGAACTGTGGCTCCCACTCGCGACAAACTTAAAATAACATTTTAAAAATAATGCTTTTATTGAAAAAATATTTAATTATACAATTTATAAATTATTCGCCTAGAATCCAGAGATTGGCTTGGTTTAATATAGTACCCTAAAAATCATATTCAATTTTTTGAAAGGCCTTAAAGTACTAGTTTTGATTTATGATATCGAATGAAGATACTTGCTGGAATTTCAATATCGAATTTTAATTGTCACAACTTTGTATGATTCTGTCAAAGCTGTAACAATTCAAATTTACTTGTTTTGAGTTCATTTATAATAAAATTTCATAAAAACTTTATAAAGCAGCATATTCATTTTCATTATTTTTAGATATTTTAAAACAAATCAAATTTTACCTTTACTTTGGTGAATCCATCTAGCCATAAAGGATATTATTTTGAAATTGCGATTCAATTATTTTTTTAATAACTCGAACACATAGAAAAAGAAAATATAACAATACTTAAATGTGTAATTCTCTGGTTAACGGTAATATAACAAATTAATTAGGTCAGATCATAAATTCTGTGTTTTTTTAAATCCTAATATTTACCTACGGAATATCCTAATAAGCAATTTAATAGATTACATAAATCTTAAGTTAATAAATTTTTCCCGTATCGCATGGATACCGTTGCTGCACATATGCCTTTTAAACCTTTTTAACAACCGAACTTGACAGCGATGCAGCACCCCCTCCGTTGGTTTTTCACCCCCTTAGGCCGCAGTTATCGACAGCGGATGCCGCGAAAAAGTTGCGGGCTTCAAACTATAGCGTGCACGCTATTGTGCTACGATGTGATGCACCGGATACGGGGGTCAGCAAAATCTCGACATAAAACATCGTCATTGGTTCTTGTGACTGACCCACACTTGATTTACTCATTTAGATCATAATTAGTTATAATTTCGATAATTTATAACAGTTTTATCAAAGAAAAGTATTTTTGTGTAGATTTTATGTCATAACTATTGGTTTAGATAATTATGGAAACATTTAATATGTAGACATATATGTACAACTTTTTGAATTGGATGGAACAGAAAAATATATGGAAATATATTCAATAAAAACCTAAAGAATAGAAAGTAACTTAACTATGTTTTGTTCACCTTTCCAGTGCATTTTTTAAGCTTAGATATTGTAAGAGATCAAACGCCACGGATGCCTTTGACAACGTTCAGAAATCAATATAGATAAACGTTCATACAATTTTACTATAAATTAAAGTTTATATTTTTTTATACGACAGAAGATAACATTTTTTTTAAAGCTTTTTCAAAATTCTCACTAATAAAATATTCTAATATAACTTACTTGCTAGGTGTATTTTATTTTCCATATACATTTTAATTTTTAATCATGGAACGGAAAAAGATTATTATATATAAAGGTTGTATCCCATATTCAAAAAATAATAAGATGCATAACAATGTGCCAACATATAGTTAGTTACTTTTAAGGTGTTAACTGTCACTTCTTGATGGAAAGGCATTATATAGTTAGTTATCCTTCTTAAAAATCGTTTACACTTGTTTTAATCTAACCAAATTGGTATACGTCTGTTTTTAACCGTATTGTAAGTTTACCAAACATTTTTGACGTACCCAAATATAAAATTTATTAAATAATCAGATAACTTAATTCTATTTAAGTCTTGGTTTCATCTAGCTTTTCTTAATTAAAAGCTATAAAAATATAACCAGTTATTATATAATTATTCTCCTTTATCGGCTACTATTAAATATTTTGACTTACTTTCTTATTTGACAATCTTCTTATTTGTTATTTGACAGTTCCAAAAATTCACTTCATTATGCACCGAAATTTTATTAACTAAGGCAACTTCTACATCTATAATTTATTAACTGTGCAAACTTAACTACTGAAAGTACTAGTGAAAAAATATATAAAAATCGTAATTAAAATTATATACACTCAAATCACCATTTTTTGCAGAGGATAAACGTTACAAATACTGAAGTCGAAAAACAATCGTCCAAAGATGATCAAGACAAAACCCGCATAAAAAAATAATAGATAGATACTGTTACTTAAGTTGAAGACCAAAATAAATACGATTTATTAAAAAAATTCATACGTTAATGTTTTATATGTATATCCATGTATAGTAATAAATTCACATAGTTAATGATTAATGTAAAATTTAACATTTACGCAGCGCACGCTTCAAGTATTTGTATCGATTATTTATTTTTGGTATTACGATATCATAGATTTATACCCGACAGTGAATCACATTTTTAATATAAAGTAAATACTGTTGAACAGTTATTAGATAAATTTAGTTTGGTAAAATATGTATATTGTACAAAAATACTAGTATTTTTCAGTATCAAAATAATTGATAATACGTTTACAAGTTTTTCTAATTTATTATTCGGACGAATTACTCTCAAAATCTTTTGGATTTATATGTCTAATTGTTGGTATCAATCATTTTTTATATATCGTTCAAATTATAAAAATGAATCTTATTTAAATATCCCTTATCTTACTGATAAAACATGTATTAATTAAATATCTTAATTTTAAATCACGGATCAACGTTGTCCTATTGTTAACTAACCTCTAGTTTTAAATAAAGGCGTATATCATTTGCTATCATTTCAAAAACAATACATATTTTTATCGTTTTACAAAAAAAGTGTTAAAATATCTACATCGAAAAACTATCAAGGTCATCATTATTTTAAAATGATTGTGATCGAAAATTAGTGTATTTTTTCAAACGATGATCAATATAGTTTATGTATCACATCCATTTAAAAAACGCATCGTTCAAATATCGTATAAATATTTTAGATATAGTAATGCGTGTAAATCTGTCAACAAAAAAATAACTATTCTTTTTAATTTCTCAAAAATCACTCGTGATTGTAAGATATTAAAAATCGAAATATTTTTTTGTAAAGGGCAATATTTTATGGAAATCACTTTTTCAAACCATTGTTTTTTTCTTTTATTATGCTTTGGCAAAAATTTATATCATTATTGTAATAAATAAGTTAAAATAAATTATAATAAAAATATGTAAAAATGTAATGAAGATGTAGGTATATTTATAACCGGTATAGAATTATAAATGTCAATATAGCTTAAACATGGTGTTTTTACGGTTCACGCATAGTACTGCTATGGATTATTGAGGCAGGTACACACTGTGCAAATTTATATGAAAAGTGCACTTATACAATACAAAACAAAACTTTCAATACAAATTTACAATACTCACTTACACACACAACATATTGTAATGTAGGGTGAACAGAATCAAACGAAAACTATATTAAGCAATAATATAATAAATTTAATTTAAATTACATGATTTTTTATATTACTTTAGGTGAAATGTCACGCTGTAAGTAAATGATATAATATTTTTACAAATTACATTACAATCTACAGGTGTATCAGATCTTATAAGGTGAAGGTTTATAGTTATCAGATAGATATTCCTCTGTAATTGGGCAGTTATGTAATGACTAATGTAACATATAACAAACCACATTATGTCAGCTTTATTTTTAATCTACTAGAAATAAAAACTGCACCGAACACGTATGAATGTTTGAAATGTCCGAATATTACCGGAATGCGTTTTGAAAAAGGACAACACGTTCCATCTATTTATAATTTTTATGAGATGACTTTTTTAGATAAAAGCCGCTTAAAATCTTTTACTTTTCGGGGGGTCCGTGGTAGCAAAAAGGTTACAAAAAGTTAATCTAAGGCAGCGGTTTCCAAACATTGCTTTACTACCACGCCTCCCTAAAAAAAATTTTTTTACGCCTGCCTCCCTACTTTAAATTTTTACAATAAAATAATATAGACACTTAAATAATAAAACTTTAATTCCAAATACAAAATTTCTGCAATAACATACAATTACCAGAACAATAAGAAGGTTTTGCATGTTTTAGCAAAATCAAACAAAATACGAACATGTACGTACATATAAACAATTATTTTATTATTAAATTTACTAACCAATCCGACGCATCAAAATTTAATGCGAAGGATGTTGCTGTTTATTGGCACAAAGTTTTTCAAATCTAATGGTATGATTTTTTTCTGGAAAGTTTTTGGCGCTTCTCCTGGCAATAGCCCGCGCCCCTCAGCTTGATATCAACTGCTCTAAATGGCTGTTTTCAGCCCGTCCTTAAAATTCAATAGTATTCTCTTAATTTACATAAAATTTATTTTCTTACATTTTTTCAGAAAGTGTTAAAAATATTTAACTTGACTAATTAAAATGTTTATTTAGCACATTTTCAATATTAATTACTTAATAGCATATGAGAATAAAAATCCGTTTCATCAAGTGATCTCATATTCTAGATAGCGTCTGTGATTCCATTTTTGTCAGGTTATTCATGCAAACCGTGTAGTTACCTACATATTTACAATGCAATATGTGAACTTCCCGAGGGTGCGTGATTTGCGAGTGTGAGTGAGGAAAAAATACGGAGCGCCGGATGAAAAATAATTAACGAAAACCGATTTTGGGGATTTTGCCAAACTGTGTTTTAGCGATGCAAAAACGATCGACCGATATTGTTCATTTCAGCCATATGAAATGAAGCGATTAGACTTCATACAACACAACGGACCATTATTCGTTCGCAGTTCATCTACAAATAAGAAATTGATAACACCATGAAAAAGAAGCAATTTATTTTAATACCGTATTATAATATTGTAAATAATATATCTTTGTAAAAAATAATACAATTAATAAGAAATTTGTATTAGGAAATTTCTAAATATTTTAACCAGAATAATATTATCGGTTTCTTTTTTTTTTTTAATAATAAAAACACATTTTTTTAGTACTTATTTCCACAATATATTTTTTTGATCAGGACCGGCTTCGCTCATCGCGAGCATTATCAACTGATAGAATACAATTTACAAGCATTTGTTTTTATTATTTAAAATATCATGCCTTTCCATCAAGAAGTGACAGTTAACACCTTAAAAGTGATTATCGGTTTCGGTAAATATATAAACAAATAAGTTTTAAATTTTTTTCACCACAAATTAACTGGTATCAACACAATAAATACGTTGATTGAATTGGCATTTACTTGATAATCAATTTCTTATGTATTTTAGTTCTATAAAATTTCGTAGGACTTAAATGTATTGCCATTTTTTTTACCGTGTTACAATAAAAACATTTATAAAATAAAAGGAAACGTGTCCAAAGGAATACACTATCGTAGGTACAGAAAAGTATCATTTAATAGCAACGTTTCCACATTATGATGATCGCGTAAAAACGTGAAATGGTTTGACAATTTTTCCTTTTACATATTTTATTTCAAAATTGTGTTGTTAATATTTCAATGCAATAAATAATAATAAACCTATGTTGAATAAATTAATGTGTGATAACGCCCCTAGTTGATAACGTGTTACAAAAAATGTGATCGACATTAAAAGCAATATCATTTTTACGTGCTACATATTTTCAGGCGCCTATAATTTATTTCACTGGCTTACAAATTTTTCTATTAATATCAAAAAATGTAACGGCATAACTATTTCAAAAGCGTATATCCATAAATAACAGACAACCGTTATCAATAGTTATGTATTTTATGGATAGACTTATTATACTAACAATAATCCGCAACCGATTGGATATTATCTAAATATTTCGTTCTTACTCGATCTTGTGCTCAAAGGTGAACATTGACAAAATCTAACGACTTACATGAGAAGGCTTTGAATCTCTTATCTCTCCAGTAATATATTACCAATATTCTTACTCTTCATACTCATTATGATATATATAATTAATATATGTATCTTAGTGAATATTCATTTATAACATAAATGTGCCCGTTAAGTACCCACTGTTCATTCATTAAGTTTAGCAGTTCATTTTTGTTAATTTTTAAAATGAATATCTTATTTACACTTAGTTAGCATATTCTAAAGATGGACCAAGGCATAACTATTTAACTTTTCAATAATATTATTTCTTTATAAAAAATTTATGCAGTAACTTACAACTCATTTTTTTTTAATTTACAAAAAAAAATCTCTTACCGGAATTGAGATTATAAATAAAATTATAAGTTGAATCTATCTTCTAACGTTATACTAAAACTAACTCATAAAACGCTTAGTGATTGATATTCATAGTTGTGCAAAATTATGTAAATGCAAACACCGTTAAATGTCTTCGTTTAATATTTCACGCTCGCACACTCTGCTTAGCCACGCACCGACAGCTCCAAAAAGCTTGTATTATACTGTGCAAATCGAAGTTTAGCGGAATAAAAACTTTATGTAAATCGTTAACTCTTTATGAGATTAATTTATATATTAAATCAATTTGGCAATGATATACAAATAATAAACACTGTATGAAATTTGAATTGAAAAGATTGGTATTAAAAATGGAATAGAATTAAAATTATTTATTACACGAAAAGTTGCCAACAATTATAGAATGTAACTAACTCCATTTACTATGAAAGTGTTCGTTTTATCAATGATTCAGACATTCTTTTTATAAATGAACTTGTGTCCATTTTCGCTAGTTTCTTTAATGTTTCTAAAATCATCACAAAGGAATAAACTAATCCATAAACGCATATATGGTTTGTAACGGCAAACTTTGGCTTTTATTTCTTTTTCAAACTTTCGACCACACTCTGCGTGTTGAAAGTGTCAAATATAAATGCGTTATAATGACTAAAAAATCTACTGTAAATAAAGAAATTCTGTAAATAATCCAATTTCAACTTTTCAAGTTTGAGCCGAAGTCTTAAAAATATTCCTTTACAGAATTCTCGCACTGTTAAATGCCGTGTAATACAGTCTTTAGATTGGATACAGATACACTTCATAAACCTTTCGGTAATATTTAGCAACCCTAAATTATTATGCAAACATCCTAATAACATTTTATTGCACTTGTAAGCATCGCACTATTTACATTTTATTCGCTCGCATATGACCTGGAAAGTATTGCTGAGTTTTCTGTTACAACCCCATATGCCCAAATAGAAATTTTTGAATACATAAGCGCAACATTTTAGAAAAAAAAGAATTTCTTTATTGCTTGTAATTTTTATCGTTAATTCTATAATTTTCTTTTGACAAATACAATTTGATAGGTTCCACATATCAAAATAAAATTATCAGAAACGGTTTCACTTATCGCTAGAATTTATCGACTGATAAAGTAATGCGATGAAAAAATATTTTTTATTCAGACTATTTAAATTGCATCTAGTTTTAATAACTATACGGTATATGAATAAAACTTCCATGTGTTTTTTTTAATGTGATAATTTTCCTTCAAAAAGTCATTTAACCTATTAACGAGATTTTTAGAAAGTAATAGAACATCACAAAACTTACTTTCATTATATATTTTTAATATCGTAATCGAAAAATGTTTAGATTTTTTGCGATAGAATCATTCGACTGGATCATTCTGAATTCCTCAGTTCATAATTGTTTTCTTTATTGTATGGTGCTCTTTATTAAATAATTTCATCAATATCATCAAATAGACTAAGACCTTTTTCTCTTTTGCTGCTTTTATTTGTTATTATTGATTCAAACAAACAAATACAATCACAATTATACAGAATAAAAGTATGCACATCGCTCATGCGTTGAATCTGACTGTAAATCTATAGCTCGCTAGCAACCCAGCTGTAATCTTCATCTCACGTACTATTTTCGGATGCTTACTTATTGAAATTCGAATAATGCAAGCAGGGGCCGTCTATTGTACAAATATATTGTTTTGTATTTTGTATGGGAAATAAAACGAGGAGAGACAAAGCCCCCCTCTGCAGTAGGCTGCCCTCTACACCACCCCTTCTTTTCTTTCACTCATGTGTACCATAAAGCAAGCCGCTTATACACAATATTCGACATGGGCGCATTTCACCTAAACTGTTTAATAAAACAACATATATCACAACAATATTCATCGTCTTTTTAATGAATCTACACTATTTCTATCAAAGAACAATCGAGAAGACTATATAATAATATACATAATTTTGTTGTATATATTTTATAAGTAAACATTCCTAGTAAATTTTTTTTTACAGTAATATCCATCTCAAAAAATATTATATCATACTGAAAAACTTTCTCATAGATTTTTTAAATAGCTAATTTTCTCACATCAGATATATTTTGTCAATTAATTGAAAAGGTTAATTTAACTCACCTATGTTTTTAAACTTTTAAATAAAGAACCCAATTTTAATAATATTAATTTATTTTAGTTAATTCTTCAAACTGTTTTACCACATAAACTAAATATGTATATTTTATAAAATTCATTTTTATTTCATTAAGAATGAAATAATTTACATAATTTTATTAAAGTTTTTTTCTAGTCGTATTTTTTATCATACATTTGAATACTTACATACATGCAACTATATTTAGAAGTGGAGTATTTTATAAAAACATCTAAATACTTTCCTTGAGATAATTTTTCATTTTAAGAAACCAATTATATAAAGAGCTTGCGTCTGCCACGAAATACTCAGTTGTAATATTTTACTTATTTATTCGTATAGTCAGAAATAAAAAGAACATGATGTTATAGTACTATATGTAATAAAAGCTAAGATAGATACGTCTTAATTAAATTTCACTGTAGTTCTAAATTATCCATCTTTTATCCATCAAATTATCTAAATTTGCATCGTAATTTTAATTTTTGTAGTACATGATATGCCATATTCCACGTAAGAGTGAAGGAATAGATACATGCGATTGCGAGGGGGGCGCGGTGACCCCAGCAGTTGCGTGTACCCATAATAGACAGGATTAACTTTAATCGGGGGACTATCACCCCTCTCCCATAAGTTTAACATACGCCAGAGGTTGCCAAGACAACGGTGATGAACTTTTTTGGATCGGCAATTCATTTACTGCCCCGAGTGATAAGCCACCAAGTATTACTTTTAATTGATCGGTTATATGACCAGAAAAGCAAATCATTAATTATTGCAGCCGGTTGCGTGTATACATGAGTAGTATACATGTAGTATAATATCTTTGCTAAACCAGTTATATTAAAATTGAATACTAAATAAATACATAATGTTGCAAAATAAATTTGATTTAATAATGCAGTTACACTGTCGGTTTCTTTGTTTACTTCTTATGTCACAAATATTTTTTTTTGTCATCAATTTGTGGAGTAAGTTTATTTTTTTTTTAATATTTTCTATAATGAATTAAATCTCAATAGATTTCTACATAAAATAGCATATTACATTGACAGTTTGAACAGCTTGACGAAATATAATGAACTTAATGTGATAAACGTAAATTAATGGACTATGGAGAGGCAAGGATTCATTTTTTATTATAAAATTTCGTTTTGCTTCCATATTTCCCATATGTAAAACTATTTCTCTGAGAATTAAGAATATCGTATTTTATTTTAATACATCACCGTGATTCTTAATTCTATTTATTTTGGATGTTTGATATTTCAATGATTTTATTATATATTTCGTTTCTTTCATGATTATTTTATTAATATTTAAAAATGAATTGAATTTATTCAAAATATTTTATTATAATTCAGGATATGTTATTTTTCATTTTTTTTATTTAAATTTTGAATATTTTTTATAACGCCAATTTCGGAAACAAATAGCTTTGTTATGACGAATATCGTTACTTTTCAATTTTATTCAACTTTTGGTGCTATAATACAATTGATGCGGACATTCGCTTGAGAACCTCTTTAAAATACATACCAAGTATTAAAGCATATAACATAATCAAACAAGCACACATACGATGTTGCCCTCAGAAGGAATTATGCATTTGTTTACTACTACAAAGGCTTACCGTGGCGAACCCAATATTACCAGACTTAAATAGACAAATACAACTCTTAGATATTTAAAATCTGCATTTACCTCTTTGATTGTATTTTTTTCTGTTCAAACAGTCGGTACATTGATTCAGTGTATTTCAACAAAATATATATTTTATAAATTTTCATTTCGTAATTGAATCGTACTGAATATATGTTTCAAACAAAGAATTTCATAATATTAATAAAATTACAAATTATAGTATAAGTTTTCGGATTTGGCAACAAAAATACTATTCAAAGATTTTCATTTGTAAATCTAATGTTGCTTCCTATAATCAATAAAACGATTTTTTACTATTCCTAAAGCAGTCGAAATCAAAGATTTTTTCCAACCACTCTATACCAGAGCTGACTTAAATATTTTATGTGCTTATTAAAATCAAGTTTCAATAGTTATTTATTTTTCCTATCTCCGATTCATCGAGTCCAACACAACCTTTCCGAAATTTATAAAATTCAATTTATTTTCCGATAGTTGTCAATTATTTGAAACCTAATTATCGAATTAAATCAGAGTAAAACTTTAGTGTCAATGATAAATTGAATTTTTTTTTTTTTTCATAGAAAATGTCATTAAAAAAACATATTTCGCTGTGACAAATGTTGAAGCAACTTTATTTCGATTGTTTTTTGCTGTAATTAAGTAAAACAAATCCTGAGTTTCACTCAAACGAAGTAGCTGTTTATCAGTGACAATATATCATCATCCACTTTCCACACCGTATAGAATTTCACAAAATGCATCGCTGATAGTGCAGCGCAGAGCAACGATGCACCATTTGATTAGGTATCCGCTTACAAAAGAAGTGTTTCCCATGTCCGGATTGGCGGGGGACAGAAAACGTTCGTCACCATGGCTGGTGCTTTGTGAAATAAATTTGCAATAAAGTTGCTCTCGTTCGGCAAACTTATACAAACTAGAAGGTTTTTATTTCAACTGAAAAAAATATCAAAAATAGTCAGTGGCGTAGAGAACCTATGTGCCAATCGAAGCGGACACTAATTATCCAGCCTTATATTTATCGTATATGTAAATATAAACTAGAAAACTATTTACTGGAAAAGGCTTTCTTTTTGGTATCTTTAATAGCAATTTATTCGATAAACAAAATACATATGATATTAAAATATATTTAATTATGCAGTACTCATTTTTAAGTCCTTTTTTATTAATGAAATTCAATAAAGAATCTTTGACACGATTTTTGCACACGCTTTCCGGTCAAAACATTTATTATTGATTGTTTTGTAACAAAAGTTTCTAGATTCGTCAAATTCAGTTGATTTTATTTGTTTAAAAACAATTATATATTCTTATATTATACCAGAGTGGTTTGCACTTTGTCACGCTACTGGATATACCGATATTACCGTAACCGGTATTTCGATACCTTGATTTTTTTAATACCGAAATAACACGTTGGTTTTTATGGCTTTTTTGCCCACAATTTTGATTAGAAACTAGAAAAAAACCAATTATTTGAACATGATGAACTAATATAGTTTTTTCCAAAACCTTCTTATTACTCGCTGAATCAATCTCTCTTTTTAAAATGACAGTAGTGATATAAACAATAGTGCTACTATAGGGCTAATAATGGCTACCTAAACACTATCGTTACACCCTATTTTCTAGAATAATATTGATGAAAGGAGATATGTATGCATCGCAAAACGGCATTAAACCAGATATCTATAAATCGGTGTAGAATAATGTTCTTATTAGACGATGGTCAAGTGAGATTCATACCTCAAGCTACGACGTTGAAAATTACACTGGCTCCAAAACCAGGGTTAAATCAAAAAATTTCTCAATCAAAAGTTTCTTTAGAGATTAACACTTTACGGTCCGCGGACGCTATATTGGCGTCATTTTTGAGACAAACGTTACGATCCGGGAACACACAATGTGACGTCGTCGGAAACGCGCAGCTATACTTCCAAAAAATAATTTGAATTTTAATTCTTACTCTCAAAATTTATCGATAGATAGATGAACAATATACACGAGGTCTAAAATCAAAATACGAAAAAACTATTTCGGCCTTGTTATTTAGCGAAAATGTGCAGACCGTAAAGTATTAATATATATCTTTAAACAAAATTTCTTAAATAAAAATATTTCAATTCCTCGTTTGCACAATGTGGACACGGGCCGCGTAGTTTCACTGACTACCTGCATTTAGTTTGTTTATCGGCGCATCTAGTAAACCGATACCGTCGAGCGACACAAATGCGTTTGATATTTTAGCGACAATGTATCTAATGGACAAATTGCAGAGCTTCCATCAAAATGTGACGAACCTGACCCATTTTCACTTTTATTTTTAAATCAGCTTAAAAACCCAAGAGCTTTCATCAAGTCATTTGTTACAACACTTTTTGTTTCGTTGCCATGAAATCACAATTTAATTTATTGTCACTATGTTTTCCAAGCAATAATATTTTATTTGTGACTGTCACCTAAAAACATCTATTAAAAACATAAATGGGGTGCAAACTGATTGAATCGTATATATAATTTACATACAATTTCGTCACCGTGATATCGTCCGAATTATGCTTTAATTCAATCAAACATTTCATAAAATTCTGAAAGTTTCTTAAGAAGTTTATATTCAAATGATAAACCTGCTAAGTAATGTAAAATTTATGAATGGAGTAAATTAATAAAGTTTTCCTGATGATTTTAGAAGAGGTAATCTTTTTTTGATCTTTTATATGAAACACCATTCTCAATTTATGAACAAAAGAATGATGTCGCTTAAGAGTAATGTCACTGAGTGTGGTAAGCAACTGCGTTCCTGCTTCTATTTCTTTTTAATCTCACACGATATATTACACATGTTTTTGATTGCATGAATTAAATATTTATTTTTAATTGAATAGTAAAATAACTGTGGGGATAGTGATACTTTTTTATTCTTAATCTTCAAAAATATTTTATAATAATTACCTCGAAAAAAAACAAAATATCGTTTGCAGAACGTCGCTTCTATTTTTGATATTGAAGTACTTTCTTTAACAAACTGTAACAGCACTTCACGTTACATACCATCACAAATAAAAGGCCGGATATCTTCGTGCATACATAAATTGAATAATTTATACAACCAATTTGTATAGAAAAGGTCTTTTTCCATTGGCATTACTATACAAATGGCCCATTCAAGCATCGGGATGCGATTAAGATCTTAACTTGAATCAATTCATGAGAAGATGTTCTTCAAAAGATTCACCCACTTCTCCACATGTGACATTTTATAGAATATAATCTATTCTCTAGTTACCTTCTTAATACAACTTTGAAAAGATTGTTCTGTAATAAGCGGATAAATACTTTTTTCTTTCGTATGGATTACCCATCATCACTGATACTCAGTAAATTATATATATTATTTTTCTTTTCCATTTACGAAACAATCTAGTTATACTTAAATTTGAATCCGTTTTTCAATATTTATGAATACAAAAAGAAACTTGTCTTATAACTTCTTTTACTAATGTACTCGCAGCTTTTTGATTAAGTTACACCTAAAGCAAATTTTTGAAAGCTCTTCTTCATCACACACACACTTTCTGAGATTTAGAAATTTACTTAAACAATGACGCAGGATGTAAACCAAAACATTAAAAAATGGATTTCCTTGTATAGGCGTCACATAAAAATGCATTAAAAATTATAAATATTAAAATAGTCGGTAAGTTGATATTCAATTGTGGATTTTTTGCGATATATGTTGAAATAGGATAAAAAATAAAAATGACAGATTTATACAAACTCTTCAATGTTCAATACTTAATGATTTTTAAATATAATATAATCTTTTTGCTTAAATGTGAAAGTTAGACAGACAAAAACAAGTGAACTTGGGTAAATTAACTAAGCATTGAAGTGGTCACCTCTAAGTTGAATACCATACAAATTGGCTGACCGGATCTCAACTGACCCGACTTGCATCCCTTTTCACTACCCTTACCATAACATTCACCTCCCTATTCTACATTCAGTGACTCCACCAACTCGTCTTGCTTGAATTTTAAAGAGGTAGTCACTTGACCAATGCATAAACATTTTCACTCGTTACAGTAGTCACTATGGACTAGCAAATTACTATCAGTATTTCATCTTGATTTTTACACTGAAGATATGTTATACTTAATCGACAACAGCGAATAATAAAAAATATAGTTTTATTCACTCATATTGTAAAGCATTTTGACTTCTTATTCAGTATTTCAACTAAAGTTTTAACAAGAGCAGCTTCCTTAATAATGAGGATAATAGTCATAAAAAGGAAAATCGACAAGTCACAAGGTGATTGCTTTATTTTAACCTCGCAGTCATCATCAGTATGAAAATATCAAACACGTCTACTTTCTCTGAATATCTTAAAACAATTGAAAAATTACAATCAGTTAAGGACGCGTGACCATGTTTCCGAGTCAACTAAAAGCTTACGAAAGCTCAAAAAATATTTTAAGATCAATTAAATGTACAAGCTAATTGAACCTATTTCTGATCTTACTACGAATTGTGATGAATGTACTATAATTATTTTAAAATAAAAAGGAAACAACTCTCAATTTTATTTTTACGTCTATGAAAATATCTCACATATATTTTTATTGATAATTATAATGAATTAAGATTTTTTTTTTTGTTTTATAAATATTTTTAAATTAAATTGTCAATAATTTGTAATATCCGGAAATTTCTTTTTAAAAAAATCCACACTCTATTTATAAATACTTTATTTTGGAGAAAATCTTTGTGGTAGACGTCACAGGCTAATCACTTGTAGTCGAGCTTAACCGATACAAATAGGTACACAATTCTCTCCAGAATTTTCAACGATGCTATTCTCAAAGACATTTGCCGTTCAAGATTTATCACCAAATGGAAGCTTATACTCAAAGCAGCTTAGCGAGGCAAAACAACAGAGTTAAGCCGCTAAAATTTAACACGGAAAATGACAACACTCCAGTTGGAATTTTGGAAACTTGGAATATTATTACATAATTCCAAACACTCTCATATTGATTTTAAAATAATTTCATAATGTTTTAAAACGACTCTTCCAACATATACAATATTTTACATAATTTGAGTAGGTTACGCAATACAAAAAAATATATTGAATATGTCGCATATATAATATGATTTCATTTCCGATGACAATTTAACTATGTGTCTCTCGTGTCGTTAGTATTCTGGATTAATCGATATACTGAAAATATTCTCTTTATAATACATTTTTGTCCATGAATTAATCAATTTTTATTGCTTTTTACAGTAAACTTATTTACTAACAATGCCTTCATTTTACTCATTTGAACATCTCCTTCAATCACACCTTAAAACCGTTGGACGAATATAATATTATAATAGGTCAATTCATTATGGAAAATTGATATTTATTTAGTCTTTCATTTTACATGCTTCATGCAATCGAATATTAAAATGGTGAAGTGTATTTATTTCTCAATTTTATATATATAGTTTATTAAATTTTATCTTGATTTTATTTATAAAAAAGCAGCAATACTTTTTGGTTACCGGCACAAAGACCTGCAACGTTGAACCAATAAATTAATCTAATCTAGCATTACAAACGCCTTCCTGCTGTCTATCAATGCCGTAATCATTCATCAAGTACAAACCTATTTCTTCTGTCACTCAATGCTCTCTAATAACCACCCTTGAATGTGACTAATTGATGAATCATTTTAACAGTCGGGGAAAAGAGGCGGTGAATTTTTATGGCAACCGTTTGCCGTTGCCGCTGTGATTTTTGTTTTACGAAAAAACTACACTGATGATGGAAATCCTAGGAATCTATCTACATGTATGTGACAAGCAAATCACGAAAAAATCATAAAAATTATACAATTTAAAAAATTTTCAGTTGATTAAGATGTATCACTGAATGATAAAACCTTATATGTTTAAAAAAATATTTAAATTTGATGAAGTATTAAAATAATTTTTAAAGCACGTTTATATATATATATACAATATTTAGGATTAATAACAAATTTAAACAATTTTTGGTAAATTTTATTTTTCTGGGTTAGTATTGGTGGAATCAATATTTTAATTTTTAAATATCAATATGTCTTTTTTCATACCCGTAAATGTGATATGCGATGTTTTTTAATAAAAATTATAATTCCTGACATCTTCGTGGAGGTTTATTGTAGCTAATAATAGTTACAAATTTAATCGGGTGGAACTAATTTCATTCAATTTTCAGTAATAAAACTAAATCAAAAGCTCGTGAGAGTTTTTCTATCTTGTTAGATTTTCAACATTCGTTGGAGAGTTAATAAATTCAAGATTCGTTTTGAACGATTGAAAAAAACACAAAGATCGTTATTCTAACGATTATATCCATTGGAAATTATTAGGCAGTAATTATGGACTCTAGTCCATTGTATTCTGTGATTTAATGGCGTAGGAAGGGATCATATACCTTTTCGGGTTAGTTTCTTTTTATTGTAATTTTCTATCTTTTTACTTATTTAGAGAATATTACTGTCTAAGGAAACGTACTGGAATTGAAGAATTTTTTAAATATATTGAACTATTTTTGTGTCACGCAAATAAGTACCATCTTTCTTCCAACCAGGTGCGGCGAATCAAATATCTTCGAAGTTTACAATTTGTTTATTCGTATTTAACCATTAAATTTAAAAAAAAATTCAGTATTCAACTACAAGGAAGAAATACAATAATTATATAACATTCGTGTCCGTATATATAGTTGCTATTTACTTCTTTTTGAAATCGAGTAAGGCGACCTATTTATATTGTATCCAGTATAATATTTGAAATTTAAGTGCAAATGTATCATTAAAAATATTTTTTTAGTTGGTAACTCCTGAAGTAAATAGAATATGCTTCCAATCATCACCACTTTCTCTAAAGCTCTTGCATCATTAGGTACTTCAGCACGCGTTTCTGAACTTTTAAATAAAGCGACGTCTACAAAACCTTTTAAAAATAATGTATGCTAAACGCATGTTATTAACAAACAGCTTTAACAGCTCAATTATTCTTATAATGTGTAGTTTGTCTTCAAGATGAGAAGCAATATACAAGAATAGGTAACATACGGATAGACGAAGGGCGCGGGGCTTTGTAATAATTAAATGCAGTTTTGAAATAAATTTCAAGGTTAGAGATAAATTTATAATTTTACCCGTATAAAGTTTTGAAAACGAACGAAACATTTTTTTTTAAATATTCTTAAACTCAAAGTTTCTTTAGAAGTGGATTTTCATTGAACACACATAAGTGGGGGATAGTGAAGTACTTCCTTACATTTTTTATGTAATTCAATTAATGGAAAAATCTTTAATATACATTTTTTTATTAAGTGTTTATTATTATTTACAGTTATCTTTTTTTAAATTGATTTAGTAATCAATGCGTATATGGTGCGAATGTTTTTTCATCCAATAAGATATTTTCTTTCTAATTTATGTTTATATTGTAAGCATAAATCAAATGAGTTATTCTTTTTCACATCGATACATCCATCGGCAAATCTATTGAGATTTTTTTTTAATAACCAAACAATTGCGATGATAGTGAATCGTCGTCAAGCGCACTAAAATCTCCGACTAATTATTATTTTGAATAATCGAATGAAATATGCAAACAATACTACTACTTAACTCATTCGGATGAACCCTATGAAGTTACCCAAAAATATTTAGAAATAAGCGGAATAATATAACTCGCTTTTAAATTTTATTGCAACATGCTAATACAATAATTCGTAATCATTTCTTTTCAATACTGATAATTGGCTGTCTCACTTGTACACGTGACGCAGACCTCCTATGTATGTCTTACGTGTAACATATGATTTGATATATTATTTAGGATTCAGAAATAAATACTTGTATGTTCAAAGTCACTTTTTTATTAATAATAAATTTTTACTGTGATAAATTCTTTTTTCTAAATAGCAACTTTAATAATATTGAAAATATAAAAACGGCACGCAATGTGAACATGCCCTTTCACAGGAGTCGACCTAAAATAAACCTAATTTTCTAAACACACATAAAATTTTATGGCGGCAAATATTTGTTGGGTGGGACCTTTGTTTCCACTTGAAAACTATTTTTATTCACCGTTGCGTGGATACGCGGTAGCTTTTCTAATGGCCACTTAAAAAATAATTGCACTTCTAAATCTCACCGGTGTCAAAAGTTAAATAAGCACACAGTTTATTTAGTGTATTCGGAATTCTTATATCTAACTTAACCGTTCAATGTATTATTGTTTTTACGAAAGACGCTAAAAAAGGATTTTTTTTACTATAATTACGAATTGAATTTTACCATTTCAGTTGAGTTCTTTGATATATTACCAGAAATTTTATTGATAAATAATGCTGTTTTATTAACAAATCACATACCAATACAACACTTACCACGAAAGATCAGTGTCAAACTAAAAGTCCACAATTTCTAGCTTAAATCTTTTTCCGATGCCATTATTTTGAAAATCATACATTCACCAACACAAACTTTTGATTGCTATTACTGCCTAGTCAAAACTAATCTTTCCATAATGTGATTTTACGTAGGGTTCTGAGAATCAGATAGTATTTCAATACTTAAATTCGATATTATCTATTACATTGACCAAGTCCAAGCAATTGTTTTTTTTAATAAAAATAAAAAAAAACATTTCGTATAATAGCTAACTCTAGCGAAATCGCCTTTTGCATCAAATATTTATCTATCAACCTGACACATATTTTAGTCACTCGAGAGATTGAGTCATTATATACAGTAACTCCCACCATATATTAAAATTGGAAAACTAATCCCATATTTACCCTACCTTATTTACGTTCATTTTCTTTTTTTTCTTTGTATATGTATATTATTTTTCACATATTTCATTTGGCTTTTATTGAGTAAGTTAACTATTTAATTTTATATGATGACAATATAATTAATCTGATATTGAAATATTGTAATATAAGTGCTATTCCAAATTTCTTTTTGAAGGAATTAACAACGGCTGCTAGAAAAACTGTCGCTTTCATCAAAATATTGCATGAAATATTTTTTTACGTTTGACAAATTGGCAGGATGTTGCTTTCCGGTATCCCACACTAGCATTTTAAATACTGTATGTAATATGAAAAATTATTTTATTTATCCCAAACATTTCTTCTTTCATAACAATAATATTATAGAAATTGATCTCGCTATCGTTATTCATTTCAAACTCATACAGGTGGTTTGTAAAAACTTTACTCGTATATTGCAAAAAAAATGTTTAATTACAGCATAAAATTGTTTAGATTATAAATAATTAATATCAATAGTATAATATAAAAAGAAAAATGTTTATTAAATTATATATACTCCTAAAAATATTGCAAATAAATTCACAAATAAATAAGTAAAAATAAAATACGCGAACATGCTATTATTGTGTATTACGCTCAAATGTTTTACGATTAACTACTTTTTATTTATCAGTATGTTTAGTTGTTTGCAATGCACTACAATAGAGCATTCTCTCCCTCTACTTATTTCTACACATCGTTTTTGTCAAACGTATTTAGTGAATATTGATAGGTTGCATTTACACCTTTTAGTTCTAGACTAAATGAATATCCCTGATCGTTTCAAATAAGAACATAAGAAATAAACAATTTACTTTCAAAATGTGTTTATAACCTATAGACCAAAACTAAAAATAATATGTTTTAGCATGATTTGATTGAAAACAAAACTCGTCTTGACGGTTCAAAATTAATTTGTTCCTTGTATGATTCTTAAGAAAATCTCAAATTCTTTTTATATTACTGAACTATTACTATAAAATAAATAATCAATATATCAAACACCCAGTCTTAAAACTCAAGTAGCCATAAGAAAATAAATATCAAAATACATTCATTGAAAGATTCATTGTAGAAAATACAATCGGCTGTGTTTGCTTTACCAATTGTTGGCCATTTAGCGAGCCTACCTATAGAATTAATGTATTAGTTTCGGTTTTCCGTTTCCAGAAGTCTTTGTTACGCGTCTATTCATCGCAAATGCTCTCTTTTTGTTGCACAACCTGTCTGTCATCAAATTTAGAGCTTTCAATCCAAATGCTTGAACCGCTGCAAAGCTTTAAGCTTCCGAGTGGAATACAAAATAGCTTCGCCCGTAGTTATTTTTCATTTTACATTTGACCGCTTATTGGGGAGTGCCTTATTTTTTTTTTTAACACAGTTTCAAGTAATCGTAGTATTGCCTAATTTGTTCTCAAATATGTGTTTTTATCGTTTTCTATCGACATTCCACCCCAGAAAATATTTTATCATATCAAAATATTCAATTTTAACTCTATAATTTTGGGGGAGAAAAACGAATGATTTAAAAAAAAAAAAAAAAGAATAGAATCAATCTATTTCTGCATAACGTTATTAACGAGATTTTGGAATCATCTATTACACAAATGGACTCAAATTTAAAAAATAGATTACAACATCCTCCTTAATCTAAGGAATTCATTGATCAGATTATCCATTGAACACACTATACACTTGCCGTATATGTTTACTACGTTTAACATATATAATGTATAATGCAGATATATATATATATATATTATTATTCATTTCTCCTTATTCTTTTTTCCGCGAATATATAATATATTAAAATCCAGTGTAATCGAAAACATAACGTACATCAAACGATGACAGCAATTTGCGTTCGAGAATTCGCTTATTATTACCAGTAAATCAAAAAACATTTTGAATAATCTATGTAAAAATGCATACCACACCGCACCCGAGTCATATTGGATATTCGAAACGCGGCGAGTGACGATCCACCTATTTGAATTCGAACATACGTAAAATACTGATGCAAAAAATGACATTTCTCCGTCAAATTATGATCAATGGGGATTTTTCGGACAGCGACCGGGAATGTAATCCTCTATTGGTCGCTTTTTTATCTGCGTGTGCAAAACTTACACTATTATATTAGCATTGTCAGCAAAAGCGTCATCGCCTGGCTTTTGTAAAAGTATATAATATAGCTGTATACCTACATGTGTTTTGCTTTTCAAAACCTTTGCCTGGCCTAATGTAGAATGGTCAACGCCATCGGCTTCAATTGCGGTGCTTAGGGGATTGATTATCAATATGGATCGTTAATTAATTTTCCAACCCATTTATAAACTTACATTGGAATGTAAGAAAGTTTACGTAACATTAAATCCCTTCCACAATCTTATTTCTCAAATGGAAATAAGTGAGAATAATTTGCTAATTAAGAGTCCAGCCATTGTTAATTTTAAGTTTTATTAAAACGGAGAAATCGGTCGACTGAGTGACAGACAGTTTTCGTTAAACGATGCTTGTTGAGATAAATCATTTTAGTAAATATATGCTCCACATTCAGAGCGTATATGACTGTAAAGATTTGTATTTATTTAAACAGCCCATGGCCGATCTCAAGCAATCAAGTGCATCGGTAAAAAAAAACAATCATCTTATTTATATTTTTTTAATTCACGCCAAATATAAAATTATATCGTGGAAAAGTTTTTTTTTTAATTTTTCAAATATCAGTTATTGTTCTATAAGATGCTATTGCGTAAATTTGGAATTTATTCAATACTTATAATAGATACATCAGGTACAAATTTTATAAAGTGTAGTGGTAAGGAATAATATATTTTGTCAACGGTTTCAGAATACAAGGCATCAGTCGAAAGATAAAGAAGATAATATTTATTTATCGCTACTTCAACAAAAAGTTTTTTTAGAAGATGTCAGCCACTAGTGTCGTCTGCCTTCAATTTAATTAATGGGCAACACTAAGTCTCACCGCAAATTTTGACCATATTTTCCACAAAACTATTCTTCTAACATTTTTTTCTAACACAAGTGAGACATCGAGTGAATGCTAATACTGGAACATTTAACAAAGCTTTGGAAGGATAAAGCTATCCACAGACGCTATTTTTTTATTTTTATAAAAGTACGAAACTAATTTTAAGAATAATACTGAGTTATTGAGAGAATTTATTCCAATTGAGGGAATTCTTAACTTACATGTGTTAAATTGTGTACATTCTAAATGTATAAACAGTTTCTTATTTTCATTAAAGGAAAATGATATATTAATATGTGCCAATAAAAAAAATTATTTACTAATAGTCATCACATTTTTTTCATAAGTTAATCATCGCACGTTGTGAATGTTCTTCTCATCTGTCAGCGCAAGGAAAACATAGGAGTGGATTTAAAGATATAATTTTTCAATTATTTGCTCAATATTCAAGGCATTGTCGATATTATATGTTTTATAAATCATCATAATAAACCTATTTACAAGATATCTCAATCCGCAGCATATGGCTTAAGAAAGGGTGAAACGAAAACGGACAGTTGCCACTTGTGTATTTGTTGACTTTAGCGCGTGTTTATTAAATCCCACTTAGATAAATATAGTAATTAAATAACAAATACATATTTATGATATCGACTGAAAGTGCTTGGTGAAATTTCGATATCAATTTTGAATTCAAATTAAATATATATTTATTAAAAGATGCTCTCTGCCTTCTAATATTATCTTGAGGGTTTTTACGAAAATTGATGTATCTTTCCGTAATCGGTAATCGCTTCTGTCAATAGTTTAACTTTTCAGACTTTTACGGGAGACATTAATCTCATTTTTGAGTGCTTTTTTAGTCAATTATTTGAGCTATGTTGCAACTTTTTTTCATATAGGTTGCAGATTATTTTCACAAATCTGTATACCATGATCTTTCACAAGCTATGTTTCTACATGATAGAATCGATCAAAACTTGTTCCAAAAACGTCAAGACAAGTTTATTTAGTTAATAGTTAAGTAGCCAGAAGAAAAAATCACCGAACCATTTTACAACAGAATATAAATATAGTAATATTAAACAATATATCGTTAACAACATATATTATAACTGATTCGTTTACGTCAATATCCAACATTTTTTTTTATGTAGATTAATATTTTTATATGGCTCAAAGGTATTTTTTAATTATTTCGATTGTATCTCCCATACAAAAAAAAATACTATTTATTATCAATTAATGCAATACACAATATATAATATTTTACGACAATACGCTGGAGACATTTTGAATACTTTTCATTTTTTTTTATGATGGTGGTTTTTTAAATTGCAAAATGTGTTGTGTATGTTTATCTCAATGATAATTAATGACCTAATTCCAAATATGAAATGTGGCACTTTATAAAAAAGAAGATAAGGGGACCAAAAATACATTATGCTGTCGCACTCACTAACGATGTAAACGAGTGACGATATTTCAACTTTCGCTAATGGTTTCTGTTGAAAAAGAATTAACAGATTTCTTCTCCAGATAGATTGGTATGCGATAGCATCGATTTAATTTTTGTTCGAATGGCGAATAATAAAATATGCCACTGACTTAATTATGGGGGTTTTCATTATCAGCAACTGTCATCACTACTCAACTTGATTATCCGTAATGTCTTAAAAACCTAAGAGAATATTAAAGTAAATTGTGCACAATATTTTACACATACTTATTTATTAAAGCATTGCAAACCTCTATAAAATACAATTAAACATTTTTGTGTATCTATCTCTTACATTCAGTTATTGTCAGAGTATTTTTTTATACAATCAAAGCTTCCAACTGATAGAATCTTTATTGATACTCTACGTCTCTTTCAACATATATCCTTTAAATAAAAATACCCTGGAAAAAAAAAGGGGGGGGGGTTAATGATAATATATATAAACAATATATATTAAATGACAATCTTCGTTATCAATGAAAGTGTAGTATTTCTTTAATCTATCAAATATTTTTATCTAACCAATAGATGATCTAGTATAACTACTGAAAAAAATGAGAGAAAACAAAATATTGTATGGAAGATAAAGAGTTATAAATTTTTTGTTGTTTAATTCTTCTTTCTTTGCTGTAAGTCAACTAACACGGGTAAATTACTTGCATTATTAGAGTTACAGCTTCAAAGTGATACATTGTCGCTCGACTATTTTCTCAATTAGTTTTTCAGTTGTACATATTCTTAAGTCAGTTTAATACGTATAGCAAAATCTGGGTTATCTAAAGCTAGTTAACATACGTAGTAAATACTCTGCAGAAGTAATAGCTTTCGAGACTGTTCAAAGAGACCTTAATCTAGGAAATAATATACGTCTGGACGTATGTAGCTCTTCATCATATTAGTTGATAAATATTTTCCCCTCTTTGCTTAATATAAGACAAGCCATTATTAACTCTTCCACTAATATATTAAATTCGTATACTTATAGACATTATACACACCTACTATGTAGAATAATCATTTTTAAATACTTCATTTGAGTGCATTTTTACCTTGAAAATTACACTTTCAATGGACCAGGAAAGAGAAATGGTTTCGTAAAGAAAGTATTTTTATTGCAACCTATTTGTGTTTTATTATATTCATACAAAAGCGAAGGGATAATTTTTACCGTTTCTTTACTCCTTTCTCAGCTGCATTTTGTTTGAGTACCGTATTTTTCAACCCTTTCCTTTTACAACTTTCATTTTTATTGTTGTGACCAGTCAAATTCCGTTTTAAATGTTATATTTACCGTATTTTCCAAAATAATATATAATTGTATAATTTCGAATACAGTTAAATATTTCAAGGTTTTAAACTTTGACAGTTATACTATTTACGTATCTTTTAAATTGTCCATGCGATACTTTGGCATTCTAATCTGTTAAAGCGGTTAGCAGTAAAATTTTTGTTTCCAATATAAAAATCTATACGCAGTTAAAAATTTACTTTTATTTGCTCTTATCATGATTCAATTATTCAATTGATGGAAATACAAATTTGTGTCAATATTTTTCCATTTATGTACAGTTTTGAAATTCTGTTCATTTCTCGCAAAATTATGAACATTTCTATTATAATAATCAGCATTAAAAAATCAAAATATATTGCTTTCTCTGGTGCTACAGTCCGGGTGAACCTTGAAACGCATTATTCCAGAACATTACTTTTGTTTGATAATATTTTCGAAAATGATTGTAGTATCATTTATCAACACTGATACGAGAATCGAATCTCAGAACAAATATGTTTGTGATATCATTTTTGATTTGAAATTCATAACCGAATACATATTTGTCCATCATAACTTAAAATTTATATTAAGTGCATCGATAAATTCATCTTCTTTTAATTACTAGAAACGGAAAACGGTTTTAGTAATAATTCTTTGAGTTCTATAAAATGGCATAGTTGAACAATTAGCTTTCAACCAAGCCTGAAATGCCTCACAATTCTCATAGAAGTCCGTATACTACACATTGTTCGTGAATTTTTAGATGTAATTAGATCAAACAATTCGTAAAAAAGTATTGCTTTTATGAATTGGGATTTTTGTTTCATGACTTACTTCATACAATAGTGCTACGACTGGTACTTAAAAACTTTAACTGAATTACGTTGCTTGAAGATCCAGATCATAAAACTTTATTTTTGAGTCAAAGCTGCACACTGCCTCGCTGATTGCTATTTAACTCACTCACAAAATTCAATACACGTTGACTTTACGCATTCGTAAATTGCCGCCATAAACCAATCCATATAACCAGGGAAATCGATAGAAAACTCTTCTAGAAAACACAGTAACGTGTGAACCCTCCCCCTTCGTCAGATTTGCCGGGCAATAAAGCAAATAAACTATTCTCCGACCTTACAAATATCCTCGTGCCACCCAATTTCAATTCCCTACAAAATCCTCTTTATTGGATCGTGCGATAGAAATCGAGACCCCCGATTCGTGAGGCCTGACTAGGCCGGTCGTTAAGGCGGTACACCGCGCCGCGCCGACCGGCCTGGTTATTCGGTTGCGCTTAGGGGTGGGATAAAAAAGAATTACCCGTTATCCGAATATCGATTTCATTAATAGAAAATAGCTTCTTGTACTTACAAGGATATGGATATGGATACTTATCCATAATCGCAATCCATGGTAACTGATATGAATTATTGAGACGAGTGTATTTTGACAAGTTAGCATCAGAACGGATTTACATTTAAGTACGACTAATTGATCAAATATTTATATATCATAATAAATAGTTGTGTATTTATCAGTTTGAATGATTAAGGGAGATATTTTATATATGCTATTATATACATAAATAATCACCGTAACATCAGAAGTTGACATAAGTATGAAAGAAAAATCATAAATTGACTTTTTTGCAATTTTCTGGAATTATCTAAAAAAATGCATGTAATATAATAGTTAGGCAAAACAAGCATTGCATCATATCAGTATAATAATTTCAAAGAATTGTCGGTAAACTTTAACTACTGTATTGTATATTATTATATCAAAGCTGAAGGTTTTATCCGAATGAAAATTTTTCCATTTTCTTTGAACAGTTCTTTATTACTTGTCAACTGTTTTCAATGTGGTTGACATAACACCAACTAAATGATAATATAATCAATTAAAAAACATTTATATTTATTTGAACATAATGTCATTAATTTTTATTAACATTGGTTCCGAAATATCCAGTACCCATTGAGCCCATCACTATTTTGGATTGGTTTGGTTCTTTAGTTTGGTTGTCGAGTGGCAGAAGTTCGGTTCCCCGCGCGGCCCACGGCCTGTCGCTTATCTTTATCAGCTCCCGCCTTATTGGAGCATAAAATTCCGATTTTATTTTACAGCTCAGCCCCGCGCCGAACGGGTTGCCCCGTCGGGAAGTTTTTGGGTTTTACGTTTACGGCAATACGCCGGGATTACGGGAACCAGTGCTGGATCGCTGCTAAGATTTTCCATTTTCCCCAAGAAAAGCTCTTTATTTGATATTTACAAATATTTTCAGAGGTTACGACTAAAATATGCTCGTTATATTAACCACTAATGCCACAAACAATGTTCATTCCTAACGAATGTTTGCTGGTTTCCATTAAAGGTACCAATTATCATGAATTCTACGCTAATTTTACATTTATAGCCCTTCGCCTAAAATTTTATATCAAATGCTATATTGCATGTATAATATGCTGTTGAGAGAACGGATAATCATGTTTTACGGACTCGCATCTGGAAAAACAAACAAGTATATTGAAATAAAAATCTCTTGATAACAACTTACGTCAAAACTTAACAGTAAATTCTAACCATATAACTCTATTTTGTCGCAATCAAAGTACAAAAGTGATTTATTTTAAGATATTATTACGATAAATTATTAAAATATGACTCTGCAAAGTACAGTGAAACCACGACCAACTGTTCTCGCACAATAAATAGTTGACATCCATAAGAACAATGTTAAGTAATCCCGCATTAACCGTTCCCCGATTTATCGATTTCTTCAATCTGTCGTCTTAATATTAAGGTTCCGTCTCAAATATTATCTCGATTGACCGGTTTCGGTAAATAAATCTTTCTATCCAATACATTTTGTGAATTTGAACACATTACCTTATAATGAACTAATGAAATTAATGATGAAATATTTAGCTCGCTAAAATGTCATGTTTCACAAGAAAAACTTTAAAACACTATTCGATCATTTCAATAAATAATATTTAATTAATTATACTTTTACAAAGCCATTTTTTTAAGCCCCATTTTTTCGAAATTAAATGGGGGGATTTAATGTTTTTTTAAAGATTTATTATTTTATTATTATTCTAAACTTTCCCGCATTTTTCGTTTTAGGGTTTCTTGAAAAACGTGGAATCGAGGTTTTACTGTACTACAAATATAAAAGATTAATTTACTCCAAGCTAGCATTTACCACCTATCGCTTTTTGTTAAAAGATCTATTAGATATTTAAGTATATATATTAAAGCATATTTTAAATCTTCAGTATATTTTATATTTAGCACTTGTCGTTGATATTACATACAAATTAGAAAATATATCATTTATAAGAAAAAATAATTTTATTTGACATACTTACTTGTCCCTGTACTTAAGACCGTAACTTTAATACGTTTCTACGTTTCTCTAGATTACAGCAAATTCATAGGTAAATGATTTTTTCCAATAGGTCTCTGTTCGTGACGGTTGCGCCATCTATAAAGACTTGGGGTGACGGCCGTATAAGTAAAGTTGGCCATAAAGCGTCGATATGGCGCGACTCGTAACTTATGCTTAGTTAAGACCTACCCCCGTTCGATTACCGGTTTATGTTTGTTTCTACCGTGATACAAATAGATTGGTACTTTTAAGATTAACATATTACACTCTTACTTGGTAATTTGTATTATCGCATAAAAGCAATAATGATTACTGAAACTCGTTTCTAATGACTTGCAAAATAACATAAGTATGGTACAAATTCCGCATAAATTCTTAATACATAGTATAACGCAAAAAACAATGAAAAATGTGTTATTACAACCTAATTCAGATATCATAATAAACTACTCGCATCGTTTATAGCAGATTAGATTATGTTTTTTTCTGTTTTATAAGAAAGCGATGAAAGAAGTTTGGGTTGAATTGATTAAAGAGCGCTGTGTTCATCTTAAACCCGCTGACTGCTAGTATTGATAACTGACACTTAAAAATATAAGTGACTTAACATTGGTGAAAGCTTTTATGTACGAGCTAATTTTAATTTTCAAATGCAGCGTGACTTTTTCTGACAGTCTTCACAAGCTTTATCTTCACCAAAAAAATACAATACATTTTTAAATTATCAGTGATAACATCCCATTGACATATGCACAGTGTCATAAATAGTCTTATGAAAGAAACTCTTATTCCAATTGAATTATAAATGAAAACAAGTGCGAATCTTTTATGCATATATATATATAAATATATATATATATATTCTGTATCGAATTGAAGTCAACATATCGTTTTGCATACTTTCTTAGACACCAACAACACTATCAGCTGATGTTTTCGTATCTTGTGGCCAAGGCTGCAAGGCTACTGCAGAGCCTATTTCTTGAACTTCATTCGCTAAACAATAAATCCTGGATTTTGTTTATTAATGTCCAAAATTTCACGTAATTATCTAATTCTCACAATACTGTAAATTGAATTTTATAAAATTAAGTTTAATTTAAAATTAAAACACGTAGGTCTATCAAATGTTTATTCATAATAAATTTGTCTCGTCGTTACCTTACGACTGCCAAATAAAACTATCAAAATGTAAACAAAATAAAGTAGTAAAACATCTTTCAACTTTGCACTAATCTTTAAATCGTTATCAATTATTTATCTTGTATTGTTATCTACTAAAAATTGTGTGCGAGTATTTTTACCCAATTTTAATAGTTGCCAACCTACGCCAGTCTACAGACAATATATCAAATTTTGTTTGAAATCAATACTGAAAATTTATATCTTTTTAGTTTGTGTCAAACCTCAGTAAGTATATAGAAGCGAGCATTTCACACGTAATTCTATTAGTTTGTGAATGGCATTGTTTGGTTTTTCTACGCCTATTCATGTTGGCGAAATATATAAGTCAAAGTGTGAGGAAGGCACATTAAAATTGTTCGCTTTTATTTGTCAATGAATGCTTCTCATGATTAATACTTTCAATACAAAACTCTCCTCACACGCCTACGCAGTGTCACAACTCAACTTTTTCAATGGACTACAATTTTTGCGTTTCAGCTTATCAACTTTTATTGCCATAAATATTTATTTATAGTCAAATTTATAAATATTAATAGTTTTGGGTTCTTTTTTCATCAGTTCATCTTTTTCGATATCCATTTATGAAAAATAATTTCTGATACTTCCAATTAAATTTCAGTAAAATATAAACACGTGGTTTTTAGTGTTGTTGGCAACAACATATTTACCAATACCCAGATAGTAAAAAAAACATCCCCATTCATGGCTTAATTTTAGTATCGATAAAAAACTCGGCTTTGACAGCACAATACAGCTGTGCGATGAATTAAAGGATTTTTTTTATTTTTTGCAAAAGTGCAAAAACTTACTTTTAAGTAAGTTCCTAAAAAGTGTGATACAGTTGGCCCAGGTGAGGGAATTTCTTCGAATAAAATCTCTTGAAGTTAGTATTGAAAAGCTCACCGCACTACATCCCGCGGTGCGCGGTGCGTTTTATACACATACAGAAGCTTTAAATTTGTGGGCTTCGTGAAGGCCCTATTACATGGGTAAATATTCTTTGAGACAACATTGACTTAGACATAAATTTGTTGTATATAATTCCCTATCAACTCGTTGTTAGATTGGAACTTTTTTGGTAAATTCTGATACCTAATAAACATATTGATAACCATACATTTAAATTATTAACTATTTTAAAAGTAAACTACATCCGTAAGCCTCAAAATTTGGTAGCAACAGTATAATGACAACTTCTATCACTACAATAGCAGAATTCAACTTGATATAATTTAAATCACAAGAACATTAAACCTCAGAGTTAAAAGTGTTCTCATTACCAAATTAGAATAAAACAAACTGCCACAGAAAATTCATTGTCAGTAAAATATTTCTACTTTGAAATAAATGGAAGAACTGTCTATGTGATATTTTCTTGCCGTGGCTCACATTTTTTAATCTATTTATCATAAATCAGCTTTTTCCCAGGTATGCGAATCCTGGTCTCATTTCTGAAAATCTCCAAACATGTAAAGACGTATTCATTACAAGACATTTATAGGGTGTGCCGAGTGATTTATTATGTGGACATATTTCTTTGTAACTTTAAATGTTTATTTTGAGATGTTATATAAAGTATATACCTATTGAACTTTTGTAATTCACCTTCGTATCAATATAGTTAGTGAGTAGTCATTATTGCACTAAAAATAATCGATAAAATTATTAAATGGCTTTTTCGTAAATTTTAAATTAAATCGATAGAAAATCACTGCTCACTAAGTGAAACCGTTTTCACACTGAGAAGTTTGATTGAAAACCAGCATGCAAAATTTTTTGATATTATACACTTCATAAAGTGATGAAAATAAATTAGAAAATGTTGTCAGTTGAATTATATCTAGTCTTATATATATACTACTGAAATTCTGCATCAGGAAACTCTAGGCTCTACATTTTGTAATAATATTAAACATTATTTTAAAAAAACTAAGAAATATGTTATAGTACGTTATTCTTTTTTTTTTCGTAAGTTTTCTATAACAATAGATAAAATAAAATATCTGGCCAAACGAATCAAAAGGTGAATATAATGTACAATAATTATTGATTTATGTGTTAAATACTTTCTCAAGCGGCACATTTGTGTTTACAAAACATTTCTTGCGACATTGTCACAATGAATGAATGAAACATCCATAAAGAGGTCTGCGCACAATAAAACCGAACTCTATACGATCAGAGGATAATGGACTTTTTGACTTCAAATTCTTGCGAATGACATAAAAAACAGAATTCGCTGCGAAAGAAGATGCCCCTTTGTCTGACAGTCGAAGACGATGGACCTAAGTAAATATTAGGAATAGCTTTGAAAATATTACTTGGCTTTTACCCAACACGCCCACTCCGTGTGACAATCAATGCGATAAAAATGGCCATTAATAATTTACATCGGTTTGCAGTTGCGTGATGTCTCTATTATTTATTTAGTTACATATTTTCTTTCATATTTCAACTCCGACTATTTTTTTTTTTTTTGAAGAATAGTTATAATTTCTATTGCTTAATGCGATTCATACAAATCCTTTATACTTTAAAAACCTATATTATTGATCGAACGGGAATTTAATCAGTAAGACTTCATCAGTAAAAAAAGTGTTTTAGATCTATAACGAAAAATATGAGGTTAAAACTTAATTTATCTTCCAATATATTATAATTCCAATATATATACTATATATGAACCCTTTAGATGAGGTTCGAAAAATAAATACTCTTTCACTTATTTATATATTAAAATATGTATACATATTAATTATATTATTTTACATCGCGAAAAATTTGTAGGACCATTTATTTAACGGAAACATACAACAATTTTTCAGATGCGCGTTCAATATGCTATGATTTTTATAATTATGTACTTAGGTCAGAGGTCTTTAACTTGTATTCCGAACCATGGAGGTTCGCGAGTCAAAAAAAATGTTATTAGTTTACTTAATTAGTAGAGTAGCGTTAAATCAAATAGCTTGCCAAATGAATGAGAGGAAAAAACATATCGAGATATTAAGAGATTCATCGTCATTATATTCAGTAATTATAACACATTGAAATACTTCAAATATTATTTAAAGTATATTTTTCTCTGTATCTCTCAGTTAACAGTTGATAATACCTACTTAGAGTTTTGTATTTTTTTTTAATTACAGCGCTTTGGTCAAGTTTTGAAGCTCATATTCATGAGCCGAGCTTAAAATCTTTTTTCTAAAATAAATATAAATCAGAATGTGAAAAATATAATTCTCTTTGTATCAACAATACTGCAAGCAACACCTCCATACCTACTCTAAAAAATTGGCAAAGCATTTTTTGTTTGCTATTTCAACAATGTTTACGTACCGAGTGAGAATTGAAATTCACAATACAGTTTTATCAATAAAAAAAATATGTGCACTTTTCATTCATATCAAAGTGAAATAAAAGCTCTGCTGTGCTATCGGATTCATATTGATTTTTATTCAAAAGGAGTGATTAATTTTATATCCAATACCAAAAACTGATTTTTACCACTTCTTGTTGACAACTTGTAGAAGATCAAAATACATAAATTTCATGAAAATCGTGGAACTCTCGCTAAGTGTGCAACATCTTTGTTTTCAGTAGTTAAATCCATGGTTTGATCTTAGTATGAATATTCTTTTATTAAAATAACAGTATGTGTTATTAAAAATATTTCATTCATTTTTATACGAAGACAGGTATGTGTTTGTAAATTTTAATAAGTTTGCTCGCTAATCTCCATGATCCTAAAACGGAGCGTAGTGAAAGAAATATGCTTATCACAAATCCTACTTTAGCCCTACCCTTCAATCATAAATGAAAAATAATGAACGACTAAATAAAAAATCAAATATTATAAAAATTTCATCTTAAAATATGTAAAATACTTACCGAATTCTCTAATTCATCTTCTTATAGATTTATATATATATATATAGTTGCATATAATTCATCAAAATTATTTTTAATTGAGGTATTATTTCTGGTTACCAGAATAAAACGCGTCACATAGTCTTTATAAAATGCAATAAAAGTTGATGGCAGCTATTGTAAAGCCATCCGACCGGTCTGCAGCGCATTTATGATAATATTATTTAAAACCGGGCATAATCCATCCATTAATCACTATTATCTATGAAATGGAGCGTAAAAACACACATCATTTGTCAGTTTTATGCATTAATATTTAATGCAGGTAAACTGCAGTGAACTGCATAGAAAGCTCACACGTGTTTCGTTTTGTGACATATTATTTGTCATTTGCGAATGCACTTATCCTGTCAGGGATTTATTTGTGACGGGCGTTTTATCAATTGCGCATATCGTACTGAATATTCGAATGATGCATTCATTAAGTAAACATTTTTTTATATAAAATTTCAATGATGAATATATTCATCTTGGACGTAGTTAGGGAGCAAATCCACTATGGTGGAACCGATATGTGTCGTTTTTAAAGGCCGTTCTTTACTGTTCATATTTACTGGGATTAAAAAAATAACGGCAAATACGGAAAATAATGAATATGAAAACGATACAGCGGGATCCCATTAGAATGGCATGTATTAATTTAAGGACAGTTATTATTAAACTCCGACGTATCTTAGTAATATTAAACTAATAAAAACATCATAAGACTATTACATAAAAAAATAATATACCACTTCTTCGACCATATCCGCTCCCTAAGTAAAGCATTTGGGCACCATGTGGCGCCTCAGTGATTTTCTATTCCCTGCCTATTGCTTTACTTAATCCATCAGTTACGTATAGTACCCGACAGTTGCAGTGTTCGTATGAAGAATCCAACGTTGGAGTCTCTGACACACATTTTTTATTAATTATTTCCACAATATATATTTTTGATCAAGACCGGTTTCGCTCACCGTGAACATCATTTTGTCAATACTCACGATTAAATAAACCGGTCCTGATATTGTGGAAATAAGCACCATAAAATGTGTTTTTATTATTTAAAACATCTTGCCTTTCCATCAAGAAGTGACAGTTAACACCTTAAAAGTGACTGATAAACTTTAATATTAATTCATAGTTTTGTCCGTACCAAAATATCGGAATTTTCATTCACATCGTGCTATAACATTATTTAATTAAAAGTTCTTTCAGACTGTGACATTTATTTAGAACAGCAACCTAGTTTTACGATTTGTACAATCGTGGATTACGTCTTCCGAAACATGTTAGGAATATACTAAGCTTTGTGTATCAGTTAATAATGGCGACTGGTGTGGCAAGTAATGACATTGCTATACATACTTAACACGAATGCAGAATTAACTAACTAACACGGATGCTCTCTACCCCAGTGGTTACTATTGGTATGAGTCCGCGAGAGGGTGAGATGGGAGGGTGAAGCGAGCCTAAAAGTCACGGCAACCTGCCCTTGCGCGATAGATCGAGCTCATTTGCGCGCCGCGAATTTACCATTTATCAACGTTTCCGCCAAATTTACGGTCAGCCCATCGGGAATGTTGAACCTAGGGAGTATATATTGGATCTCCACTCTGGAAAAGAGAGTAACCGCATCGCACCTCATTTTACAAAAAACAAGTACTCGCATAAATTTGACATTTCGGCCGGCTTAGTTACAGGTTTCGGTCAGCATTTGCCCCACTGAAATCAACTGTCTGTTTATTTTGGTATTTTTTTCAAGGTTTTTCATTCATTGATGAGATCTTCAACACTACGTTTCTTCGGCAATGTTAGCCTCATAATGCATTAGCAAAAAATATGTACATACTTTCAAAATAAATGATTTTTTTATTACTTTATAAAATTTTAAAACAACTAGTATTTTTTTTGCGTTTTCTGTTTTGTGTCAATAAACGGACTCATTTCATGTATAAGAGATAACATATATATTTCTTGCCCTTAGATTTTACCCTACTTGAATTTGTCATCAATCCAGTAACATTTTCCTATCATGGTGGTTAAATATCATAAAATCGGCATACGTCTCGAACATAATCGCAGCAGCGTAAGATTATGATGGGTTACCTCCTTACCACTTAGTACTGAATAATATTCTTGTTATGAAGAGCTTTTTACGGCAAAATAACATTTTTACTACCAAGCTTCTGTCCGTATCGTTTACTTTATATTTTATATTTAATTCAAGAGCCTCAATGTGGTGAGAATATAAAAATATAACTACGAAAAGTGTGTATTATATAATATGTTTTTAAGCACTCTGATAAGTTGCATTCATATATTGAAACAATTTCTACAACGCCTGAATCTTAAAAAACCAACAATTCATTACCAAAGACCGGTATAAAAACTAAATACAAATGTTATATTTTTTATTACTGAATAAAAAATTCTCTTATCGGATTAAGCCCTGAAGTGCAATGAAATGCATTCAACCTATACACAATAAATGCATCAATCGGATGTACGAAAAACGTCAGTCTTCGTCATTCGTCACAACAAAACTGTGAACCGAAAATATCATCAAAGGGTTTTTCATACTTTCCCCTTGTGGCCATATGAATACCTTGTAAAGAACAATAAAGATCGTCATATTATTTATTCATCGCTTATAAAAGGCGCTGGGCGTGATACATTTAGCCTCATTCTGGCCAATTCAATCATAAAAGTTTTTCTCAATAGAAATCTTTGAAAGAGTTGTTACATTGATTCCGGTTGTACAATTTTGAAAGGAGAACCCAACCGTCGTCGATGTAAACATAAACCCTTCAAAAAATTAAGACACTCATTGTTGTATAGATCATGTTTGGCATTCAACTTTTTTATGTTTTGGGTTAAACTTTTTGCAGTTTGCACAGATGATCAATCCAATTCAAAAAAAAATGTAATACGTGACAAATAATATAATATAAACATACAAACATATATATATATTGAAGCTTTTATTCAAACAAAACGTTCATTCAATTGAAATAAATATATTTTATTTACAAAATAAATGTGATCATGATATATATTATTTAAAATAAATTCTTGATGAAAAGACATTTTAATGAGAAAAAGCACAATTCAAATTGCGTTACGCACTTTGCTCATCACTCAAACGATTAATTGATAAAAAAAAATCACGGATATCTAAAGCGGTTTAAATATACAAACAATATTTTTAACTGTCACATGTAAGTAATTACCCATTCCCAAAGTGGCATTCATTCATTTAATTTTGAAAAATTCTCATTAAGCATTCTTAAATTATTCTAAAATTTTTACACTGTAACTGTTCGCTCTAAGTCATAAATACTTAATAAACTATTTAAACGAAGATAGTACATCATTAATGTCTCATACAAGGTTAATTAAATAAAAATATCAATATATCACGAAACGAAATCTTTTTGATTAAAATAAAAACACTGGCATTGACATCTGTACGTAAGTAGCAAAATCTTTGTCTAGTCTGGAGAGTAATAAAGTTTCACGGAAAAATGAAAAGTATTTTGCCAAATTGCAACAAGCATTTAAAATTCTTTTTCGTTCTTTATTATTCTGGGAAATTTAACAATTTTTAAGAGTATTCCGAATTCACTTTTCACCACCTTTTTCATAATATTGATAACAAAATAGATATTTATAAAAACCGTGCCCAATCAAAGGTATCGCAATAAAACATAAAGAGTTGTATATATATAACACAATATGTTTCCCAATAATAAGCAAAAAAGTGCTTAACATGGAAAATATGGAATTTAGATGTTACCATTAATAAATCAGGTAACTTTTACAATCGCTAATTAATTTTCTATTTATAAGTAGCAAAAACGTAACATTTGCACAATATTATCAGCTATCGCAGCGATCGGGGAACCTGGGAAAATTACCCCAAATGAGGTACAAATGAATTTTTTTGTGGTTTAAAGGAAATTTGTCTAATTTTCTGTTTTAGAAACACTTGTGAGACTCAAAATGAAGGGGTAGTATCGACTTACGCAAAAATATTTTGAGTAAAGGTTAAAAAAGTTTACCGACTGCTTATCTATCGGAAATCACTTAAAAACTACAGGAAAAATTATTTCCTTGATATTTTGAACATTTTTATTTTTTCAAAATTTTGGACACCCGATGCATATGACTTAAATAAATAACAATTTCTTTTAATATCTTTGTAGTTGATATTTTCGCAACGGATGTTCATTATCAATCTCTTTCGTGATACACGTATAAACCTATTAGTTAAGATGGATAGAAATTTAATTTATAATTATGCAATAAATTATTTGTCACTTCTGACTACTGATTTTTTTAGCGATTAGGGCCAATACTATAAAAAAAGAACATCTTCTTCTATACGTCGTATACTTAAAAAAAAATTATTGTATGAATTTTAGTTGAGATGAATCAATTAATAGAAGAAAAATATTTGCTATTAAATACGCCACTGGCGCACTACTAAGCTTATGCGATGAAAAAATAGTGTACCTGTAATCGGAATAAACAAGAATTTCCAAGTGAGATTTATATTTACATTCTCGGACCTTTTCTGATTCTGATTCATGAGTTGAAAGTGATTCTGGAAAATATCTTATTACATTCAGCGATGTCGCTGTATGCATTTAATCCAACCTTAAAAATTCAGATTTGATTGTTTTTAAAATAAATAAATTTTGCATCGTTTGACATTAAAGTAATAATTCATCTGTATTCCAATCTTCAAAACAAACCACGTTAATATTTTTACTCTTAAAATCCTTGAAATACATTTTTCTTAGGACGATATAATTCGTGACACCATACTATGTTTTTTTTATGATACAGTTGTGTCAATACAATTTATTGACAGTATGTTTGAGGTCGTAAAAAATACCCATGCATGTCTGCATTATGTGTTGGCAATTGATGTTGGAATGAACAACTATGATGCTTATTTATCAAGCCCAAATAAAAATTTATAACAATATTAGATAAGCAAATTTAATCATTAAACAATAGTTCCAACCAAAATCGTGCATTACTAAAAAGTTTCACGAGCTATAGATAGATGTCATTAGTAATATCATTTGGTACCTCTGTGAAAATGTGTTTGAACTATTATTGATGTATACAGATCTCGTTCAGACTATTAAACAGAAGATGTCAGTAACGAAAGTTTTATTTATACAAAATATATTATTCCGACATGCCAATAATATCAGAAATATATTAATTATTATTATAAAATAAATTGTTTTGGTATAAAAAGGTTATGAGCATTGTTCGTTAATGTTTACATACATTTTGCAATTTTATATGCTGACATAGTTCAGATGAATTAATTTGTTGACAGTGCTTTTAATGTATCTACTGATGGAAACAGTGACTATCATAAGAAATGCCAAAATTTACAAGCAAGCTAAATTTTAACGATAACACATATGACTGCAAAAGAATATCATTAAATATTTTTATTTCACGGTCTCAAAATCTGAATCATTTTACTCACCCTTACATATTTGTCCAAAGAAAAGTAGTTCAATATATCCATTCTCTTGGTACTTATCAATTGGTACAACCGTCCATTTTCCTGATATAAATTTATGTTTTTTCTCAAACCGCGGTCACTTAGATACAAATCAATTTCAGTATGGACGATTAACAGCTATCAGCAACCGAATTTGAGATGCTGATCATATTATTTGATAATAACCGAATAGCGAAAAGGAAAAAGTCATGCGCAAAACAATGATTTATTAGATGGATTTGTTAGCCCCGTCGGATGTGCTGACTTGCATTATCTTAATTTACTTTCTCCACACTTATAGTTATTTTGTGAAGTTGGCTGTATCTACACTAAAGTGGGTATTTGGTCGATCGCCAAGTAAAATTTAGTCGATCCCAATTACAATTGGGAATCGTGGAAATTTTTTAAAATTTTGCATATGGTAAAAATAATTGAAAATATATTTATAATATCATTTGAAAATATTTAACGAAATTTTGAATTTAAAATATGGATGCTAAATTTATTAAAAAAACTTCTTACTCAATTCTGACGATCTGAAGTCAATCGCCATGAAAATTTTAATTAAAAGTAATTCACACCCTCAATAAGATTGACCACTTGCTATGGTGTTTCAAAATCATAGCAACTGACTTCTAATGATAATATGAGAAGATTATTTTTGGTTAATTTTACTTGGCATGAATAAATTCAAAAAGCGAATATGATATTATGCAGAAAAAAAATGCGAGAATCGATACAAATAGTTTATTAAAAAGGTTATTGCTTAGTACTGCCTATTTTCCCTGATTTCAATATAATGTAAGCATTATTTTCAAAATTCATAATGGTGATTGGGATCTATCGAACTTTGGTTTGCTAAAAACTCTAGTGACTATATAAAAAAAAGATTTTTTATAGTCACTATAATGCAGGCAATCAAGGCTTAAAAATTTTCCATGGTAAAAATAGTTACTGAATTATTTTCTCAAAGATGCTTCAGCAAGAGGCGAAACACGTGCAATATTAAGTAAGACTCCAAGTGGAATTACAGAATTATCAAAGTTAATTTTATACAATATTAACAGGAAAATCTTTGTAACGCTACACAAACCTCGTATAAGAAGATTGTAGACACGTAACGGATGGAGATGATGTAGTGTGTATAATTTCATCTATGATGTCTTATATTTCATAGGTTTTGATGATTAATGTTTAATGACAAAAGAGATTATTAAAGTTCAAATAACTAATAGACATACAATCTAATAAACTAAGTAGACACTGGTATTAGACGGGCGGGACTGGTATGGACTGTTCATTGGTTATTAAAGCGACTCTTCTGTTGTCATAACATGACGCCCTAATACCATCAAAGCAAAACCTCCTCTCTAAGCTTAATTATTGCGCAAACAATCTACTCGAAATGAAAGCAATATTGAAATTCCCGCTTCCAAAATATTATTACAATCGAAAATATTATTTTAATTCATATTTGAATAATGTCATATCATTATAGATTTCTAATAAGCCAAATGTGTTCAGAAGCATATCATTATTATCTTAAATTTGGGAACACTATCTATAGAGTAATATTGTATTAAACTTCCTTTTAGAAATGTGTGCGTGCTGCGCACAGCATTTTAATATTGTTATTAGGAAATGCTTTTCGAATTGTAAAAGTATTAATAAGTATCCAATTTGTTTGGTGAATTCGGTGGTAACTTTGACGAAATCTATTTAATGATACTTACACGTATAATTTTCACCTGCATTTTTAAAGGTTCAAAATATAAAACTTTCACATCGGTAATCCTAAAAGTACATTGCTTCAATTGTCGAAATTGGTAAACAAAAAAAGTATTAAGCTGTATTCCAAAACTTACTAAAATATTTATCGAAATATTATCGAGACAGGGAAAAAAATATCCATTTCCTCGGACATTCAAGGCAAAAATTTGAAACAGGCATAACGTTGCTACGCAACAGAATACACCCTGTACGAAAATTGTGAAACTGTAGCAAGTAATTGTGAGTGCAACGTTGAGTAACTTTAAGAAATGATATATCGAAATTACAAAAAAATCTGTAGAAAACATTAAAGCAAATTTTTATTTCCCTGCGCCTCGAAGCTTGAGAGCTAGCTAAGTTTGGGCCGGCAAACTTCGTTGTAGACGAGGACAGCGTCCGAAATAAATCGGATTACTTATAAAATGAACTTAGTCTAAAGGGGTTCAGTATCTTAATACTTAAAAAAGTATATTAATATGAAACCCTTTTTTGGCTTTCGCTTGTTTGTCTACACACTCAATTTTATATATCAATAATCTGATGAAGTAAAGATTGCGAGATTATGGAAAATCTGTGAAAGAGCGTGATAAAAACAACAAAAATATTTTGATGGCATCTTGTTATTATATTGTATATACTCATGCCAATATAATACTACATCGATGAAATGTTGAAAAACTGTTAAAAAATTAATTCACGAAAAAAACTATGAAATTAAACCACCCAACCAATATGAAGCTCAAAACAATACATTGATGTACCTTTTAAATGCTTTTTTTAAGCTCAAGCTTATACAAAACATGAATGCGAATTACTCTTAGTTTTAGGAACTGAATGAAAAACAAATCAACAATAATGTTTGAATAAAATATTCGCATAGTATTAAATATCAGATCTCATGAGTAATTTTCTTTAATAAATAATAGTAATTGTTTTGGTGGAAAGATTGGAGATATTTACATATAAAACAAGCTTAAATTTATTAGGTATACACTCTCAAGCTGGAATCCATGGACATTCAAGATGCCCTTACAATGAATTAAACAATAAAAATGTACACATTTTGTGTGTCATATTTCATTAAATCATACTCTTGTTGATGGATAAAATATTTCTACTTAAGATAATAAAATTTTAAAATCTTATAGTCCATTATGACAGCCGGAAAGAAAAATTATTGAACGATCTCTGCGATTGGTTTTAGGACAAGCCAAATGGGTTTTAGATGTAACATTTTTTTGTAAAATTGAGGCGTTGTCACAAAAGCAGTGATGTTATTAAATAGTCATGACCTCACAAATATTATGAGGACAAAATATGCTTATACATACTTAAAAAATTAACAAAACTGTTTATCTACATTCAAAATCTAGCTTAAATCTGTATAACCAACTCATGAAAAAATCTTGAAATAGGCATATTTATTCTCTTGGATAATTCGAATCTCATATCGAATAATTTATAAAGTATATACCTTCAATAACGCCTTGTATAGCACAAGAGATTGAATGCTCAAGTTTTTCAATCAGCAAAACGTTAAGGTTTTTATGTCGTTGACTTGAATATGTTTTCTTTGAACGCAGAATACATTTGTCCCATTGGATATTCTAATTAAGATTCTCATACAAATATGCTGAATTACATTCGAAAACGTTTTTGTTTCGTATTTAGGAAATGACATCGGTCTACGGCTTGCGGAAAAAACAAAACAAAAGTTTTTATGATTCATGGAACATTTCGTCTATCCTTCAAACATATACTCTCTATTATTCATATTTTTATGGGTCCGCTTATAACTACCATTTTTTGATATAGCGATTCAACTACTCTTTGTAACTTGAATTTTCTAAAGATTGATTCAATTTAATATTATCGTTTTATAACTTAAATTTATATATAGCAAAAACTAATTTACAATTCAATCGATATTCTTTGACACATCGAAAGCATCGTACAATCCATATCGTGAAAGTTGTTAAAATATTGAAAAAAATTTATGAATATTTAAATAAGACACATTGGTAACTTGCCTTCTAGTTCTACTGTGACAAAAAATTCAACATATCAAGCAAAATAATAAAATTATAATAATAGTATTATCAGTTACGATATCTGGAGTTAAGATAATTTTATGGTTATATCTGATAGATAGATAAATCATGAATAAGGCTAATTAATATCATAGAAAACCCATATAAAATTTAAATAACGGTTTTGTTGATATTTGCACGTGCTGTTTTGTAACATTCGTATTGTCAGATACGTTGCCTAATAATAATTAATATTAATATAAACCTCATTATTATTAACAAATAAATTTTGCCGGAGTCGTCATTCTTCTTGGTCAATTTAAGTGAGAAAACATTCGTGTTTTGGATGACCATCTGGTGGGCAGAAATTGTATTGACATACAAAGCCACATGTCTCGTATACCTGAAGGCGAGTCGCGTGCGAGGGCCGAGTAACCCCTTATTCAATCCTATGCCACATAATTTGTGCGATTTTTCGGCAATCGATTTATTGTGAAAATAAGCGAAACTATCGGAGAAAGCTTCGTTTTTTTTCCTAATAGATCATGTTAGTATATATGAATTCTATTGACTGTAATATACATTTATTATCCTAGTGTTTTCTTTACTGCAACTGTTCTCGCGGAGTAAATTTCATGTGACATCAAAGAGATACAGCTTAAAAACAATGTTTCAGAAAGTATACTCAATATTTTCAACATTTCAGCGTAATTTCTTTTTGTCTACAACGCTCAAAAGAAAACTATGGGAGTTAAAATTAGTAATATCTATTCCGCGTGCATTCTAATCAATATATAATATACGTTTTTTTGATAGTAAATAAAATTTAATTTGTGATAATTTCAGTTAAATTTAATATATACTGAGAGTTCTTGAAACAATTTCTATATTAAATTTGAATCGTGTATACTCTGTACACTTCCACACGCTTTGTCAATCGCGGTCGGGGTTAAGCATTGCTATGTCTTCATAGAATCTAATTCACAGATGCACTTTAACTGAAAGTCAGTAAACAGTTTATCGCATTTATATAAAAGACCAATTACGAAAAATAAAGACTTAGTCTATAAGGCAAAACCCAGGTCTTAAATGAGCTTGAATGATTCGAATATAAGGATATCATTAGAATTATTTGATTTGTGAATTAATATAGAATCTCATTTGTGAGACTGTCTTGTAAAGCTCTGTAAAAAATATTCCTGAATTATTATTATTCATAGCTTATTTTAACGAATTCAAACCCCAAGGAAGCTTGCGACGTTTTTTTCAAATGGTTCGATACTTGAAGCTTTTTCTAGATTATAAAAATATATTATTTGTTCGTTTTTATTAATTTATGAGTAATCATGTCGTGCATTTCCATGATCATAAAAAAGTATCGATGAAATTATATAGATTTTTATAAAAAAGGATAATAATTACAAATATTCAATCATCATATGTAGATCAAAGCGTTTTTAAAGCAAATATTTACTTTTGTAATTTTAACTTTACAAAATGCATATAATCCATTCATAATTTTACAAACTCATTTTGTAAACTGTATTTTTTAAGAATCTCCACGTCAAAATGGAATGAAATTGATTTTCATGACGCATTCGTAACATCAGTATTAGTTTAGCAGATATGCCAAGAATTTCCGATAGCTTTAAAAATAGGAATCTGTCAATTGACTATGTCCGCTCATTTTGAAATAATAGTATAAATTAATATTTTAACCAATATCCATAAAAAAACAGCTTTTATTCGAAACACTATTATGAATATGAAATTATATAACTTGACAAGCTTCCAATGGTGTACTCATGTGTATATCATTATTGTACCGACACAATATGATTCTGAACAGGCGCATTGACCAGAAATTAAAATGCAAATAAGTCGCTGCTTTATTCCGCATTTTTTTTCAAGATAGTTTTAGTAACTATTTAAAACCGGGTGGTATGTACTAACTACAAAATTAAAACGGATTTATGGCTCCTGGGGGGATTCTTACCACACCGATACCGCAGTTAGCGGTTTCTGATTTTAATTCAATTAAAAAAAAGTGTAAAAAAAATAAACGATTGACCAACGCAGTTCTCTTTGCGATCAACAAGAAGTGTTCAATTGGGATAATGAGAAAAACCGCATTGGTTTTAATCGGTCGTATTTGAGCACCGAAAGCAATTTATTTCTAATCAAAATGCTGCTAATTAGGTCGTTAAAGCCCAAATAATAAATGAACCGATTCGATTACTATAAACTATAATGCTTAGCACTGTTCGAAAGTATTGAGTCAGTCACGTAGGGAACTTACTGACGCATACGCATTTATAGAGGTATAGCGGATTGGTTTTATGCTACCAAGCACGATTTGTTCTGTGATTTTCGACTGCAATACAGTTATTTCATAACATTACAAATAAATTTATTCTGATCATTGACAATCAATCATAAATTTTACATATACCTACATATTTAAAATATTTCAATACATATGTATACATTTATTGTATGTTTCTTTATGAACGCTAGTTCTAAGATTTTATTTTTAAATCAAGATTTTTGTTGTATTATATATACATATCTACGAGATTGCAATGGCGTGAATTTAATTCATTAAACGCAGACGACCAACACCGTCTTCATAGAAAGTTTATTTCTGAACGATGTATATGTGTATATGAATATATTTTTACAACGTGGTGTAAAAGATTTCTATATAATTTTAGTTTAATTAATATTGATTTTCCAATAGTCGTAAGTAAAGTGAACCTTCAAATATTTTTTCGAACATTCCTGTGGTAAACATTATATTTATTTTTATGCTAAGAATGGAGTTCAGGAGAACCGAAGAACTCATCGGTCTATAGTGCGACCACCGACAGTGGCTGTCCAGTGCCGAACTGAAGCTGGTGCTGTGGGGGTCTATAAAATAATTAGCACTTCGCCGAGAAACAAGATACTCTTCTATAATTCTTTATTTTCCCGTCCAATAATTTTAGTAATTCACAAAACACATCACTCCCGATGGAAAATTCACTATATCATTATACAACAATCCAGAATTTTTTCCTTATTTAAGTTTTAATTGCATTCTTATTCAATTAAGTATGTCAAAAAAGGAATAGCAAAGTTTTCAATATTAATTTCGTATTAAAAATGAAGTTCCATAAAATTACTCCCGAATTCATCAAAGACATCGAAGACCGTTCAAGGAACTAGTTAGAACTCGAGAATAATTATTATTTTATATAAAACGTCGATCATTTTGAAATTACACTTGACTATCAGTTAGTTAGTTAGTTTTACATGCAATTTTTAAATTTTATTGCAACATCCATTTGATACACGGTTTATATCTTTAGAAGACAATCTTATGATAATGCATAGTATAGTATGTTTCTTTTTTTAATATTAAAAAACATTAATTATTACTAATTCCACAAAATATTTTATGATCAGGACCAGTTTCTCTCATTGCGAGCATTGCCTTCTGATCATCAGTTGATACTGCTCGTAATGAGTGGAACAGATCCTGAACATAAACGTTATTGTGGAAATAGAATTATAAAATATGAATTTATTATTTAAAATATCCTGCCTTTCCATTAAGAAGTGACAGTTAACACATTTAAGGTGATAGTTTACTTACATCTGAGCATATTTATTATATCACTCTGAAATTTAAATAAATTAGATGGTATAAAAACCAAATTGTATAATATATATCAATAATAAATAACCGGAAACTGTTTTGAATGCCCAAAAAATCGCCGACCCCTTTGCAGTTATTTTACAAAGAAACTTCAGAGCATAATGATGTTTTCCAATTGGGATAACGCACTTAACCTTAACCGATGTATATAAAGTAAACATTTTTTTGATGATTTAAAACAAATAACCACAAAGTTATCGGCATCAGCGCCAAGCTGTCGAAAATATTATCACATGGGCAGGGAACCAAATTGAGTGGAAAATTAGCAATAGTCAAGTCAAGTTTCTTGATGGATGATAAAAAAACATTCCTTTGGTATTCAAAAAAAATGAAATTATTCTTCTGGTTGGTTTCAGGCGTTATGATGTGGCCCATGTCGAAGGAGTTGTGTTGAGAGCGTGGTATACCGCAGTCATTCTTTGACAACAAAGCGACGTTCTACGACCGCAGTTCGCAGGAAGGAAACAAAATGTAGGTAAGTAGGTATGCTGCCTCTCTTTTTTCACAAATTATCTCATTCATAAAATCGCTGTGGTTGTTGATAATTAAGTTGGTGGTATAAACGAAAACTAAATCATACCACCAATAATGTGGCACTGCGGCAGTCGTTCAAATTGACCTTTTTATAAACAGTCAAATATTTTTATGTAATAAAAATGTCATTTTGTGATTAGCACAAGACCAATTTAAAATATTTTTATACATTTACCATTACATGGGACAATGTACCTCTTGACTTTATGAAAACGACAGTAAATATAATTTTTTCGAGGGCTTTGCTAATTTCATTTTTTACATCATTATAATGGTCCCAGGGATGTTAAGCTGTATATTTTGTTATTGATTGAATTGGCATTGACTTGGTAGAACTTTATTATAAAACGGTATTTTTTTTTGATACTGAAGGTAAAGAGTAATGTCAACGCCACTCTGACAATGATATTTCTTAAAAATACAACTCCACATATGTTGTACTTTAGTAATTAGTGAAATCTATTTCGCTGAAACGCTTATAACATTTTTTTCTTTGCAAGCTATTTTTCATACGTAAAATAATTTATTTTATAAAACAACTTACGGACATCATATGATATCGCATAACTACGTATGATGAGTGGACACGATTAATCAGACATAAAAAATTTAAATCTCTTTTGATAATTAAGACATAATCATTAATTAAAGCTATTTATTTACCTAGCACCTTTTATTGCCGACATTTTTGATACTTGATGAATTGTTTAAACTTATAAAAGCAATCAACATGGCGGACGGATCATCATTACTTATGGCGAATTTAAGTTCACCATAAGTAAAGATCAATCAGTGATTCCAAACTATTATTTTCCTTGTGTCGAGTTTAGTAACAAGGTGTTACTTGCGTCCGATATACTGGTTACCACTTTGAACAATATGAGACTATCGATTTTAAAGATTTAGTGGTATTGACGTCAAAAATGGTTAAAAAAGGCAACTATATTGCATTTATCATTTCGAAAAATGTTTAGTTCGCAGCTGATCCTGTCGATAAGAAAAGTGTTCCCATAGCTTTCTGAAAAGCATATGCCAAACTGGTATGCAAGTTTTTTTTAAAGCTTATTACATTTTCGTTTTCAGATTCCACCATCTAATCAGATTATATGAACAGACGAAACAAATAACTAACAATTGAATTGAGACATCTGTCAATTTCAGTTGTTTTAATTTTCTAATGAATTGAAATCCATTTACTTTATCCTGAGGTTGCTCATCAATCACAAATCAAAACATTCAAAAATAGCAAGACAAAGAATTAGACAAAATTATAGACAAAAAGTTTATATATTTTTTTCTTATAAGGGTTAAGACAATTCTCATTAATTGAATCAGATGAATTTAAATTCCTATTGGTTAAAATATAAACTATTTTTAATTAACCCCCCTGTTATATACATAAGCGTAAATATTAATTCGTCAATTTGTGTCAATTGGTGAAATATTTCGTTCGACTGCTTAACTTATGTGTGATAATAATAACGATAAACAGCTAAATAATTCATTTAAGTAAAAATTTAACACTGCTTATATTGATACGTACACTTATTTATTTCAAGAATGTTTTCGTCGATTTTTTTAAGGCTAGTCTTTCATCGTATTCCACAGCGTCGATAATACAAAACAAAGGAAAACAAAAATAATTTTTCGTGTTTTCACACAGATTTTTTTTTCGAAAGGACATAATCACAGCGTAATCTCTCCGTTATCGTGTTTTTATAAATGCGGTTAGAGCTTATAAATCTTTATCAGCGAGTTTAGTTAGAACAACATGTTGATTTTTCACAGAATATTCGATTACAATATGCTGCAAAACTTTGTTAGGTATTTCTAATTATTATTTAGTTTTGTTATCAGTTGAAAATAATTTTGCTCTTGTTGTTTATGAATAACAACCATAAAAATTATTATTGGTTATTAAGAAAAGTTCAAATGTTCTAGATAAATTCTTTCGACAATCACACTTTATATATTTATTTCAACTTGTTTGATATACGTTGAATAAGTTGATTAAGATTCTTAATTGTTTTATCTCTGCTTTGCTTTAAATTAATCTGAGACTTTTTAATACTACAAAAGACTACTTATCATATACGACAAATGTAGTTTCAACGAATGGAATCATATCTAAACTTGCCCATTATCTCTGTATGTTTGTATTTACAAGTTACTAACAAATCATTTTACAAATTTAATCATATTTGCTATTCATTGTTTTCATTAGAAAAAATACATTTTTCTAGTAAACATTAAATTGGGTATCATTTGATCTTGCGAAGATATGAATATGTCATATTTATCTAGATTCAAAAGTATTTTACTATTATTTACCAACATACAATCACGAGTTAATATTAACTAACTAGAAACACGTTTAATGAGACTGACAGCGAAGAAGAAACAATGTATCACATCCCTAACATATTCTTGCCACCAAATAACATCCCAATCTAATTTTTCCTTACATAAAATTTCATCGCAAATATTTTTTTTAAGAAACACATCCTATGTATATGAAATAATTATGGCTTTGTTCAATGGTAACATTATTTTATCTTTATGCTACAATATAATTCATTACTACGTCATTACAATCATTGTGAGACTATGTATGACAATTTTGCAATTTTTAAAAATCAGCAGAATGGGAAGATTTAATACTGGCACTTAAATTCTAAGGACTCATCCCTCATATTTATAATTGTTTTTATGCGGCATAAAATCCTTAGGGGAGTCACGTTTGGAAAATGATGCTGGTAATTTTTTGTGCTTTTGATTTACATGATGTACTATTATAATATCTTTATTACTTTTTAAAAAATCAGACTAGAATTACTAATATGAATGACCCCATTACATTTTGAATAAGATTGTAATAAAGCTTCTGTAAAAATATTCGCGATTTCGCACTTGTTCTTCACAAATCGGGCTTAGCAATTAATAAAATCCATTACCTATATATACAAGTGATATTAATAAAAATCTTTATGCAGCATATTATTATTTTCCATCTCTTGACTCTTGAGAATTCCATTCGTCCGTAATGTAATATAAAATACGCTGAAATTACGCAGCAAGAACAAGAAATCTTTACTTATTCGCAAATGTATTGCGCAAAGTGTAAGCTATCTGAGACGCTGTGGGCGTGTTCCGTCGCGTCGCCGCCTCCGTGGCACCACGCCTCCGCTCCCGGAAACGGATATAAAAAATCATGAGAAGAAGTACTCTCGCATCTCGTAGCAGGGCTCGCCGCGTCGGGTTTTCCGCAGCAGCGCGCAATGCACACACATAGCAGGTATCGGGGATGTCTCGCGTTACGATATTTTTTTATCTCCGTTTACTCATCTTGGAATATTTTCTTAATTGAGTCATATTTCGAGAAAAATATCGCTTTGGGATAGATGAATTTTAACATTCTACCATTATACGGAAAAAATGTTTTACAATATCAATAAAATATATGTAAGTTTAAAAAATAAGTACAAATTTTAAATAGACCAGTAAAACTGGTAATGAATTTATGTGCACAAAAAATTAATGATTATCATTATTTAATTTTAAATACTCAGAAATTCCATTGAAAACAAACAAACGGTCTCAAAACAGTGATATTTTGAAAAGGTCAACAAATATTAATTTAAGAAAATGTAGTTTTATTTGCGTGTGTTTGGCATCGTATGTCAACATGTCAATATCTTAACCTGAAATTTTCCCTAAAATAAGCATTGTATTTACTAAAATACAACCCTTTATGCTCCAATAATAAATACGTGCTCAAATATAATATTTTTAATACATGGATATTTAAAAAACAATTTCTGTGAATCAATGCCTTCCTCTATCCAGTGGTTTTGCTTTTTCAAAGTAGCCACTATACATTAGAGCTTCGTTTATATACCATTTCATAATTTCAAAGTTCTTAATAAAAAAATATTCTTAGCTCGTTTCTAAACGAGAAAAGAATATTACTTCTCCGCTATTGTATGTATATTCAAATGTATGGAAAATGTTTACGATACCCTTTTCAATATCTGATATCACTCAGTTTATATTATAATATCGCCCGTTGAATTGTTGATTTGTTCTGTAGACAGGCCCTGATCTAGTTTTTTTCCGCCCTAGATAAGTAATATTTATCGCCTTTATAATTATTATATTATTAATTATCAATATTATTATTAGTTAAATGACGTATTTTTTATTTTTAAATGATAAGAGATGGTGTGTCAATATTATTGAAAAGTCACCCTCACATACCAATGTCACTGTTTCAGATGGCTCATTGTTGTAAATTTATGACACGTTCATGTCTTACATTTTTTTAAATGGTTATTTCTTGGTAGTAATTTTTGATATCTCCCAAATCTGTCACCCCGGTCAAATACCAAATTTACCCCTCTCTAAATCTCGACCTGTCCATTGATTATAACACGTTAATATATTTCTGCTTCAAATAGTGTGTTTATAGTACACTATTTCAAAATGTCACCTAAGCATTACTTTCCCAGTGTGAGAACAACGAGTCCATAATTATGGCTGGTAATATTTTATCGTTGCAATTAAATATTTGAATACGAGCCAATAATAGCTTTTATATATTATAATAATATCTAATGTCGATACCTACGTGATGTTGTGTATGTTGATTATTGATTTCAATTCGTTCGGCCAAATAATGATGGATAATTTGTTTATAGTCGCCACTTATATCGCAAAGCGGCCAGAAGCCGTCAAACTAGATTCTCTGCGATAATTGGACGAAGCACTTTTTTCACATCTAATCTAAGTCAGATATGAGAATTCTCCCGCTATACTTCAGCGTCGACTACATATAAACAGATTTGTAATAATTACACATAATACTTTTATTACCAATGCTTACAAGTCAGAACTCTCCGGCGAGTCGCCCCTGGGTTTGAATCCGAACGAGGAAGAATGCTTACGCCTCGAGGCAAATGTACAGTGTTGCCATGATTACTACTATGACATAAATTAAAACTATTTACCTTTATCTTTTTTTAATCATCAACAAACGATTGTTTTTTTTATGAATATTATATTTGTTTTACAAAAAAAAAAAGTCAATACGAAAATATGAATTTTGTATTGAATCCAATTATGAAACTTGAACATCTTATTAATAAGAAAATTATGTCAATAGTTCTGACAATGACATGATCCGAAATAACTATCAATTATTTCTTATAAAAAATTTGTAGCACTAAAATACATTTCTATTTTTTCACCGTGCTATAATGGAATTCTACCAAGTAAATGCCTATTCAATCAATTGGATTGATTTAAATTTCTTAGCGTAAAAGGTAATTACGTTACTATTGAAACATTATTACCGTAACATATATAGATTTAGCGTCTGATTTATTTATCAAGAGAGCACGAAAGAGATATTAAAGGTAATTGGTATCGAATAAAGCTTTTATGTAACAAAAATAGATTATCGCATATTTGACATCACAATTTACGTAAATTGTGATGTGAAATATTAATCAAATATTATATCATTATTGTAATAAGCCGTCGCAGGATTTCTGTATTTACAAATAAAGCACTTATTGTTTAATTCTACGATCAACTGAAATCTTTTGATACTAGTATTTTAATTATTCATACTTAATTTAATATAAGAATTTCAACAAAATTTCTTAATGTTAACAAAAAATAATCTTTTTTTTTATATTAATCAACCGCATGGCAACACTGTTCACCCATTGCTACACACCAAACACTTTGTTCTATTGTTATTTAGCCGCAATTTACGGTATCAGTATTATATATATTGCTTACTTAGGCATTAATTGTTTGAAAAGTGCCAAATTCAATTAAACATACACGTACCGTTGGCTAGCAAACTCAGATAGCGAAATTCTTTTATTGCGTAAGAAAGCTTCATCATAAAATCAACTTGAAATAAATTTATAAATATTTCCATTGAATATTAGTATATGCTAATTTTTATTAAAAACTATTTTGGTTTAGTGGCCATTTTAATTATTAAACTTCAGCATACAACAGAAAAGATATTTTTGGTGTATACAAAAGTATCTGAAAATATAAATTTCTTTTTAATACGACAAATATAATAGTTCTACGACAGTGCTACGACATTGTATAAAATTACCAAAATTTCGATGGCGTAGAGAAACATTTTAATGAAAGTTACCAATAGTAACTTGGAATATTTCATTTTTATGGCGATTGTTAGCAGTTTCTGTGTTTTCTCATTTCAAATTAGCTTAACAATATTTTCAACATTTTTCAATTCAATTCTCATTATATAATCGGTAAGTGAGATATAAAAACGTAAAGCGTATCAATACCTTAGTATGGGGATTTTTCTGGAAGGAAATGAAGTCTAAGGATTATCCTCACACTCCATGTATCATATCGTATCTTTAATCTTTTTCTATAGTTTGAGCAGGTAGCTTGAAAATGTGATCCTTGATTAAGTGTCTAAATATTTTACTCAAATAAGAAAACTTGTCAAGACACTTCCCTGGTCGTCAAAGTGTTATAATCTAGATTACTTTATTAATTTAACGCAATTTTCATCTCTGTCTACTGTTTTGCATACCGAATGACCGAAAGCGAGAGAAACCCACTTCCGTTCACCATTGTTTTTAAATATTAAATTAAAACACGGCCTCGTACAAAACGATTTCAAAGACCGATCACTCGGGGAATACTGAATCCCGTTCGAACGTTTGCCTGGAAGAATTAGTGCGAGCGAGTCGACGAATAAGTCAACTTCGCCGCCAAATGGAGCATGGTAAAACCGCAGATATACCACAGAGAGAATGGAGGCAGTGGAGTTTTTAGCGTCGCTGCCCAGTTCGTAGCGTCAATTCCCTTCGTCGCGGGGGTATAGGCGCGCTGCAGCAGATTCATCCGACCAGTATCGCTCGAACGGTCGCGGAGTTGCAGTCTCTCGGCCGGTCCCGTACGTCTTTTCGCGCCAAGATCTACGTCACTTTGACAGCGCGCACACGTCACTCTGACAGCCGGTTTCCGAGACGTTGCGAGTGTTTACTTCGCGGAATATCGTAATTATTGACTCACCTCTGGGTTTGTTGTGCCATTAAGATTCAGTGTTACGCGCAATCGTTTTAAAATAGAATATCATTTGTATTTAGACTGCTAGACGTAAAATGGGCATTCTTACCGCGTGTGTTTGTGTTTACAAAATAAGACTGTTGATCTTATAAAATGTGTTAAATAAAAAACAAACTGTGAAGAAAACTATAGTCTAACACCATAAGAAAAATGGTTCAATAACATATTGAAATCTTCTAAGAAAAACGCTTTTGACTATTGCATAATATTCCTACACAACGAGTGAGTTTTAGTGAGACCTTAATGCATTTTACTATCAATAATCATCACATTTTTAAAAATTTATAATCGTTGAATTGCAATGAGCTTATGCTACTTTAAATAGTTATCATACATAATGCCGTCATCTCATATGTTGTTTTTAATTACGTATGTAACTAAATTACACTAATCCAAGGCAATATTTAATATCATTCGAAAAGGACTGTTACAGAATAAATAATAGTAAGATATAATTAACTTTTACTTCCAAATTATAGTTTGATTACCAGTCATAATGTATATTAACTTAATTTATTCGCGTCAACGATTTTTACGCCAACAAACAACACAACGCTTAATCACTACAAAAATAAAACTGAAAAAAAAAACAATCGGTTAAATTCACATTTGCCGATAACTTTCTAGATAAAACATTTAATTATCGCGTACTTGTTAAGCTTCAACACATTGTGTTAGTTCATATTTTTACATTTCAAAAATGTCTACGCAATAAATAAACACAGCGTGTTTTTAAAATATGCACCGATATTAATGTGAATGGCCCTACCAAAAAATCAAAATTTGTCCTCGGTTGCATATATGAATCACGCGGTAAGAATTTTAATCAGGTGCAATCGCAATAGAAAGTTTATAGTGACTCAAGTTAATTACTTTTTAATTCAACAAAATCTTGTATTTGAGTCATTTCATAGATCAATGAACATTTGTATTATTTTGAAATATTCGACCGTTATTCTGCTCACGAACTTTTTTCTTTTACCTGTATATAAATTGCAGCCGAACGAATTCGTTAGAAATATTTTGTATTGTCAAATGTGATTAAGGAATGCATAATATTTATAATAATGTACACTAATATGCATTAGTGTAAATCGAAAATTTTATTACCCCCTGATAACACTCTTGATATCAATTGTTAACAATAAGTTCATCTTAAGAAAATATTTTACATTATGTAATTGAAAACTCATTATTTTATCATAATAAAAATAATATTTAATTGAGTAAACTTTCAATGACGATAATAATAATTTGTACGCTTATATTCAAAGTTTTATTGTGCTTTTGAAACCATCTTTCGTAGAATATGCACGCGTAAGCCACTACTTTGTATTATACAAGGTAAATAGATTATAGAAAAATAAAAAGTTATAACACACTTTTTGCGGATCATATAAAATTACGTATTAATGGAACAAAAAGGCAATGAATAAGTTAATTAAATTAATATACAAGATAATGAAACAGTTGATTAATTAAATTATTACATCACAAAACCTTACTATAAATTATTTAACAAGATATTTATTTTATTCATTACATACATGAGTCTATTGAAGTATTGAAATTAGCGCAGATAACAAGTTCTACCCAACTTTTTTCTCAATTATCAAATACCTCTAAGCTAACAATAAGTCATTAAAGTCATTTGCATTACACGTAGTCTTGTGTCTACAGATTATTGTATGAAATATATAAATAATAGAATCATTTTTTAAATCGTCAACGAAAAAAGATTTGAAAATATTAACATTTTATCCTTTATCTTTTATTGTAATCGGATCTACCGGTTCAATCAAATCGAATCAATATCTAATGAGAATAGGTTTCATTGTATCGTAACAATCTTTGACACATCCAATGCTCACGATATCACTGTCAACTAAAATTAATGTCATGTACGATATATTACATGCATACTATTAGACGTTATCACATTCGTTGAAATTGATGCTAAGGGTAAATTATACAATAATTTTGGTAAACGTGTTATTTTTGAGAAACGCGACGCAAAAAACTATAGCATTTTAATATTTATTTTCAATATTTCTGTATTCTACCGTTGAAAATAGATTTTTTTATTTGCTTTTTATTTTTAATTTCTTCATACCACTATAATAGTCTTTCTTATTCAAGTTCATTTTATTATACATAGACATTTTACCCATTCTAGGGTTATTATGTATAAAAATATTTTATATAAAATCATCATTAAGCCTATTTCCAAGTAAGTAAAGTATAATGTCTGGAATTTGCAAACTAAAAACTAAACAAATTACAAATAGGTTTTCAAAGTAAGCAATATAAAATATTCTTAATATTTAATTTAACCAAACATTGAAAATTGTGGATAGGATTCATATATTTTTTTAGTGATTTTATTATTTTAATACAAGTAGTAAACAAACAATGAAATATTTAATTTTCAAAATAATGGATTTAAACGATAGTCAACACTGGATTATGATTATCTAACCGGCGTTTCTTTATATGTAGATAAATCCATTATGTTAAACTGGTTTTTGAATATACGAAGCATAGTTATTGTGAATAGCATCAATTAAATCAATTATTGGTGAAGTATTCAGTAATCAAAACAAGCAATGGACGAACTAGTTTAAGCATTGTGTAACAAATTGCAGCCCTGGAGTAAATTATATAAAATGCGTAGATAATAAATAGTCATGAAAAATAATCTTACTAAAACGATGTTAAGCTTTGTAGGTTTTTTTTTTGCTATTGCACCACTTCAAAACTGTCACACTTTTATGTACGTAAAACCTTAAAAACTTTGATTTTAAGTCGGATTATTAGTGAATTTGAACCGCTATTATTAAAAAAAATATTAAAATTTAAGTAAAGATGAGTAGCAACTGCACGAAATATTTATATTCTTAGCAACATATTTAACAAAAAAACCAACTCATAATGACGCTTTATACTCCTGATAAAGCTACGTATTTATGCTTCGTATCATAAATTAACTATGTAACAAAAAGTTACAGCATAGCGCTTAAAATTTTTAAACCTACTAATTTATATCGACTGAAAGTGTTTGATTAAATTTCAATATCAAATTTAAATTGTTAAAACTTTTTACGATTCGTCAGTTCTGTAGCGTCCGTCAGATAGAATGCCTGAAAATGTCAAAAGGCGACACCCGAGTCATTAGCGACATAACATGTGGAATCGTACAAAGATCCAACAATTCAAATTTAACCAACCTTAATAAAAACGGATAAAAGATGATGATTATAATACATAAAAATGCAGAAAGGTGTAATATTAAACGAAATCCATTTTTATAGGGAACGGTTTTTATAAAATAGCTTGATTTTCAAAAGTGTTTTTAAATATTCATGGTTTTGAATACATGCTGAACTAGACAAGCTTTAAATTTATCTTAAGAACACTGTGAGAAAATATCTCTAAAGGCAATAATTGTACACTACACCGTATTTCAAAAGAATTGTGAAGACATATCAAAGTGATCGAAATATAAGTGAATCTGACGAGAAAGCAATCGAGGCGGCGGCCAGGGTACTAAGGGAGTACGTAAAAAAACCAGAATTACCATCTCGGGCTTATACCGTGAGGGCGCCGGGGCGCAGTCCTACCGCCCCAGTCCAGGCGAAGCCTTTGCTGTGGCCCCTCTCGCGGGTGGCGCCCCGATGCACCTGCCGGGCGGCGGCGGAGGGCGCGTCCAGCACATCTCGCCCCCGCCCGACCATCACATGTCGAGAGACATGGATCACAGTGCCAGCGAGTCTCCGCCGCCTGCTGCCACTGAACTCTGGTGGACGGAGAGCCTCGTATGTGAAGCGCAACAAGAACATCCTGGAGAATTAGGTATATATATTTATCATAACCATATTTCTATTTCTTATCAACTTAACTTATACTTAAATCAAATGCTTAGAACTTTTCACTACACACATACCGAAAAGAATGAGAATTATATGATTACTAAATAATGTATCATAGATATAAAAATATTTATTAAGTAACCTCAAAAAGAAGACAGCAAAGTTGTTGAGAGATCCCAAAGTTTTTTGATAATAATCAGGTTTTTTTTTTCAAAATTTGGGATTCTTAAAAAGTGATTAGTATTACGTACTGATCACTATTATACTACTGCGTGCAATTCTTTTCATATATTGAATAATAAAAACACATTTTTAGGACTATTCCCACAATATATTTTATGATCAGCACCGGTTACGCTCTTCGCAGGCGATGATAAGGCTTTTCGAAAACACATCCTGTGCACCGTATTGTTGAAGTATCTATTGCAATTAAATTTCAATAAATATATTGTTGACTTATGCGCATTACTTAAGAAGCTAGTATTGCTTTTCGATTTTTATTCTTAATAGTAATAAAACGATACAAACAAGATTTATATAGAAAAACCAAAAGTATATGTTCCTTTTATTCTGTAACATGTATTATTGGTTGTTTTATTATAATTTTAAAAAAATATTGAATCATCATGCAAATTCATCACTTATCAATTCTTTCTTTGTAAAATAATAATATTCGATGCAGTAAACCGCATCGGATAAACCCGAGTTAGAGATGACCAACTTTTAGCAATTTGGTGGCCATAAATTAATTAAATAATTACAAATACACTGCGCGGTTTCTAGTTTGTAAATGTAATACAGTGGAATCTCGATCCACCGATCTCGCATAATACGTTTTCCCGGATGTAACGCTTATTTTTTGTAGTCCCGTCAAACTCCCATAAGAACAATGTTAAATAATCCCGCATTGAACGTTTCCCGATTCCCCGATTTCCTCGATAAGCCGTCTAAATATTTTGGTCCCGTCACAAATATCATCCCGATTGACTGTTTTTACAGCATATTTCTCCGTATCTCGGCAAGCAAGTTTGACACAGCCGAGTGCAGGTGTTATGTCTGGACAAGTTGGAATCCGCTGTACATGTTAGACGTAACGCATTGGACGCATGTGCTATTTTTTGGGTTAAAATCCACCACACGTGGATTATTGTTTATGATGCAAACGTAGAGTTGTTTAAAAAGGCATGGTAATAATGATTCATATACATACAAACCTTTAGTCACAAGTTTAGTAAAAAGTCTTTGTTCCGATTAAAGTGCCAAATAACCAAGAAGCAAACTAACATAAAGGACTTTTTTTAAAAATAAATTTCATATACAGTATGTACAAGTAACTAATAAATAAATATTTTTTACGATTTTACTCATGCTTTTTACTTGTTTATTATTATTTGAAGCTTTCCCGCATTCACCGTTTCCCGCAATTACCGTTATTTTTTCAGGGTCCCTTGGAAAACGTAAAATCGAGGTTTCACTGTATATGAACATGTAGATATCGTGTTATTCTAAAACTGCATCAAAAAGAGAAGAAAAGGGGCGGGGCGATTATGGTTGACGCTTGACCCGTGTGATATTTAAACGTACAGTTAATATCATTGGTAGTAGTATTTCATTGATTTCCTTTATATTAGCACACGTTAAGAAAATATCAATCTATTTTAGACCTACGTATTATTTTTAGAAATTGTATTTGATAACTATTTCGACTTTCGGCTTGTAAGGCGTAACTATATATCTTATGTATTTTGTAGAACTAAAATCCATTGCTATTTTTCAGCGTGTTACAATAGAGTTCTACCAAGAAAATGCCAATTCAATCAATAAAATATGTGCACATTTTATAAAGATATGCTGATACATTTCCTGTTTTTGAAATGTACATTTCCTGTTTTTGAAATGTTTATTTCCAAAATTGATTATTGGCAAGTATATTCGGATAAAAAGTTGACATACGTAACATATACAGAGAATGTTAATGATAGTCTACCATACAGTCTACAATACTACGGTAAAATTATTCTTAATTGATATAAAACACGTGTCATACCTGAATACCAAAATACTCCGTCATGTTTTTTCTTCAGCCATTGAAAAATTTCATAACAAAAAAATCAACTTAGATGAACAAAATATTTCTAGATAAACGGAAGACAAGATTTATTTCAAAAAGAAACCTATTTTCCCAATATTTGGTTTTCGTTTCAATTTACAATTTTTTGTTTTCAATATATCAATTATATTATTTATATATTAATACTGAATATTAATTTATTGGTTTTTTGAATACATAAATTACACCTGCTGAAAATTTGCCCACCTCTATTATTTTGGAGCGAGTGTTCACAATATCTTTTGAGATAATTTTAATAGAATTATTTGATAAAACGATTTGTTAAGTTTTAAGAGTAACAGACTAATTAGAATAACAACGATATTTTCAAATCTGAATAAAAATAAAGACAACTCGCCATAGCTTTTTTTCATCTTTGAATATGAATCATTTATCTACGTAAGTTTACATGAAATACCATAATATGCTATTGGTTAGTGTAAATTACAAAAGCAATCAATGAAATTAACAGCCTAAAACTAGACGGTTTTTTACAACACTTTAGCAAAAATCATTTCTTGTAAATATTTGCACCGCTAAATATTACTCACACCGTCAAATATTTGGTTAGCGATGCGGTTGAATCAAAAAATCTTGAGTGATAAAACAGAATGGAAACTCAGCATCTTTTAGCAGGAAAAAATTCTATTTGCTTACAATATTTTACATTCCTTTTTTCTCTAAATATTCCGTTGAACACCTTACTTTACAGTTTAATATTTTCACCGACTAAAAAAATGATCCAAATTGAAAAATCATGTATTCCTACCAAATTTAAGTTTTGTTAACTAAACATCTTATAATTTATACATTTCGAACTATTTATGGGATCTAATTTATGATATCGACTGAAGGTGTTTGATGGAATTTAAATATCAATATTTTTTCACTAACAACCAACGCAACTGAATGCAACAGAACTGGAAGTTCAGTATGATAGAATACCTGAAGATGCCGAAAGGCGACACCCATGTCGTTATTAACAAAGCATGTGGAATCGTACAAAATTTTAACAATTCAAATTTTGGGATCGTTTAAAACTCTTAGCTAATCATTCATTCTCGATATCCACTTTCTCCTTCTTTCCTTAGATCAAAATAAATATTGGCAATTGCTTAATATACTTCTATAAAATATCACTAGCTTTTTCTACAATTCTTTATGATAATGATCAAGACCGGTTTCGTTCTTCACGATCAAGTGATGAGCAATGAGCGAATGCGGTTCTGATTTTAAAAATATTAAATCGTGAAAATAGTATCAAACATTGTATTTCATATTTTAAACATTATGCCTTTACACGAAGAAGTGACAGTTTACACCTCAAAAGTAATCGTTTAACATGCAATAACATAGGTTATGTTAACGTTGGTAAATTAATGTTATGCTTTTCTTCGTATAGTATTCATGTTTTGAAGATTTCCATAGATTTATGCGTGTTTTGGTTGAAAATATTACATAAATTCTTTGGCTCTCTCGCAACAGTTAGATTTATCTATGTATTTGTAATAATATAAAATTACTCATAATAGTAAAGCGTGAATAGTCACATGAATGAAATAAGGAGAAAATCCTTAAATTAACAATGCAATTGTTATCAGAACATTGCTCTTAGCGTTGTTTATACTTTTGTTATTAGATAAACGCCAACGTAAGAAAGTGCGCTTAATTACAGTGATTGATTGTTTTTACGACTCGTTATCACAAGAAATGTAGTAAATATTCAACAAGATGCCATGTTGTATTTAGTATTGCATGCGTTCAATATAGTAAACATGAATTTATGAATGAACGATGGTATAATGAATACTGATTGTTTTTTTTTTATCTTAGTTAATAGAGCTGAATGCATTTTCATGCTTACGTGCAACAACAACTACCGCGTAGATAGCGTCATTAAAATTTTAAAGAAAACCCAAATCGATAAATACTAATAACTGGTATTAAATCATATATTATTATAACATATCGTATTTTTTTTTTCACTATATTAACACCTCTTTTAATAACCAAGGAAACTTGTGAAATTTATCGAGATATGATAGTCAGCCTCCCAGTCAAAATTTCATCGAACCTTTTATTAAAAAATCAAATGGAAAGATGTAAGGAAAAATGTGACCTCGCCCCTTCTTTTTGTATGATAATGTTTATGGGAGAAAATTAAAAAAAACACACATTTCATCGGATACAACTAAATAAACCGATTAGTGAATTCTCAATTGAGAATTGAGCCCTGTTTATTGATCTTGGGGTCACAGTAAATTAGGAATACCATACAAAACTCTAAAAAAATGTAATCTTTAACAACCCTTAAAATAAATTTAACCATAAATATTGTTTAATGATCAAAATGAACGAAAGAAGCTAGTTCTAAGAATTGACAAACATTTGATAAACATGTATTATAAAAATTATTGGAGTTCCCGTGAGTCACAAAACATATTTGCAATTTGAAATTCGACGAATTTTCTTTATTTTTGTAATAAAAAATCCTCGATTAATATGCAGTACATAACATAAAAAATATATTTATCTTACACATATATTCTAACAAAACAATTGGGAGTTTCCAAAGTGGTGATTAAGTCACAGATTTGCTGTTTAGCATTTTGACAAATTCATTTCTTTTTTACTATAGAAGAAATGGTTCACATTGATTTTTTTAATTTTAATATTATTTTCATTAATTCAATATCGGCGAAGAGAAGAAATTCAGTTCTGTACATCATTTTTAATAACATGTGAATATCCATATTTATTTCTAACATTTTTTTTTTCAGTCCGAACAGGAAGTCCCTATTTCCTTTGCTCTGCACTTCCCACCCATTGGAGATCTAACAAAACACTCCCAGTGGCGTTCAAAGTGGTCGCCGTGGGGGATGTTGTCGATGGGACAGTGGTAACGGTTCGAGCGGGCAATGACGAAAACTACTGCGCAGAACTGAGAAACTCTACCGCTGTCATGAAGAATCAAGTCGCCAAATTCAATGACCTGAGATTTGTAGGCAGAAGTGGAAGGGGTGAGAATCATTTTTTCTTAATTTGTATTCTATTACAACTCAGTAAATTTAAGTTGTATGGAATCTGCTATTATAAATTTTCTTTCGCAAATCTTTCAAAATATACAATTTTCCATATAAATGAAAAAAAAAATATCGGCTTCCATCGAACCATCGTATTCTGCTGATTGCCAAAGATGGGTGAAACTGTTCAAATGGTTATGCCCCGCTATCGTCATTTCAACATTCATACGTTTCGCATGTTTTAAAATTCATAGATTTATGTAAGTTTACTCATTCATCCAATCCGGCCCTAATTACGAAACAAAGAGAGAAAGAGAGATTAACCGAGCACTTCATTTCATCTCTATAGATATTCTCCATAGGGAACTTGAGTGAGTTGTTCAGCTCTTTGTTTATTTACATGCTCCATCGTGAGTTCTTATACTCCACATTAGGAACTAATTACTTCAATAAAACAACATATATGTTGCTTAATGTCTTCATGAACAAGTAAGTATATTTATGATATCGAATAGAGATGCTTGGTGTAATGTTAATACCAAATTTGAATTGTTGAAACCTTCCAACAGAATGTCACACCGTATAGTAGAATACCTAGAGTGTCAATAAATATAAAATTTTACAAACACGTAACATTTAATGATACTATTTGGATAGTAATTTATTGGATAAGTTTTTTGGTAAACACAAAAACACAACTAGTGACAAAACATGTAGAATCGTACAATGTTCCAACAATTCAAATTTGATATATACAAATGTCTTTTCCTTATATTGTGAAAAAATATACAAACGATATAGCACCTTACCTTACCCGCGATCATTTCTTTACCTCTACAAATTGGTTAACAATAAAACTTCGATTTTGGACTGCTGGTATTAACAATGGTTATACTTATAACTATTTCTAAATACCAACATTACTCATCCGCATACTACGGTTCACCGCTGCCTGTTTACAAAATAAATAACAAGATTTTCAACCGGCTGGAGGATATTGTGGATCTCCACAAAAGTTATATAAAACTAAATATCATATCGTCACTATATGTAAAAAAGAAACACGTTCGAAAATTGAAGTTGCATATTCCTTAGATTAATAATTATACCCACAAAACGTATGATTCAGCAGCCTCGTGGCCTCGCGCGTATCATTCTTTAGTAATTAGCACCGCCAAACCATTTGAATCTTATAATAAATATAAATTTACCTTCTTCTCTAAGCTTAAGATAGAGTCTTTCGCTTTATAAAACTAAAAATGTTGCTACATAATTTAAACTATTACTAATAAGATGTTCGAGCAGTAAAAAATATTCGTCATTTCAAATACAAATTATATTTTATTTTTATAAAAATAATCTGGAAATAGTACCAAATAAAATAAAATGGTTTTAAGCGAACTTCATCAGAGAGAGGCTTACATTTATCTTAATTAAATATTTGAAGTCGTCTAGTATTTTATCTAAATATTCGCATTTGAACGGGTGCGCATTTAAAATGAGTATCGATCTTAAAACGCAAACCAGCACTAATTACATTTTCATCGCGCGAATCAAACGTCAATCCATCAGAAACATTTTGAATTCAAAATATCTCTAAAATAAATTTCCACGGGGATGCACCCCCGGCTTATCCACTGCAGAGGGTGGCATTACATAATCATGGTCCAGGCAGCGCGTCATCACCAGGGCATACCGCCCGCCTGCGTTTATTGTCATCATAATTACGGCAACAGAGCGGCATTTGCCTGCGTATATACAGGTGCACTCACACTACAGAGCATCCGGATAATGTGTCTAATTTTGAGTTTTCCTCTGGAAATGCTGCTACATCGCGAAAGTGCAGCGCGAAATGCAAATAGCCGTCGGTTAGAGCAAATAGTTCTGCCATAGCTAATTTCAAATTATTTCCGATGCACCATTGTCATGCATTTTTCATTATTTTCCATCTAGGCAGTCTAATGATTGATGATTTAAACTATAACACATATGTTCCTAACAGGTCAAATTGTTATTTATGTAAAAAATTGTATTCGACATACTACATACTGTCTAAAGTAAATCATTATGTGTACTCTAATTCAATTGTTATTTAATAAATGATATTTAAATATATATAATTATTTTGCATATTTCTCGCAACCCCAATTTTTACAATTACTAATATTAACTTATTTGAAATTAATAGTTGTTTAACTCAGAAAATTATGTGTAAAATATATCATATTATTGTGTTCTACGGTCAACAATATAATATAAATGTATTTTATTTTTCAATCGCATCTTGAATAGAAAGAAAAATATGAAATGTAAAAATGTTAATATGGTCATGAAAGAACGCAGAAAAATAAATTGATTAATGAAATCAAAGGCAATAACATTTCTCGTCCAAGTATTCGTAGTAAAAAATATTTTTATTTCTCATATTTCTGTTTGAAATGGTAATTCTATTTAGTCAATTATAGTTTCAATATCTGTTACTCTTGTTTTTGATCTATTGATGATGGCAGTACGAGCTTTTACCAGTCAGAATATCATGTCGGTGTATCTATATTTAAATACTTGTGAGACTTTTAGAGAGAAATATGAGATATTGTTACGGCGCTGTCAGCATTCAATATTCAATTTTGCGTAAAATAATTTCAATTCTCACATAATGCAGAGACATCAACTGTCTCTGTTGATTTATGTCATTCATAACTTCACAAGTCGCAGGCGCGAATATTATGGGATATGTTTTTTCTCGAATCACAGTCTCTGGTGTGTGCTCCTATGATATATTTTTCTTTTATGTTGGCATATTTTAATTTTCAAACCGCACGCCGCGGTTTTGGAGAACACACCGGCCAGCCAGCTCGAAGACGTTCCTACTAGAGATGCTTTCAATGTATTGATTGGAATTAAGTATTGATGGTATCTCTCGAAATGTTTACATTGGCATATTGAATTTCAAACGGTAGGCATACGCGTAAATTCTTTTCAAATTAAAAATATTCAAGATTTTGATCACATCCACCCAATAGTGACTGTTGGGCAATTGGATGTGTTGGATGTACAAACTTGTTTTCTTCAAATCTAATAATTATACGACACTTAAAATGTTTATTTTATCATATGGAGAGCAATCTGAAAATGTATGCAAATCCTTTACCTACCAAGTGGAAGTTACATTACTGAAGATTATATATAATTTATTGTTAATCTACAATAAACTATATATAGTCTTCAGCACTGTTTTAGCCCAGTTGCACAGTTGATATGTAACTTTATTTTACATTTTTTACAAGTATAGCGACAAAAAATCTTAAAAATCGTTTGAATATATATATAATATATTAAATATTTAGAATATACTTCGAAACAGATTTTTTCCTTATTCGTTGTCAAAGTTTTTTTCCACTCTACACTTTTGACTTACTTTTTTAACAAATCCCATTTTTTCCACTGATTATATAATTGTGAATTTTCTTTCGCATATGGGTTCGATGCTTAAGCTCTTAATATCGATTTGTAATTGTCAAGAAATTTCGTTACTTTTATTTGTAATCACACCCCTATTAGCTCCGTTTTGTAGCTTATTGTGTTGCCATCATTGCGCAGCGTCAATGTTGCTAGGATGCAACTTTTATTTCCTCCGTACTTTCGAAATTTAACTGCACAACCGCAAATGATTATTTATTATTGAAAATGCTTCGTAAATATTTTACGCCTGGCAAAACTGAGTTTCGATGCATAAAACTGATGGAATGCCTACAAAATTACAATCACGTACATTTATGCTGTTTTTGCAAACACAAGAGATCGATAACCGAAGAAATAAATTATTCAACCTAAAAAACATTCATTTTTCTACGATTAGATTAGCCACTATAAAACCGGTTCAATATCTAGTATAAAAAAATAATTCAAGTATATTTACATTTGCCAACTGTTATGGTAGCACATATTTTCCATTGCTCTAGTGTTTCTTGGGTCCTAGCTGAAGCAATTGTATTTATTTAGCTGGATATGTCTTTAAATCTTACCGTCCTTATAAATTCGTTTATTTTAACCTTTGTATTTATATGGAAAAATCGACGGAGCCTGTCAACTATCGCATGAGTCCTGACTCTTAAAATTTTTGTTAAACGTCACAAAAAGATATTTTTTCCTTCATTAAATGATATTAAAATATTTACTTACATTTTTTTATTGAAATGAGTTTTTTTTGTTTTTTAACAATAATTTAATTGAATAAGCACGTTCTTTTGCTAATGGTTATATAATAAAAAAAAACACATTCTTTATTAGAGTTTCTCAAGGCGACCAAAGTTGACAAAACTAGACTTTGGTAGCCAATTAGTGTCAAAGGACGCCACGTGCCTTCAAAATATTTTGTCATATACTTTGCTGACCCTAAACAATCGTTTGTATTAATTCACTTTCGAAAGGGATTTCACATTATATGAATAAATGCGAACTTTTATGAAAGCTTAGCTTATATTTAAATTTACCCATGTTTATGGGTACAAAACAACTAATATTTCCAATAAAGTTCACTAACGTTCTTACATACCAGCATCATTATAGCTGTTATCTAAAATTACACAGTTCGAAAAAACAAATGATTAATTGAAAAATAATTTGTATTAAGAAATGGTACAAATTACAATTGTTTAAATTACCTCCAATTAACAACACCAAAATATAACGAATAATTATAACAATAAATTTTCAAAAAACGGCTTTTTGGTACAGTTTCGTTATATCCGAAAAGCAAATATTTGAATACTGACTTTATCAACAAATATTCAATCCTGGGTTTTAATTTTAAATTGATATATGAAAGAGTACATATTTATCAAACGGATATTCATTATAATATGAATATTCATATTAGCACTTGCTTTAAGTGACACCGTAAAATTACAGAGTTACATATCTTAGTGTGGTCAAAAGTGTTGTCCGAATTTCACTGCCATGTTTATAATAGCATCTGCAGAAATCAAAAAAATGTATGTACTGTGTATGTTCTAGTATCTAATTCGTGTTATTTTAGAATGCTATCAAACAAATTTTTTTAACGATCAAATAATTTTCTTTGCGATGCTTTTTTCAAATCGTTTAACAAATTTATATTCTAAGAAATTTATTATTTTCACTTCATTATAACGCATTTTTCTATGTTAAGTATTTAATTTAATCACATAAGTCAAAGAATAATGTAATTAAGGAGCTTTATAAAAATATCAATCAGTTGAGTTATTCAAACAATAAATAAAATTCAACGCCCTAGTGACTGTTAGTAATGTAAAGAATTTTACAAGCCTTTTCAATATGATTTAATCTTTATTTAATACTTATATCACTTTGTTGTATTATAATAAGTACTATGACAATGATTTCTTAGCTTCATTATTTAAATCGAGCTCTAGGCTGACTTACTTTACTTTCCATGACTAATTTCTTTGTTAATTTAATCTTCCTTAACCCTTTAACCCGACGGAGCCTTTTGTTAAATTCCCCAGCTTTGACGTATCCCTTTGTTTGCTTTATTACAAATTATCAATCATTATTTCTGTCGCGTGTTTTCTGATGTTATGAAATTTCGAAATCATAATGTGCTCAACTAAATTCATCATTATAATATTTAATAATAGTTTGTTGAAGCAAAATACCAACGCTAAATTCAATTCAATAAATTAAAAATAATTTCATCAAAAGTCTTGAACTTGGTAAAATTATTATTTGAAATCAGAAGAAAAATTTCATTCTACAAAGGTTTGATCTTTTCTTTGAACATTGATCGTGAGTTTTTCTTATATCGTTTTAATTTTCAAATTTACATTTTATCGAATCCATATTACTCACACAAGACCACTTCTTATCAGTGTCAAATTACTGTTTAAGCGCGAAAGACGTAAACTCTTAGGGGATTTAAAGAAATCTTATATCAGAACCATATTTTGGTTTTCGCACATAATATTGTTTTTTTTTTATTCAATTATAATAATATTGCAACAATTGTTTGTGTTGAATAATATTTAACGCAATATATTTAAATGTATGCTTTCATTCACATACCTTATATATAAAAAGAAGATATTTATGATAAAATGAAATTATGAATAGAGAATATTCTTTCAAATATATTTAAATAATCATTTCGGTTTCACGACGCTATTTTGCGAATTGAAAAATTAATAATGCGCATGAAACCTCGTAATATGATTAGAATCCCATCTGAAATAAAATATCAGAAATAGTATTTGAAGTTTCTTTCGGGGAACTGAGGTTGGAAGGCATTAATCACTCGTTTCTTGTGCTTTTGGGTTGTCCATCACAAACAAGCTTAAAGTTTTTAAAAACTATTACACGAGTATGTATACAAAAATTAAATTTTAGTGTCGACTGTAAAATTTCGTACAAAATTCAAGCGCACATATTCTCTCTATTTTTGGTAAAGTTCTGTCTATGCTATAAACTAACAAATCGAGAAACCAAGAACTTTTTCTATTTCTCGAATTACACATTGTCAAATTATGAACTATTTTTCAAAAAAATCGACAATTCTTCAAACGAACCTACTTCTGTAATAATATGTATGGGAGCATTTGGCAATACCACAACTTACTATGCTGAACAAAACGAGCTAAATAATCGTGCAGAATAGATTCGTCCTTTAACAGCCCGCTTTCCGCCGCAAATTCGCTTCTACATTTTATAATTCATTCGATAACTGGAGTACTACATACCTAACATGACAATTTCAGCTCTCTCCAATGTTACACATTTCCAAATACATACTCAATTATCGCGCTTTCAATCATCAGCTATGCTGCATTCATTTGCTTATTTAAAAATACTCAACATTTGACTGTTCGTTACATGGAATTGATAGTATTGGCTTAAAAAAATTAGCACATGTTTTCTCCATAATGGAAACATTATAATATACAATATATTTATCTTGAATTATCTGACTTACGTGGCTTTAACGTAAAACAAATAGACATAATCATCCATATATGCTCTATATGTCTATGTCGGGGTAGCAAGCACATTGAACGAATCTTCACAGGTGACACTGCCATATGGTATTATAATGTTCGTTTTAAAACATTTTTTACGGAGAGCTTTTCATCTGTAGTTTCTACTTGGGCAAGAGGAAGAGATTGAGAATGACTCATTTTAATTGGTAGACATTTAGATTATAAAATATAAATATTTTGCTAATACATTTCATAGACACTCGATGTATAAGGTGAAACATGTATTGTATTATCTGTAATCTATTATAAAATGTATCCACTGGAATTGTGTTTGTTAAATGGTGGTCCGCGTACCTTTATTTAGACTACCAGCCATAATTGTAGTGGAAGGTTCTAAAATCAACAAAATTTACATCTATACCTTGTAATTAAATAAACATTATCAACTTTATAGCACAGTTTTAACCTTGTCAATCTGTGTGGGTACCAAACTGTCTTGTCTTTATTCCAATCTTTATATACCAGTATATTTGTTTCGAAATGGTAAATATATGATTTGATATCTCCATTTTTTTGCAATGGTTAATCTTGCGATGCATATCGCATGATCGTTTTGTAAACACATTACAAAGTGAGGGACAGGGTGAATTAATTATTTTATTACATATTATAATGTGTTAACCCTGTCAAATTGGCTATTGTTCTATCATACGTAATTAATTCTGAAATATTACTATGTGGCAAATACTTTCATATAATTCGATTTGTATATAACTTATATACAATAAGTCTTAACAGAGCAAATAGATCTATGGCAATTAAGGAAGTAAATCAATAATTTTTATATGAGATTGCGTAGATTATAAAATTCCTACGGCGAGTTTGATTTTAAAAAATCTTTAAAGTATCTAATATTCTTTTACAACCATATACTTTTACATGATATCGACTTTAATTGCCATACAATTTGCACCATATCAGTACATCGATAAAAGCGTGGCTTGAGGACCACTGCACTAGAATATCCAATGTATCACAAACTGTGAGATATTATGACAGAAGGATTGTTTCTATAATGTTCGCCATAAAAGTGAGAGAGGTGTTTTATTGCGGAGACCAAATTACCTTTTGATATTTTTACGATTCGCTGTTGAATTTTAATACTCGCTCACGGGAATACAATTAATGAATATAATATTCTCTAGATAATATGTATTAATTGTTTTATTTTCATCTATCGTGATTAAACAGGCATGACATGATTAAATTGTATAAGCATCAAGAGTTTTACTTACAAATCTCCATGTGAAATAGTTTACTTTTGATAATTATATTTATGAAAAAAAAATTCAGCTAATAATTGTATGATGTGACAATAACATTGATTTCGTCTATATTTCATGTAAGAAAAAAGAAATTCAACTTCAAAAGAATGCCCACACAAATACTTTTGCCTAAATTGTCATCTCGATATCATAAAAATTTTAAAGTGACATTGATTTTACCCAGACTTGAACTTAGACCCACTTAATTGCCAATATACAGAACTTATCACTACACCAATGAGGTTGTTAAGTTATGTCGCATGTGGTAGTCTGAAGAGATTTCAGCGAGTTTATACTTCTTATAGATACTCTAATATTCCGCGGTGAAAAATTAGCAATATATTTTAGTTCTACAAAATTTATAAGAACTATAACTCTAATATTCCCTCGTTTTTCAAACAAATTTTCAGCTTTTGTGTTGAGTTATTCTAGGAAAATTAATAAAATAGTGTTTTTAACCAATCGATAAGTATTTACTCAATTTTAATGTACATCTATATATAGAATGGTTTTTCAATAAATCTTTTTTTTAATATATAAAAAATTATAGTACATACATATAATATTAACTAATGTGTCAGGACAGTTTTTGCAACTTAATACTGGATTATAAAATATAATATATGAGTATTTTAACTGAAATTAATCTATAAAAATTATTCCATCACACTAAATTTTATACTTTTTTACCGACTAAAGTTGAATTGGGTGTTGTCAAATCATATACATAAAATGTATGTGAAAAATTAATATATTTAAAAATGCTGTTACTATTTTAAGTATCGGTCGGTAGCTTTAAAGTTTAATTTGAAGGTGTAAAGAAAAGCTTAGTCGCATTTTATGGCGTCCGCCTCCTCCGCCTTTCTTCAGCAACTCACGTCACTGATGATGTTGGCAAATATTTCATATTTTTATTTATGATCTGCTAATACACGTGAAATGCGTTTCTCCAAATCACCTCTGGAAAATTACAATTTCCCATCGGGCACGCGGTCGCTTGAGTCGTTCGTAATAATGTTTTAAGAACTGTTTTGCTGAGACAGCTCCCATGTCGCTTGGAACAACAGCTGCGGGTCGTAAAATATTTGATGCGTTTACAATACAGACTATTAGCTAAAATACAATGATTTATGAACTTCATAATGCAACTATCTTGAGATAATCCTTTCACCGTCTCAATACGTTATATATGTTATTATGCACTGATTTTATTATTTTATTCTAAACGTTTGTTTCTTTGATTTCAGGGAAAAGTTTTTCCATCACAATTACAATATCAACGAATCCACCTCAAATAGCGACATATAGTAAAGCTATCAAAGTAACAGTAGATGGACCAAGAGAACCTCGATCTAAAACAAGTAAGTTTTCTTTAGAGAATACGTTATTTATTCACGAACACAAATATATCATTTTAAAAAATAGCAGACATTTGATCATTCAATAAAACTTTTTTGAAACGAATAAATTCTTATCTCACTTAAACGTAAGTACACAATGCAAATTAATAATGAGGCTTTGTATACAGAGAAACTTTATTTTAATCGAGCAATAACCAAATATATTGTATTTCAATACAGTACTTCAAACGGAAAAATATAATAAATTTTCTGTGATAAAACTTGATGACCTCAACGAATCAATACTGATTTTCAGACGCTTTATCAATCGCATATGATATATTTTTATCACTTTACATACAGATATTCATAAATTATTCCTTATATCCCATCCGCTATGTTCCCGAAACATTTTGTATTTTGTTTCACACGGTGATAATATTCCTCTACGGAAAATAATAATTATCCTGATAGTAGCTTTGTAAAAACGATTCAAATATTATTATCTAACGTTATCAGCCAACACATATGGCTACTCATTAAATTCGTGTACTTTCTCCATATTTTTTTTCATATAGTGTGAAGTTTTGTTGCTTCAAAAAGATTAAGAACATTTTAGTTCCGAAATAACCCTTAAATATTGATCCTTTTTTAATCCGCTCGGAATGGTATTTTTGCGATGGATTAATTTTAATCATCCTTTTTTCACTTCGACTGCAAAATTTTTAATTTTTATTTTGTTTGCAATCATTTTATTCTTTATTGAAGTATTTAATAATGGATAGGGATCGAAATATCAAACATAATACACATAGACCACACATATTGACATATAGACAACACCTTTTTCTATTTTAATAAATAAATGATTGTTTCATCCAATCAAAGCTAAATTGCATTTATTTGTTTGTACAATCCCAAAATGCGATAAACTAGCATGAGGGGAGCAAAGAAAATATTGTTGTACGTTTGCTATTTTATTTTCGTAATAAATACATACATCGTGTTTATGATCAACTTTTGGAAATTTTGTCCCAATCAATCAAAACTTTAACCGCATTCATGTGCACCACAATCCCAAGTTCATTGAGTAATCGACAACGAAGCAAGCCAATTATTTATTAATTTGTATTCATGGTAGCTTTTATACTTAGGTGTCATTTAAAAATGATTTTGTTCTACTCATCTTATCAATAAATTTATTTATACCTACGCAGTTTTTTAATTGATGCCTTTTGGTTAATATATAACAAAAATCATATCAACATTTTCCCACGGTATTTTTAGTTTATTTCGACTTATTTTATCAGTGTACTTCCGTCATACGTGCCTCAAAACAAAAACACACTATCTGTTCCAACTTGTACATCTTTTGATAACGAAAAATCAAATCGACTGAAAACAACTCAGAATAGTAATAAAAAACATTCTAGGATGGTAGCTTATGCAAGAGTATTTTTAGGATAAGACGACCGCTTTTTAACCACAAACTAGAAAATATTTGTGAAAACATCTGCGATTGTCGATTGTTTTTCACCATCAATATATCTACAAATAACTAAACACACTTTTTTCCAAATGTGAAATAAAATATTTTGTCATAAAAATTGATAGTGCTATTTACAAATTATTTAAATTCTCTTTTTAATACATGATTGTAAATTCAAAGATGCAATACTTTATTTGCATTGCCACATTTTATAAATTAATTCATAAATTATTAGTACGCAAAGCTCCAAAAGCTTCTCTGACATGGGGAATATTTCTTTGAATCAAGCACATAAAACAATGTTTTGTTCACTACTCACAACTTACTTGAATTACATTGTATAATAATTTAATCATAAAATAGCTCTGATAAATACGTTAAATAATACCAAATTCAGTTTCAAACAATAATAAAACAGCTGTTTTAAATTTTAATATTTTTACTCTAGTACCTATTAATATAATACATAATTAATTATAATTGGTCGATATTCAAGTTTATATTTTATTTATCAACAAAATTCAAAGAAATTACAAATTTACGCATTCCGATTAACCTTATGTATTCAATTAAATTTACTCTCATCGAGTATTCAAACATGTTTCAAGTGAAGTAAGTATTACTAGTCATAATAATTTCACAATGTTTTTTCATTCATTCAAAACTTTGAATCTTTGCTAAAAGTTATTGTCTTCAATTTTAAGATATCCAAAAAGATGCTTAGCGCCATATGCGTTCAAATGACGAGTCCCAACTGGTGGCCAAAGGTTTGCATCCCTCAAAGGGCCATTCAATGGATAACGTTTTAATAGCACCCAATTTAAGTGTAACAAAGAGGACGCCCTTTGGCCATAATTTTAATGTTATATAGAGTGGAGCAGGAAATAGCCAGCCGTTTTTTAAACTCATGCCAAAATATTTGAAACTAATACTTTTTTGTATTTATCAATTCTAAAGTATAAATAAACGAATATTTAAGCAATCAATATTGACAGAAAGCACAAACATTTTGGAGTTGATTTATCTGACAACTAACTTAACAAAAAAATATTCTTATAATAATAGTAAAATCATATTCAAAAATAAATCCACAATTTCTTCTAAATCCAGCGATTGAATTATTCAGATTTGTAGCTGTATTTAAATTACTTATCTAAGCAAAGCATGCGTTATCAAATTTAAGATCACCAAGAATTAATCAAGAAAGTTAAATATAACATTCACATCACTGTAAAATACCCTCTCATAAGATTCTTATTTTCAAAACACACATTTTTTATGAAGCCTTTCAGAGAGTACAACAACTTTTCTCTGAGATTTAAATGACACTGAAATGGTATTTTTATGAAAATTCATATAATCAATCTCATAATACTGTTTTTGACCTGTCACAAAGAAATATGTTTACTGTAAAAATTAAAAGTATTGTATTATTGATTGCGTGCACACTGGCAGTTGCAAAATTTTGGTGTGTATGCTACATTCATATTATTCCAGTATTTTTTGAAAAAAAACATGCCACGTGCAATTATCTGCACGCAACTTTATTATTTAGACTTGCACATTTCATAAAAGCAGATATTTGGCTCGTTTCAACCACCCTTTTTATACTCATATTCCAATAATAATAAGAAAAAAATAGTGTATTTTACAACTAGCTTTATAATTTATCAGTGAGTTTTATTTTTACGGAGAATACTACTTACTATATTTACTGACATTATTGGCAAAGAACCACAATATTTATAAATATAACTTCGTTCGATTTCTTTATTATAGTTAAATTATCAAAACTACAAACATCAGCTCTGCCCTCAGTACTGACTGTCAACCCAAATAAAATAATACGCCTACCCATATAAATACTTCACACATAATAATATTTATATATTTCGTTGGTAAATTATCGTTATCGTACATAGCAACGGTGTATATTTAGTTTACATTAAGAATTTTTTTAAGTAATCGTTAATGTATGTAAGCATTTTCTTTTGCCAAAAATTGAATCACGAGTCACACTTAAATAGTAACACAATTAGAAGAATAATAAAGTTATGAATTTCCAGAAACTTTCCAATAAATCCGAAAAAAACGTTTGATTTTTTTCTTTGAATAACCAAGTTCAAATTGAATGGCAAAATGTTGTTAAATATGAGAATAAATAGAGCATATATCTGTTTAAATTGAGTTTAATTTGTGTTACATTAACTAGGGTGACGCTTGCTGTCCACTCTAGGCTCTCTCTAACTCGCGTTAAATTTAAGTCGGTAGCGTAGGGTTACGATAATCTAACCTCTCAATTTTTTATTGCTGAACAACTTTGTCTTTTTGATACATCAATTCGTTTATTATTGACAGTTTTTTTAACGGTCCAAAAATTGCTAACTTTCAAATCTATTTGCCATTCTTGAAAGAAAAAAACATAACTCTGATTGCTAACGAACGTCTCAGCTGTTAAAACGGTCGATCGCAGTGTATTAAAAACTTATTCATTTTTTCATATAGATAACAGTATTGAAAAACTGTCTTGTAATAGCTTATTTTAAGTTAAAATATGAACAGATTTATCTTGATAAACATCATAAGTTTTATCAATACTTAAACAACCGAATTAATTTTTGAAATATTCAGGATAAAAATATCATTAACATTGCTGAACAAAGTATAGTTTAAAAATAAATATCCATATTTAGATCAGTCAAATGAAAAGGTTCACTCGGTGTTCCACCGAAAGCCACAATAACGTCGCGTACATTGAACTAAGGCGATGAGGAGACGTCATTTACATTTTCTACAATCTCTTGTTTCTGATATACTAAGATGTTTCAATGAAGTCACTGGTCTAAAAAAACCTTTACTCTCAATGTTTCTAGCACAATTTTTAGAAACAACGACCAAATTTTGATAAAAATACAAATTGCTGTTGTTTATAATTACAATATTATGTTATCATTAAATTTTTTTCGTTTTTCATAACGCCATTTTTTCCTTAAACAGATGAAATGACAAATAATCTTTGGCCTGGTCCCACTGGTGGACCCCATCAGCTCCGTGCCTTAGGTCTTGGTCACTTGACTCAGCGGCCAGCTTTCCTTGAACCTGCCTACCCTGGACATCTGCGAGACTTGGAAAACTACAGAAGAAAACCTCCCCAACTGGCATTGCCTCCTGCACAAGATTGCCAAGGATATAAACCGAATGCCAATGTCCAACCAAATGGTAAGAAAATAAATTACTTCGTTGAAATATTTTTATTATATTTTGAGTGGTTCACCAGACTTGAATGTATATTTTTGATTTCCAAACTACACGACAGTCCATGTACTTTTTTTTTAATAAATGACTTCAAACAAAACGATAAGAAGCTACTCTATGAATATGCTAACTTAAGATCCATGTTAAATATTGTTCTATTTATGTGAAACAAATTTTAGCTATGATAAATTCAATACGTGGCTGTTAAAATTTATACGTCACACGTAAAATATCATATTGCAAAAGTTTTTAATGTGCACTGTATTTCTTGATATATTAATACTATTATTCAAGCAAGTTTTCCAGTAAGCTTAAATTTCAAAAAAAATAATTTTAGAGAATTTCGAATTAATGTAATAAATATCAATGTGTGATGGAACTTTCATATTATTTTTTTTCATTTTCGTTTCATCTTTTTTCGTGCATTTGTATATTGCTATATTTTCAAGCTTTCAAAAACTTAGAAGAAATCGAGCCAGATCGAGTTTTAAGGAACCCTTATTTGAAGATTTACAGAGACCAAAACAATTTAATCAGTTATGTTTGTATTTTTATTACGATCATATAATTGCTAGTAGGTTATATAAAAATTCGTTATCAACTGATTAAATTTATAATATTGTACTTTTTGATGATTACACAAAATACGATAAACATAAAAATTATGTACCTGATATTTTATCATAGATTTTTATATGATTGTTAAATTTCCCATCCCAAGAGCTGGATCCCAAGAATAAAAATTATTCCGAATAAAAATAAAACAAAAAAGTGTTCTAGAAGTCCATCGGCGGTCATTCTGTTTTATTACACCTCCCAATTATTATTTATTATATTGAGGTACGGTTATTTATGCGTAGTTATTTGAACTTGCCTCACAGAGGTCTGGCTGTAAAATATATTAGATTTATGTCTACGTGACACTGCTACCAACTTTATTTCCAATCATTACGATACATTTTTTTTATTATTTTCATTTGATAGATTAGTTTTTTTCCGACCTGTAACTCTTACCTTGGCTGTGATTGCCGCTCGTCTTTATACATCCTACCTTTATTCATAGTCGAGATGAAAACCGCAGCCAAAAAACAATGTTAGTCGATGATCTATATACATTAGAGTGGCAGTCAGGAAACAGCTACCGGCATAGCTGTAATACATCTATCTCATATAAGAGATTTGATAACCTTAAGTTGTATAATGATCGATAATTACATAAGTCATCAATATGAGACTGACTTTAATCGTCGATTGGAAATCTTCTCATGCATCTATCATATATATTGTTTGTACATCTTCTTCATCTCGTGCTGAAATTGTTTTTTTTTTCATATCAAATTTTAATTGCGAAACAAGTTTCCACAGCAGAAAATCTTTTGTCTGATATATTATTTATAGAGCTTCTATTTTCAGTTAATTGTATTATTTGCTTCCCCGTTGCTTTTATAATGCTCTCGGTATAAAATGTTATTTATACTAAAAGTTTTAAAAAAATCGATTTTTATTATCTTTACTTTGTTATGTTTATGTCTATAAAAACTCCCATATAAGAATGATGTATTTTTAGAGCTCTTTCGAAGTATCCAACATTTTCTTTAAGAAATTATTTGAATTACTTAAACATATTAATTTCTCGATGAAATCAAAATTTTATTTTGCCTATTATTTTATTATGCTTCTTGTTATAATATACATATATATATTGTATTTAAGAAGCACCATTAAACTTAATCAATTGATTGCACTCATGAGTATAGGATGCGGTAAGCTTTATCGAAAGCTTTTCCATGAGTAAGGAGATAGTCACCACTTGCAATGATAAATACTTATCACTAAGAAAATTGTTCATCAATTCATTACTTACACACAGTGAAAGCTTTTACATATGTTACACGACAAGGTATTCGATAAATCTATAATCCAAAAATACAGTTTAAAAACACAACAATTTTTACTGATAAAAATTAAAGCAAGAAAAAGTTTTTGTGTTAGTATATTATTCGCTTCGTGTTGGTTGTTATTTTATTTAATACTATAAGCCCAACAACAATAATCGATATTCGAGTACAAGCATACATTTTCAAAAACTACTGATCCATTCATGAAACGGATGCTGAGCATATTATATTGGATCCATTATTTTTGAAAGTACAGAAAAATAAACAGTCTGAGGGCAATCATACCCACCCATTCACTTCGCGCGAGAAATCAATCGAAGATTTTCGAATAATATAACATAACAAACACGGTACACCTGTAACGAGAACTTTTCAATTCTTACAGTAGGTATATAAATAAACCGAGCTCTGGTTTTTATCACGTCCAATATTAATGCCAGTGGCGCGCTTCAGAAATATTATGCTTTTACATCAAATGAAAAAACACAGATAATATATGAATAAAACACTATGAATAAGTTTTTAAAATATTATGGAATCTTTTGTTTCTCTGATATTTATAATGATCAAAGAAAATTAAATATACTTTTCAGTGAATTAAGAAATCTCAAAAATATTATTGAATCAAAAAATGTATTCATAAAATAAATAAAATTATCTTTATTAATAATATGGTATTCGCCGCATATTTCAAAGGCATAAATATTACTCCAAGTTATAGAGCGGCTAAGAGCTAAAATATCCTTAACTACACTTTGATAAATCGATCAATTTTATGATTATTGCATTAACATACATCTGCCATTCTTGATACTGAAAGCAATTCGTACGAATAAAAACAAACACCTCTTAAGCCTATCACCACCAAATATTAAATTCATACAATATGTCACTTATACTCTTTTCCTTTGTGACAGTAAATCTGAGTTATTTTGAATTGAAATCAGTACACGATAAATTTCAATAAATACTTACAAACTAATTTGACATATTTTTTGCTTGCGTGATGCCTTCAATATATTTAAAAAAACACTACACATCTATATATCTCATTTCCGGTGTGGATATGGTTTGCAAAATATTATGTTTTCACAATTAAATGATTCCCAACATGCTTGAATAAATCTCAACAAAATCTCGCTAACGCCACTGAGTACAGTCATTTACCAGAGGCATTTTGCCTCTGTTCAAAATCGTGAGACACACTCAAGATAATATTTTGATAGAATGTGATAAAAAAAAAAACATAATGGGCGGCGTCGAACACAATAAAAATGACTTCACACTTCCATGGGAATATATAATTTAACTGTTACATTATTCGCGTGAAGAAAAAGCATAGTTGCTTTCCAATTACAGCAAAAACAACATCGTATACATCGAGAACTTATCATTATCGAAATTATTAGACATTAAAGCAGAAATTACCGCCTTTGAGATAGATTGATTGAATAAATGGTCTTATGAACCAGTGGCAAGACTTCGTAACGTTATATCTTAATTCAATTCACCATTATATCTCCGTAATAATAGAAGTACGACGGAAAAAATAGTTTTTATTCAATTTAAATAACATACGTTGTTGATTATGAAATATGTAAAAAAAAATTACGTAGCTCCATATTCAACCCGTTTTGAAACATCAATATTTTATAAAACACATTTATTCAATCCTAAACCGCTCCTTCCTCTTTAATGCGCCCGGTGAAAGAAAATACAATTTATGTTAGAATATTTCTCTCATACATATTATATGAAAGATTTTTTTTTAATTCAGTACACACGATTTAATTTATTTATATAAAAAAATAGATGTTTATTTTATATAATACATTATTTATTTATACAATATTTACCCATATAATTGCAACAACTTATTGCTTTTCCGATGGTAAGAAATAGTCGTGTTGTTACTGCACAAGCAACACTTTCTGTCGATGCTTTTTTTTTGATTTTAGGAACACTTTATTGGTATTATACCTTAGTTTATTGTAGTTATCAAAGTATTGACCGCGATCGTTTTTTAACGTATCACGTCTGGTGAATCTGTGACACCACACAAAATTCGCCATTTTTATTACTCATACAAAAACCAACGATGATCCGTTATTCAATAAAGTTTTATTAATTTATTTTGTCCTTCGCCTTTACTTTACGAAAATTTGATAAAGGCTACGCTAAGACAGTTGCTCATAAAATCAAAATTTTAGCCATAACATCTTCATTATCAAAGATTTCTTTGAAATAGCTCGAGCAATAAAATGTCACTAAGAATTTAAAAATGCTTTCGGAACAGCATCATTTTATTGCGTATTACAATATGTTATTATTTATAAGTATTTAAATATTTTTGAAAATTATTGCAAATCACTAGGATTTCTTTAATCTATATGTTTTCAAAATTGAATTATCGAAATTTTGTATAATTCCACTTGCTCTCTCACTGTCGTTCCGGGTTTCTCATTTTGGCAAGTTCAGCAATTTTATTTCATGGATCCAATATTACTGGCACAAAGTATTTGGTTGACGTCGAAAATGAAGAATAAAAGTAAAATCCGGGAGGTGGATGTCAAAACATGCGGAATAATACAACGTTTCGACAATTCAAATTTCATATTTAAATACCATTAAGCACCATAAATAGATATCGCGAATTAAATATTGTTTCAATTATGGCTATGTAAATATTACAAGCATTTATTTGTCCCATAAATTATTTTACCCTTGACTATTAAATTATAAAGATAAATTCTAATTCATCTGTGGGGAAAAAAGCACAAAAAAATATTTCATTAAATCGAAAAATTAATATAGCATAGAAATTAGCAAATTCATTCAATATTTCTTGGTGTGCTGACTAGCTCTGGCGATGACATGTGGTCAAAATAACTAACGACCCAGTTTTCCCAATAAAATACCACTTCGAACAGTATTTTTTTCAGATATTCTGCTTTTATGTGTTTTCTATTGAAATAAATTACGGTGAAATACATCACCGCGGCTCGAGCATTTATTATTTCCTTTTTTTGTTATATGCTTAACATTAAAAATGATATTGAGACTCGTAGAAAATATTGCATAAAAAATTTTAGAGGCGGCGCTAGTGGGGCGAGTTCACGTACCCTGCGGTAGGCGGCGGAATATTGGACCAATAATTGACCAATTTTATGTATTGGCCACTGTTCGGGAACGTTATTACCTCAATGTGCTATCCGTTTTCAATGAATGTGCTTAGATTACCGGCATTATAGACCTTACATTATGACACAGCATTGGGCTACTAAAATTATTTATTTCTACTTCACTGATCTGATTTTCAAACAATTTCCTAGATTAAACCGAACATCCGTCACACATTTCAAAATGAACGGTTGGATTGAAACTCGCACAAAAATACTCGAATCGATAAAGTTGGATGCGTGTCTTACCTTATTTTAATCATTCATAAAAAAATCTTCGATTTCATAATTATTCTGAATCTTGTATCTATAGAGTATTGCAAATTGATAAATATTATTATATTTGAAGTAAATGAAATATACATTAATTAAAAGAATGATTGTTATTAGTATGCCCTTATTGTCCAACCTTTATAAAAACGTAATTTCAGTTATAATCTAGGGCTTTGCCAGGAATTCAAAAACTTTATATAGAATTGATTGACACTAACTATATCGTCTTATTTTACATTTATTTAAAATGTTATTTTATGACATTTTAAATAAATGTGTGAATTATATGACTGATAGTTTTCAATATTTTTTATAAGGTATGATCATCACAGATTCAATTATTTCCAAGATCATAAACTGTAACTAAAAAATATTTTTGTCATATTGTGACACGAATCTTCGACGGATACGAGATTTTTTTCTCATCAATTCTACATTTGACTACTTTGTTTAGCTATAAGTACTATAATTATTTACTTATTTCAAGTGTTACAAAATTTAATTTCATGTAAATATATTACATTATTACGTATCTTCTTAATTATAATCAATTACAATCACACACGACTTATTGAAAATTGAATTTACAATATGACTCCATTAAAGGGTGAGATATCTTAACGTTTGTAGAAATAAATATCACAATGATTACTTTCAATAAATAAAGGGGTTGTAGAATATTGCTTGTATGATATTACAAAGGGTTGGTTTTTTACCAGCTGCTTATAAAATTGTGTTCGGTAGCCGCATTGTCATTAATTTCATTGATTTTTTCCGCTGCAACTTATCCATAACCACATCATTTTTTTCAAAACAATCGTCATTTTTTTAAATAAAAAATGTCAATTAACTTTAATATATTATTTTAATAATCTCATTATTTTTTTCTTTCTTATAAACCATCCTAGTCAATATTAACATCAAAAAATATTAGCCACCATAAAACTGAGCTCTCTGCGTGTAAAAACGTACACACTTAGATATGGTATGCAAACTTTTATCACTAGAAAATTCAATTACATTAATGATTACGCTCATGTTATTAAATTTAGAAAGCATTTTATGGGTAAGTTTGTGCACCGCATTTCTTTCTCGTTTATCTGGTGAGAGAAATATCACATCTGTGCTATAAAATAAATCACATTTCATCATCCGGAAAATCAAAATTATTAGAAAATGGTATATAGACTTCATTCAGATCGTTCGTCAATTTTTTGAATATGAATCTTTTGAAAATAATGTTAGTCATATTAATTTTTTGTCAAAGTTGGCAATTTTAAGAATTTTTAAATGGAGTATAAAATTATTACTACAGTGACATTATTTTGTGGGTTATATTGTTATTATAGATCTAATTTATTTACAACTGAAAATATTAATTCATTTTCATGTAGATGTTCCACTATTTTTTTTTAACTTGTTTATTTTATACTCAATTTACCTTCACTAAAAGGGCCGCAATTATTCGCATGTCTTAGCCTGTGCGTATTTTCATAATTTTATAGCGTGAACCTTGATGATTTTGTCGGCAGCTTAGTATCTCATAATACCTACCTGTAACTAAAATGTAATCACGAAGCCAGAGTCAACTTCTCGAGTACTTTTTCACTTAAACACATACTTATTTATCGTCTGCAAACAACCATATCTAGGAAACGTTGAAATAATTCGTAGAGATTTTACAAAAAGCAAAGTGTTACATTTACGAAATAAGTTTATAAGATTATTTTCCAATCGAATCAAACATAGTCAATGTTCATTTGTATTAGATTTTTTTTAATCAATTTTTTCTCACATATTTTCCGGGTTTAGTGAAACTATGCATTGAAGATTAAAAGATGACGGTAACAATAGTCAAAATTATTCAATTTCTGTTATAATCCAAAAAAGCGTATAATATGAAATATTAAAATAAAGTATTAAAATTAGTAACAAATATTTTATTACTTTTCATTTTAGTTAATATCATAAATAAATGCAAGAATATAAACCCGTGCATACGATCTCTTGAAAAACATCAACGATCAAAAAATATTTCTATTGCTAGCATGTTGCCATGTTATGTAAATGTGGTTTTTAACTAAAAACTCCTTTTCTGTTTTAAATTATGTTAATTAAAATAATTTGAATACGGCAAATTCTGTTCACACTTTTTAGCGACATGAGCAAGCCATTATCGCAATACGGGACGCAAACCTGCGATCTTCTGCTTGTAAACAAGTCGCAATTTGCAAGGGGCGACAACAAGTCTGAGTAACGTCTCATTTCCCTGATGAGAACGTTTAGCAGCGGGCGCCTGGGCCTCCAAGCTAACTATCTCCGCAGTCTTCACGTTCGTTTACCGTCATTGCCCTCTTGCCATCTCTCGTCTCTTAACATTACTACATCTTACTGTATAAGTTATAAAAAATATATATGTATATTCTTTATTTCCTCTACAGAGATATTTCAATCCTAATTAACATCTACACAACTATTAGATATTATGGATTTAATTTTTATGAATATAGTAGTTGAATGAGATTCTAAGTAGTAAGTATTCTTGACAATATGGATGAACAATCACGTATTTCATTTTATAAAAAGAAATGGACGGTTACTACAAAACATAATACCATATTTTCGTGCGGAAACTCTGTCAAGTTTTGTTGACGTATGTGTACCAGATAAAATATTTTACTTTATAATGATAGCCTCGATTAAAACTTAAAGAAAACTCAATTTTATATTCAACTTCTTTATGTGATACAACGAACATATAGTTTTCATATAAATAATTATTTCATTATCTTCAATATAATCATTACATTAAAAATGCAGTGGCTTTTTGTGATACAGTAAATTTTTTCATATTTCTTTTTTATTTATTTTCAATTGTTCATTGTTCATCAAAATTCATTCAGTATACGAAATTATATATTGTGTTAGTATAATTTTTATAACTGATGGAAATATTTATTATCATATAAAAATTATACAACAGATATGAAAGACGGTGTCAACATAACAAAATACATTGACATCAATGATCTGGAAGTTTAAGCAGAAATCCGGTTTCTACATAAGAGGCTTCCTCAATCGATTTTTTCTCGTCTCATATTCTAATTTTCTCAGTAGCCGAGTGCATAATATCCACAGGGCAGTGGCCAAGATGTGGAAGTATCGTCGAGAAGCAGTAGTGACTGCGGTTTGTGGTTGAACCTTTTGCTTTCTTTCGGTTTTTGAGTGTGGGGTCTGGACAGCTTGAACCACCACCCCCGTATTACTGCTCCGTCATATTTTTATTATTAGGGTAAGATTTGATTCGTTGATTGGTGGACACCGCGGTTACGTAATAATTCCACCCCGTTAGGAATTTTTCAATGGAAATCTTCCTCCATTCATGGATTTATGAACTCGATTGTGGGAATGTTTTACTACTAAACAACTTGTTATTTTATTTTGGTATATGTATTTTCATTAAAAAATACACGAACGCTTGGCCCGGGGCGTTAATTTTCCTAATGCTACGATTATTTTTAGATCATCGTGGGGCAAAAAAAGTGTATGAAAAATAATTACACACGACGAAAATTATATGAATTTCAAATATTTATTGTTCTTCATTTTTAGGCAACGGTGTAATATATATCTTTTTAAAATACATATAATATAGAAATACGTACATTATATATATTAAATGGTCATCAATATATAGAAAAAATAAAAGTTTAAAAGCTATTTTGTTGTATTATAATTTGAAATGACTTTAGCATAAAACTACAAAAAGTGATTTACTTTTAACGAATAAAATACTTTTTATAGCATCTTCGTTACTATACTTTTGTTTTTTTTTATATATATTTATGACTGTCATTTTCCGTCACATATGTCATCCTCAATATACACTTACCAAGAAAACTGTGCGAAATAAATCTAGTTGCTTTTAAATATCTCATACATTTTTTGTACAATAAATCATTTTCTCACTTAAATTGCTGTACAATTTAGTATATATGCATTGCATTGAATTATTACTGAATCCTTCATCACGCTTCTTACAATTCTTACATTATTATAATATCATACTTCACAAAAAACGTATTCCGAGGAACTAAAAAAAATCTTCACTGGCGCGTATAATTTTTGTCGGCAGACTCTTAAGTTTCAGCTGCGGAAAGACAAAGGGGGCTGGACCCATTTGTCTTTCAACATCTGATTACCAGTCTTAATACACCTACCTGGCGTACAGGTAGCATACCTTATTTATTTTTTAGATTTGTTCTAACTATTAAACGCCAGCTATGACTTCAGGCATATAACGCTTTCTTTAATTCAAATAATGAGACTTCTTGTGAGGTATTTTGTATTAGTACGAGATTTTTTTAATAGAAAACTACCTGTTTTAAATTTCAGATATATAGAGACTTCAGTTTTTACTTAATTTGAAATCAATCCAATGATTAAAACAATTTCCATTATAAACAGTAAAATAGTTTCCAACGCCATATTTATATAAAAAAAAACTTCAATTTTTTCTTAATATCGAAAGATGTATTTTAGGTGTTTAAACGTGCATTAAATCACAGTTTCTCAACCTTTTTAAATCCACAAAAAATCAAAAAATGTTTAGCGGACCATCAACATTGGAATAAAATAATAAATATTTATATAATTTATTTTTTATTCAAAACAGTTAAATTTGCAACACCTTATGCTGATATAACAATATTTAGGTATATAAAAACAGACAGTAATAAAAAAGTATAATTTAAAAATCCATTAAATACATTAAATGTTTATATAGACAATTACGTGTGAAAAGCAATGATAACTTCTTTCACTATTTCTAAGTAATTGTAATACATAACATTTCCATAGTAAATTTATATCATTTTTTCTGAATCAGTTAATTTTTATGTAAATTAGATATATCGACCTGAATTATAGACAAATTTCTCACCTCTTTAACATCGCTAATATTTCTTTAAATGTGTAATATATAGTAGCATAAATTGCATAAAAGAATGTTCGTTTTAATTGACATAGTAGAAACAACAGTAATTTCATATGAATAGATCAATTAATTAAATACGCCATCAGTCGATTCTGTTACATTGCGTCACATGTAGGCAGGCGACCTCAGTAATCATATGTCAAAAGATATTGCGGTTTTCTACTTTACTAACGCAGCAGCAATGCCCGTCTGCTAAGATTGAATGTCCGCAGAGTCCACTTCTGCGTGGAGTCGAATGGATTATCCAACTCTATCATGGGGCATGTTATAAATATGCCCGTGTCAATGACAACAACGATTGCTCTCTCGTGATTCTAACGTGTATCTGATCTGTCATCTAAACTTTCAGGAAATACGTTTCAATATTATATACCTCATACACTTGAGCCGTCTTATATAAAGATAATGTACGCGTTATCACATAAACAGCATTAAAAATAGTGAATCAAACCACATGAAATAAAAATTAAGATATAATAGATTAAATATATCTCAAAAATTAATACATTAAGAAAAAGCTTGAAATTCTTAACGTATGGAATCTAAACTAAATACGAAATTTTATATCCATAATATCAATGCAATATAACACGGTGAAAAAAATTGCAATGTATTTTAGTTCTACAAAACTATTTTAAAAAATAATTTTGTAGAACTAAAATACATTGCTATTTTTTTCACCGTGTTATAATGGAGTTCTACCAAGTGAATGCCAATTCAATCGATAAAATGCAATATTAATTCATATTTTTGTGACTCTACGTAACTCTTTTTCTTAAGGCATAAATTTTACTAGCCTTATATTAAAATAATAAAAACCGACGGCTTAAAACTATTTCCACAATTATAATTTTCATACACGATAGAAATTATAAAAAAATATTATGACTATTTATCACTTTTTAGGTGTTTACTGTCACTTCTTGATGGAGAGGCATGATATTTTAAATAATAAAAACACATATTAACCGGTCCTGATCATAAAATATATTGTGAAAATAAGTACTAAATATTTTTTTTATTATTTAAAAAACTATTTATACAAAATAATTACTTAACAGTTATCAGGTATGCAACACCAATGGTTGTACATCTGAAATGAGAAAATAATTGTAATGTAATTATACAAACACCATTGTAAAACATTGTGTTTTTATTAATTAAATGTAATTCCTTTCCAACGAGCTGTGACAATTGAAACATTTAAAGTGATTTTACTAGCTTTGGTTTGATAAATACTATAAAAGAAATATTGACAAAATCACGTTAATAATGTAAATACATTTAAAATTTTAAATGAGTATTAGACATTCACATATTGAAAAACTTTTTCGAATAAGAAAGATCTGAATTAGGATGCACGAATAATAATATCGCTCCATTTTTGATTGCCTACAGATCGAAATAAAACAATATTTATTCAATTTTAAAGCAAGGCCAATTTATGAACCACTCCACTCGATATAATACTGTATTGATTTATTCCCGCCAATGTTTCGTGAATTCACTTTTTATGGTCATTTCAATTTTTATTTATTTTTAAAATTCAGTAAAAGATAAAAATATATATTACATATTATGAGATTTTTATATTGTGGTTAGATTTGGATTCACGATATTTTCGTGGAAAGTAGTCGAGTATGATTGTGGATACCCTACAATTTTGGCAAACCGCGAAGCAAGCACCTTCTAACACATTCAGATCGATTTCGCCAGAATAGGCCGCTACTTATGACACCTCGTTAAGAACTACATAAGTGAAATGGGTTCCGCCAGAAACTTCTTTGTTTATTTCTTTCAAGCATTCCTATTCGTATTTATTTCAGTTGCATCAATTTAAATAAGATCAATTTTGCGACCGCTTAAACAACAAATCGAATTTGTGTTCATTTCTTTAGTCTAACAATGGAAATAATTTTATGAAACATTGAAAAAGATCACCTATTATTATTTTAATATTTATATTCTATTATAAACCTATTTATAATCTTTTAAGATTGTTTAAATTTGAGAAACACTCGAAAAAAGAAGATGAAAATATTCATAAATAATACTTAAAAAATTTTAATCCTATTTTATATTAAACTATACATATATATGAATTATTTTTTCCTGAGCTTATAGATTAGCTAGGTTTAACATATAATTTAATTCAATGCACTCTTTCTCAATTATTTTATAGTGGTAGCACATACACTACGATTGATTTTGATAAAAAAAATACTTGAATTTTACTTTCTAAAATAATCCATTGTTTTTTAATACCGTTGGAATTTCCTTATCGTCTTGAACTTTTCCAAGTATTAACAGATTTCTTGAAATTATAAAATATTTTAGCATTTATTATGAAAACCACACAACGATTTAAAAATATGCTATAATCTAGGGTTTTAAAACCACAGATACAAGGGCCGCTCGCATAAACAAGTTATTACTATAATTCGATTTAAGAAGTTTGTCTAAATTAATGAAATAAAATTTTTTATACCAGCCAAATAAGAAACTGACATTAATTCAAAAATTTCATTTTATGAAATAAGAGAAATAAACATTATTTAAAAATGCTACACTTAGACTTGAAATATTTCACGTATTTAGAAGAAACGTCTATATCCAATTCGTCCCACAAAGCGAAAGTGCGGTTTCTAAGGAAAAAGGATGTGTGAACAAACATACAACGGATATTCGATAAGACTTAAGTATAATCATTTAACGGTACGTAGAAAATTAATTTTATCAATTTTTAATAGGTGGTAATATTTTAAATATTTTTTTAACAGTATCATGATTTTGATAAGGATATCTACCTAGAAATAGCATTTTTTTTTTCATTTTTTAATAGTTCACAATTCTACGGTATCTTGGTTTTACGATAATTATCAAGAACTAAAAATTCTCGATTATGGCGTAATCCACACAAGGCAGAAAAACAAATTCAAGGGACACACAAATTAACTATATATTTAAAAGTTATATAAACGCAATGAGTCTTTGACTGATTTTACATTAATATACATTTATATGTATTCTCCTTCCTAGGGCCTTTTTTTTTGTTGCACACATCTCACTAAAACAACTTCCTTTGTAAGTCTTCACTTAACCTTATATCTTGTGATACCCGTTTTATTGCTTTTTATCACAGATTGGAACTGGTAGTTTACACAAATTATTGATCGCTTACAAAAAAATTATATGGGAAAATATTCCTTGTTTTTTACATACTAAAACTTTGAATACTCAGATAAAATAAATTGCCTACCTCGAAACTTATAATCGATTATTAAATAACAACAAATCTTTTTAATCATAGTGAAAAACAATGTGTAGATGGATGGTCATCCAACTTAACAATGTTTTATAATTCTTATCGCTATTTTCAAAATATATATAATTAATGAATATCAACTCGTCAAACACTTTTTGCTTCTCAGATTTATTAGTTTTGCTTCTAATAAATATCTAAATCCCACTCAGTCTGTTACTTTTATTAAACAATTTAAGCTCGTATAAAAATCAATTTTGTTTATTTTCAATATAAATTTTAATCACAAAAATACGTTGTTGAATAGATATTGTTATAAACAAATATAAAATATTTCAAAAAAAGAAAGCCTATTTTAACAAAGAACGCTATATATGTTATTTATTAAATGTAAATTTTATCTAACTCCTGGCAAACAAATCTATGTCAGTTATATCAACAAAAATTATGCCCAGTGTAAAGTGCGGAATTCTAGTGGAGTACGCCAATAGATGGTGTATATGGAAAAGTTGCGATCAAGTCACTGAAAACATTTTCCGGATAGTAAAGAAGAAACACAGTATTATTAACAATAAAAAAATGGAAGTACAGCCTCTCTATACCTTTTTGTTGTTATCATATAGATTGTAGGTAGGAATCTATAAGTACATGTATGTTTTAATTCTGAGATTTTATTCATTGATAATTAACTACTGAGGGAATGGTCCAATAACTCGTTTCCAGAACTTTCTGACCTTAAAAAATGTGTCTTCAAAATTTACACTATTTATAAATAATCTTTTTATTAAGCTCGTTAAAGTTCATACCTGCTCTCAATCTGTGTAAGCCAGACACATCGTGTAAGATAATACGTTATACGTTGAAGCTCTCTCTCTTACTATTGATATTGTGCATTATTCCATCGAATCAACATGTATTGCTATGCCATCAATATAAAAAATGATACGTGCCACTTAGATCGCTTTTATTATACCTTAAGATAAACGGCATATGCATCGATATGTTAACTACTCAAACATTCTCTATGAAAGTAAGCAAATATATTTGAACATATACGTGCCTATATTTACGAATGGAATTAAGTAAAACACTTAAATAACGGTACTTTCTCGTATAACGCTAACAATGAGAGAATATTGAATTTAAAATCTTACCCCAAATTCGCTATATTTACTTCGTGTAATAATTTGATGAAAACTTATTTTTTCGATTACATTTAAAAAATGGAAATTTAAAAAACAATTATTTTCAAACTATTTATTATTTATTTGTTTTTTATAGTGTTTTTGCGAATGAGAGATACACATAAAAGAAAAGCAGGTATTCAAACTTGATACATTATTATGTTATAAAGTCCATAACGTTATCCAATAGACCGCAGATCCGGTAAAGAAAACTATTAAAGCGAATCTTCACCAATTACTATAGCGATCGTTACTCACATTTCATAAAGTGCAACGCTTTGTGAGTCGTGTGTACGAGTCCAGGTGCGATCATCGTCAAAGATCGACCAAACATAAAAATGTATGTTCCAATTATTCCGAAACAAAAACGTACATTGAGTTAGTCTGATGGATAACAGAGGATCGACTCAAAACATGTAATGATTTTTAAATCGTTTCTGAGCGTAATACCTACAACTGCAACTGTTCTCGCAGAGTAGTCGTTCTACACCGGAGAATTTTTATTATGAAAGCTTTACTATAAACTTTCACATTAGGATTGAAGGATATAAAGCTTTTCCTTGAATATGTTCTTTGATAAATGTGAAAAATAAATTTGAGCTTCCATTATAATTATTATTATAGTGAACTTACATCAGCTCATGTTGCTGTGCAGTTAATAAAATGAAAATTTCTCAAAGATTTTTTTTTTCATTTCATTGATATTAATATAATGAAACAATGAGAATAATATATTCCGTTTTTCCTTCACAATTTAAATTGTACAACGTTGGTGCTTTTTACATTTAGATCGATAACCAATTCGGATCATCGCACGTTGAGTTATATTATTACCTCAAAAAAGGATAGGTTGAGTGACAAAATCACCAAAAAATGTTGTTGAATTAGCTCATATACGAAAACAGGATTTGAAAATAAAGACAAAAACGATTTCATCTATGAACACTTTAAAACATAAATGCTTCATATTTTCAATTTAAAAAATACATTTCTCTCACACTCACACTCAAGCTATCTGGACTGCGAAAAATCAGTGCCTCCATTTTGTAATTACTTTGGTGTACGTTTGAAATAGTAATATTTAATATAAATACTGAATAAACATAAATTACTATATATTATTGAGATTTTGACTATTATAACGGTAGAAGAGATTAATTCTACCAAACAATATCGCATGCTACAAAAATAAAAAATGTACATTCCGCTTAATAAGTGATAAGGGGAAAATACCTTTACTTACTAAATAAGTTAATCAGTTTTCATTGTTCTTCGTGAAGATTTTAAAGTGATCCGCACATGTGCATCGAAATCACGCATCGGCAATACTTCTTACTAGCGATGTAATGATGGTTATTACTCGCTATTCTTTGCTGACGGTGGAAGCTCCTTGTTTTTTGCCTTACAAGCTTCTGAGTAACTTTCAGAGCTTTCATAGCGGTTACGTTCAATGCGCGATCATATGCGACTTTATTCTACATGACCAACGATCATCGATCACGTTGAATAGATACGAAATGATCATATTAGTTTTATATTATTTAATTTAATATTACCTCCCAACCCCAGCATTCTTACTCCATATTACAATGTACTATTATAACTAATACCTATCATACTAGTCATATAAGAATTCATTATAGACATTTTTTATTTTATTCTGTACTTTTTACGTAATTCTTGTGGTTTCTCCAATTTCAAATTCATCACACGACCATAATCTAGAGTTTCTCCTTCTTCAGTTTTAGTAACCTTTCTGCACCTTCTATCGCAATCTCGTGTCGATTTTTTAATTCACCATTCTTTACAAAAATATCAAACATGATTCAATTCAATAAGTTTTCATCTTTCCGGCGGCTTTATCACATAAAGTTTTTCCAAAGTTGCAACAAATTTTTAACCTATAAACATTAAAAAGTGAAATTGTGTACATAATAATTGTTTACGCTTGATCAAATATATTTTTTTATATTCATGAAAACAACCATATCATTGACATATTTTAAAGATCATTTATATGTAAAAATTACTTCACAAAATAAAAATGCAAAATAATATTGTTATAATCCATACTACTACTAATACAAGGCCCTTCTTCGATTTTCCCTCCAGATGTTCATCGGAGGCTGTTTTTACGATCGGACGCTTAATTTGCTATAGTAATTGAAAAATTTCACTACCGCTTTATCTCGAGTACAACCGTTTATGATTTCATATTTTATATGTGAAGAAAAATTCTAGTCGTTTTTACTCGCTAAGTAATCCAAGAGGATAGTTTTTTTATACGAAGTGTAAAGTGCTGAAGTGTTTCGTGCATTTGTATATAACTTATATTATAAAATGACAGTCTTAAACCATTTCCTACTTTATGACTATGAACCGACATAGCTCATAATTTATTAAAATTTACGTTTTACTGAATAAAGTCGGATGTTATTCTTATGCCGGAGTTCCTCTTTTGAAACAAATATTCGTAAAGAAACTAAATATATTAAAATGATATTGGTAACATAATGTATGTTCTTAATTATGTATATTAAAGAATGTGCAAAATTTACATATGCATAATAAAAATATCGCGTGTAAGAGGTGAATTCTTTCTATATACATTCACGATCATCGGTAAAATCCCTCTCTTCTCCTTCAATGCTACTAAACTTCAATGATCAGCATTCAAAATTAAAAATATCTACGATACAGCAATTTTAACGACAAATGTACATATTACCACAGATCATTCTGAAAGAAACATGACACGTCAAAGTCGTCAAGCCAAGAGTAGAGGTGTTAACATTTACACTAAAAATATTATTTCGAAGTCTTCGACGAGTATATTTTTATATTCAAAGTATCGAGTCCCCTTTTATATTTTTTATGAACTCGGTCACAGCCATTACTCTCCTAAAACAAATGACCATTTTTTCTGTCCTTCGGGTGCGAAGAAATTCGCACTTAATTTGCATTGTATTTAAATATTTAATCAAAGTGTATTTTTTATAAGGTAAGTCATATACTTCTTCCATTCAGAATAACGTCGACACCAACATATATTTTTTTAATCGGAATTAATTACAAACGTGAAGTAATTATAATTCATATTAGCTACAGGTAACTAAACTTGTTTCACCTTGTCAAATGAGTAAGAGGTGAATGTGGTATTGCGAGCTTCTTAATATTAATAATGTCATACTCAGGTGCCACGCAAACTGTCAAAACTTTACTCTTGTTCGTTTACAATTGTATTGAAAAGTAGCTTTTACCGTGTAACAAAATATCTTCAAACTTCACTATATAATTAAATGCTCTTTTTATCAACTATATGAAACGTGATGTTACATTGTTTTATCGATGCGTGTGCTTCATTTACTCTTATAATTCACATTTTAATTTTGAAATCATCATATTAATGGTATGTGCATAAGAAGCATTTTTAATTATTGCCAATGCGACAAAAATATTTTTTCAGCATATGATAAACTGGGTGTAAAATAACACTAAAAAACACCTATGTCAAGATATCAATTTATTATTTCCAAACAATCTTTATTTTATACGTACATTTCTAGAAATTGAACCCAGATCTAGTTGAAATTAAGGTCTTATTTAGATCATATACGCCAAACACATCTGTTTTTTAGAGGTTACTTAAATGCAGAATATTTTTGCTGAAAAAATAAGACATTGAAATCTTACTATTATTTTTTATTCTTGGATTAAAGTCTATCTTTAAAATAAATAGTAATAATTGACAGTTTACTTCCGTAAAAATCTCAAAGCAAAAATATCATAATTATATTTTAATACACATTATCTTTAAAAAGAGGTTTATAAACATTTTGTGAGTATACATTATACTATCTTTATAGTATAAAATATTAGTGGGTCTATTAGCTTATATATTAAACAATGTCATGGATTGTCACAACCCCTATTGTAGGCAATTACAGCCCCGTCAGAGGCACGAAACACCCCGCCGAGTGTTCGCCTCACACCCCCGCAAGTAACTTGCCCGGAAAACACTTGCTTTATTAATTTCAGTTTAAGAAAATCCCCTTCACAAGACATCACAGCCGCGGAAATTTGTTCTCTAATTTGTAAAATTATTGACATGTCACTTTCGTAAAATGAGTCCCAAAATATTATTACCGGAGTTTCCTCTCCCGCCTTTACACATATTTACATATCAAAACTTTAGTTTTGTATATAGTCGATAAAGTGATATTGGATATTTATTTGTTAATTTACTTACTGGTACTACCCGAGACTTTGAACAAAATTTTCCGTAACAATTCACTAAATCACTAAAATAGAACGCTTCTCGTATAATAATATAAATGCACGAGAATGCCATTATTTATTATTTTACTACTTTTTTTAATTTTAAAACTGCCAATTTATTTGCATGTCATCCGATTTTTTTTTGTATTCTGATAAAATTATTGAAAGTTATCAGTAATTTATATAAATACTCTTATTTATTCAATGTCAGTCATTAAAAAATACTTATTCCGTTTCCGTTTCATTCACGACATCTTGGTATATTTTCTTTTTATTTTTAGTATAATACCAAATTTTATAAATCTTCAACAGTATATATTAACCAAAGATTGGCTGTGCATCTATTTATATGCTTTATTATTGTCAGGGCAAAGAGAAAAATTAGATAAGTGCGTAGTAATCGAAACTTTATCAGGAATGGTCAGTTCAATGAGTTAGTAGTTAGAATTTTGCCCGGTGATAAAGTGGGTTTGGGTTTAAAATCAATTATAAATTTAGACTCTGTGATTTTTGTCTTTGTGAGGGACTTTATGTTCAAAATATTTGATAAATCGCTGAACTTTTTATAAAAAATAAAAGATTAGATAAGATCAGCAGATAAGGAAAAGGTTTATAAAATGTAAGTTATAAAAATCGGCAATACCAATTCATTTAATAAAAAAACCATTTCATTTTACCACGAAATTCAAAAAAAGATGACTTTTTCGTACGTGTCTCTTCTCAGGTGAAATATAAGCCGTGAAATTAAAACTAAGAATTGATTTATCGATGTGAGATTTTATCGAATGTCGGACACCTCATAAAACGAACACTTCAAATATAATAATTTAATAGTCAAGGGCTACAATATAATTATTAATTTCTTGGGAGAGGTAGAGGAAAATTTTAGCAATTCATTGAAATAATGCCACATAGAACTTACTAACGAAAAAATAGCAGCATGCATCGAAATTCGATAGTAAAATATGGTTACAATATACAATAATATTTCAAAATGCCTGTAATTTTCGCCCAAACACCTGGCTTGAAACCAGACTTAAATCTCGATATCCATTAATATTTAATATCGATCTTTCATTTATAGATTTTACTGATACATGACATATTACAACACACACAATTATCGGTAAAAAAATTATTCACACAGCAGGCTGAATTTCGTTTACTAGTAGTTAATACGATGCAAGAAACACGAAAAAAGGGTTCATAGTAATAAAGTTACTATTCGTGAATTTGTACGATTTTTGTGGTGTATCCGGCACTAAAATATAATTTTCCGGATCTATTAATCGATTAAAAAATCAATTTTGTGAAAGTATACGATCGAAGGATGGAGCTCATTGTAAAATCACCAAGTATAATTCATCACTCGCATCCAGTACGGAAGATTAAAAAAAATATACCAACGTTTTGGTTTTCGATCCAATAAATGAAAAATACAATACTTAATGTAAACATCGATAAATTTCTCTACTATAACTTTATTGAATTTTGTGGCTCAAAATATGATAACAGATTTATTCAAAGTCCCAAAAAATGCGCCGAATAGAATGTAAGATATAATGTGAATTATATTTTAAAGAATTAAATCAATACGATATAAAATCGTTTCAATTAGAAAATGACCTCGCCATGAGCTACGCAACTTTACGAATTGTAGTGAATCTAAAATTGACATCATTTCTTAGAAATGTTACAAATGTAGTTACGAATAAATCGGATACTATTTTAATTTAGCGAAGTTACTCATATTATTTTCGAAATTCTATCAATACTAACATAGACGATTGTGACGATGACGGATCGATTTGCTCGCCTGAAGCATATTGATACAACTATTTAACATTCTTCCGACCACGGATTTTATGAATGAAATGAGCTACGGAATTTCCAGCATTATGATGCTTATACTAGGAATTGATCCATAGTGAATTGATTGCAAGTCGCGAAATGTTATGAAATTTTTGGTTTGTTAGAATTCGTGCTCTGCAAAGCAATTAGAGTCTTTGAAATATACCTGCCAGAAATGTATTTATTTGACATAGGTATGTGGAAGAAAAATCGTCTTCCTTAGGTAACAAACAAATCACAGTATTTGAAAGTGTAGAGGCTTTGTTGAAAAATTATTGCAGTAACACAAAAAGTAGCATGCATTTGTTTTCAAATCACATATACAATTTATACGTTAATTGAATGGCGTTTTTTTGCGTGGCAAATCGCAATAAAATAAAATAGATTTTTAGACGTTTTTTTATTAGACAATAATAAAATATTTTTTCACCTATACATCATCAAAAAATTGAATTATCTTTGTACAAGTTGCACTTTTTTTAGCTATTATATATGTGACAAACGAAAATTGAAACCAATTTGCCAATTGTCTTTTACATTCAATTTCAAAATGTATTACGTAATAATTTATATTATAACTTTTATCTTTATCGGAATTATATTGCTTTGGAAACGCCTGTATGATGATGAATTTTCTTATCCCACTCAATCGATTTAATATGAAAAAAATATAGATTTTAACTTTAACCTGGTCTTACACAGTTTAAAAATGCAAAAATTGGGTAATATTTTTGACTTTCTGTCACACGACAACGAATGAAACTTTCAACATGTCTCACCTAAAAGTGGTTGTTATTACTGATTATTTTTAAACAGTAATACATTTTTTCCCATGGTGAATAGTAATGCTTTTATAAAGACTTTAATAATTCATTTTATTTTTTAGCCGAAAAGGTTTTTTATTATATTATAAAATTAAACTATTTTCTTCGTCTAGCGTCGTATACCTTTGCGATGTATAATATTAAGTTATATTAACCTACATAATAATATGATTGCGTTAGCAAATTCTATTTATACAGACTGCTATTGAATAAGTATATGTAATAAGAGTAAACAGAGACTAAAGTCGTTAAAACTGTCTACGTATTCACGGCAGAACCGGTTCACCTGTTCTGACGATTGTGGACCGCCGTGTGACGTCACATTATACTAATTACACGTAGATACAACACAACGTAGGCAGTCGGCATGGTTTTACATCACTCTGACATAACAATTTAATGGCGTCATTCGAAATTAGATAAACATTTATTTTCCCATGACATGGTCTAATAAAAACAAATGTATACAAACTCGGGGAATCGTATAATCCGTAAGATGCATGCGGATATATTTATGAATGAACACATTTTTTGTTCTCGTTTCACTGTTGCGAATGAATTGCACATGATTTATACGATTTTATTCCAGCGGTAATTTATGATTAAGTTTTGAAAATCCCAACAAGATTGTCATAAAAAGTCCTACAGTGACTGGTCTTCGGCGCAACGATTCGGTCACAAGCGTATTTTTGTAAATATTATTTCAATTTCTTGTTATTAATCATTCGCAATCGATTCGTCACTATAAATCAAGAATACCCAAGAAATATATTTAACCAATATCATCACATATTTATTGAAATTGACATTGCAAATTTTAAAACAGTTATAACAAAAATAAGTAAAAGTCAATCGTCAATCAGGGCTAATTGAAATGTCAATAATGGACACAATATTCATTTATATTATTTCTATAATTCATACCATCAAATAAATATATTAAAAAATATACCATAACACAAAAAGCTAATTTTTAAATTTAAAGGCAACATTATAGATTGTATCATTATGCATGTATATGACTTTCAAATGAGTAGTCGGTCAATGCTGAAAATTATCACCTATAAACGAATCTTTAAAAAAACATCAAGTAATGTCATGAAAAAAATATTTTTGAACGCGCAATTTTTCAACACTAAATAAATTTGAAATTAAAATGTTTAGCTGGTACTTTTATTTAAAAGCGGTAGCTTAAAGTACCAAAATACCTTTATGAATTTCGAATATTTTTAATTTTTGAAATAATTTTAAATCGTAAAAGTTTATATGTTATCATTATAGTTCGCTAGCAAGCGCAACTATTATTTTTCGTATAGATGAAGAATCTTCACTTGTTTTAAAATTAATAGAGTAAATTATTATGCATCAAAGAATAAAAAATTGGGAAGCCCCGTACAATTAGAAACCACATAAACCAAGATCATAAATACAATTATCATTTAGTATCCTTATTTGAGATATAATAACACTTCTATCACAATAGTGTTTATTGAATTGTAACTCTTATATTATATAACCATCGATGTCGTTATGGTTTCTTTTGGCGAAAGCACCTGATCGTTTCGCTAAATTTATTTCAGCTAATAGTCATGTCGTATTGATTTACAACGGATTAATTGAAATCGATCAATAGATCAGAAATAGAAACGTTTCCACTTTCTTAGAGCGGGATGGCGATTAATTCAATAAAATAAATAGTCGTTACATAAAGTATGGTTGATCAACTTTGAACTAACATATTTTAAGAAAAATAATACTGCCTATTTAGCAAATTATTTATCACCTGATTTTAGTTATAAATCTAGATCATATATGTATTACATAATAATATTAATAGAATATTCTAATACTTTTTCTTCGGTATATGTAGTTTTGTTTTTTTAATAGTTTTCCTGAAATATTGTTCAATCAATTTTTTATTTATAGGTTAACCTATATACTTGCTGATATTAATATTAAAACATTATTTTATTCTTTAAAATAGTATGTCGCAATTTTTCTTTTCACTTTGCCGCTATTATTCATTATTAATATGTTACTTATGTTCATTATTACTATTTAAATAGTAATAATAGACAATGACTTCCATGTTATTTTAAAACTTTTTTTCATACATAAAATTTTAATATGAGATTTTTATGATTCTAATTAATAAGTGTTATCGCTTATTTGGTATTTTCGTCGTCCCAATTCATAAAATAAATTATTTGTCTCAGTTAAATCTCGAGACTTTTATAAATACCCAAGTATTGCATATGCTTTAAATAACTCGTGCGAAGTGGTGTGTATAATGATTATTTTCACTAAAGGATTGAATTCGACATACGACACCCCATGTAATGAACTACTGAACTAATTTCCATTTACAATGATATCTAATACACTCAATCATTGCCTTAGGTCTTAGGTTGTATTATAGTTTGTATGTCCGTTGAAACCTTATACATTCATATTTCACGTCTGATTGACGGTAGTGGAAAATTCGATTTGACGGATTCATATTACTTGACTCGTTCATATTATTAAAAAATGATAAAATAATCGATCGCTTGATACCTATCATTTACAAAAATTCATACATCAGCTTTGTTCCTAATATTTATTATATCCAAATATAACCACCCACTACATTAGCACTTTCTTTATTTGTTAATAAACGAATACTCTGAATATTCTTCCGGTAGTTTCTTGTTTTATTTCAAAAAATGTGAAACTCGAATTATGAGTTAATTTATATTCTATTCAATTTGTTGTCTATCGCTAAAACATTTAAGTAATATATAACCAAAAAAATCTTATATAAGACGCTGAGAAATAAGTGTATATATTCTTATCATGACAAGAACCGAATGGTTAAATCAAACTTTTAATCAAAAAATATATAAATTCCACAATAATGATTTTTTTAAATACATTTACACATCTTTATTCCCGGTAATGAAACTATGAGAAATGTGTCACTGTGAAAATATTATGTTAATAAAAATAATAGAAACAATTCAAAATATAATAAAAATTCAAAATATTATTGCAATACAGCTTCCGCCGTGTCACTGTGATTCGTCGACCGTCGGGATCCGTTCAAGTGAATGACCAACCACTCTGTTAACGGTTCCACTAAGATTCAATCAATAATGACAAACCTCAGCTACTTAATTTTCTGGTTTCGATAATCAGCTGTAAAATGTGACCGGTAAATGGAAAAGTATTGTAAAAATTAAATGGGTACTTGGGTAAGCTAAAAATGACCACAACCGATTCTAAAATAAGACAATTCAAAGAATGATTATCTCTCTCGGGTTAAAGGTATTTATTTCGCGTTTACATGAAACGTTTTTGAATTATTTATGAAAAACTGTTTGTCTTGGCGCTATTTATTATAGATGTTTTTAACACATGAAACATATATATGACTTCGTTTATGTTTTAAATGTTTTTCTGGTAGGGCAAACGTTAATTTTTTAATAACGTCCCTAGTGAGGAGTGTTAGCGTATCTCCAAAATCTTTGTTTCTATAAATGGACATTTTGTTTGTCATATTTGTTATTTGAAGATAGCACAAATTTCTCAATAATTTAATATTTTAATTTGTTCCTTTTTAATTTTTGAATATCAGCTCTCTTTTTAAGTTTGCTTCTAATGTATAATATATGTACCTTCCTAATATGAGTATCTTAACAAAAGGTTTGGTCAATGAAAACTAAACCTCTTTTTATAACTGGGGCAAAAGTAATCAATTAATAACTAACCAGGGACTGTTACGGAAGCCAAACACTTATATTATATTTTTTGACAATATTGAGCACACTAGAATGCATCTGTTAATCCTTCAATAATTGTGATTATATCCTCCTCGGGCTAGTGTTCCTTAAATTTAATATTCGATGCATTACTGCATGACATTTCTCAGAGGTAATTTGGTAACAAAAGTAGTTTCAATCCTAACTTTCGTCGGACAATCAATAGCAAACTAGTCTCAAATAATAATCTTTAAAAGACCATACAACCGCGCCACGTGTTTGGAATGAAGTTTATTGAATCGCAGACCGTTCTCGCGGAACATCTGCCTTATTCTGATTACCAGGTGATTTCAATCTAAGGGTTTTGTATAAATATTTCCTTTTTAACGAACGTTGATCAATGAAATTTAATAATTCTAATAAATTATATTAGGTGTAGCAAAAAGCCCAGACGTTTTTTTTTAAATGAAACTCAAAGTGTTTTTTTTAGTATTTATTTTTATTTTTATTTATAAAAAGTAATCTCCTTGTCTATCTATAACCTTCTGCTACCTATTAGACAATTTAAAAATCCATTTAGTAAAAAACACTACTGATTTGGAATTAAAATAGTCGGAAATAGCGTTTTTCACGTCATTATTTGTTTGAAATTTTTTATCCCTAAATTTTTCCCTAAGTTTTTTATATTAAGCGGAATACATGGTAATCCGATTGTGCTAGATCTGGTTAATAAGGTGGATGCAATAAAGTTGTCCAACCTAACTCCTGGATTTTTTCCCAGGTCATATTCGCCACATGCGGTCGCGCGTTTTCGTTTTGCAGTTTATCGTTGCGTCCATTCAACCTGCCAGGCCTCTTTCTTGTCAAAGCTGCACTAAATTTGTTTAATTGGTCACAATATACTTGTGCCGTCATAGTTTCACCATATTTTAACACTTCATTATGAATTATTCCTTTGAAATCCCTTCAAACACAATGTAAGAGTTTTTTTGGGTGTAAACCAGTTCGAGGGGTCGGAATTGGTTGTTGTCCACGATTTAGATACGGTTTTTTCTTCGATATATTCGTATATAATATATAGTACTTTTAATCTCCGATAATCAGACTTAGAAAAAATGGTCGTAAAGTGTGTTTTTTTTTCGCAGCAAATGGCACGCGCTTAGTCCCTGGCTAGTTAGTGGCTGGCGCCCAAATTCCTACTTTTTCGAATTTTTCCCAGCCTTTTCAGGTACTTTTATTTTATGGACCATTTAGTACCGACTATATTGGACAATTACTTTTTTGTTAGCATAGGATTTTTTTCGATTTCAACTTTCAGGGCGACTTCATCCACTGTATGAGGTCGTCCACTTCGAGGGTAATTTTCAATGTTTAAATTGCCAAATTTAAATTTTGTATATTATCTCTGACATTTTAGAACTTTTAACACGTCTCTATAAACGTCGCAAATGTCTTTAGTGGCGACGACTGCACTGTTCTGGGTGTAATATTGAAAAAGCATGCAACCGCGCAGATATTCTTATGAAGGGCAAAGGTCAGTCATTCTGTTTGGTGCGAATGAACCTTTTTTTCTATACGGAACGTAATTTGAGATGTCACACAACACGAAAAAAAATATTACATATTATTTATACATTATATGACATCTTATTTAACCAAAGGCCCGAAGCCGATCAATTTTAAGACACGCGTTTGAAAAAAACGTCCGGACTTTTTACTACTCCTAATATTATTCCGTTAATTTAAGCACTTTTTATAACTGTAAAATACATTATTCATCAGAATTTTATAATCTTAATAATAATAATTTTATAAATTAAAATTGGTCAAATCAGATTGAAATATTTTTTTTAAACTAATGCCGTTGGTATATTTTCTCACTCATATATGAAAAATACACGTTTTGTCAGTATACACTTTTTTTACTTCTAGAATTATGACACAAGTTGAGAGATTTGTTGTTGAGTAGCTCTTTGGAATAGGCAAAGCAGTCGAATGATACGTCACGTCACGCCGTCACGATGGAAGATGCAAATTTAACGATTGCCAAGTTGCATTGTTTATTTCCGCGGTTTTCCAAGTGTAAATTCCAATAACATTTTAAAAATCTAAATTAAAATATTATCTTAGTAATGACTCAAACTAAATGATATTTTAATATAAGTGATATATCTGCATTCATTTTAAAAACATTGCATTCAGCATTAAAAACTAAGATTTTTGATCGCATATTAATTGATAAATACATCCTTAACCACATACAAAAAAACGCTGTAAAAAATCATACTAATATTTATTGAATTTGCATGTTCCACAATAATAGATAGTTTGCAAGTAGAAAATTTGAATTTATCCTAGTAATTATCATATATTGTATCCATTGAAAAATGAGTAATTATAGGGAAATACTTCCTTATGAATATTTTTTGAAATATCTACCTGTTACTCATTATGACTAAGAAAACAGGTATGTATGCAATGAAAGTGTTGAAACCATTGCCTTACGCGCTGCGTACTGTCACGCCTGACAAGTCCGTCACGCCTCCGAAGGTATGACGCCGATAACCGGCGAGAGAGGTATATTACCTGCTCGCTTTTTCATCAGCTTTTCTTCTGAAAACAGTTTTTTTTGCACAAAATTATACCAGCGCAAACACAGAATCTTTGGCGCAACCTCTAAATCAATCATCGAATGCAGACACTTCGTTCAGTTGAGCGTGCCAAGTGAACAAGAAAAACCCTATATTTGCTCGTAGAATTTCCGGTGTTGCGATTTTTATGTAGATCTTTGTCCGTTTTTGTCTGTCGCCGTCTTCAATCAATCGGCAAAAGTTTTTATTTCACAATTTCTTTACAAAATACCAATGACCCATAATGTGTTTTACGTACGTTAAGAAGCGGTCACTCTAATCTTATTAATTCAAACCACAAAAGTATAACTGAGCGATAGTGTAAATAAATAACGTCTCAGTCTTAAAAACAAAACAATAATAACTATAATATCTGCATTTACCGTTATTGTTTTCATTTTTACAGGATCAGTGATCAAAGTGGTTCGCATTGTATTCATTTTTATACCCTTATTGTAAAAAATAATCTTTTTAGCTTTTTAAGTCAAGGCCCGTATTAATCGAATAGGCTTATTCATATCAAATTTTTTTCGTTCGAGATATGTTTTATATGTTTCCACATGCTTTGTTTTTCACAACCCGATTTTCGCATTTTAGCATCTTTAGGCACTATATTAAAGGGACGCATTAGTACTAACCATTTGCTTGAAATTTTGAACGATTCAAAGTTGATATTGAAATTCCACCAAAAACTCTCAATCGACATCACAAATTATTAGGTAAAGTGGAAGGAAATAATATTTTTTTTACACACAAAAAAATATTTAAAAAAAATATTAAGCTTTTTCCAAAGATTTGGCAATTTTTAATCCCTTTCTTGTAAAACTCAGCAAGCTTTTCATTAAAAAATGAGTTTATTATACCATCAAAGGAAAGATTTTTTTATTCTCAAGCGAATTCTCAAGTGATCTGAAAAGGTGATTGTCAGAGGGTGCAATATCGGGAGAATACGGTGGATGTTGCAAAACTTCGAAATCGAGCTCCCTGATTTTTCCTGTGTGATCGGTGTCTCAAATGGTCTTCCGCTACTCGAGTGCTGTTTGTGACAATTCGCGCAGAACCCAGACTCATTGCTTGTGCTTTTTTCCAATGCGTTTAATATGATCTTTTACGGTCGTCCAAAGTGAACTAAGTTCTATAGACAACTGTCTTATGCGGGGATCTGCTTTCCCCAGCGATTTTAATACATCATCATCCCATGCTAAAAGTCTTCCTGATCACCTCTCTCATTTTTTTTCAAGCCATCTATGGCATTTTTGAAGCTGTTGAACACATCTCCACACATTTCGCAGATGGTCTGTTTTGCTTTCATTCCATTATAAAACAGGACCAGCATTAGATTTTGCGTATGTGTCTCGCTGATCTCTGGCCTTGACATTTTTTCTATAGAGTTGAAAATTTTTTTTTTGTGTAAAAATAGTAGTAAACTAATAGAGCTTCAAATTTACCTGTTTACTTGGCGGCAGCAGGTGGCAGACTAGTTTGAAATTACGCCTTTAAAAACTATTATTTCTTTTCGCTATACCTAATGTAAAGGAATTAATATATTAAATAGATTTCTATATAGCAATATAACACCCCAAAAAAAAAGGATACTTATACTCTTAAAATATGTTTCGATAATTCATATTTCTAAAAATAAAAGAACATCAATTATGCGACTCAAAATATTATTTTCATTAACTATACGGACAGATGGATCGTCATTCTTTGTATAATTTTCAACAAAACTATCCTAATGAAATTAATGGAAGTGGGAATTTCGGGTGATTGTTGTTGATAGATACTTGTTCTATTTTTAAGTTTAGTGTTGTAATGCAGCTATAAAGGTAGATTAATAAACAAAACATAATTATTATCATCTGCATACACAATACAGCTGAATAAATTAATATTCGACAGGCGTCGGTTCATTAAAAAATTTGCTGGCGCCGCCAAAATGTTTATAAATTATAGATGAGCTCTGAATTTATAATTCTCAATAGGTCTTGCACTCTATTTGTGTGGGTGGTTTTCCCAAAAACACTCATCACTAAGCACGTGTATGTTTGCACGACAAAAGGATATAAAAAATATGATTTTATATTTTGGGCACGAACAGTCATTCTCATTTGCATAGTTAAGTGATACGCAAATATTAAGATTTTTAGAAAACCGAGAACACCTGATATTGTTTTTGATTATATTACTATTTTGAAATAACATGGTCTAAGAAAATATAGTGTTTTTTTAATACGTGAACACTGAATGAAAGTGTTAGATGAAAACTATGACACTATAAAAAAATGCAATCTTATTTATTTAATAATAGCCTCAACAACAAAATACATTATTCAAAATTCATAGTTCGTAACGAAAATCCAACATGAAATCCGGTTCAAACAAAGCTTTTTGCATTTAATATAATTTGAGTGTCTCTAAAAATTAAATCTCGTCAAAATGGCTTGAAATTTCAACGAATTGAAGTTATAATCGCAAAATTGCCAACGTTTGATAAGACGAGATCAGCGGATTCTCGTCTTATATGTATAACCGCAGTTGCATCCATAAATGCATACAATGCCATGGAATAGGTCTACGTTATGCCTCTCACATTCACACTTGTTGGAATATTTGCGACTTTCAATTTCTAAGAAGATTTGTCCCGCATAAATAAATATTATATTTAACTCTGCCTGCACTAGCGTTTACCCCAAGGACATCCGACAATATTTTGCTTTCGCAGAAATTCTGAAACGATTTGTGAATTTATTAATATATTTTCACGCTACATTGCACTCTGACTATGATTTATATGCGAGACTCCGTAGTCTTCAATCTAACACTTGAAATGTATTTTTTTTCGTTTTTTAAAAAAATATATATAAATTTGATGTATATATATATATATATATGTTTTTATAACAAAAGAAAATATTCTAGTGAACTCAAATTGCTTTCAAAAACCCTCAACTGTAATTCTCTGCCCAGCACGCCACTGCAGAAATTGCAATATTTCAACGAATGGTTAAGATAGGAAGGAAAAGTGTTCACCATTTATACGGAATTGTATATTTAACAAACAATTTTTTGAGCAAGTTAACAAAGCTCGATTGTTTAATTTGGTTCACACAATAACACGTACACTGATGGTCAAGTCCATCTAACACGTTATTGCCAAAATGTGATCATAAATACTTATCATTAAAAAACACAATAATTGTATAAATTTATGTGACATACAGTTGTATATCAGTATGAAAAACTATGATTTAAATAAAATAGTCTTCGTCGTTGAAATTATATTGTTGCCGATTTATTTATTTTTAAAAAATATTACCATTTAGTTGTATTATTTTTTTTTGTATGATTTCTAAGAAAAAGTTTTCCTTACTTTATTCCACATATTTAGCCTTTCAACTAAAGCGAATATTTGTAACACAAATTGGTTCATGCTGGCGTTCATCATGATATATTTGTAAATATACGTAATATTGTAACGCTAAATTTGTCACTTCATAATTATCCTCAAACATCATAATCATCTTCTAGCAAGATTTGATAGATCATCTTAAATAGAGTTTCATAAAGTTATGACGCATTACATCCAATAATTTTACTAATCCTTCCGCTATAATTTCATTCGGATTTTTTACAAAATTACATTATATTTTTAGACACTCTCTCCTTTGAATTCCGCTTACTATAATAACATTCTTCATTGTTTTTTGAACTTTTTATGAGAGTTCATCTTGTGAATGATCCAATTTTTGGGCCTTCTGTCACACCTAGTACATGATGTCATATGCAGAGGTCATCAAAGATTTCTTAAATCACAAAATCTGCGCACTAACCGATCAAAATTACATTATTATATAACATAGTACATAAAAATCAAAACCTATAATTGATAGTAATATATATATATATAATTATGGCTGTTCTTTCTTCATAACCTTTCGAGCTGAGTAGGTCGATGATTGTAATAACAAGTCTACAGGCATTTCCGTCCCATAAAAAGCGAATGATCGGTTTTCACAAACCGTACCGAACATTCAATAAGAGGACATAGAATTAATACACTGCACGCAGTATGTACATTAGCTACCTGCTTAGACTTTTAAGTAAGGTGAGTCGATACAAACTAGTTTCGTAGGTCAGGAGAATTTTTTCACATTGGCGAACGTCTTTGTGTTTATTTATTTTTAGTTTATTGTATCAATGATCTTTCGAATCGTATTTTCGGTCTATATCGGTTTTGTAAAATTTCATATACTTCGTATATATACCATTCTTTAAATAATTAATTTAATACATATCATTATTAATTATAATATACATTATTCACAAGATAAAAACGCATTATACAGCAAGTAGTTTGAATTGTATTTTTATGTATCAAATACACAAAATCTTGCTTTATTTTTACAAACATCTTCAATCACTGTCGGGATTAAATCCTTGTTTAAAAACAAGCATGTTTGTTGTATGTTAAAATAAACAATACATTACTATTTCTATTTTTTTTTCCTGGAAAACCTTGGATATTATAAAACGAGTTTCGGTCACTGGCAAAAACATCTTAAGTATAAAATAGTACCCATCTTTTCTCGTGCCTTGAATTCCGGAAATATTGACAGTAATATATTTAGAAACTTAATTTCAACGGCTAAGAATACTTACATGGAGTGATCCGATTTATGTAATATATTCAAGATAAAAGATTGTCAGACACACCAATCAAGACATTTTTTCTATTTCACTTCAGACACTGATATGAAATTCTTATCCTTACTATTTTTCGTTACCAAACTGTAATGACCGACAAAGACTAAATGAGACCGTGGGTATACTGAAATGCCAAAGTTGACTTTATCTGAAAGTTCAGGAATAGTATATGAACTTTCATTCTGCCCGCAAGTGCCCTGTAGAGATGATTTCATTTATAAGAATATTTTTTAAGATAACACTTAATGCCACCTGTACCTTTAGACCAATTGGAAATCCAAATTCATACACATTTTTGAGTAAAGGGATAAATTAGACAATATTTTTTCGCAAGGTTTTTGATATAAGGTTGATATAGACTTTTAAAACAAAAACATACTTCTCTTGTGGCTCATTAAAAATTCATTCAATAGTTTTAGGCTTTGTCTTAGGATACTCGATGGAACTTAAATATCAATTTCGAGCTCTTAAAAAATCACACTAATCCAAATTTTTATCACTTACAAGCCGGTTATCGTCTTTCGGAATCTTCAAATAACCGAATGAACTTCAACTGAAGTAAATGTCAGTATCGTCGAAAGAAAAAATATAAGAGGGTTTGACAAGTTAAAAATAGGTCTTGAATTCTGATAGATGGTTAAATAACTCATAAATATAAAACCTGGATTCCATCTTATGTTGTTTCGAAGTGAAGTGGACCGGTAAACTGGAACTGGTGAGTCGTTCGTCATAAAACTTACGGAAGTGTTCTGATTTTGAAAAATCCAAATCGGATATTAAAATTCTTTCAGTTGGTACTTTAAATTGAAACAAAATTGACTTGGTTGGATTATGCCTGTCATATTTGATCGAATGTGATATATCTCTGAGTAAAAAATACCATTAATTAAAAGTCATATTTCTTGTTTTTATTTTTTATCATTACTTGAAAAATTAAGAACAACTTTTATTGGTAACAAGCATTTTTATATTGTGATTTGTGACCTTATGAAGAACGTAATTACATCTAAAATCGTTATTCGAATAAATATGAAAGAAAAGAAATGAATGTTAGGAATTGTGAATGAACAGTCATCACCACCATCATCAAAATTTATCAATTATCAAGACTTTTATTTGAAATATCTCTCAGGCCTCTTAACTTGTATGGATTCTCTATAAACATCTCGTCTTGTGAGGTCCAAAGTGTTGACACCCAAGTAAATTCTTGCTACTCCTGGAAACTTTAGATGGCTTTACTTTGATATGTAATCTATACCCTGTTTTTATAAAACACAAAAAAATCTCGATCGTGTACGTACTACTTTTTTGGACTTTTTAACGAGACTCTCATGGACAATGGAATATGTAATTTGCTCACTGAAGTGATATCGATTAGCGACAGTAAATAATGAAAACCTAAAAACTCTCAACCTTCATGTCATATTATACATTTTCAAGCTGATAAATGGATTTAATTATATATAAATTTGAATTATGTTACAAAAACAAAATTACATAATAATGTATGCAATAATTAATGAGACATGTACAAGCTCTAGAAAAATAATTATTCATTATTTATTATTTCTACTAGACGGACTTTTGATTGATCCGGCGTTATCTCTGGGGTTTTTTTTATTTCGCGAAACACGTGTCACGTAAATTTGAACCTAGTAATTTTGTTGCCAATTGCTGTAACAACGATTCGACGGTTTATTTAATTGTATCGCATTTCTTGAAATTGTATTTAAAAATGATATCACGTACACACATATATATATATATATATATATATATATATATATAAATTTTCATTGTGTGTTTGAATTAAATTAAATCCATAAATATGTGAACAACAATAACTAAGTACATATTAAAGCATATGTTTTTAGTCTTTAACGTTAAGTACTGTAATAATTTCTTGAATATTTTTTGAACCTAATGTAACAAACTCTAATTCATTACCAACAATCGTTATTGTATTGAAAATGGTGATTTTTCTAATACTTTGCATCAAAAGTTTTTTTTTATCAGTCATCCATTTTAAATTGAAATTCATTTCACAATTTAATTGTTTTGTGGCGGCCACTACAAGGAAGATCGCTATAAAGCAATTTTCTTTGATTCGTAAATTCTATGAAACAGTATCCAAAATAACGATTCATTCATATGAACTGCTTCTAAAAATTGATACGATCGTTACCGAGAAATTCTGGGTTTCTATTTTATTTATAAAGTTTATGACCCGCTGTAATAATCGGTCGGTGTCTGTTGTCGGTATTATGTGATTATTGGACGCATTGTTTTCTACAAAATCACTGCTCTAATTGCAGCATCGGTAATAATTTATTTATTTTGTAGTAATAAAGTCAAAATTTTGTACATCTCGCCATGTATATTCTAGGCTAAAGTTTTATCATCGCTTAGAAAAGATAGATTACAATTAATAATAGAAGCGTACTGATTTTAAGTATTCATTCTGATACGTTGACGTTCCATAGACAATTCAACAACCAAAACAATTACGAAATAAGGGATTTACCTATTACCACATACCAGATATAAAAAAAATGTTATTCTATATTAACCGAAAGTTCGCAAAAATTTTAATTAATCTGATAGTCACTAACCTTTAACTCAATAGCGAAAATATTATAATGATTTTCTAAACACCATATGTATTTCATACAGTATTTTATCTAAAATACAACTGCAGCATTAATCATATATATAAAAGTAATCTACAAAAATCTGGTCGATGAAATTAAAAAAAAAATGACAAAATAAAATTTTAATCTATCCTATCAATGTCTCTTGTATATAAATTGTTACATAAATTATCAATAAATCGATGATTGAATATAATATTTGAGAGACCTCACAGATTGTAGATAAGAATCATTCATGAGTAGGTATAATGTTTATACAATACAGGATTATAACAGGGTTTCAAACACCTTTTTAATAAACGACTTTTCATGGATCCACAACCATTTTTTTTTTCAGCGTCATCAATTTCAAATGATTTGCATCGGTTTAATTGTATTCTGCTATTTTTCGATATTTTTGAATGCCACACTTCAAACAAAGTTAGTGAATTTTATTGAATTTCTTTATAGTAATTTTACAGAAAATAAAACTTAAGCTCTCTTTTCATTTCATTTGACATTGATTGTATTATAAATTACTGGATATTTTGGATTTATTTTTTCACGTTACGTAACAGTTTATATCGATTTTATTTAACTTTTAAATTAAAAACAAATAATCACAATGCCATTGCAAACTTTGACTGCTTATTATATATCATCATATTTATTAATAGAGGTGTTCAATTACTATAAAAATATAATTGAAAAAAAAAAAATTTGAAAGATAGATTTTTTTATGAAATATTGAAACTTTATGAATTACTTTGATTCAATATATAAAAGTATATATATATACATACATAAATTTAACTGTCATAACTATATATTATAATTCATAGCACATATTAAGGATTGTAGAATGGAATATCGTATTGTATTACTCAATAAATCAACATGCATTATCATTATCAACAAATAATATGTTGATAAAATTTCTTCAACATCGCAGCTTATACTATGCAAAGAAACACCTTTGTAGAAAAAAATGTTTTCAATGGTTCTATAAAAACTCATTGAGAAATTTTAAAGCTGTACGAGATCTACGTGAGAAGAAAAGTCATCACATACACCAATCCAAAAAATCTCATATAAAAATAAATTAAATAGATGATTGAAAAAAAGGTATCGTGACTTTAACTTCAATAGTATTTCTATAATTTGTTATTATAAGTACCTCTCTCACTAAGTCACTAATTCTTATCTTGCTTTGTGGGATTTCATATCAAATCAATCCAATCACACATGTTTTTGTAAACTGTTCTCCATACCTGGTTGTTCCAGTTTTTGCTAACTAACTACCAACTGAGTCACAGGGAGACCTGATGTTGAGGTAGAACCACAGGTAAACACTTTACCTCACATGATCACCGCCAAACGCCCAACATTTGTCACAATTAATTGCCTCAAATAGAAGCGCCACGTAAATTATTAACAAAAAATATTTTTTACCGATCGGAAACAAAATCGAGGATGAACATTTGATGAAGATTACCAGTCTTATTATTGCAATACATATGTGTAATACAAATTCATTCTTCAATAATTATTTACTTATGTCATACCTGTAGCCGAACAGTCAATTTCGTTAGCTTTGTTTGCGGTACTCAGTATAGCCATCAATTACATAATCGATTTATAGATGTGTTTACTACTTTATTTTCATATAACTTCATGTAAAATAAAAAGTAGATTTCATATGGATGTGATGATTTCATGAAATGTTTTATTGGATCTTGTTAATATTTTTTTACATTTCTCAATTTTTTTAGTCTGTTAGCATAAACATTTTCTTTGAAATTCCATTTATAATATATTTAAATAATAAATGTAGTTATCATGAACAAGCTGTAACATCGTATTGGCATATATGGCGTCATATTGATCTTGTGGGATACATTCTTGTGTATTAACATTGTACATTATAATTAATAAAATTATTCCCACAAATTGTCTTCAATCCAATTTTTTGAACGCAGTATCAAATTGAGGTTTATAGGATATTTTTCTTAGCATTGAATATGAAAAATTTCACGTAGTTTTCTTTTGATCAAAATAATTGAAAAAAAAAACACAATTAAAATACATTGGATTATCGAATATGTTCTCATAGCATATATGCCATTCTTATACTTCACAACTGTCAAATGTGAACTTTCCGAATTCATGTTTACAAAAATGGTGACCACAAAATAGTACACCTTCCCAGCAAACAATCTGTACAACAAGTTATGAATTGCATACAAAACAATTTTAACTAGCATTTTTCCTAAAAAAATTTTTTTAACAACATAAACCAAAAAAAACATAAGGTGGCTCAAACGAAGCAATATGGCTTTTCCAATTTTTCCTTATAGGTACCGAAGCATTCTTCTGTGGATAGAAATATTGAAAAAATTATTACAAAATTGACTGTTTATTAGTTTCCATAGGTCTGCATTAAGCTGAGGAAATGTTTTTTCTTTTTTGAGGATGTTTATATTGATAGTGACCATAACGATACCACTCAGTCATTTTATCGTTTAGAAACATAACTCGTAGTTTAATTGGATTCTCATTGATTAAGCATATTAGTATACCTGTATTGTTGAGTCCTGTTAATTTTACACCCATAAATTTATAAATATAATTGTAAATAAGAATACTTTTAAATACCCCATTGTAAACCGAAATGATGTTGGGTTGATTCCTCATAATAGTAACACAAGCTCGGCTTGTTGCAACAAAAGATCCGCCATTCGACGTAATTACAGGGCGCTTTATTGCTCGTTCCTTGTTCAGGTATAAACTTATTTCACAGCCTCGAATTACGGCAGTTCATGTCCGAAAACACTAAACTTGTTTTGAATTAGCCGCTTCTTACATAATAAATGATTCCCACAATGCATATTCCTATGTTTTTTCTTGAAACAAAATACCATACAAACCGAGAGTCGGCAGATATCCGTGTAACGATATCCAATCTGTTCTTCAATTTGGTAGGCCAATACGTGTTTTATTAGAGTTCAATTTTTTAGCATTTGGTGTTATATAGATGTGAAAATTCACAAGATATATAAATTATGTGAAATGGTGCTAAAGCTGGGATTTATATATTTAAAAACCCGCCGCACAGATTATTTGTTATCAGTTTTGTTGTTCTACAAAACAAGCATTTTGTTTTTCATGCAAATAGTAGAAATGCTGATTTTTTTTTCAAAAATTTCAATTTAATCAAACTGTTTGTCTTATCAACTTAATGAATGATTGGAGGAAAAGTTTAATTATTTTTTATTTCACGGTGATATTTAATTTGGATAAATAGATTCTGAAAGTATAATATATACTTGAAAGACTATATAAGTCACTAATATGTTAAATCAAAATGCAAAAATTGACAAAAATACACAAAAAATGATGCTAAAAATACGGGCTAATTAATAAATTTTATAATTAGTTTATTATTGAATTTTTCAGATACAAATATCATGGGAGCTGCTGAGTGGTCAGGATACACTAGTACAACGCAATACGGCCCCTATTCACCTATGCAACCATATTGTGATCCCCCTGAACATCCAACATCAATACATTTACCAACAGGTAATTACTAATAAATTAATCAATCCAAAAACTGAAAATTTCTGTGCACAGAATCACAGAATCACTCACTGAAACCGCGATAATATTTTTACAGCTATTTGATTGCAAATAATATATGTACTAAATTACCACTGAAAATAATAACGTGTACTAGTTATTCCTAGAAATACAACAAATATAGTGGAATAGATTCATTGAGATAAATGTTTACAAAATAATGAATGATTTCTATTCAAAAAACCAACGTCAGATATACGGCTTCTATTTTTAATTCAAGTATTATCGTTACAAAAGTTGGATAATTAATATTCCATTAAATTATTTCAACAAAATGTTTCTCAATAAGGATTAATATAAATACTTATGATAACATGGAGTGAGTAGGGTCAGGACCGCTTTTAAGAGTTAAGCCGCCCATCTGCAAATAATTAATTTTTCATAAAAATTATAAAACACCCTTCGACCTATTAAAATGCTTAGATTCGATAGAAATGTTTTGTTTTATCACGAAGCAAATTGAAACCTTGTAACTCGACACCATTAAAATTAAATGCTAAGAAAATGTTACTTCATAAGCTTATCTTAGATGTAATTAAATTTAAAAAAGTTCAAAAATTCGTCAAAAATTTTAGGCTTCAAATTTATTAAAGTTAAAACATAAGATTTTTGTACCGTGATGTCATATAACCGACGCGATTTTTTTCTTGCTGAGCTTAATATTCTCTTGAATCAGCAACCGGTACTTGTACATTAGGTAGGATTCGATTGATAATATATTATATATTCATTTTTTTTATAGGAGTTTTGTATAAGCTTGGTGACCTCTGTATACGAAATACTCAATCGCGTAAATACTGTAAATAGTAAAGGTTTGAAAATATAGTGAATTTCTTCTAAATCATAAGAAATCGGTTATCACTAAATAACAAAAACTGGAGACTATTTGATATAAAAAATGCTTAAATGTTTTTTTCTCAATTCACTCAGCAATAATTAAGGTGCATCGAAAATGAAAATCGATACCTAGGAGTAATTAAAAATATGTTGACAGGTTAAATCTGAGGATTTATCTCAAATGAACAAAAAAAACATTAAATTAATAGTAAAGGTTTTATCAAGATCGCGGCGCAAATTTTTTCAATAAACACTTTTTGTCGTGGCTTTGGTGAATTTCTTAGTTTCAAAATTGTTTAATATAGTAAATTATATAACAAAAATATTCAATCACATTACCGAAAATGTAATCCTTTAAGTGCGGAAGAGCGCTTCCCAACCGTGAATGTCGGCAGTCGCGGTGGTCCGGCGGAAATCGACAAACCCTAAACTAGAATGACCATTAAATTCGATTGCCTACATAGAGAGAAGAGGTGTGACGGAAATTGTGAATTCCATCCTTTGATTCAAGCATTCGCCTATCCATATTTAAAGCTCACACCGTTTCATAGAAAATTGCGTAGCAGGTGAGGGATAATAGCAGTCAAACAAGATTGTGTCTAATTTTTCAATCAGGAAACTATTATGTCTACGAAATAAACCAACATAGTTAAGATAGTCAGGTTGCTTGAATTGTTATAAACCTGTATTCTCCTATGTGCAATATTGACTTTCTTGGTTTTAGCTATGATTCATGTCACATATTTAATAAAAAAAAAGACTTTTTCCAGCGAGATCATCATTATCAATTCGCTATTATTTGTATGAAGGAAAATCAATACATTTAGTCAAAACTATATGTCACTATTGAGGTGTTAGATTGAGACATAATATATAATAATTATGCATCTAAAAGTTTTCGAACGTCAATAAAACAAAACAAGAGTATTGACTTACCGTTATGTTATGAGTTATGAGAAAAAATATAATATTGCCGAGTTCTCTTGCCAATGGCATTAATTTTATTTCCGAACTTAATAAATTAAAAAAAGTGTTTTGGCATTAACTACTCATTTTTCATGCAGTTATCATCTGAAATATCGCAAAAATGGTAAATTGACATAATTACCTATGTGAATATTCTGAAAAAATATATTTACAACTATTTTATAATATATATATATAGGAATGTATCAATAGAATATTCAAATACCATGTAACATCATAACATGTGTTAGTTAAATAAAACCAATATTTTATTTTCTTAATAAATATGTATATATTATAGTTTTTTTATGTGATTTGTATCATCTTTGGTTGTAATTATTTATAAAAATTTTCAATTCGTCAATTTTTTATCTTCCCTTAAAATTTTATCATTTGAACAGTAAAACATAGAATCGAAAAACCTAAGTGGTAACTAAAATAAGATTTGTCGTATAGATAATTTAAAAAGAATTTCATTTCAATAATGTTATGATGTGATGTTTTTCTAGTTTTTTTCAACCATTATTTCTAAGCCTAGATAGTAACGATTATCTGAGACGTTAGAAGCAGTCATCATTATTCCTAAAATTGCTTAATGTTGACTAGTAAATTTGACACGATCGTAGAAGTTATCATCTATACGTTTTCTGGATATATTCAAAATAAGCTATACATTAATTTAATAGTTAGTACTGAAAAACACATTTCATTGCAAATAAAAATTAATAAATAAAACAAATTAACACGCTGAAAAAATAGCAATGTATTTTAGTTCTACAAAATTTTGTAGAACTAAAATACATTGCAAGTTTTTCATCGTGTTATAATGGAGTTCTACCAAGTGAATGCCAATTCAATCAACAAATTAACACGCTTAAATTTAAATAGTGTTTTTCTGAATCAACGATAATATACCAAACTAAACGGTTCGATAATTTTACCGTGAACCTCACATCTTAACATTGATTTAATAGAGATTACCATCTTATGTCACCGTACGTGTTTCAGGAGTTGCAGGTATTTCGTCTATGTGTTGACTTTATTCCCACGCACGTCCTGCTTAAAATATTGTGAACTGTATGCGAATTACAATGGAAATTCCAGTGTAATCACATTTATAATTTGATTCAAGGACCTACTGTCACTGACTGTCTTATAATAAATACAATATGACTCACAAAGTATGACTGAACTGTCACTGAAATAACAATGGTTCGATGCCTTGGTGTTAAATTTTGCAGAGCTTCTCAAGCTCAAACCGTAGAATTTATTCTATTTCGTAGTCATATATTCTAAATTATAATAAATATGTGTGGGATTTCTTAATCAATCGTTGGGAATAAAAATTATAGATTTTAATATGATAAATGGAAACAAAAAAGAGAGGATGTGTTTCAATCTATATTTCATTTCAGATAGGCAATGTGCGAAAATTTGTGAACACTTGGCACATTCAAACCATTATGTATTTTTTTATGGAGTGAATAGTTTTCATCTGTATTGAATTCCGTTAAATACAAATTCAATTATTTCTAATCTCAAATTTAGTTGTATGAATAAACTATGTCATTTATGAATTTGAAATGCAAATCAGCGTTGAATACAATTATTGTCATTGATTTTAAACATCATACAATTCCATCTGATATAGTAAACACATTTCTGCGCGTGTTATATTTTTTTTAATATGCTGTATAATTAAAAATATAAAGGTTATTCATTTATAGCGAACTAAAACTATTTCAATAATGAATCGGCATGAATTTTTAAATTAACATGGATGCTTTACGTAATAAATCGTCCTGAAGCTTTGAAGAATTATGGTCGAGCATTATAAAAAAATCGCCCGAAGAAGTTGTGTCAGTCGCTCTCTGGCTCTCAGACAATTCCTCTAGATATTCTTCGGATTATGACTATAAATAAAATGGCGAAATGGACTAAAGGCTTCTATATGTTTAATTCGATTTCTATCAAATAATTCTAGTGTTCACACATCTTAAAAAAAAGAATTTAGCTGTAGAGCCTACGTAAGTAATATAATATTATTTTATTTTGCAAGTCGCGCAAGACAACTGTATAAATAATAGTGCGAATCAAAATATATCAATTGAAGCCGTTAATCGTCAATGATGATAACAACGGATTTCTAAGAATTGTATATTTCACCCGAGTTTTTATAACGAAAACAATAAACTTAAGGAAATTCAAAATCATTGTACTAATATAATGACATTCGCCTTACTCATAATATGATAAATAATATATTGTTATTTTTACAATTTATGAAAAAATAAGATGTCTAAAAGTGTTTAATAAACGATTAACAATTAAACGACTCAATTATTTTTGAAATGTCTGCAGCTGTTGGCGGAATAAAATGTCATGTATTAAAAATTCGAATCACTATTTCCCTTATGAAAAAAGTTGATGTTTCGCTCATGTGAAATTTACCTTTATTTTTATCTGTTATTACAATACTCATGTCACCTTCATTTACACAGCGTATGGTATTTTCAATTTATATATCGTAAATAATTACTTTTGAATATTTTTGTGGTTCGTGTTTTTGATTTTGTAAGAATTCGTTTATAGTCAATCTTACATTGATTATACAATAGTAAGTTTCTACATCCCTTATACACTAAAATTATTCACTATTTTTAAAGAACAATTCATGAAGTTTAAAATATTTTACAAATTTTCGGAAAAGGCTTAAATTGGCAGCTCTTCAAAAAAAATACTTTTTTATAGCAGAAAATTAGCTTTATGTTAAATACTCAACAAGACGTAACAGAGATTTGTGTAATATTAGCACACCTGTTTATTACAGGAACCACAAAAAAACCGAGATAGTCAGCACCTTCATTATCGATAACAGTGAATTAATTTATATTTTTCTTTTTATTACAGTTCTGCCTGATAGCAGTTGCAACCATCCTCAGGCAGAATTTGCAAGCCTTTCTCCACCGACGGGCGCCCCATATGGATCTCGCACTCCGACGCATGCTTCCTGCTCCGCTCTAACCGAGCTGGAACCGATCTTGACACCAAGATACCCTCCAGATCCTAACAACGGATACGTAAACTATCCCAACACCTGGTCGTCCAACGGATACAACACATACAACAACTATCAATACAATAATATTTCAGTAAACAATAACCCCAACTTGAGTTGCGCTCAACCCCAGGCGCCATATTTAAACCCGCCGGGCCCAACAATGGTTCTGTATCCTCATCTATACTCAACTGTTAACCAAAACCAGATTCACTTACACCTTCACGGCTCAACAGACAAGCTCGACCAATACTTCTCAGGAGACAGTTCTTTGACAATAAGCTCCGGTACTTCAGTCAAAGGTAGCATCGAAATCGGGATCGGGATGCCGTCGCAACAGCCGCTCGGCTCTGAACTTCCGGAAGGAAATAACGGAATGGGACAAGGGGAGGCCGACACGACGCAGGATGAAAGAGGAAACCCCATGTCCGTTTCTAATTCAATACCGGATCCATCGAGTGTTTGGAGACCTTATTGAACTTAATATGTTGTGATTAATCGTATGTAAAAGTGATGCAATCGAAATCATTAAAAATTAATATTTTTTCTGACAAATATAAAAAAAGCTCAAGTTGGTGTAAATACATTGACAATAATGTTGTACTGATAGTTTTCTTATATAATAATACTGTTTATTTTGTAGTCGTTAAGTGTCGATTATTCGGGTATAGCGATATATTTTATTTTACATAATAAATAAATTAATATTCCTTTTTGTAAAATTTACTTAAGTTTATCCAGTGCCAATTACGAGAAAACTTCAGTATGTTACTTTTGTCGTTTTTAAATAATGAAACCATGCTTTATTTGTGTTAATTAGGACTATCAAACAATTAAATTTTTTTTTAAATATCTAATTTAAATGAATTATACTTCGTTTTCCTATTTATTTATACTATTACTATTCGACTGGGTTACAATATGATATACAGTGTAATTCCTAATTCTGCATCACCATATCTAAATGAAATTGATTAAGATTGTTTGGAATTAGGGTATTATAATATTTTAAGACGATAATTCCTAATTATTTTCAAAGAAACGCTAAGCTTTTTGGTCTTAGCGAGATGATTTTGAAATACCTTATAATAACCTATAATTCTATAATAAAAAAGTATTGTTAAATAAAACTAACTTTATGATTTTAACACACATGATATAAATCAAATAAATGACAGTCTTAATTATTAAAACTACAAACTATTAATATTCAATAAATTCAAAATAATTGACAAAATATTGTGAAAAAAAATCGAAAGCACAAATCATGTGTTGGTTGGAGAGTACATAGCATGCAGAAATCATTTTAGTTATTGACTTGTGACTAAATAACGTGTGATTTTCTTTTTTTCAATCATTCAATGAAACGTCAAACACACGTTTTAATCTTATACAGCAAAAACTTTCAAAGTAAATGTAAATGTTAACTATAATTGATTATCTAATTGTTTTAACTTCTTTGATGGTGGTTATCTCTGAAGTTTTATCAAATATTTCATCGATAAAAAATAGGGATATATATTTTATATCAGAAACCGTTTAATCAATTTACTGACGTGTATATTTATATACTTATCTCTTTAAAAATCATCTTTATAATGTTTAAACTTGTGTCAAATGATGTACAAATTTACCTACTAAACTATTTTATTCGACTTTAAGTAAATGTTTATGTAAAAATACTTGTCTTCGAAATAAACCATTTTTATAATAAATGTTACACCGTGCTTGAATTACTTATTCATTTAAATATTATCAATGATTAACTACGTATGTGAGAGAAATATGAGTGTTTTTTTTTAAATCATAATCCAATATATATGATGAAAAAATACATACAAATACAAAAAATAAATAATATAAAACATACAAAATAACATTATAGGAAAGATGAAACATAGGAAAAAGTATATACAGATAATCATGAAATTTAAAAATGTAAAAGAATGTTTAATACCAACCGACCAAGAAAATAGCTGTGTTCTTGGTATTTTACCGATTGGTTGTTTGTTTTATGATTTTACCTTTAAGCAGATCACAATAGTACTTGTATCTATGAAACAGTTTTATTTATATTTCATGTATCCCTTTTTCATATCAACTGGTTATACCACTAATGTTAATATGTAAAATATTTTTACTGCTAACTGCAAAATGATTAAAATGTACATATTGCATATTTTCATAGATTATCCCAAAATAATCAGTTTAAATATTACATCATATATTATATTGTAACTGAAGGTAAGATACAGCACATGCTCACAAAAAATCTCCATTCTTACTTTCTCTGCATTTATAAAGAAAAAAAACAAAGCTTATCATTTATCCGTTACATAAAACCCATGGGAAAGTAAAACATTGGCTAAAGTTATTTTGTAGTATAAATTTGATAATAGAGTCGCGTGTAAGCCACTTCTGGTAGAAATCCCAGCAAATTTAGCAGGAACACAGGATTTCTGTTGAAACAACGCTAATCAGGAAACGATCTCGGTCTGTTGACCGGAAAAGACCTTATCAACATTTGTTATCGGCATACCCGCTTACAAACTAATTTAGTTTATACCTTGAAGAATATCATTATATAAATCATTAATATAATATATTTTATCGGAGTACTATGGTAACGTTAAATGAAAAATATCAACTTTTCGCGTCGTTATATGCAATTTTATTTATTCATATATACAATCGACAAGTCCTCACAAACAAAAGACTAAGAAACTTTAGTTATGTTATGTTTCATTATAAACAATTTTCAGTACGGAGCATTCAATTTACAATAAATACTTTCCTTGTTTCAATTCTAGGCATTAGTACCATATTTATAGTGAACGCAAAAGATAGGTTTCTGCTAAGAAAAACAAAGTGTAATAACACAATATTGTACAACAGTACAACAGTATTGATACTGGAATTTGTAAATTCTTCCTTCAAAATATTAATAGTGAAGTGCCGTCGGTATATTATACAGATGAATTTCATCCCAAATCAGTGTTGGTGCACATCTTTATACCGAGTCATACATATAGGATTAATTTCCTACCACCTACAGACCTTCGAGATAAATAACAAGCACCTTACCGTCATAAAAAATTCAATTATTATAACTATCACGAAAATAATGACAATTTTTGATCAACAAATACCGTCGTTATACTGATTGAATAGATCATTGTTTTCAACTCTTACAAGCATATTAATAATACACGCGTGTATCATTCAAAATACGATGTCAAAAATACGATTCGAGTTTTTGTCGTTGTGATGGTACTTCCAGTAGTTCTGTAAATGCGAGAGTTCCTCATATTTATATTCTTAGTAGCAGTTTTCAGGGCCTCTAAAAATAAATGTTATACGGCACATATTCCCAGTTTCAGCCGCGGTAATTTAATTCAAATTTAATGTTTTCGGTTTCAATCTTAGTAGCGACATCTAGTGTACTCGAGAAAATATAAACAAGTCCATATGTTATTTCGAAAAAATTCTGCTTAACGAAAACGTCTATAGAATTTCGAATTACTAGACCAAATCTTCTCAAAATTTTTATCAAATTCAGTATTAATATCGAATAAGATGTAATAAAAGACAATGTGTGCATTTAGAATAAGTTGTTAGTGGTAAGCGGTAGATGTCAGTGATATTAAGACTATAATTTCAAATTGGCTTGAAAATTTGGTAAATCAAACTATTACAGAAACATGTAATATAAAGCTACTGTAGATTTCTGTTTTCACCTTATAGATTTCACTCATGTTTTAATTTAAGAATAAATATTATATACTTTACCTTGGCTAATGTAATAAGTTTTCGATGTTAATAAAAATAGTTATTCTTTTCCATAATTAAATGTTAAACAACCTGCGTATAACAGACTGGTTAATAAGTAATTAAACGATATTGATTATTAAAAATCTTAAAATAATAACCACGCAGTTATTCAAATAATTATATTGGGTTAGTAATATCCAGATTATTTATAAAATGAGGTGAACAATATACATCTGTTTAGTTCGCGATCTTATCACTTTACAGTTTTAATATGGATTCATTTTCAGTAATAGAATTGTAATTCTGCAATGAAGTGAGTATATTTTTTTTCATTATTACAACTATAATTTAGTTATAAAACAAAATTATAGTTATTATATATTAATATAAATTTAACAATATATTTATTTGCTACTCGCGAGCAGTTTTTTTTCCGGTTTCTATGTTGCTACTTTTTACCGACAGAGCTCGTTGGATCAATTTGATGACTAATTTCATTTTCGTCAGTTAGTGTTGTGCACTAATGCGAGGGCGTCGAAGATTCGTTCAGTTTAATTTTTAGTGATATCGAGTTTTACTATACGTTATAATGTCGGATGAAATAACTGAAAATGGGACTGCCAACGGAGACGTTCCAGAAATAGAACTGATAATAAAGGTAAGTCACGCCTATTTTGATATTTGAAGAAACATCGCAGACTTCTAGGGCGTATTCTTCGTAAGTCATTCTATCTTGTGACCTTCGTATGTTTGACCGGTAAAAATCTGTCATTCGGTATATTTTCCCATTAATATGCACCAACGCCGATCATCAGAATCGTGTTCGTTATTTTGTCGAATGAATATTGTTTGTAAAAGTTTTGTCCGTTATAAGGCGCCATTTCTAACGTCAGTTGGCAGCAACATGTGTATACCAACTAATGTAGGTCGGTGATTTACAAGCGGGGTAGATTTATCGTAAACAATCAACAAGTTCACTTTATTGCCCAAAATTTTGGTGTTTTTACTTTGAATTATTCAACTTAATATTAGACAGTTTTAATTTTATTACTTTCCCGCGACCAGTTATGTAAGAACCGCGTTTTATTGTGAATGCCTCAATTCCCAGACTACGTTTTGAGCTCAGTACGATTGCTGCACTCAAATCATTGTTTTGGTGTGTAGCAAATTGTATTTTCCCGTCGATGCTATGCAATACAACATTTTTATCTGTACGTGTTCTATGCAGTTCATTACGTTTTGTAAACTTTCCTAACCATTATTCGCTGGACACCACTCATAAGTATATTTTTTGGTCAGCATTAATAATATATATGACTGCCTATATATAATAATATCAAACATTTTAAAATATGTCGAAACCCCTTCAAATGATACAATTCGGTTATAGCCTTGCTTATTGTACATCTGGAATTTTCATTGCGCTGAAAATCCATATGGAATTAAAATTTCTCCATTTCTCTTAGTAGTTATTCGTATCGTTTGTCTGGAAAATGTCTACAAAACTTCATGATGATGTACAAAGATTTGTCATGCATGCTCAGAATAATTGCGACAGCTCGATGGGCATGTCGATTAGGCAGGTTTATTGGAATAGCCCAAGTAGAGATCGTAGTAAACTTTCTTTGAAAAGTTTGCATGCAACTGCCCACTTACCTGCAATAGAAAGATAACACGATCTATCGATAATAATTTTTCATCGTGCGAAAAATTAGTGCATTCCTATTTTATTTACTGGCGAAGAATAAACCCGAGCAAACAAATCGGAATTACCATAATATGTATGATATATTGATATGCACATACTTATCAGATAGATAGATATCAATTACATTTGTTAATCTCAAATAAACTTACCATTAACGGTAGATCGATCGATTAGAATGCACACGAATCAGATCATCTGTACGCATAATTTTGTAATATATGACAGTTTTAGTCTATAATGATAGCATATGCCAACTGCGTCTAATAACTCAGTTAGTTATTGCTTTCAGTCGTACGGTTTTTTTTAATATGGACAAAGCCGTCAACCTCACTGGGAGAAATCAAAAAAAAGGAATGCTTTGTGTCTTCATGAAATGAATTAAACCTGAAAAATTATCAATTATTATATTATTCTTCTTAACGTACCTAGCGATTCTCGTTAATTTTGTTTCTCACATTCCTATGTTAGAAACCGTGATGTTTGTTTATTTAGCTATGACATCACATACCTTCCTTACTCTTGAACTTCGCGTGCTTCGTTCGCTTCGTAGAAGAATACTATACTGTTTCTCAACGTGTAGTCTGGAACCCAATTCGAGTACCACAATACTCCAGCATTCTTTATATAATGTCAATTTTATATAATAAGTCTTCAACATCAGCGTTTCACTCTTCCATAATCTGATGTATCGGCGAGACTAGCTTGATCCTTTGGATCGGATGTCATCATTGAACATGTTGACAGTTGCATTTTCAACAGTATGTAGGAGTAATAAGATATAAACTTAACTTATTGACGTATATAAGATTCGAGGCATTATTTGCACGGTAATCTACAATAAATAGGCCCTGTAGCCAGGTGATTACTATTTTATTTCTTCTAACACAACCTATGTTATGAATATATTTCGTTAATTCGATGAAATAATCCACCAATAAAAGATAATGGAATTTAGTTGTTTTTAGATTCTTAAGTATTTTTTTCATGCTATCGCTAAATTAATCATTACTAATCTAATCTAAATTAATTCACTGCCAAGATTAAATTTCTAACAGAGGCCTCACCTTTGTTAAACCTTTGTAAATATACCAACTCATATAGCATAATTTAAGGAACTTCAATTACATGCATTTAACAACCTAGAATGAAGAATGTTTCCATTCTTTTAACAAATTACCTTGTACGCTAGCATTTTTCGTAAACCTTTTAATTTTAAATACATTGGGGTCCCCAATTTGCGAAAAGTTTATTTATGTTACATTATATATTAAATATACAGTACAAATGATAATCTAATATTTTTCTAGAACTATTGATCAATAGTTGAAATCATTATCACCCAAACATCACCTTAGTTATCACCGCTGTCATTTTTCATATAATTCACATACTTACACTGATTTGTATCCAATGCATATTTTTATCCATGAAAATTTAAAGCACAATATATTTAAATGGTAGAACATATAATAGCCTGTCGTGCAATTCGAAAAGAGTTTTTGGCAGCCACCTCTGTAAATATTTGTATAATGCATAATATCTCCGGTATCATCCCACACAATATTTATGTTCACTTGAAGAATCAAAAATAAGTTAGGTGTTGTTGCAAAATAATGCATTGAATCGCAAACGAAGATGAATACTTTTAATCAATAATCTTTTATATCTCTATTTAATCCGATCCGTTGGTCAACAGCTGATATAATAAAGATCTACAACGACAAAAGAGATTACTGAATTTCTGTAACATTGTTGCATTTTGTTTTATTTTCACATAGTAATGCTTCATATAATCATAAATCAGCACTCGTCGCCTAGTAAAACAATATCCATTTTCGTTTATCAAATGTTCCACTCAACGCGAAATCGCACGTGTGAAACAAAACTGTATGCTTATTGTTTTTTATTATTCATATTTTTTTTAAGAGTGCACATCGTGCACTTAAGAATAACATTAAAATGTGTGATCCGTGACTTTGAAGTTATGTTGAGATTTTCAAGTATTCAATGTTTTCTTTCGCATTCCTGTTAGTTGTCTCATTACAGTCATCGGCAGTCGACACGATGAAGCTATTAATTACAGCAGCATGTAGAAAACGCAAGTGAAATATTTGCGCGATCAATTACTTTCAATTGAGGAATTTTATTATCTGCTCTACATTTGTGAATCACTTGAGCTTCAAGTTGTCTTGTTTCGGATCCATATTATTATTACTCAAAATCATATTTTGTATTTTTACAGACATCACTCACAGCGTACTGAACTATTTTCATTGTGATGAATTATAAATATATGATGTATAATATAAGGTAAACAATATAAGGAAACCTAAAATATTGGCATGAGGTAAATCATATTTTTAATTCAGCAGACTCTGTTCGAAGGGAATTAAATATTGATAGTTTTTAATTGTTGGTAATACTCGTGTTTTCTTTCGAGTTTAAGCCGATGAAATATTATAAACAAATATTGCTCAGTGGTTTGTTAATGACGAAAAAAATACAATTTTATTTGCGGAGGACTTTTTTTGGCTCCCACTTTTATCTTTATTGACGTAGTCGGCTCATCTGCTTCCGTCCCATCCATTTTACTAACAGATTTTTTGAAGGAAAGCCAAACATACACAACGTATTGCAAACATTTGCAACTCTTATATATGAACTAATGAAAAAAAAATCGTAAATAAATCGTGCCATACTGCATTTCATAAAAATAAATATAAGCACGTATACAGCATCTCAATATAAAAGATCAACTCTTACAATATTTTGTAGAATAATTCAGCAGCTTAAATTTTACTTTATTCGATTCAAACCTGCGTGAGCGTGTGCGTCATTGCAAAATCAGACTAAAAGTACACGTTATAAAAGTTTTTTTCTATCTATAGTTTTAGTGTTACGATATGAGTGGAATTTGAGATTCAAAATCATCCATGCCTTTCGCCCTTGCTAAAAATGAGTGTTATTTGTAAATATATCGCATATGCAGTAAACTTTTATTTATATAATTAAACTTGAACAACTTTTTTTAGATTATCAACATATTAAATTAATTTAAATTCTTAAATTTTTTAAATAGTCGCGTTGCTTATTTCATTGTTATGAAAGTGTCGTTAACGCTTACTTTTAGTCTTATCTCACAATAATAGTTTGTTATTCGTTATCGCTACCAACTTTACGTCATAATTTTTGTATAAATATCAATATGTCAGAAAAACCACATCAGAGAAACACAATTTCTTCTGCACTCTAGCTTATAGGTAATTAATTTACAATAAAGATTAATTAGTGATGATGCAACCATCTTCGAGGAGTGCTGATGAATTGATAAGTATGCAGGAATTCATTAATGAAAAAATCTATAAAATGTATTTTTATTTTCAAAGCAAAGCAGTGAAATTAAAATTACCCACTCAATTCTTTTAATCATTTAAACAAGAATCTGTCTATAATATAATGACGCTACAATTATACCAAACAAAATAAAAACATTTACTGTTTCAGGTTTTTTTTTTAAATTTTAGTAGGCTAAACCTCACAATGGATTTTATTTTTCTCCAGTCAAACGTCGTCTAAAAAATAGCTATTATTTTTTTTAATAATCAATCTGTTCGTAATAGAACCTAATCTTTAAAGCATTCATTATTATGTTAAATATATAGAGATCAAAATTAATATGTGAAATAAAAAGACACTGCATAACCATAACCTCGGATGATCAGAGACAACCGAGTGCCGCCTTTCTCGTTTATATAATAGTTTATCGCGAAACATTAACGTATTGAGTTTTACCTTCATGTTCTAAATATTAATGATATCATTATATATCCCCAAAGCGCATATGAAAACGTGACACATAATTGATACCTAGTTCATCTTAACTAAGTATCTATCGAAAATGCGATAATTAGCCTCCAAAATTGTGGGATTCTTCAGGAATTCGAGTTCAATGAACTTTCTAGAGACAAATGAAAATAAGAACACTCACCTGCTGTAATAAAACATAATTGACATCCAGCTTTTTGAAGTGTTACATTTTGCGTATATTATATTTATTTTATTTGATCATAATTCATGAAGTTCACAAAGTAGGATCAAATTATAAGCACACCAGATTCGCATGTAATTATCTGAGTTTTCTTGAAATAAGAATGCGTGATTATAACAGTAAGATGAATACATATGCTAATTTCCAATGTTTTCAGAGATGTAGCATTATACCAAACGTGTGTCACACACTTTATCTGTCATATACCTTTTATATGCGTCATCTATATACTAACGAAATACAAATAACAATGCGGTCATCTAAGTAAATAAAAGAACTTAATATTGGTTTTTATCATGAGTAAGTTTATGGCCTTATACGTGACGTCAATGTTTTTACAATTCGATTAACGGAAACTCATTCGTCCATTTTACTTTTGTTAAAGTTTTGTCTATACTTTTGTTTCAATAGAAACTTCTCAATTGTTCTTTCCTGGAACACTGATAAATAATCATGAATACATTATAAATTAATCTTACGATCGTGATGTTGGTATCGTAAGCTTTTGCACTCGACAAACGATGGTATACAATTAAAGTTGTCTCTGTGATTATTAAGGAGTTAAAAATTTAAGTCCAATTATAATTTCAATGACTCGAGGTCAGAAAGATGGAATTGAGATAAAATTCAATGCTGCCTCCATAGCGGAGCATATTCGAGTGCAAAGGGTCAACTCACAGAAGTGTTGAAACACTTGTCTGTTACAAATTTTAAATTAAAGGGATGAACAATTTACATCAACGTCACTTAAGCAAATCATTTTTTTATTTGTATATTTATGATTAAAAGACCATAAAATACATTATACCACACCATAAATTTTCATCCAAATGTTGACTCTGAAGTATTATTCATATTTTTATGAAGCCGCAACGTGAAATTCTACAATTTGTTTTCCTCAACATATTATTGAGTATAATGGAATTACATAAATGCCATTTCTACATTTGTGAGACATGGACACCATGATTATACATACAATCGATGTATATAACGGACGAAATCGTACTATTTTTAAAAGTGGCTGCCACCACTTCAATATTGTGATAGATTGCAATATTATTCGTTTAATTTGTACTTAATTTATAAACTAGATCCATCACTATTTAGAATCTATAATCTTTATAAACATTCTATAAAACTGTTTTACATCTAGGTGCTGATCAAATATGATACTACAAAATTATATTTTTTTTCAATATCAAGATTTTCAGATAAAATCATATTAAATTATATTCATTAATGCTGCTAATTATATGCACTTTCTTTGGTTAGCGGATTGCACATCTTAAACACGTTAGGTCGTAGTTCACTTTTTTTTTTTTAGAAAAGAACGCATGTTTTTCAATCACGATTTACCATTACCTAAATGTTGCCCATATGGTAGGCAATCGAGTTTCACTTTTCATTACTGTAACAATATAAACACTCTTTGTAGTTTATTATTGTATCCATATTTTTAAGGCATATATATGATAACTCGAAATTATATAAATAATATAACAAGGCAATAAATAATTTACTCAATCAAATAGTATTTCCTATATTGGATCATTCTCTCTATTTCACTGATTCTGATTACATTTATGTTGATTTTCGAAGCATATTTAAGATCTACTACAGAATCAGAATTATCATTTTTTAACGAAAAGTCCCTGACATTTTTTTTCTTTTTTAAGCTTGGTTTAAAGATAAGCATGTTGGATCGAATTATTGATCGTTCTTTGACTATATAAGGTGACTCTGAAACGGACTGTGCATACACACGAAAGGTAGTGATGTTCAATCAATTTACACACAATGCATATGGAATTATTTGCTCATCTAATGTTTTTATAGTTTTTCATATTACATTGAAGATATTTTTACTACAATGCTAGGTAGAAACAATTGAAGAACCAATAATTTACTTTAAATCGCATACAAAATAAACGTTTCATTTTATTTAACATTCTAGCGGCAATCATATCATGTTTTGACATTTATAGTTTTTTGAAATGGTTCCGAGATAAAATACAATATTATCAGAAGCACACAACTCTAACACAATGCGGAGTCACGACCCAAAAGAAGAAAGTGGAATCATTATGGATCCAGTTTTTCTGTCTCCCGGTTGCTGTTTTTACTGATCTTTAAAATGATTCTTAATATTGTGAAGATTTTTATAATCTGTATACAGTTTAAAAAAATATTAATTGCGAATAAGATGCTAAGATCATATTACTATTTACAGTTTATATACGTGGAATTATACAATTTTACTTCATTTTACATTATTATCAGAAACAATTGACTGTTTAGGTAATAAACTAAAATATGTTTATTATTGATAAGATATTTTGTTTTTTGTAAGGTGTTCCCTAGAACAACCCCCTCCCCTGTCCAAAAATAAATTCGATGAATACGAAACGATGAAGCTTTTTATGAGGCTTTGCGATAAATATTGTACTCATTTTAGTTTTTGTAATATAAGAAAATTCATATTTTATCTACTAATTATTTTGTACTGTGAACTTTCCTTTATTTTCTGTTTATGGATGATTTCACTCGAAGAACTCTAGCTAGGCGCTTGCAATATGTTTTTCTTGTAACTTCTCACCGTACACTTCTCGCTTCGTGATTCGGTCCAAATTTTACTTTCATTTTTATAGTGGCCATTATGCTTGACAGTCAAAACTTATTTATCTCCTGTTGTAATTATTGTCGTACTCGACATTCCCCGGCAAATATTTTTCAATGACTACAAACGCCGCGATCCAACATGATATTTGTTACCGTGAAACATCAAAAATTATTTTCAATAGACACGTCGCCGGCAGCTAAAATATATTTACAAAACTATATAACCTATAATAAAGCGTTAGATTCTAGTCTTCCTAGTGTGATCGATATATATAAATTCACTTAATAAAACTGTAACACCCAGAAACCGCGATCTGGTTTCCTCAATACGTACTAATTTTATACAGTCACCTTATAGTGAATGCATATCACAACTCTCTTCGCTGAATTATTATGTCTGAACTCGGCAAATCGATCAGTGATATACTAATAAAGTATTGATTGAGAAAGGAAATTCTCTTCTGTTTTCAATACGAATTTGATTTGAACGTTTCCTATATTTGTCGATACAAAACTATTCTGATCGTGCGTAGTATAACTGTTTATTTTTTACACATTCGAAAATTATTGGAATTAACGATGGGCAATCAGTGATATCTAACAGATGATCTCAAGTATTAAAATTCTTCTGTCCCATTATATGCTTGACATCTACAGCAAAATCGCAAAACATGTAGAAAAATAAATGATTGATATTTCGTATTTAAGGAATCACAGACATACATTTTCTAAAATAATTTGTGACTATACTAAAACTGTTTCACCAAACCGCCTGTCCTGCACAATCGTATGTAAGTATAGAATAGTTCCGTAGATCTTTTATCATTATTTATATAATATCAAAAGGCCCATAGGTCCCATTCTATACGAATTTATTCATTTGCTGAGCGGTTGGAAAATTTCTAATATTTTTTCATAATGTTCTATTTTCAAAATTGGAAACGTGATTCATTATTTCTAGGTATATGATTTGACGGCTGAACTATCTGAGAACCCTTAGGCAGTAGATTATTCGATTATGTTTAATTGTTATGTGTAGCAGAAGTCACCAAACGTTTCAACAATCTAGGCGAAGTATTTTTAACAAGCATGCAGGTAAGACAAAAAGTATTCTTGTTGGAATTAGATTAGAACATAATTTGCAACTAAATATTTTTGAGTGCGGTTATTTATATTTTTATTGTGACAGAATTGCACGTCATAGATTTCGATAAATGAGAATTTTAGATAAATTTATGAGCCAAGAAACATATAGTTGCCTCAAACAAAACATTTTAGATCTCTTTTTGCGCTTGTGCCACTTTTTGAAAGTTTCACCTCAAATATCGTGTGAATTTAAATAAAGTATTGTCCTGAATTCATAGTCAAAATATTAAATTTGATCAAAATCAGTCTCGTACATTTTGCATATAAAAATTTGAGGCCCCTTTTAGATGACCGCTTGTTTACAGTACGGAAATATATGCAAACATGTATCTATCCCTTCTGTACACATAGTACTTATAATTGGGACTAATTGCCGTAGACCACTTGTATTTTAGTTATATATCTCTTTAAGTATTATATTATTATGAAAAAATACGAAACATACTCATACGTAACGTGCTCAATCTAATGGATCGATTTTTTCGCCAAATTTTAAACCCTTCTATAGTTTCCCGCTTGCCAATAGTTGAACATGACTGATCTCTATGACCCACAAAATTATTCTTTGACAAGGTCGCAGACTACTGCCGCATTGTCGTTAACATATCGGCCATTAGAACGGTAAATCGTGATCATTAAATACCATTATAACCAATAAACACACTAAATTATCACAAAACACAAACGTCCCCTTTCTTTGTCATTTGATATTTCTCAACTACAGTCGTATTTTTTTCTTCTCATTATTTTAGATAAAATATTCTGTTGTCCGTGAAATCAACTACAACTCTACTCTAGAATGAAACCTAGATTTACATATAATATTCACTTTATCCAAGGCCCTGGTGACCGGACTTATGATTTATTGTATTTCATTTGGAATGATCAAAAATCGACTGGATTCCACTATATTTTTTTCGTACCCTGAATGATTATTACCATTTAATATTATTAAGATTACTTCTTCGTCATCAAACAAGTTACAGATTGCACCTGAAAATGTATAGGTTTTCAACAACGCTATCGATATTCATTACATTTTGTTACTGCGGCCATAAATAAATCGATGATGAAGGGATAGATGTTCCGCAAAATAAACTGAAAATATTTTTTCATTTATTGTTTGCAAGTATACAAAATTATCATTAACATTTCATTTGTGACTTATTTAATTGATCTTCAGTATAAACATCCAATATAAACAATGAGCTTATCGTGAATTCCTATTATATTAAAAAAAAAAGATTGTCGATCAATTGTCAATAATAGTTACTTGACTTAAACTAAGGTTTTATGTCACTTCACAATATTTTGCTAAAATATTTTAAATTAGACAAATAATACCCTAGATTTGATCGATGCCTCTAAATGAGGAATTTTATCTTTGGATTGGTAAAGATTTTGTTGTCTTTTAAAACTTTAGTTTTGAATACATATTTATTTTTAAGTTATAATTAAAATAACATAAATATTTATGTTTTCTTTTTGTTTATTTCAACCTAGCATCAAGTTTTTTTTCTTCTGTTTATTGTTATAACTAGTTTGTGCGGTTTACTTATGATATTTATAAGAGATACCTTTCAATGAACCAATGCGACCCGATGTTTAGCACCGTTGCAGACAACCGCGGTAGGTGAAACGTTTTTACAGAGCAAATAAATAGAGAAGCCGGAGAAATACTATGTTTCTACTCTTCGAATATGAGTGAAAACACGTGCTTTATTGAATGAGACCAGGCCTTGCATGCAAATTTCTGCTAGTAACCATCTCGCTATTGTTGTTACAGCTTAATAATATAAAAGTATTTTAATAAAAAGATTTCCATCTCCTCAAAATGTTCACTAATACCTTCGTGTTTTTCACGAATTAAATGTTGAAAAAAAATTATTTGTTCCATAAAAATTATACAGGTGTCGATAGTGAAGAATTGATCAAATTTCTTTTATTTTATAAATGGTTTCATATGCTTTGCATTCGTATTTTTTTTACATATAAAGATTTGCCCAGCTCTCAAAAATACACGACTTATTGTTCACAGCGTTTAAAATGATATGTAGTAAAAACTAAGCACTCTAACCATTCATTTTATACTATATCACTTAAATGTGCCATTTTATATTCATTCGTTTGAAAAAATATGCCATCTAATGAAGAGAAATAATGATGTTTTCAAGGTGTTCCGTGCTCTCCAAGATTCTTGCGTAAGCTGACGATTACGTGATGCAAGGTTAAAACTATAGTAGCTTGGCCTTGCGTCTTGGGAGTCATATGATGCACACAGTGTTGAAAAAATAACTGCAGAGATACACCTGTTCTTTGTTTTAATAACTGTTTATATTATATGAAATTATGCATTGGTCAATAAAAAATGTAATTTACTCATAGTGTGAGAAGAATCCAACACGAAGGATTTTTCCAATGGCTTAGTGCAACAGTTATATTATAATTACAAAATCATACGTTCGCTTAATTCGTATTATAATTATGATATCGATCGAATGTGGAATTTCAATGTAAAATTTAGAACATTTCTATATGTTTTGTTACTAACTAATTTGGAGATTCTAGTGAACTAATCCCCTCAAACTGACGGTAGAGTTCAGTCTTACTTGCTCCATTACAATATCAGAATACTTTTAAATATCGTCTGATCGAATAAAGTCAAATGAAATAAAATATTGAATGTTGATGTTACTTGAATCGCCAAGTAATAAATTATATATTGGAATTCCATCAAGCACCCTCAGCCGATAGCTCAATTTGTATTAAAATTTTGTTCTACTGACTTTTAATGTGTTAACAGTTAATTAGTGGAAAGCGTATTTTAAATAATACACATTTTTTTCATTTTTGATTTGGCACCGTATGATTAAACTCTATCGAGTGTCAGTTCGAGCACAGCAATCTACATCAGTGCCTAAAAATACCGAAACGCAATCTCGACATGCAAATGGTAAAACATGAAAATGTTCCAAATTTTAAATATTGACATATTTTTGCAGATAATGCAAAATGTATTTCATTTTACCGTCTCATTATCTCATTTTGATATTTATCTTATGAAATAGATAAATCACAAAATATTCATTATATCGCCAACCGGAATAACACATTTTTCAATAAAAAAATAAATGAACACTTATTTGTGATATCTATTCGTAAGGATCGATATTTTTTTGGACAAGACTAACTGATCATCTTACCGATTTCCCTTACCATTAATCTATCGATAGCCAGAAAATTCTATGGAAACCAATGCATGTTTATTTAGAAAATAGAGGCGTACTTAAGCAATCGTAAATCATGAAGATATGCACGTATCTAATGTATTCGACAATATGGTGTTTAGCGATGCATCACCATATAATTATTATACGTCAGTACAGGTGCTATACGCTGATGAGCATTTAATATTAAGTATCGACATTTCTAATCGCAATAGCGCACAGCCACCATAATATTTAAATAATACTTTGTTCCCCGTGCGCATAAAATTAATACTTTCCACGTAATTAAATATTTTTTATTCCCTACATAAATTTACAAAGCCAACCCGGTTTTTGTTGTTGGATAGAAATCGAAGTATATCTTTAGTTGTCAAGGATTAAATTCATACCTATATTTTCTTTCGTGTATTCGCTGATTATAAACGAGGTATACAGATAGTGATAGATAATAATACAAAATTACAAGTTTTTTTTGTACTTAAAAGTTGTATTTATTATAATAACATAAGAGGGCATTCTGTGTCTGAAACAATTATGATTAACAAAATTTAATAAAACAAATATGTTGAAAAAAAATATTAAAATTCGCAGTGATCCGTGTTTCAAAAACGAGAGTTTCAAATCGCGTGAGATGATCATTTTGCCGATTTGGCTACGTCATATAATTTCCCGCAAAGCTGCCATCAAAAGCATTTTAGTTACATTCTCACCCAGAGTGGTACAAAATTAGCACTAGTCAAAGAATCTACTTAAAAATTCATGATTTAAACTTATTTTGCATTTTTTTCAATTCAATATCCCAGATAACTAAGATTGAATTGTTTTAAATTTATTTAAACTTCAAAACGCCTCATTATTATATTTTATGATTACTGCACTGTAGATCATTATTTATTTTACATCTTCTTACATGCCATCATCTTCACTTTCAAAAAGGTTCGATAATCTTACTACACTATTGTCTCGGATAATTAAATTCATTGAATACACTGATGATAATTATCATTTGTTTAATTTTGAGTAATTATAGACTAGTAAATATAAGTCTTTTTTTTAATGATTAATCTTAATTCAAAACCAAACATGTAACATATTTTATCAGTTTATCCCATTACGTTCTTATATAATTGTCACTAACTCAAAAAGATGAAATCGTTCCACAATTTTACATGAGAATGGCAAAATACTCATTCATTTCATTAGATCATTCATAAATCATTGTGATTTTTTTTTTGAAAATTCTAGCTGCTGGATGATTAATTATTAACTATGAGCTAAATTTAAAGCGAACATTTAATGATTTCATTGAATTAATTTAAACGTAATACTACTCGTTGGTGTTACGTCTTTACCAAGTTATAATCATTTATTTTTTGGTATATCTATTGTTGACATTTTATATTTTTCTGAAGTTGAATAGTACTAATTGCATCTAATTCAGCGTCGTAATCAAATCACGTATCTATTTCGCAAACGCTGAATCAATATATGATGTATAAAATACCCAAAAATAAAACATTAATCATAAGGTTTCCGAGCACACAACCCATAACCATGGGGGTGTTAGCGGCCATATTATTACGATATGTATCATGCTCAATTATAAGCGCATGCTTTATATAGTATGCGCATTGGATATTATCCATATATTTATATTTGGTTATGAGCATTTTAAATGTTATATTATAGTTTTTGTTGACAATATTTTTATACCAAATTCTTAGTTTATTTATCATTTTGAAATATCTATTCGTCAGAGTAATCTAACCTCCACACGGAAATCACATTTAATATTTTTGTCTAAACACTGAAATAATTTACGATTCGTCTTATTAGTAGTGATGATGACATAGCTAAGTCTCTGGAATAAACGGCTTATTGAGACAAGTGTTGGCCCCACAAGCCGAAAAACCTCAAAGTTATTCGTTATCAACATAAATATTTTAATAATTATAAACACTTCATGATTTTTATGACGCCAAACTGGTTTCAATATTATTTTGTATTACGGGACCTATCCGAACCGCTTGCTCGAACTCTAACCTCTACCTATGAAATCATACTTCAAGGACAGATAGTATATTATTTGTCTCCTGAGCCTCTATAGCACATATTTTTACCGTAAGTGGAATATTTTGTCCTACTTATTAATTTAGCCCGCTATTGCTTTGTTTATCACAAGTGAATGGTTTATTCTACTAGTTAATAATTATTTTGCCACACTATTTCATATTGATGACTTCAATCTATACGTACATTTATTATTTAATGATTTTATAATGTGTAAAATTGATTGATATCTTGTCGTACAGTATGTAGAAAGATATTATGTATTAATAGTATCGCTTATAGTATAAACATTATCGCTTTATAGTCATGGGAGTATAAAGCGATAATGTTTTTCGACATAATAGCTTTTGAGAAAGGACGCCGTGCTCTTCAATCTTCTGGGTAACGTTGATGTAGGAGTGGCTTTAACAGGCTCTACTGACATTAACGCTTAGATCTGTCGTCACAATAGTGATGCTTTTGTTTCGATTCTCAATTCACTATTGGACCAACTGTAAGAAAATCGTGACTGATTCATTCTACAGAAATTCTTTGCGACACATTTCACAACAATATTGGTAATCTGTGATTGTTGTCAGTCGGCTATTTTTTATTCATAATTAATCTTGTTTTATATACATCGCATATTTAATATTTTTTTTTAATATGATATCGACTCACAAGGCATACGCCTGCTTGTTAACGTGTACTATGTTTTTGTACAGTTTCTCAATATTTATTTGATTGGTAAACATCGCATTTTGACGGCTGAATTAATCTGCTAATGTTAATCAAATTTACACCATTCAATATCTTGTAACTTCCGATCATGTGATATTTTTACCTTGCTTTTGATTTTTCACTTCTCTTACGTTTAACCCATTTAAGCATATTTTAGGAAGGATTTCAAAATTGCTGCCATATCTATGATCACTTTTAAGGCGTTAAAAATTTGTTTAAAACCTAGTATTGGATATCATAGCTCATAGTACAAAGTTAACACAGTTCGCGTATTACAATAGTTTTATCTTAAAACAACGTGTGTTTCGTAGCGCACCGTTATCTTATCGATGTTTAAGCGTTGTGTCTACTCTGTGTTGTACTACTATCATTAATGTTTCCCTCACATTCAGCAAGTTAAAATAATAAAATTCAAGTTTACCGTCGCCTAAGTCGTCCCCATAAAAACTTCAGTAACAGAAAATAATATCTATTATTTAATTGATTTTCATGTAGTGCTTATGAATCAGGTAAGCCTAGGCTCATCTTCGCACATGCTGTCGGAACGGAAGTTATCAAAACGTGACGTCCCACTGTGGAACTCATAATTGTTCTCATAAGAGGGGATAAAATAAAATTCTTGAACCTTATATTCTCTTTTCACAAAAGCATGCTTTATATATAATTTAATTTATTAACCGTCTTGTCACATACGGCACAAGTTAAATTGAATTTTCACCGTCGAATTCACCCTTGCATGACATGACTGAAGTGTTTTCTTCATTCATATTTATCCACGTTTTAAACTGAGCTCTGCGTTCTCATTTCGTCACAGTTCTTGAATAACTGAAACCCAAGTCAAACGCAAACGCAAGGAAACCATGACGGATCACTGTCACCTTTTTTTACCAGTTAGCAAGTTATTGTCGAACATAAATCCCCGATTTTCACCTCGATCATATTTTTTTGTCTATTTTAAAACAACTTCCAAATATTTTCTCATAATTTCCCATCACATGAATGTACTGGACTCCTTTTGGTTGTTTTATCATAGCTAAAGTATAATATTGCACCCAATGTATATCAGTGTATTGCTGTCCCTGTATTATTTATTTGTTTCATATTTCTCTTCTATTTTGTTACAGGTAAGCAAATCGTGAGGAGATCTTGCGATCATAAATATGTCAATAAAAAATGGTAAAGTATTCAATTTTAACAAATCTTTGACTGTGCTAATACGATTACGTTCTTGCACTCGAGAAGGTCAATCGATACACGTTTTCACCATCGCCTGTGTACCAGATGCTAAGCAAGACAACCTCGTGAGTCATTTTCCACTAGTGACGAGACACAGCGTGACCTCTCTAGAAAGATCTGGAAAAAAAGAAACACATAAAATTTGCCAATCTCGATGCGCTTAATTGTAAAGTTTTTAAAATATATCATCAAATATTATACTACCGCTGACGATGTATACATTTACGCAATAGAAAAATACATATGTATATTAGAATCACTCAAAACATAACTACCTAATCATAATTTATAGGTTGTTAAGCATATGAAAAATATCAGATGATTTTGAAATACTCATAATATCATAGTTAACTTCATTTAAAATTAGTATTTTTTTCAATTTAAATACATGTTAAAGAATACTTTATAGTATAATGATTATAACAGTTTTCGTTCGTCGCGAGCAAACAAAAATTAAGCCATATCGACCATAATCAATCATAAAAAAATATAATAAGTTCAGATATTATTCTTTAATATTCATCGACAGAAATAGCAAATGGGAAAATTTGTAAGACAAATGTGTTGTGACAAGTTCTGTTTTACGACCAACGTAAAATTCTAACATTTTGCAGCCTACATGCATTTGGAAAGTTTTCTGACAAAATTCTATCATCAAATTCAGTTTGTAAATATATAAATAGTTTTCGCTGCTTGACGAGAAACGTGTCGGTTATTCTGATACTTTTATGGATAACAATACTAATATTATTCCATTTGAGTACGTAAATATAATTAAATAAAATACGTTAATTGAGCTTTCTACAGTGAAATTTCGCTATTATTATATTCGTCTGTCCCTTTGACAGTAACGTTCAACTTTGATGTTAACCGGTTTGATATTCCATTGCAACCGCACAGCCTAAGGCCTCATTTGCTGCAAAAAAAAAACAGAAATCAATATAAACGTCACACAATAAGTGAATAACACGGGCAGCATATTAAAATAATCTGCCAAACTTCAGAAGTGCCCAGAAAAAACATAATCACGACAAACCAATAAATTATAGAACATTTGGTTTCAAAGTAATAGCAAGTTTTCGTACATGATTTCACCGCTTCAATAGAAAAGTACGTAGCGAGTAGTAGCGATTTCAGGTGTCTCCGTTGCAGATTTTTAAAAATAGCTCAACAAATAGTCTTTCAGTGAAGTAGTGAATTTAAAACTTGTTCGCTGTTCGTTGACTCATGCGAGTAACCCAAGTACCTCGAGTCATACAACATACCGTGATATCTGCCTCAATTTCACTTTCGTCTCGAAAACTAGCTCGGCCGTATCTTGATGCAGCCGCGTTACTAATATACTCGGTGAATATTATGTCGCTACATAACCAGATTCATTATTTTCAGTACCTACCTAGTTTCAATTTTATTTTTGCTTGAATTTTAATTTAGCCTTAATATCCGTGGGAGAATCAATATCATATATATCTCAATACACCCAATCCTTTTTTAGCGATAAATTGGTTCCTATGGTGCGTAAAAAATAAATCACATAAAACAACTTTACTTTCATATAATTTCATAAATTGATTCCAAAATATATGGAAAAAATGGGCTCTTCAAATTGTCAAGTGCTGCTGTCATTGTCGGTTTGCAAATGTTATCGTTCGCGATTTTATTTTTTTACATATAAAATTTAATTTCGTTATTGATTATAAAATTAAATGAGAAACAGATACACATAATATACATACATAATTTTATTCACTCTAGTAGTTATTCGCGATATTTTGAACAAACGTTTTGAATTTTGCTCGGATTCATTTGTTGAAATCCTGTTTTTTTAGATTCTTGATCCGAATCAATAATATTAACAATTTGAGTCACTCTTATCCAAAAAAGTCGAAAAAACACCGCGTAAAATAGGACCGTGTGTATATTATTGGATAATTATAGTATCATCTGAAATATATACAATCCTTTTTCGTTCAGTAAAGCCATAAGTTCATAATTATTGATCTATCCTTACTTTAGTCAAACTATTGACCTGTGTATACTTAAATTTTCACTTAAGAATTAAGATAAATACGTTGTTTACAATAACATAAGTTTCACATTTTATAATACAGTGCCGAGTCTAATGCTGATTATATTCATAGCTCTCGCTATTCCACACGAATTTGAGTTAAAATGACATGTCCAAATTATCAACGGTTTAAGATATCAATGTAAAATATTTATTTGCTGACCCTACCCTTTCAAACACGTCTGGAAAATGTTAACGTCTACGCAGAGACAACCATACAATTGACCTATCTGGTTCGGGGGTACCTTGCCCGTACCGATCTACTTCCACTGTATTGATCGAATGGTGCAGTAAAGCTTATTTAACTTACAAATTCCGCCATTTTATAATGCCTTTTCGTCGTTATCATCTCTCGCAATACATTCTACAATTTCTTTACAATAATCAGAAGAGTTATCGTCAGTTTTGTTGCATCTGTGCGATAGAATCCTGAAAATTCCGGAAGGCGAAACCCAGGACGTTAGTGATAAAACATGTGGAATCGTACAGAGTTTCACCACTTCAAACTCTCATTATTATTCAATTTGTTTACGTATCTGCCTGAATTCGGCTTTATAATAGATTAATTTAGGTATATAACATATGTCCATGATTTTTGTTCGTCAGTAATCGATATTCCATTTTGTCACTACATAATTTCAATTTCTACTTCCTTTTCACATGCTGTTTTCAATAAATAGTGTAAATTCTACCAATTGTGTAATATAAATTCTCGTCCGTTGGGGCGGAACTCAATGCTTTGTCTGCACTTGCAAGCACAAATGGGTGCGTTTACTTCCACTTCCTCGTTCACAAATAACGGGTTCACTGGTTTCAGTTTTGGCGAAGCTTTGACAATAATTTGTGATAAATCAAGCCTTCGTCACCGTATAATATCATTGGAAAAAATTTGCTTTTATAACATTTTTTTTTTTTTTTTAATATTCAATCGCTTGAATCGAAAAGTCTTGATGGAATATTCCATATTTATTAATGATCACGGCTCCGCATCAACACGCCTGCAGGTACCCAAACACGTACTGCTTTAGTGAGTGCATCCATTATTAAAATACTATGTGCACACTATCAAGTGATTTGCATACAAATGCCGTGTGATTTCAAAAATAGTGTCGTATAATAACATATAATCTTAACTATTAGCAATCTACGCAGTTAATATCTGTAGCCTGCTTTCAAATTTACGTTTATCTTTATATACGGGCTTCGCAAGGAAAAAAACATCGGGAAAAGTAAAATTGCTATCTGCGGTTTTAAAATTATTGAGAGATAATTTTAGACCGCAAAAATGGTATACTTCTAAAGTGGTTTTTTATAGTTTGTGTTAAACTTTCTTATAAAAATCAAATCATTTATAATTCACAAAAATGTTATTTCAAACAATCGGTTAAATATTTTTGATGCTTAATACGTCTTCAATTCAAATATTTTTTTGCTCTTAAGCTGTTACGAGCCACCGTGGATAAAGAAGGAGCTTATGGTGCGAAGTAAGCTGTTCCATATTCGGAGGACAGATCTCTTGTCTCATCGTCTGACGGTCAGTCGATTCAACTCGATCGAAAAATACCTTAGTGACAATAATATTACCATTTTTTTTTTTTTTTTTTTTCGTAAAAAAATAACTCACTACTCGACGGGTTAAAGACTCATAAGTTATAAGGCTGCTTGAGATGGGGTAAAATTGAAGTTTATGTAAAAAAAACTATATAAATAATACTAATCGTTTCGACATTAAATGAAAATTCAATTTGTTCTTCTTGAAAAATGTCGTGTGTTTAGTCGACATATTCTTTTCGGTCTAATAATATTTTATGAAACCTAATTAGAACCTTTTATGATATCAACTGAAGGTGCTTGATGGAACTTCAATATTAAATTTGAATTGTTGCAACTTTGTACGATTCCATATGTCTTGTCACAAACGACCCGGGTTTCGCCCTTCGGCATCTTCACGTATTCCATCGCACGGAATCGTACAAAGTTGCAACAATTCAAATTTAATTAGAACCTGTTAATAAATGCAACTTATAGTTTAAAGCGGACTGACCAAATACGGTGTTTTTATATTTTTCAAATAAATCTGAAACTGAAATCGATCAATCGTCCAATCGAGGTCTCGGGAACTTCAGTAATGCTGGCCTTGCTACTTTACCGCTATTATAACTGACATAATAAAATTTCAGTTCATTTCAGAAATTCAGAAAGACAACATATCTCAATTTGAGTGATGCTATAATATTCTGTTTCTTATTATCTACATGCATAAAGAGCAACGTATTATAGTTTTCACTATTTTTTTCAATTTAATCATGTAAATCGTTTTCATCTTATGCAAGTTATTTATTTATTTACCAAATATTATGACACACCTAGTTCCTATTAATGCTAACTGAGTGGAATTCAGTAAGTTACTGAAAACTTTACATTGTGTTGGTAGGCCGCAATAAATTTAATTTTGGGCGCCCAGGTTGTCTCTCTCTGCTTTTAAAGTACCCATATGTACAATAATTTCACATTATGTTCATTAGCAGGGTATTTCACGTGCAACATGTAGAATTAGATGCGATAATAATAAAATTATTCCTATTGCGGTTGCCCTTTTGAAAGAAATGACTTGACTTGAAACGCGCAATAGTTCCAATTTCTTCAATCTGTTTTTAAATTAGCCAATGTGGATGAAAGTGAATGGCTTTAATTTGAATGAATTGGCCGATAAACCAACACGAAGTGGCAATGTCGGACTCTGAAACATCGACACAATAAAAATGTTAATACACTAGTTATTCTCACATCTCGACATCCATTATGCTCGCTTTGTATACATCTCGTTGAAACGCATGAGTGCCACTATTCCATTGGCGTTTTCTTATTTATAAGTTTATGAAAATCAACTTGTGATATTTATTCAAGTATTCTTCTTTAAAGCTAGTATGGTTAAGTGCGACGTCTAAATTTGAATGAATTAATATAGATACACACCTTTAAATTTGTAAATACTTTAATTACATTGCCGTTCCCAATGGTATTAATTCTGCGGATCCTACGCAGCGTGTGACTAAGAGTCTATAAATCTCACCAGTATATACATAATATTAATTCATGCATTTTTATTGTTAAATTTGACAATACTTATTAGTCTCCAGGCCTACCGTGAAATCGAAATCTTCTCATACACACCGATTAGTGTAATATTGTGATGTGATAATAGTATTCCCACGGTGTAATTCAAAGAATGTTTTTGTTATTAATGAGTTGAAATATTTTGTTGAATAACCGTATTTATGTAATTTAATTACTCGCGTTACGTTTATCATTGGACAGCACACAGCCCGGCGTAAATGGCCTAATTTTCAAACATATTATATCAGAGCTAGCAAACCAGTTTATAGCGATTCACTTTTTAATCTGAAATATCAAAAAAAAAATAATGACTTCGTGAAATGAAATATTTTATACTTTCCGCGCTACATAAAACAATCTATTGATATGAACTATCATTTTTTTAAATTAATCTGTGAGTCACTTGGGAGTATTTACAGGGGCTATGAACATCAGTCGATTTTTTTTTTCATTTTAAAATGTATTATTATTTATAAATACACTTTTTTTCTATTTTCCAAGTGAATTTACCAGGGCGTGAAAAACAAACGACACCGATTACTTTTTCGATTAGGCGATTTTTAAGAATATTTCAATGAATAATGTGCCGGAGTGGTTGGTTGATCTTTAATTTAATGCAAATAAATAGGAATGGTCAGAAGAAACCTGACAAAAATTAACTTTTTAATCGGGGTCATATTTTTCTTGTTAACGACTCCGCGGCCTTGGAATCGATCATTATTTTTTATTACATAAATGGGAGTTAAACTCTCAGTCATATAGCTACCCGCTGCTTTTATACTATTGTAATAAAAAGTCTATCGGGACGACAAATAGTTGGTCACTCCTATGGTCCACATGTAATACATGCTTACAGGTATGATAATTATTATTAAAGTAACACTACACTAACCAGGTATAATAACATGGGGCCATCTAACGTAATTGTATTTTTGTGCAATTTCATCAGTAGTATCACGTGGATATTTCGTATATTTATGCATTCGTTGCACACATATTTATTCCACGTTTCCGATATATCAATAATTTTCAATCGTACATTATATTATATTATCATACATACTTAAATGCATTTAGATTAATAGATAATACTTTGACGTAGTTTCAAAATTATGAAAAAAAAACATTCTAATAAAAGAAGTTGTACATTTCCTACCGCAAAACCAGCGTGAATCAGGTTGATTGATGGATTCTCTTATACCGTTTCCAATATAGCGATGACATAATGCGACTGTTTGTATATGGATTCTAAAAAGTCTAATATCACGAAATTACTTTGAAATATTCGCAATACCAAAAATAAAATAATCTATTACACACTGTTGTGTTTTATTTCTTGTTAGCAGAAAAAATCTAAATAGCTTTATAAAAATCACTGGTTTATTGTATATTCTTTATAATAACTAAACTAAATTACATTTGGTAATCGTCTCTGTTACGAAACATCACATACTCAAAATCCCCAGATCAATTATCACACAGTGTAACAAATTATCTTCAATTTGGTTATTTTTTTCGTTCGCCTCTACTTATTTCGATTTCAATCAGGGCTTTCAATACCAGGTTATATGGGTCGAAAATATATCACTGGATTTCGGGATTCACTGAATATAGTTATAATATTAAAATTAATTGCTCAATTAACATTAATTAACCTCGGTTTATGTACTTGTTTATAGCACCTCCATCATTAATTTGTTTATTGTGTCCCTCCCTCCTCTTATATTTTAACTGCCATTAACAGAAATATACAAATTTTCCAACATTTCAGTTTTTTCATTGTTATGTAAACAATCAATTTCAACTTTTAAGTGTTAATAGAATCTCACATAGTATAAGGAATAATTACATTTAAAATTATAGTTTATATACAGTTTGCCATAAAGTTCATATCAATCGGACAAATATATATAATCTGTATATAATATTGGTTTTTATCAATTGTTTATTGGAAAGAATATTAGACATTTCTTACAATATTTTTTTCTGAGGTTTATTAGATATTTAAGGTACTCAAATTAAATATCATTGTGCCATCAAAGAGAAAGGAGTCGGTCAACATAGAAATCTGTAATATCAATATGGAAATCCCATTCCACATGCCACACACCGAAATATAAGTGTCAAGGAGATGTTTTTTAAACAGTTTTTAATTGAGGACAAAATTAGAACTGCTTCTTAAATGAACTGAGAATATTATTTAAAAATCAAATTAGATAATCCAATGCCCCAAAAAATACCAAATCATGATTTTATTTCAATACAAAACATTATGGACACATTGAATTTGAATTTTTAAATCACAGAATTACGTTTATTGACCAATCCTGGATTTTAACGCTTAAAAAAATCTTATTCCCTGGAACATAAAATGCCCCCTTGATAACAATCGAGTTGGCCATTCGGCAACCATTGTAGAAAAAATTAAGAAAGCTATCACAATGTGAAATTATCACAAATTATTATTTGCCTTAAAATTGAAATGAAACAGGCACAAATGAGTTATAATGTGGATACAATTTGGCAAAAATCATGACATGTATTTTTCGGCTTTATAAGATATTTTAATTCAAACCTCTAACACAATTGTTTCACCATTTTACTAAAAATTATCAGTTGGTGATGTGGTTGTCTTATCATATATGATATCACTATGCTATCAATTATTGCAACATGAAATAATGCACACTCATACAAAACAGAACATTCCTAGTTGGCAGAATGTGAGGGAATACAAAAAATACGCTGCACTTTTAAAATTTTTGCTGACAGTAATATATTTTTTTAAATAACAAAACTTTAATTGGATGTATCATAGAATCATTCAGATTTACTGTCATTTGTTTTACATACCTTAAGCAAATAAAGTATGAGGATTCCGTTTTTGTATAACTTTATGTTAAATAACAAAATTGTCAAATGTTGAATGTTTTATTGAATGTTAGGAATTACATGTCATTATAAAGATTTTGGCTGAATGTCTGTCACTGTTAGTATCAAGAATATGGGCTCCATTTATACATTTTTTCATCACATTTAACTGTCATATCATTGATTCCGTCGTGAATATCTTGTTTAGGATGCTCCAGTGTTTCTAATTTTTGGCATAAAAATTGCAGAGACCAATTTACGTCATAGTTTCTTGAAATAATTTGTGATAATAACAGATCTCTCAATAACTCCGTTGTAACATTGGCATCATCTTATTGAAACCACATGCTAATAAAATCTAAAGCATTCAATTCTGGTGTCAAAAAGTAATCAATCATGTTAGGTGTTCTTCATTAACAGTTTCCATAATTATAGATTAATCTTCAAATAAATAAAACCGAGAATTCCTCAAGACCACATAGTTTACCATGCCATGTCACCTTTAATGGATGCTAAAGTGACTGATAAATAATTTAAAAATTATTTACTGCTTTGAACCGATTATTTTATTTATATGTTTACATTTAAATGGAAATAAACCTCGCCACTCATTATATTTTCATGAAAATTAGAGTTATTATGAGCAAGCTGTAACATCTTTGTACATGTCATACATGTAGCATCTGAAATGGTTTTGTGAAAACTGAATTTTTAGTTGAAATAAATGCAAATCTTTTCAAAATTTTTCCATTAAATTGTTGTCTTATGTCCAATTTCTTTAACATGGTGTCAAATTGAGATTGATAGACAGTGGGAATACTTTCTTGGAAAAAGCAATTTTTTTCAGCTGATCTTCTTTCTTCACACGTTGTGTGGCTCTGACTTGTTTTTATCTGCTACAGAGCCTCTTTCTTCAAAATTATCCACTGAGTAGTCGAAGAAGGCTAGCAGATTTGTGGGGCTCTTCTGGCTGTAGGATATTATGTTTCAAATTTTATATGGAGGAACTCCAGTGATAATTTTTTTATGGTACCAGCTTAATACCCTTAGGCTTTTTTTTAAATAATTTCGTTTATGTCATTCCCTGTTCTATCATTATTGTTGGACAGTGTGCACCATTTCATTCCACCACTATTCCACCAACTTCATAACAAGTTTTATCCGTGTTTTGATTTTTCAAACATTTAACCGCTATCATCATAAAGGTCAATGCTTCAAGTCTGCAAATATTGTCTTGTTCTTATGATGCCAGGACACTGCTTCCACTGATGAATCACCTACTGGCTATTTATGTACAAATTGTTTGTCAATCAGCAGCCATGAGTTCTTAGTATTACACATTAAATTATTTTAATATGCGACTAAAATTACCCATTTGAAAAATCTTGATACATAATCAAAAATTTCCTGCATTTATCAATTTCCTACATTTTATTCACAGTCCCTTGGAAAATGAATCAGTATTTCATTGATCTTTTTCAAAAAAATAAACAGGAATTGATTTTTTACCAATTTACTATTTTTATTTCAGGCGTCTACAATAGATGGTAGACGAAAGGGAGCTTGCCTTTTTTGTCAAGAATATTTCATGGACCTCTATCTACTAGCTGAACTTAAAACGATTAGTCTAAAGGTGAGACATACATGATTACTTTCAAATTTTTACCAAATGACTAATTTAATCAACATTTTTGAAAGGATATATTCAATTGATTGAATTGGCATTCACATGGTAGAACTCCATTATAACACGGTGAAAAAATTGCAATGTATTTTAATTCTACAAAATTATTTTTAACAAATATAGTTGATAGCTATTTCGGCTCACGCCATCGTCAGAAGTTCAGAAGTCAGAGTTCTGACGATGGCGTGAGCCGAAATAGCTATCAACTATATTTGTTAAAAATAATTTTGTAGAACTAAAACACATTTATTTTTTCACCGGGATATATTCAAATCTGAAATTATGTGTTGGTAAAAAAAATCAAACTTTACTGGCTAATTTGTAATCATAAGATTCTGAAAAAAACTAAAAAATTTCAAAATTAGAGAGTATATTTAATCATTTATGTTTGCTTTGCAATAGGTTACCACCGTGGATATGCAGAAGCCCCCACCAGACTTCCGCACAAACTTTGAAGCGACACATCCTCCTATTCTGATCGACAATGGTCTCGCTGTTCTTGAAAATGAGAAAATTGAAAGACATATTATGAAGTCAGTTCCAGGAGGCCACAATCTTTTTGTTCAAGTCTGAAATGTTTTTTATTTTAAATTTTATTATGTATAGTAGTTAATGTAATTTTAAGTATGAGATAATTTTTTAACTAGGTAATATTTGTAGTTTTGATATCAACTGAAATATCTGTTGGATGATCATTTACATCATTGTCATAATCCATCTAATTTTCACTCAAGTGTTTATTAGTACTTACTATACTAATAAATACTATAGAAATGCTCATCTTACATTTAATTAATCAAAATATGTGATTTGCGAAATTAAGGAAAATTAAAAAAGACTGAAGTACTAAGCTTTTAATATAACTGAAATATGACCTCCGTTTAGAAAAAAAGGTCTTTGTAATCAAATAACTCCAGGATAAAACCAGAGATAGCCACTTAACCGTTAGAATGCTACGCGGCGCAAAAGCGCTGCGATCGTTTGTATCGAAAATTGCGGCGCAGCGCAAAAGCGCTGCGAGTTTCAGTGTGTTTTCGGTGCTCCGCGGGAGTGCACGTACGCTAACCTCGCGCGTAATTTGTAATGAGAGTGCATTCTTATACATTTAAAAATAACTTTTATCGTTTTTTTATATTATTTTAAAATATCACTGCTCGAAACCATCGTAAGGGAAACAAATCGATATGCTGCACAGTTTTTGGCCTCGCACACTGTATCGGATAATTCTCGAGCAAAAAAGTGGACGCCGACAACAATATACGAAATGAAAGCCTTTATTGCTGTCATACTCGAAATGGGAATAACGAGAAGGCCAACAATTAGTAGTTATTAGTAGCTATTTGTGCGGCAAAACATAATTGTTGAGCTATTTTTTTTTGATTTTTTATTTTCTAAAAGAAATAAAATACAATAATATTGATATCACTTTATGTTTAATAAACATTAATAAACAATAAACATTTTATCTTTATAATGCAAAAATAATTAATAAAATTAATTGATATTTGTCTAAGTTAGAGTGTTTTATTTGACACCATTATTTTTTCCTCTAAATTAATCAATATGTGTATAGCAATTTTCATTTATTTTTGCCAAAATTGCTTAGCACTAAAACGGTTAATGTTAAACGCACACCATTCTCTCACATGTGTCATCCAAATTTTTCCATTTCATTCTCTGCTAGCAATGATGGTTTCTTTATATTCTTATAAAATATTCCATAACATAACATGATTGAGCAGTCATAGTCTGAAGAAATATAAAACAACACAAATTGAAAAAATATATATTAGATATAAGGAGTTAAAGTTTATTGTTTAAATGATAGAGATCCAAAAAATAATTAGCCTTTAATTGAATTTTAATATTTCAGGATAAAGAAGTCGCCACGCTAATTGAGAACCTTTATTCAAAACTCAAGTTGGTATTAGTGAGGAAAGATGAACAAAAGTCGGCGAACTTGTTGTCGCACCTTTCAAGGATAGACAATTTGCTGGCAAAAAGAGCAACACGATTCCTCACAGGAGACACCATGTGCTGCTTCGACTGTGAACTCATGCCCCGCCTACAGCACATAAGAGTGGCAGCCAAATATTTCGTGGATTTTGAAATACCGGTATTCTATCAGAACACCTGGTTCTCTTTGAATATAATCAATATTAGTGATGAATGATATAAGAAAGATGAAAGAATGAAGAATTAGAAAACTGACAACAAGTAGGAAAGATATATGTGATAATTTCCTGGGGTTATTTTCTTAATCCATGCCCGCACCCAATGTAGAGCCTATGGCCTCTTAATGAAAGTTATCATAACACATTTTTTTTCTTCAAGAACTGCTTGGCAGTCAACTGAATTCAGTCATTAATTCCAATACTATTTATCATTTTATTTATTTTATATTATATCACATATTTATATAGAATTTTTATAAAGTTGTATACACATACAATATAAGTAGACACTGCAAATAAAAAATAATGGAGAGTTAAAAATGAATGAATTATAATTATGTCTACAAAAGACTTACTGATTTATTACATAAAATATCCTTAATTAATATTTACAACAAATAACAACAAAAGCATTATGAACATTTGTACAAATATTAATTTTTCTAAAAAATAATTATCACATGTCAACCATATAGTAAAACATAACTGAAAATATTACCAGTTTTTATAAAATCACAATTGCTGTTTTTGTCAAATATATCTATATTCATTCAAATATTGAATTGACTTATAATCGTCTTGAATCATGCTAACCAGGTGTCATTATATGTTTTCAGTCAACACTCCGTGCATTGTGGCGTTACATGCATCATATGTACCAGCTTGATGCATTCACTCAATCTTGTCCCGCTGATCAAGATATTATCAATCACTACAAACTGCAACAGGTATATATTATTTTGATAGTTTCAAAAAAAAAAAAATTGTTATTTCTGTAATAAATATTAACTTTGAATAGTAAAGCATTTTTCTCAACTGCCTCTTTCCATTACTGTCCACAGAATACAAAAATCGTAGAGTTTATAGCATTTCCATTCCTTATCATGTGTCTTTTTATAGATGCTGAAAATGAAGAAGCATGAAGAGTTGGAGACACCCACATTCACAACTTCAATTCCAATTAATATTGGCCAAACCGAGGACTAGTTGGCTGAATGATTCATTTTTTATATTTGTCATAACGGTTGTTCTAAGTTTCCATCTGATGAGTACCACCTGAACTACTTAAAAATTTGCTGTTAAGAGAGAACTGTAGAGGATTACACTACTTCACATAAATTGGATGCAATTCTTATCTTCAAAGCTTAATACATAAAATTGATTCTGTCTTATGAGACTCGGCCGGTTCTTGATAAATATTTTGTATGGTGTGTAACTGTCATATGACTATAATGAAAATATATCATTTATTCATATTCTTACAAAATAATATTTCTTTCAATAGTCAGGTCTTCACATGTGTGATGAAAAATTTAACATTAATTGAATGTTTTCCTACCTACTTTATTTTATACATGTTAAATTCTATTTTTTTTTTTCAATATATTGAAGTACTGTATGAACATATATTTTTTTATAAAAAGATTTCCTTATACATCATATTTTTTTTTTATTGAATACATTTTGGTTACAAAAATATTCATTCTGTAAATTTATGAAAATGGTATAAAAATGTGCTCTTAAAATAATATGATCTTAGATCAACGCTTTACACGTCCATATGTTAATATATTATAAAAATACATAATAAATAATATTTTTATACCTTTTGAATGTGAAAGCAATTTTTAATATCGAAAAGATACCGTTTAAAGAAACTATTCAATATGCTAAGTCATCACATAATCTTGGTTTATCAATATTTTGCATTTATTTTGAAATGTGTATCTAAAAAAATATATTTATGACATATATGTTAGTATTTATTAGTACACATGCTTTTGCTGTAAAATTTCTTACTTAACCTGACTTTAATTTACTCGTATATCTAAGAACATCTTGATACATTTCATTCATCTATAAGTAACAGTAAAAAATTACTTGGCCAAATTTAAATAATAAAATACTATTATAATTATTTACATGTGCCTTGTAGTTCATATAATTGCGACTTGCTAACAAAGAATTAACAAATTTGAGAGTAAAAATCTTTGTTATCGCCAAGTAAAGAATTTATAAATGGATGACTGCTATTTTAAAATTTATACATTTTATAAATAAATAATATCAAAAAACCGCCAATTTTTTAAAATATGGTATATAAATGTCTAAGGCATCTCCTCTTCGCTTTTTACTAGAATTTTTTTATAAAATTCATCTGAATAATATAATAATCATTTATTTACACCAGTTCAATCATTGATGAGCAATCATAAGTTTCAAGTCAGATAAAATCGTAAGATTAGCTTGTAGGTATTATTTAATTTTATTAAAAAACACTTTCAATAAAAAAATCTTTTCTTTAATTTTATGAACAATTTTACCCACTGAAACATCCATTCCCTCCACCACAAAGTATCTAAAAAAACCCATCATCCCTTATTTGTTTGCTTGGCATAAAAGATAAGAACACATTGATGATAACATCTCTTAAACAAAATCATAAATATATTAAACAAAAATAGACATTGAGGTGAATAAACATGAGGTACCTGATATGTCACAAAAAATAAAAGCAATACTGCTATTGCAGATAAGACAACCAAATTACATTAAGGTATCACAAAGATTCATTGTATTTAACAACAAAAAATTTATTTATTGAATACCCCATTTTTATTGAGGTGAAATATCCTTACAGCAAATAAGGTAGTCAATGAAACTGATAATATTATGCTAAGGCACCATTGTTTAAAATCAGAATCAATACATTGTCCCGTTCTATAAATTATCTAACAAAACATCAGTTACATAATTAATACAAACCATTCATATGATACATTAAGATTTGTGTGAATAGGTTGACCTTAGGTGGTTTTTCAGCACGGCTTAGGGGTGTCGATAAGATAGACCTGAGGCATAAAATATTGAGATAAGGAAGCGGATACCCTTGTGGGCCAAAAACTTATGGGTGAGTTGTCTAAAAGTTACAATCATATTCATGAGCGTTTATTTTATCTACTTAAAAATACATCTATTTTAAAATTAATAAAGAAATATATTTTTAAATAGATCATAAACCACATCATTTCAAAAAAATCCTTTTTTTGAGATACATAAGAATTTTTATCACCAACTAAAAACTGAACAACAAATTTTACCTTATACTTAATATAATATTTGTTTCTTCCTTGCCAAACCCAAAATGTATGGTTTTATACATGATAAATACCGGATTCCAATTTAAAAACAATAATTATTTCACTAATTTATCTTAGCTTCCTGAAATTTAAACATACAAAAAGTGGATTTACTTTCAGCTAGTAAAGTATTTGTTTTATTATTTTTCAGCACAATCCAAATAAAACTGTGATTTTGTTATTTTGCAATTAATTTACCAGTTCATTGCTGTTTACGAATAATGTCTGCAATCAGGTACAGTGATAGCCAACCTGCTAAAATAAGGTTTTTGTATGGTAGCTCTAATTGATTATCCAGGAATTTTGTAAACTAAATGTTGTTGATTGTCATATTGTTAAATTCAAATGATTTCATACATGCTACACAAATGCACACACATATAAGTGTTTACACATGCATAATTGGACATTTATATCTACTATTATTTTTCACAGAAACATAAGAACTTAAATTACTGCCGATATCTGATTTCCTACTTTATTACATTGTGTTTTCACCTAAATTATTTTTCTGCCTTATGTGACATTATATTTATTTACGAATACCTTGGTACCGTATTTATTATTGTGTATATAATTACAAATAGTGTTTTCAGCCATCAGTCTTTCGATCTTTAGAAGAATTTTAATAGGTATACTTTTTTTCTAAATTCATTTTTAACATACCTACTTCTAGTGCCATCAGTAAACATGGATTCTCAAAGATAACATTAAGGTACTTGCCCATCATCTTCATCTAAGGAGTTAGAATGTTATCATCGTACATTATAACATTCTACACATATAAAATAAGGGCCAGCAAGGAATAAAAAACATTCGAATCTGATGAAATTCTTTGGCATTTTACCGAAAGACTTACATTGAAATGTAACTGGGTCCTATGAAGTCTTTCTGACTGAAAACTGATAAATTCCAATAGGTGTTTAAATTTGCATTTTGCAATTCGCATCCTACCGCTTGTGCCCATTACATTTATAATCAATAAAGTTGTATATTATATGTAGATTAATCAAATTAAAAACTAAGATTAATCAGAGTTTGAGGTAATGTTTGTAAAGTTCACGATTTTTTGAAGTATGTATTATCATTTTCAAAATTTAAAGATTATATCAATAAAAATATAGAGTTGTTTAACACAGACAATCTGTTAAAAAAATATTGAGTGACTTTCAGGAAACATAATGTGTAAGGTTTTCTGTGAAAACTTCAGTCACTCAGTGCTATATGTCTAGTTTGGTGAATTGTTTGTGGTAAGAGGTTAACGCTAAGCTATTACATTGTAATATACATATTATGATTAATTTATTCCAATTAATATAATAGCATAAGGCAGATTGTGAAAAGTCTGCCATACCAGTGGTATATTTCATTTATATTTATTATTGAAGCTTAATTTGGATTCATATTCATAAAAAAGAATATCAATAATCAGAATAGATTTTTAGATTAAAAAAAAAAATTAAGGTAATTTTGATTTTTTTCCATGAGATGCTGCCACTCGAAGTGATAAACATTACTTGTGTGTATTATACATTGTAGAATCCCGTACACCAACAAATGTATTACATAATGATATCTACAAACATATCCTAGTTTGAAACTGTTAACAGTCACTTCTTGATGGAAAGGCATGATATTTTAAATAATAAAATCACATTTTCAGTACTATTTCCTAGTATTCTTTATAATCAGAACTGGTTTTGCTTATTGCGAGTGTTGAAATAATACTAAAAAATGTGTTTCTATTATATATAATATCTGAGTTTTCACTAATATTCTATGATTTGCACTGTTGCTATCCATGTGTGGAAGTTACAAAATTTGTCATCATTCTGTCAAATGGTACTTTCCACCACCTGTAAACAATTAAAAGATGAATTATAAAAAAAAACCTTAAAAATAATGAAATTTTAAGAATTAATCAATTTTTTCTCTAGGATCATTATTTTTTAAATGAAATAATTTTTCCCATTCCCACTTAGGCTCATTTAAATTTTCATTCATTAACAATAATTGAGTTATATAAAATTTGGCTCTTGTTATTTATTATCTAAAAAGTAGCTGCCAGTTTTTAACAATAATTATAAATTTTTTAGTACTTTAAATCTTACCTATACATAAATTTTGGTATGGATCATTGATTCTTTTACTAGAAAATCTATTATATGTACATTATGCACAATTTGACTATTATCTCATTCGATTAGGGGTATTTTGCAAAAATTAGGCACTTTTGAAAAAAGAGTATAACTTTAAAACTGTGGACATTTTAAAAAATTATTTGGAAACCAGTTGTACATTTTGTTACATATTTCACCGGAAACATAACAAACAAGCCAAATAGATATGTGCTCCTGATTATTTTGAATCAAAATTAAAAGCCATTAAAGTTTATTTTTGACCTCTAAAGGCTTATATTTTGGTTGCCTTACAGGAGACACTGACAGGTTTCTCAGCAAGATTTTTTCTCTGCTGCTCTGCATGAAAATGTTTGTTAAATAAAATCGAGAAAACAAACCGCCAGGATAAATTGTATGTTTTTTTTTATCACAGAACTAAACCTTTATGTTTTGTCAATTTATTGCTCAATGAAAATCAAACAGAAAAAAACCCTTTCATAATTTCTAAAAAATCAATAAAATTAACTGAAAGAAAAAAATGCTTTATCATAGAAATAATCAAAGTCTTTATTGCTACATATCCTAAATTTTTATTCAGTAAAAATCATTTAGACAAAAAATAACTTTAAAAAAATGAGTTATATTTTGACTGTCTGCTGATTATTTTTTTTAACTTTAGGAAAATCACTGAATAAAAAATTATTTGTGCACATCTTTTAATATTTTATTTTTTAAATGATCCATTAAACACTTGTTATGTCATCTCTGTTGAGAATCTAAAGATTTTGCCACATTGGATGTATATATTTGAACGCCTAAGTCAAATTGGTGAAAAGACTCAGCTTTTCACCAGTCATCCAAAGCCAATGAGTTAAGATAGGAAAACACACAGCTTGATTTCTTAAATCAGTGTATTCTCTTATACAAAGTGCTAGTGATAATGCATATCATTGTTCGTATTGTAAATTCATGCATCAAAATAATCCTCAATTTTCAGGAAGCAAGTAAAACGTATTGGTCCTTAATATTAACTCTTAAAATAGGTAAACAGTGGCTCTTTATATTCCATAAAAAATATTCAATAAGTATTAAATATCACTTCTGAAAAATATTCAATTAGATCCTATGGTTTTTAATATTAAAGACTGATAAGGAGTATGTTAGTGGGAATCAAAATTCATTGTTATGCTATGAAAACGTCTAAATAAAACTTACATTTAATTTTTCTACGCAGGTATTTTCACAATTAGAATGATAAAATCCATTCAATACTCCAGCTAATATAGTATTTCTTTTCAAGCTAAACTTTTGATTTTGTTCCAGCAGCATTTGATGATACGTCCATATATGACTGCATACCATATGCTTCCAAAGGTAAAAGACTCGACAGCAAAAAGTGTGTAATAATAGCTGTCAGTCCCCAAATTTTATGCTTGCCACCCATGAAAACAGGTAAAGTAATTCCACTCTTGAAATTGTTGAATCCAAAATACTGTGGATCAGATAAAATCTCCAAAGGAACTGTAAATGCCTCATCAACTTCAGCTGGATTAGTCTGAAGTTTTATTGTATTGTAATGTCTGACGAAACCTATAATGGGTGTCACTGCTAATTCAAAATTTTTACTTGGCAATGCATTTAATTCACCCCAAATGTCGACCATGTTTCTCGGTATCCCGAGCTCCTCTTCGGTCTCTCTTAAGGCAGTTTCAGTCAAGCTTTTATCTGTTTTGTCAAATTTTCCGCCAGGAAAAGAGACATGTCCTTTATGACTTGACAAATTCATAGACCTTAGAGTATAAAGCAGTGAAACTTGTCCGTTATCAATACACAACGGAACCAATACAGCTGCTTTCTTATCAGAAAGCGGTTTTCCTAAGTCAATGATTGGTATACGATTAAGTTGTGTAATACATCTCTCTCTCGTTGTATTTGATGTAAGTTCTTCGGCGGAGAAGAAGCTCATTGTTTTTGCAAGAACACCTCTACTGACTTGGATAGATGATGTAGTTTTAAACATGTTGTTATCTCTCCTTTAAATAAAAGATACTTATAATTGCACCACAAGTTTAAGCTTCTTTCAACACATTCTCTGTCTTTTAAAAATAGTAATACGCTGCCGAAACTCAGAAAAATGTAAGAATAAATAAATATTTTGCTTATCAATCAAATCCACTGTCTTAATTTAAAAGCACCATGGCAAAAAAAAACTCTACAAAATAATTGATTCGACAGATTATCAATAAATTCTAATGTGTCAAAGCGTTAAGAATCTAGGATAGTTCGTTGAACAGCCGTTGGCTGTTTTTATCTTACATATACGTAACCGCTACATGGACATAAACCTAGGGTTGCCAACCGCCCCGGATTGGTCGTGATTGTCCCAGAATTGAAGTCGCTGAATATCCAATGTTGAATGATAAATTGACACGGACTTTCAAATAATTGTAGACTCTGTCAATCAACACTTCAGATTAACTAGAAAATATTTACATTCAGCAAAAAAACATTCAATTTAAAAAATATTTTATTCATTATATTAACACTTAATTGGGCCATCCGACTCGTATGATAAATAAACTGTAATTATTCAACTTGTGTAATTTTACAAATATAAAGTGAACTTTTTTTAATTTTTTCTGTTTTTTTTATCATATTTAAAAAATCATTTGTTTTGTTGTGTTAATTGTTTCTTCAGTAGTGAAAATTTTAAATTAACAAACATTTATATTACACAAATATATTTCGGCTTTGCATGATACATATTTCACAAATTATTTCAAACAAAGTTGGCAACCTTGATGATGGCAGTAGAAAGTATAAAATGTCTTTAAATAATTTATAGAGATGGCAGTAACTGATATATTAAAAATGAAATATTTTATATGACTTAGTACTTCATCAAAATTTTTGTAGATAACGAATGGTTCTCAAGATATAATTTTTATTAATTTCGATCAAATAACAGTTGTCATGTAGATAAGGAAATGGAAAAACCATCATTATTATCTATGTGTTTGTTGAAATCATAAACATGTATCTATAAGGTTCTTTTTTCTGAAAATTTACTTTGTCTAAGATTTATATTGGATGATCTTAATATTATATTACTTGGTTAGTTTCTCATGTGACACAATAATCCATACATTGTTGTTTTGACTCATACAGATAATTTCTATAATCCATCAATCTCACCCATTCAAGCCATTCCACGTATGTAAGTACTCATCGATGATAAAAAAGTACTTGAAGTGATGGAAATATACTTCATTATCATTCAAGATATACTATAAATTAGTAGTGCTCGATATCCTTCCCGAGATTTGTTTTTCAGAGACTGAAAATGATTTCGAAATTAGGTAAGATAATTATTAACTTGACAATATATAATGTATAAATATTGCTTGATAAAATCAATGAAGAATCATAGGTTGCAATGAAAACAGTCCTTTGTTTTTACTCCTTAAATTTTGTGTTGAATTGATAACCAAACAAAATAGGATAATGAGCATTGGCCTGAAGTGAATTTTTCTTTATCTCCTGTACACAATCTCACTTACATATGATTTAGTAAAATATGAGATTTGACTAAACGATAAAAAGAAATAATTTTAGCTTGCTACTTGTTCTAAAAGAATTAGTTCTGACGAAGGCGTTAGCTGAAATAGCTAATAAATATATATCGTATAAATTTTGTAGAACTTAAAAACATTGCTATTTTTTGTGCCGTGTTATAATTGAGGTCTACCAAGTAAATACCAATACAATCAATAGATTTTAAAGAAATTTTTGTGACTAATAAATGTCTTACTTAATTCTTTTTTAGTTTGCCTATCCTTTTTACTGTGCATTATGGCACAAATAGTTTCAATGAAAACAACAAGTGAAGACCCTGCCTGTGTCTGTCCCAGAAATTACTCTCCATTATGCGCTACAGATGGAATCACATATGATAACATGTGCATGTTCAAATGCAAAAGTAATTTTATCAGGCAAACAAAAAACATCAACATTGAAATAGTCAAAAATGGTCCATGCACTGGAAAGGTTTATGCTTAAAATAAATTAAGAATAATTACTGGCATGTATTGAAATACTTTATGTTTACTATATGAATGTATTTTTTTAATATTACTTTCCCCAGATATTTTCTTTTATACCACATGATAAATAAACATATTTCCAAACCATGAATAAATTGAGTTTGATTGTCAAAAAAGTTACACTTCCATGATCACCACACTTTTTCTAGTCCAAATATCAGATCAAAAGATAATAGATCAACAATATTTTCAGCCTATGGTGTAAAGGTTGTATCTCCATAAATAACATAAAAGTATTCAATCAAATAATGATTCAATAAATATTGATGAATCACAATCATTCAAATTTTATTATCAGTTTTTATCTACTTTATAATGAATTTTTTTATACATTAAATACAAAAGAATATGAGTGCTATTTATATGTAATTTATAGTATTTTAAGAGTAATGAAACAAATTAAATTCCACCAGTCAATATAAATACAACATTGAGTTAATAACTTAAATAAATATCCCTCAATCGCTTAGTTGTTTTATTAAATTAAAAATAAATTTTACACATTACCTTTACATATACTACATATATTTACATACCATTACATATGGTGGAAAGGTTTCAGAATAATTTTTGATATTTCTATAGTGGAAATGCTATTTTTTAACACATTTATATTAAAAAGCCTTTAGATGTACAAAATACATATGAGTAATTTCATCTAAGTGGTTATGAAGAATCTTGCGTAGAGATATTATTAACCATTATATTTTAGAAACCAACCTCTTTGAAGAGGCCTGACAGAGTTGTAAGATGATGGAAAACCATTTTTTAATGTTATATGCCATGCATAGAAAATGAGCAGAATTTGAATGTGTGCCTACTCAATGCTAACTGTTTTTTATATGTATGTATAAAATCTTCATCCTATAATAAAAAACAAATAAAAGGACCAAAGAAATCGGATGAATAAGATAATATTGTCGTCTAAATATAATATATGTATATTTATAAAATCTCATATTTATTAGTCAGTTATGATATACAAATTAACTACATTTAAACGCTGCTCAGCAGTATCGTCAGGTTGGCCGAGTGGTCTAAGGCGCCAGATTTAAGCTCTGGTTCCCGAAGGGGAGCGTGGGTTCGAACCCCACACCTGACAGGTTTTTTGACTATTTTTTCTAGCCTTCATAATTTTGAGAGTTATTTTATGTTGCATATTTGAAACTAAAATTTCTCCCGGTAATTTTCCGCTAAAATTTCTTTTATTTTCAATATTGCTTATAAAATTTGCGCTCTTGAAATTCGTAAAATGTATTTTTAAGCAAGGTTTGGTCAATCAAATGAGTTTATATGTCGAGATATATATATATTCAGTCTATGAAACTTTTACCACGTAAACCAATGTATTTATTGAGAAGCACGACAACAATTTATTTTGATAAATATTATAACGTCTGACTATTTCAATTTTGTAGATTTGTTTTTGAATCCGTAATCGAATAAAAAGCGTTACAGTAAAAAAACGTATTCCTATCCCTTTTCACAATCTTTACAAAACATGGTTTTACTGATTAAGAATATGTTTTAATAATCATGAGAAGTATATTGCTAATAAATAGTAAAAGGTTTAGTTTCGTTGATTTACATTTTTATATAGGCACTTTTTAGCATATTTTGCCACAAATTATTCTTTTTTGAATATATGAAATGGATATTTATTATGTATATAATTATTTTCCAAATAATATAAGATATTTTTAGTCATAATATTGACGTAGAATTGAACTGATAATAAATATACCGTTAAGATCTTAGATATTTACTTATATACTATATTTACTTCCAATCATGATCGGTATACTTTTGGGTCGCCTGACAATTGCGTGTCACAAAATGATTATGTATAAAAATATTCTTATGGATAGCTGCGTTAAGTTTAATCATGTTATTTTGTTTACTGTTTAGCTGTATATTAAATGTGTGTTGATAATGTCAAATTATATGTAACAGAAAGTTTTTGAGGTGCGGATATGAATTATTTGTGTTTGTAAGTGTAGAACCAATCTGCAAATGGGGTTGCCTGGATGTAAGAGCATTACATAGTTCAACGATATTGCTTCGGATGTTAACATGTAATCGAGAATGAGCTCAGGAGGATTCTATTTTTAATGTATCAAAGTTTCCTCTGACCTTGCTTGGTTGATTTTATCATTTTTATTTATCTATTTTATGTTGCAAAAGCAGTATTTTTTGTATCCTACCAAATATGTATACCAAATGTCCTATTGCTTAAATTGTCTATGAATATGATCAGGTTCTGTTGATATGGCCAACTTTATGTATAATTATAAAACCAATTCTAAGATTCTAATTAAAAAATAACCATTTCTAAAAATTTACATTCATGCGATCACAATAATGTTGGAAATGTCTCTGTCGATTTAGATATTGGTGCTGCTATATTATAGTAAACCCTTCTATAGCATAGAGGCAAGAACCACGCTATGGAAGAGTTCCTTATTGGAAGTTAAGTACCCATAAAAAATTTGAGGTTAAGTTTTTTCAATTATATTTTACAAATTGAACAAAATCACCGTATCTGAGATTTTTTAGATTTTATATTATGACCTCAATATTTATTCAGATTTTTAACAAGCGCCCGTGTCACTTTCTGCTTTTTCTTATATGTGTATAATATAACATATTTAAGAAAATTCTAATTTTTCCTTGAAAGTTTAGCGCTTTGTAGAAAATTTGCTATATTGCTTTGTACAATTGATATAATTTTTTGCCGTATTTATGTGACTGACATTCTAGCTTTCCTTTTATTCATTAGTTACATGCCATCGTAGCAATTAAAAACGTTCGTATGTACTGCGCAAAAAGTCACTCTGGAAGTATTGCAAGGAGGCGAAAAAATATGATTTTGCTACTGATAAAATACCACTAATTATACGGCGATTGTAAAGTAGTGCGAACTAACAGTAGCTAAGGCCGCCAAACAGCTGATTTGAATCACTTGGGGACCTTGTGCTCATTTTGTATATTTTTCAAATATAACTCAGTACCTATTTATATTTTAAAATTAAGTGGTGGTGGTACTTGCGGTAGACGTCCGTCTTTTATCATCTCTTCTATAGGTTTCATAAAGTCGCAGTTGGTGCTCAGACTTCATACTATTTATTTTAATGTAAGTAAACAAAATGTGATGTAAGTATGACATGTAAACAAATCGTATTTATGATACTTTGACTTTGTAGCAAACCACAATTGTTTTTTGAGCAATTTAAAAGCATCATTTAATTATTTATTTTATACAAAAAAAAAGAAATGTCGTAAGTCGGAAATTGTCATTAGAGTTATGGACATTGTTTTCGGATGCGAGCTCTATTTTTTATTGTGTTATATGATAGTACTTTAAATCATTTGATTTTAGTGAGTGTGCGATTTAATGATTATATTAAAATTAGAATAATTATATAATCATAATCTGATCATCCAAAAAGCTATATAACATTATCACATACTGACATTTCGAGTTAGTTTGCACAACTGCGCATAATTTAAATATTTTACATGAAGTGTTCCCGTACCTCTTGATTTACATGGACTTTTCCAACTAAGGAGGTCCTTTATATGGCGTATATAAAAACATTATAAAACATTTTTTATGTTTTCCCGTCACAAATGTATATTTATTATTTCCATTCCAATTCGCCATGGTGCAGAGTTTGAAAAAGTTGCAACATTTGATGCCACTTAATGGTTGACAGAAGAATATTTGAAATCATATTTGGTTTATATTGTCTGCGACGGTGGCGTCAAGATATAATAGTGGAGAGAAACAAAACTGTCATAAAGTTTTCCTTCTATTATAGCTTGGAATTTTGATAATCAAAAACTAGACTTAGTAGTAGGTGATGCGGCCAAGGAAAGTTTAGGATAGAATCAAATATTCTAATCAATAAACTTTATATATTATAGTGTGCTTCAAATTCAGTCGTTTAGATCAGCATGATCGCATTGTGGGTCAGTTAAGGGTAAGTGAAAAAATATACTGATACAAGATTTAAAAAAAGGAAGACGGGATGCTTTCGTCGATTGCCACTCCAACAAGACAAAAGTTTTTTTGCAGACGAAGACAGCTCATTCATAATTCGTTGATCTCTGGTTTGTCAGCCGATGATTTTTGGCTATATCGAGGAAAGTAGTCGAGAAGAGTTTTGTAAAAAGGATTGGACAAAATTTAAAATGTAATTCTGTATGAATAAAGAATTCAATAGGTTTTTCTTTTATTACAACAACCACTGATTACAATTTTAAATAATATATTTCGCATATGCATATTTCGTGATTCCGTTCTCAATTATGACTGACAGCACGCGTTTGATCAATTCAAATTGATGCCAAATTTTATACACATTATTCAGATTGAACTAGTCTTAACCAGTACCGAATAACATATTGTTAAGTAATAAGCGACGTGTTTCATAATATAGATTGTTGATAGTTCTGTTTTTAAAGAAAATAAAAACAAATCAATTCTTAAGTTCGTGAAAGATTCATTTCGGTGCCTACAAAAGATACTATATAAGCACACGGTGAAGAAAAAGCAATGCATTTTAGTTCTACGAAATATATTATATAAGGCATATAATTGATAGCTATTTCGGCTTATCTCATCAGAACTAAAGCAAATTGTTATTTTTTCACCGTGTTATAATGGATTTTTACCAAGAAAATAATTCGATCTAATAAGATATAAAAATTGTTATAGATTATGCTGACAGAAAATGTGCAGGTTGTTTTTTTATATAAAAATAAATCCTATCGGGTTGAAATGCTTTTTCTGGCCTTTCCATATGTATATACCGAAATGTTTCTTCATGGATATGTTGTTTGTTTTTAATGGTCACCAAAGAAATTAATAGTTTTCCCATTGAAATTTTATAAATTAAATAGACTAAGATTAAAAATAATTAGAGGATCAACACCGCTAATTTAAAAACCTATAAAAACAAAATATTAGCAAATATACATTGTTTTCATTTTTCGACTCGTATTGCTAGTAAGCTGAAAACTTCCATTTAATGTGGAGAGATGTCAAACATCTTTCCGATAAGAAAATAAAAATATACCAATGTCTTCTATAAATTGAAAATAAACCTATTACAAATCTAAAACATCCCTTTTTTTCTACTATATATAATTTCATAATACTTTATTAAATTCTTATTTCGAAACTTCGTAAGTATTTAACTATATAAAAACCTATAGATACGTACATATTAAAAAAAATGATTATGTAAAATATTATGCTTTTCCACTACGAACTGTATTTAACACCTTAAAAATGATATAATGAATGGATTCCAATTTTTGCAGTAGCCTGATATGTGAAATCTTTATCAAAACAAATTTTCTTATTTACGCTAGAATTTTTTTAGCTTGCAAATTACTAATACGAATAACCTTTTTTGTAGTGTCAAGAAGTTGTGCAATATATTCGTATTTATACTTCAATAATGTTTATGAAAAAAAAATTTGCTATCGGTTTCGATCCGTGATTTTTTTATTCCATTGGACCAAAATTAATCACTCCATTTGAATGCACTCTATACCGGCAAAAACTATTCTTAATTGTGTATCAGCCGCCATTTTCGATTGTTCGTGCAGAAAAAAATATTTGTATAATTGAATTCTCAGGCCCGTATCAGGAATTTCAAAAACATGTCATAATAGTGTTGAACAACCAATCGACAAAAAGAAAATGCCTATTCTGAAAGACTCATGTTTACTATTTTTGATATCTTGAATTAATCAAAATCAAATAATTTATGTACAATTAATATAATACATATTAGTTATTGTTGAAGAACACTACTCGTTACGCCTAGTTAGTGGATATAATATATATATAAATATAATCAAAATAAATAATTTTCAGTTTTCCTGAATTCCAGGTTATTTTCAGTTTCAACTATATTAGTATAATAATATGTTCATTAGGAGGGTAGTGAAAAAATCTTTGAGCACGCAATTTTCGATTTATAAAACTATTCGTAAACTTAAGTCCATTTATCTTAGTATTATTTATGTAGTCGTTGTATAATGCTGTTTTGGCTGGTGACTATTCATATATTTATTCCTATACTGAGTAAAAATATTCATTTATAAAACAACATGTCGTTAATGGAATTTTATACATAAAGTTTAATTAGACCAATAAAAAAAATGGCGGAATGTTAATTATGCACTTCATCTAATAAATATACCACTATTTACAAAATAAACAATAATTATTTCGTTTTACTGAGGTAATTGAAGAAATTTCTTTTATTATTCAATAATTCAGATATTCAAATTTTATTGTAGAAATGTAAATACAATCGCTATACTGATAACGTGATTTATCTCTGAAGAAAAAGTATTTTTACTTTTCATGATAACTTATATAACCTCTAAAAATCATTTTTTACAATGATTAAATGAAAATTTTGGAATCTAATCTAAACTAGGGAACACTTTTTGAAATCGGAAATTCACTTTCAAGAATATATTTTCTACATCATATTCTGATTGAATTTAAATGCAATCCAAGTTATTTGAAAATCGTTCTTCGCCGTTGATTTTTACCATAATAGTAATCTTAGAAAATTTCCTTAGCGGAAACACATATATAATTAGACGAAATTAAGTACGTATAATGAAGCTAGAATCAGAAATTACACATCGTTGAAATATTTATAGAATACAAAATTTGTACGCAGTATATTTTCAATGATCATTGTGGGAAAGAGGAAAAATAATTACCTAGTTTTTACATTTCAGTCCAGCAGTGCCTAGGCTGTTGCTCGACCCTCGCAGCAATATCACGAACGTAGCTATTTATATTAGGACCGTGTGTTCGTGACAAGGAAATGCGCTTTTTACTTATCATTTTCGTTTCTAAATACAATGATTTAAACATTTGTATCAAATCTTTTTTTCCTTATTTATATAATGTATATATTATTAATATATATAATAATATAGTATAAATTTTGGATGGAAAATTATTCTTATATATCTTTAATATAATTTTTAGGAGAAACAATTTATTTTTATAATACTTAAAATATGTACATGTAAACTTTGTCATGTGATATCGTATGATTTCAAACAAACCTCATGCGTTAATTATATTTTTGGAAACAAATTAAAAAGATAATTACAAGAAACATCCGTTTTAGTTATTCTATACATCACTTAAAAGTTTTATTGTTCTAATTAATGACCTTTGTAATGAAATGAAATAAGTCGATGCGATGTATTAATTCATTGTTCTTTTTTTATCTCGCTGTCTGAGTTAGATACTGAAGGAAACTATTTTTTTTATTATATAATGTGTGAAAAATATATTCTTTTAGATAATTTAAGCAAACGATAAATCTTTATTGGCGTTGATCTTATTCACGTGCAAATTGTTTTGCATTATTAATCTTTATTGAAAATAATATCTTTATCCTCGATATGATTAAAGTGGGCGTCGAAACAAAGATAAAATTAAATAACAGTAATATTTTTATAAAAATAAAAAACACAATTTTGTACCAGGTTACGTTTATTGCAACATTTTCTCTACTTCAGCTATGAATTTAAGGGTCGGATTTTTTTAACACAATGATTTTCCATCAAGAATTGCCAGTTGATACACTAAAAGTGTGAACTTATATAGAACTAACAAGTCCTTGCTAGAGTTCTCATGTTTATTATTAGGAGAAAATAAAACAATGGTGCATATATAACAAATTCAAATAATTATAAATTGTTTTTTTTCATATCTCCTTTTTCAGAAACCGTCATATGGTTTATATATGGTAGTGTACGAAATCTTAATGAATCAAATTTTACATTCCATCAAGTATGCTCACTCGATATCTTAAATATATATAATATTAAATCATAAAATAATAATTCAATGTAAGTGTTCAATCTCTCAACACTGCCTGATATGCGCTGATTTGTTTTTCATAACACAATGATTGCTCAAAATATAATATACTTGACCAATTCACCTCTGAAGCACAAAAAAGAGATATTTTGAACGGCCTATAAGATTTTGTGCTTGTAACATGCTCAAACCGAATGACCAAGTGCGCAAAAGTCCAATGATCCATTCATTTATTGAAAGCGTCTGTTCGACTGAGCAAATTATTTTTAAACTCTAAATTCATTTGACAAGGTCAATTTTTACCATTGCCCATATTATTTGCGACGTATACATCGCACGTCTCGTTATCGGTGTTATTTGCAATACATAACTAGGATAATACGATGTCCATAAAAATTTGTTTTACGTAAAACTATTCACAACATATACATAATTTATCAGTATAAATGAGTGTGATTGGTTTTCTTCGATGGTTTTCGGCGATAATTTAGTGTAAATTCATTTTTAATTAAAATTTATTACTTTTATGAATTTTTGATTTTACTGAGGACGCTTCTTGATGATGCAAAACGCGTGTCACATATAGAAACACGCCAAGCGAAATAGCACAATTCAATAAATCGAAATATCAATTTTTAATTATAATATTATACATATTGTAGTTAATTTTGTGTAATTTTTAAATGCAAAATCAATCATTTCAAAAAAAAATGCCGAAACGCTTTGGTTAGCATAATAAAGTTTCTTTCTAGACCACGACAATCGACACACAACAAGCAAACCATAAGGTCTATCGTCTTACGTTCAATGCTTTTCCTTACTACAAGGTATGACCAAGGATTTGAATCATCGTAAGGAAAGATTGGTTCATCAAACGATTTATGAATTTATATCAAAAGGTGACTGCATACATGATATTTTTATATCTGCTCCTGAAAAAGGTTTATAAACGGTAGGCCAACGACTAGTCCTCTTCTAATTTCATTTTTCTTACAATTTTCTCTCATATTAGAGGAATTGAGCGACCGAATAACATTGTGTGCTCGGTAGGTTACTGCTGAAACTCTTCATTAATAGTCCATGTATTTGAAATGAAGGGAGGTCATAGAAAAATACACATTTATTATTTTAAAAAAATGACACATTTTCGGTTCAGTGATTTTGTGATGTTATATGTCAGGTGGACACGCTTGAAGTCAATGGGGTCACATTCCAATTTCTCATAAATTAAAAAATCCACAGACATCACAGTTGTTTGGTATTAAATCCACGAATTCAAATTGAAATTTAATTCAGTTGAATTAATACAATTTTATATTGTAGTCTCTAAGACTTTGGTGATATATAATTATGTGGCAATATAATTGAAGGAATATAAACAAATATTAATTGTTGAAAAACAACATATAATTCGCTTAAGAAAATACATGTGTTTTTATTCAAAGAGCATATTTTATCACATTCTTAACAATACACTGTTTACTTTCTCGTCTTTATAATTAATTATATATAGTACACGCTTCCAAAAATTTAAATAACTTATTATCTACATTATTAAAATAAACACAAAGTAATAAAAAAACATGATATTACATGTTTTTTTTTTAATATTATAAAAACACCATCTCAAAAAATGAAAACATTTTTGTTTGTTTTATATTTTAAATTGTGTTATATCACTATTTCCCAAAAACTCTTTAATATACTGTCTCTTTAAAACACCTCATAGCATATTAATATTTTCTTGACAAAGGAATAAATAAATTTCTTCTAAAAAATTACGCCGAATAGGTAAATTTTTCATGAGTTCTACGAAAATTACATCGATAAATTCAGAGAAGCAGTTTTCGCGAAAAGAAAATTACGTTTTTTATGGGTGTAAAGTAAATTAGTTATATGTAGGTGGCTTTGGGGCTCGCAGTAGTAGATTTTAGGATTTATAATAACATACTATCGAAAAAAACAATACTATTAAATATACTCGATAATGTAAATCTTATGTATATAGACGTGTAAACAAATTTGCATAGACATAGGGTTAATCTTAATGATAAAAACTAGAAAGGCAGTGGGTTGATGCGACCGCTTGTTTGTGCATTTTACAAATGGGTGCAGTGTCTCTACGTCTCACTACATCATATTTATAACGAAATACAATAATAAAAATTATATTTTATACAATTTTCGTTTATAAATGTTGTGAAAAAAATAATTATATTACGTGGAATATGTTGAACCTTTCGAAAATGTTGACACAACAAAATTCAATTAGTTAGGCAATAATAATTGTCAGTCGAAAAATGTATTAAATATCACTATCATATGTTGTGGGCTGATTAGTTATTAGATTAACGTATCCCGTGCGTACGCCGTTACCAAGGAAAGTGAGGTCAACGTTAGGAAAGTGAAATGACGTCACGGCGTGGGAATAACTAGCATATCACTCAAGTAGTTGACGTGCGCACGCGGGAAATTTTCCGACCTTGATAGGAAACATGGGGGTAGTGACGTCACGCGTCTATCCTTGCAGAGCCGCTTGCTATCTTTCACTGCACTGAATTTTAAAAATCATAGGTCAGTTAATCAGAGGAATTGATTTTGTCTTTTATGCGATCGACCGCATTCAATTTTATTATATTTTAAAAGGTCACAAACGGTTACATAAAACCCAAATGATATGGAGCTGGAAGCCGTATAATTTACCGCACGAGAAGCATAATCATATTATATGACCACTGAAAACAAAAACAGACGTATAACTAGGTATCTCAATATCGTTATCCCTTGTTACATAACTTCATACCTTCGCAAAATAAATAATGAACAATATTTTCGCCAATCGAAAACTTTCCTCAAACCTCACGAGAAATCAAATTGAAGACAGCATCCTATCATTATTTAATCAATTCATAACATCATTACATAAGCGATTATGTATAAAAAATGAGTAACTGTCTCAAGACTAACAAACGATACTGTAAAATGAAATTATCAATCCTAAAAGAGTTTGAATAATAAAAAATCATTTGAAATTCAATTAGCGATGGGTATTAAATACGTAACAAAATAAGTATATAAAATAGAGGGTGTAATTTACATCACCTTAATACCCTTCGTTGTGAGACAGATTTGTTAGAACACAACATCATATATCGCCGACGGATGGGTGGTAACCTATTTAACCACCACATTTTTTACACTTGGGGGAATACGGACGGGATAGACGAGGTGTCACAACACCTACGAATCCTGAAAATTAGCGCCAATGAAAGGGGAAGAATATAACAGTATCAAGGGGAATAATTGAGGCGACCAATGCTCATTCCAGACTATAACATCAGACACGGAGTAGAAGAAATTAATTGATATATCACATTTCATATTCGCTATATTAAATTATAATTTAATATCTGCTTTAATATGCGTCGCAAAAAGGTCAAAGAATGTATTAAAATATAATACTTTCTAAAAGGTATCATATTTTGTTGGAAGATGAAAGTAATGGAAAGTGTATAACTACGTATTATAAATAAGAATTAGTGCATGTCGCCTCCTCAAATTATTGCACAACATATATATTATTTTTATTTTTCTCGTTATCTTAACGCTTTAATGCAATCATACGGAAATTTTCCAAAAGTAATTATATTCATAAAACGCTGCAAATATGTTCAAATAATCTCTTTTATAACACTTATAATGCTCACGTATTTAAAGAGATTATTGATAATTGCAAAATATCTCTCGGACAATGGCTAATCAAATTGTAAACTGAAAATTTTCCAGTCACGAATAATTAAACGTGACAAAATGAAAGCCATCCGACTGCGAAAATTTATCAGCTCGTGCATGATTGTTACGTCGAGAGTTTGTTTATATTTTTTAAAACTCTATTATACAATATGAATATTTTACGCATACTTCAATATTTTTTATGCAATTAATTATAACTCCGTCGTGCATGAATTACCAATCACCATATGTAATAACCATAATGCGATCTTTAATTAATACGAAAAGTTTATGATAACTTTAAAATCAAAGAACAAAGTTGTTTCATACGACGAGTTATTTCTAAGAAATGAAAGGTATTCGATGAAAATATTATACGATTATTTATTACACCTGAAATTTGTCATATTTTTTTACATTTTAGATTTTATGAAGTTGATATCATTAATGTACATGTTGCTTGTTATTATCGAAAGCTAAATTGTATATCTACATTGCGTATAATCGTGTAATATGCATCTGTATGAAAATGACATTCAGAATAATGATGACTTTTGTCATTGCATTCTCTTTTAGTTTTTATGATGAGCCAAATATTCAAAACATTTAGAGTTAGTGTGATAGACGAGTTCAAATAAAATCGACTAGTAAAATATGAAAACTCTTTCCAGGATATCACAATAGTTTTATTTCATTAGTCTAAACATTATTTTGGAATTATTTTTTATTCGTAATGAAAATTCTTTGCGAAACATATAACTAAAAATCTTTATTAACTTCTAGTTGGTATTTTTAGTATCGTTGACATTAACAAAATAGATCCAACCTCCTTCCTTCATTTAGTTTTAGGAAAATTATTAGTTATAAAAATATACATTAACGTTTTGATGTCAGTAATGCATGTTGAAAAGATTTATATCACCGACAAATTCAAGGCAATTCAACCAATCACTCACTTTGTTATAGCTAAAACTGATTAATTCGCCCTTGTATGGTTCTTGTTCAAGTTTTTGTGTCATGGACATTGAAACCGTATAAGAATTGTAGAAAATTTGATCAAACATATTTTCTTTTCCACGTTCAAAAAATCGCTTGATTAAATACTTTTCTGTACTAAATATACTACTATATATTTCATTCTGTAAATTATTCCTTTTCAATTTTATCGTTCACTTTCCAAGGGCAATCGTTAATTTGTTAAAAATTACATAAGAAAACGAAAAAGATTTTTGTCCAAATATGAGTACTTAATAGATTTCATTTGTGCTGTAGGCAGTAAATACAAGTGATAATTAGTGTATATAATTATATATACAGTACAACACCTATTTTAGTATGACGTATTTGATGAATTATAAAACTTTCTGAAAATCCAGTTTTCTTTTAAATTCATTAATTTTACATTAATTTAAGTAATACAGCATATTTAACATATTACCAAAGATAAATTCGATTGTACACGTAATACTTTACTAGTACGTAAACTTTGTATATAAACGTAAACCATTTTCCACCAACTTTATAAAAATAAATTCATATTTTATAAAATTTGAAGATTCCAAAAATCCTTTGAACATTTCCTGTAATATTACTATTACAAACGTAGCACATTTTCCAGTAATATTATACCAGGAATTAGGCGGGCTATTTTGAGGACATTGCCCTATGATCCAGACAAAGCATATGCACATATCCATGGATATAACGTAGTAAGTATACGATATATTGTAGATCTGTGTTTAAAGTTTTGGGTGTATAAGTTGCCTACGGAGGTCATTATCAACTTGAGACTTAAAAAATAAATTCAATTTAAAAATTATATTTTTCTTAATTAATAACGGATTTGCTGCTGAAGATTTTTAATTTTTCTATGTCTTGTACAAAATATTATGATTGATAAAATGTTCTTTTATCGTTGACTTTTATTATTTACAATTGTATATTGGGTTTCTTGGTAGTTTAATGTGTAGCTATAAGTAAATGAGTGAATCTAATTGAAAGGAAAATGGCCATATATTGTATTACACACAAATGTTAATTTTATTACGACGAAGATCTATTACACATATATTAATAAAAGTGGATATTTTTTTAATGCTTCCTCACTTCTATCTTCTACCTTAACAAAATATTGCAAACGGCGATTTTCATCACAAATTTTCCATCACAAAACTATAGGGGATTTAATAGTTAAACAAATTGATGCCATAAACCTTAATTTCTGCACAGAATTAACTCATCAATTTCATAATTTGCGCAATTTGTCAAGAATGGCGACAACACTTAAATAAAGATTAGATCGCCAAGTAGCTCTCAACCATTTGCGGTTGCAAGTCTCATACATCAAACATAGATCATGTACATGGTTTAATGACATCAAGAAGGAGCACAACAATAACTACTCATTCAAGGCAATACAATTTAACATTCACCAAAAATTCTTAAATCCGGAATATACTCAACGAAAAAAATCGTCTCAAATACTTGTTTCCAAACTAACGAGAATACTGTTTCCAACGTGAAAGATTATTCGTAGTAATGTTTTTATCTATGTTGTATTATATATTACAATGAAGAATCTTAACTTAGTTATGAGTTTTGGGTTATTCAATTCAATCTATTTTACACTAATTCAAAAAATATTAAGCCATAATTAAAAAGCGATACAACTAATTTAAAAAATAAGTTCAATTATCTGTAATATATTATTTATTTTTGTTATGAGTGTTTTGATATAGTATAAGTTAACTTGTTATTTTTTAAGAAAAACGAGTAAAGTGTGTTGATATATATAAATAGTAAGCAATATACGGAAAACAGAAGTATGCTGTTTTTGACATGACCATGTCGCTTTCGTTCATAATAAATCATAGCTAATTTGATGGGCGACACGCCTTGTTAACAAGGGTCCCAGAGTTCATTAAATTTATTATAAGCAATATGTTCCTGGGAACAGACGAATGTTATAACATGCATGACGTTTCCTCAGTCCATTACGAAAAATCCCATCTCTTGCTTTATTTTATAACGTTGAAAATAGACAAATTAATGATAATAGAAATCCTCATAGGTATTTTTGAGTTATGTTGTATATTTCTATTGAGCAATGGTTAGTAGTGTTATTGCGTAGTTAGATCAATATATTTTCTTAAGCCGATCAATGTCGAAACTATGTTATAACTTTGCCTGTTAATGATACTGTATAATCGAGGTAACGAGATCTAATCTTATGACAAGGAAAACGACGAAGTGTAATGCTCATGTACGTTTATACCTATATATATGGAAACCATTTCAGTTAACAAAAATGTCCTAATAAAATGAATATATTAAGAGCTAAAATATTGCAGGTACATAACAACGTACACTGTAAAGTAATTATTGTTTCCTGGGATAAAAAAATAACATTGTAGAATCATCACGAGTTTTTTCGAAAACAAACATTCAATTTGAGTGAAAATCACGTGAATTATTCGCTGCAGTGTACATATTCTTGGTATACGTATTAAATATTATTAATCATCTTTCCGGTTTTTATGAAACAGTCAAAGTCTATGTTTACCACTCTGAAACGATTCTTGTTATCTGTTGTACATACCATTGTTGTCATTCTTTTTATCAACAATATATAAATACGCATAAATACAGACACTCGGCTTGTATTTGTGCAGATATGTGTAATTGCCTACTTATTTTTCAATTGAGTGCTTTAGCGAGGGACACAGAGAGGGAGGGGAGGAGACTTGTTTTAAAGAGACCCTCTCGCGGCATACAGACAAACAGTTTGTGTCAGACTGTCAAACGCGAAGCTTGTGCCAGGAGAGTTTTACGAGAGGGGCGAATATTTTTTTTTTTAATTTGGCTGTTAGCCGTTGTATGGGTGAGATAAATAATTCAATAATCTAAATTTTTATTTATATATAAGTCAAATTCATTTTCGTAATAGAATCATCGAAGCCAATAAATGGTGGCCTAAAAAGAAATCAGTTACGTGAACAATGAAATGTGTCAGCTAACGTCACTCTTTTCAACAAAAGGTTGAAACACCGTTGTTATCGTATTTTCATATTTATAGAATCTTCATGAGTAATTACTCATCAAGATTCCAATTCTGATTAAAACAATCAAATTAAATAAATATTGGTATGTATAAACTGATTATGTACTCTAGTATATTTTTTAAATGACATTAGTATTTAGCAATTTTAATCTGTTTTCGTTACTATATTTGTCCAACACAGTGGGTTTTGCTAAATGGCATTTTTCATTGTTTCGTGAACGATGTACCGTTTTGTTATGGCGCCGTATCGACCGTCGACACTCACGTGGCGTCGCGACGTAGCTATTCATTGGCTTTCAAACTGACGTTTGGATCGCAAAAAATATGTTACTGTACTCGATTAAGTTATCTATCTGCTGTATCAATATTTAAACGATAAACCGAACCTAGACCTGCAGTTTTAAAATGACGAAAACTCAAATTTATTACGTAAGTCTTGAAAGAGATATCCATACATATTTCTAAGTGTCTACATTTTTAGTTAGATTAGGTTTATTTTAAATCAAATTGTATTCGTCTGTAGAAATCTGATGATTTTCCTAATACATGAGCTAACGCAACATTTTTTCTTGGAAGAAATTATCTTAGTATCAGTGAGTCATTGCTTAGTGTCAGCTGTTTAAGCAAACATTGAGCGTACGTCATAAAACTTTGGTGTCAATTTATTTCTAATACCTGGAAAAGGTATTAGAAATCTTATTAATTCTTACATCAAAATTCGTCCCTAATAAAAAAACCCATCGAAACGCTTTTTTTCGTCGGCTTAGAATTATTAAATAGGTCAAGTATGATTTTGTATGTTTTTTTGACGGATACGGCCTAAGGATAAATTATTTCATATTAATAAGGAATTCTATGACACAAAAAAAAAAACTTATATTCCATGTTTTTGTCTTCCAGAGCGTGAAAAATCATCAATATTAAGTGCAGAGTGTACGGGAGCCCCGGTTCCCGGAGCGGCGGCGAGCTGCGAATATGACGAGTCCAGTGGGGCTCGCGCCTCGCCGGCGCCCTCATGCGCCGAGCGGGAGGGAGGGGACGCGCCCTCCGTGGGTCGCTGGGGGTCCGAATGGCCGAGTTGACTCGAAACGCCGAGAGCAGAATCCGCCGCCCGCCTGACCGGCGCCTGGCCGCTCGGTCATCCGCTGCCGCTGCCCACGTGGGGAGTCCCTCGCCCTCCGACCCGCTTTGCGAGGTTGGCGGACTACGAGGACCTCGCCGGGAGAGCGGAAGCCGCGCTCCAGCGTCTACTCCTCGACGACAACTACGACACTGTCAGCAATTTCCGCGCCCTGTGGGAAGCTTACAATGCAGCCCGACGACCGGGGTTGCCAGCTTTCTTCAGAAAGTACCGGCCTCCGATCAGGCCTCACCGCCACACCTGTGTCGGCCTCGGTCTGGAATTGCTGCGTCGTCTGCCGCCAGGGTTGGGCCCCGCTTTCCTCGTGTCTTGTGAGGAGAGCATAGACGACATCAGAGACTACCTGTCGGGAGATGCTGGGCCGGAGTTGATCGCCGATTCCGTAGAGAAGGAGCATGTGATGGTGGCTGTCCGCATCGTGGTAGACGGGAGACACGGCTTGATGCTGTGTGATCCCGGTTATCATGTCGCCAGAGTCATCACCGTTATGCACGATCGCTGTTATCCTCATACAGGTAACTGATAACTTTCAACCATACTTACGTTTAAGGATCGACATTATTTAAGAATTTAAAAAGTATAAATTTAAATGTATTTACAGGTTGGTTCGTGCAGTCCGATGAACCCCATTGCAAAAAAGAGTACAACTACAGTTTCAATATAAACAACCCTGGATACGTAGAGTGGGCTGAAAGAGAAACGCGCGGTATGAATGTCAAGTACCAGACGTCTCTGGTGTATGTCGACCGACCATTTTGCAGTGCCGTTGATGTGACTGAAAGAAGAAATTTGGTTTATAATTTTAGGTAACTGGATAATATTTTTCCTGTGTTTGTAATTACAGTCCAGTCTTATACTAATGTTAATTTACTACGTAATAACAAAGATCAAATAACTTGATTTTAGGCTTTTTGGTTAAAATAGTATCTTATTTAAATATTATCTTGTCATAGAAATTAGATCAGTGTCATATTTCTTGCTCAAGTTCTGTTAATTTACCTGTACAATTCTTATTTTTTTAGAAGTTTGTTGACTAGAAATCAGAAAGGACATCTAGTAGCCGGTATTTACTTCCCTGTGGTTACTAAGGACGGTTTGTTCACTTTATTCTTTGAAGACAAATCGGGCAAACAAAGGATCAAATATAAATTTTCCATGTTTCTTGACACCGAAAAGGTAAGATATACTGATTCCCTCTTTTACTTTATAATCATTTTGAGTGCAAATGGCTTCTGTGTCAAATAGTCATCATCATATGATAAATACATTGATGCACTTCCTTTATTTTGTAACTTCCTAACATCTTTTATTTAATTAGCAAAAGTTTTTATTGAAAAAGATCACAATCAGTTTTGCTCATCAGTTCATAAGTTTTTAATTGATGGAAAAAGTGAATGATTAATTTTATACCTGATTTACTTATAAATAAAATTGCTTTTGTTTCAGCTACCTGACCAAATTCAAGATCAAATAGCTTTGTGTAACAATCAGATGAATTATGAAGATGGAGAATTGCTTAACATGATTAAAAATCTAGCAGAAATAATGACCGATTTGTCTTTCATCAATCAAGTGCTGGCCATCAATGAAGACATCTGCTCTTTATCAGCTGACAATTAATTTCACGTTAGACGTGAAATTTCTTATCAATTCACAATCAATCTTTAACATGATTTGAATCATTTCTTCTTCACTGTTCTCTTTCATAAATGGGTTCATGGTAATTTTAGTTAATTATGTAGTGAATAAAAATACTAATTTTCCCCATTTATATTAGATTTTGTTGATTTTTTTTAATGTTGTATTTCAAAATTACATATTAAAGCTACAGAATAAAAAATATTACTCTAAATGATGATAGGGTTTCTCATGGTAATAATAAAAATATGCATTATAAAAAAAACTGTATTTACTCTTTCAAATCAATCTATAATTTCAACATAGGCATAATATATCTAACTTTTTCAATACACTATTCGACTGCCTAATATGACAGGTATTTATTATTTTGTAGAACATTTATTTGTCAAATTTTGTAACCAAAATAAAAATTATTTACTCCCCGCTGCTGTTTGTTTTTTTGCATCTATATTAGCGCAATATAACATGAATGTATCAATGCGATCAATATTAATCTTTCTACTCTGGACCATGCATTACAAATTGTGTTGATCAAGCAATTGAAAAGGAGATGATTACAAAACTCCTTCAAAGTAATATACCGTCTTTTGCTATCTATACTTAGCAATTAGCAGAATTTTCTTGCTGTGATTCTTTACATCTGCAAATTATTTAGTCCGAGATGTGAGACACTGAATTTTCAGTCATATTGTCAGTTGGCAATTTTACTCAAAAAAAAATAGAAGAAAACTGCTGACACTTCCTAACAGAATGATAGCTAATACAATAGGCTATTTAATCATATAATTTAAAATATTACGAATGATCAAGGATATTGCAAAAGAACTTTTTTGGCTTTATCATTAGAGGGATAATTTTACTAGGGAGTCAAGGTTACATGCTGTATTGTTATGCTTCAGTAGTTCACCCTACCCCAGGTTCCTGGGACTTTTTTTTTGAATTTCATGTATATATCCTTTCCTGTGAGCATTAATCAGAACAAATATGACATAGGCACTGAGCAATTTAAATTTCTTGTAGTAATTCTTGTGTTTATTGAGATGGGAGACCACTGCTCTAACTTTATGCTTTAGAGGACGGAAATTCATTAAAAAACGGAAATGGTTCTCTGAAAAGTTTTATTTTTTTAATTATGAGTGTAACAGATTATGATACTAACTACCAAAATAGCATTGAGAAGTTAAAAGAAACACAAAAATTTTAGCACTAAGCATCACATTATTCAATTACCAAAATATAATCTGTTACTCTGATGTTTTAATGACTTAATCTAGACAAGTACAACAATAAATTACAATACTATTGGTAGAGGCGAGAAACTAAACTAAATAAATATTCTAACGTTTTAAAATAAGTTGGTCACACTTTCATTTCATATTGGTGTCCAGTTTCGAATTCAACATGCGGAAACTATCGGCAACACTTGGAATTATTCTTTTGAGAATTTTATTTAAACCCAAATTGAAACTCAAAGAGCAAATAAGGACTGTGATTATAAAATTCTATTGGCATCAAAATTTTTGAACATATTTAAGAAAAAATTACTACTTTATTTAATCAAATATACAACTTGCAATACAATATATTGGTTGCAGCAGATTGTAAGAAAGTCTGTCCAAGCATTTGATGTAAAATGGAACACTTGTAATGCAAAAAGATTTTTTATAGAATAAGGAACAATAATTTAGACAAAACATAAGTAAATTATCAATATCAAACTCACTTCGAAAGGACTAAAATAAAGACCAATTGAAACTACTACATAAGAAGTAAGTTGACCAGTAAATACTTGCAAATTAAGAATCACCATACAACTTAAGTCTAAACCTATAAATAACCTATTCGGACAGATAAATTTGACAGATTCATGTGAATTACATTACCAACACTTGAATATAAGAACCCTTAATTTCCTGCACACAACTTAGAGTAACGAGCAATTATATAGTCTTTCTAGTCGTATCCAACATATAATATAAACGAATGAGTTGATCACTATTTAATAACAGGCTCAAAAGGAAACTATCTATTTGCAATTTAAATCATTTTTTCCTGTCAGTTATGTAATTAATATTATTTTGACTAATGGTACATGAATTCCACAAATGTTCAACAGTATTGTGAATTTGTAGTTTAAAATAGCCAATAAATGATAGCAGAAAAATTGGATACAGTGAATATATATAGAAATGATAATGGAGCCTAAGCTATATAAATGTGGACATGGGAAACAAAGTTACTAAAAGTTAAAAAAATAATACATTTCCTTTAAGCATGTTTCAAATTCTATCCAAGATAAATAGGAATATCAAGATAAGCTTAGCATAACTAATAAAAAAATATATATTTTTAACTATTAAAATATTTAATTAATTTTACTGTAAAGAACCAATATTTGAAGGCAAGTTAAATACCTTTTGAAGTATTGAAAAAAAGGAAAACCTGAAATATTTTAATTAATTTTCTGAGCAAAAATTTCAAAATGTGTCAATTCATATAGCTGTGAAAAAACCCAACCAAACAAGAAACATTCATAAATTATAAAAACAAAAAAATCAGGTAAAGGAGCGATAAATTTTTGTCAATCGAGTCATGAAGTAATTATTATCTGCATTTATTTCATACCATTCCGTATTATAACAAAGTATACATACAAAAAAAGTAATAACTAAAAATTTGTCATGCTATGTGAATTACTTTAAACTATTGTTTCATAAATGTGATAGTTTCCCATGTCTGGTTTTAAAACAATCGGAGTGAATATGAACGTGTAAATGTTTGTATTGAATTTACTTATCAAAAAAATACATTTAATATTATATTCTTCTTGAGAAAAACAGAAAAGCCTGCGTTCCTGAGAATTCAACTTACTTATTTGAGTTTCGTACTCCACCAACAATTACAGGACACAAAAATCTATTTTTTGTAAAGTTATATTAGTTTATCAAATAAAATTGAAGAAAAGAATAAAAATATTCAACTTCAATAAGTGACCAGTCATTTCAATAAAAGCTGCATTTACTCATACAAAATTCAAGGGTAACAAATTAGAAAACAATTAGTAATTCTTTGTTTCAATAAAAAGATTGACACAGGATCGATCACAATATTCTCAATAGTTTATTCACAAAGCCATATTGAATGGCCGCTCAAGTATATTTAATAATCGGAAGAATTGTGATGACTTTTGTGACTTCTTTGTTTAGACCTCTGCGGGTGTAGCGAACTGTATGTGTGACGGACTCCTGCTCCAGCACTGCAAGGATACAAACAAAAAGGTTTCAACTCAAAACGTCAAGTTGGCTAAATTCTATTCATTTTAAGATAAAAAAATCATTTCAGGTTTGGCTTCTCACTTAAATGAAGAACTTAATTTCAATAAAATAACAGAATTCTTTAACAAGATGCATCACCAATCAAAATGAAAACTTAAAAGAAAATGTTTCTGAAAGAAGTGAAACACATGTCACACTGAGCATAACAAAGTATTCATCTTTGATTCAATATAAAAATATAAGGCATTTAATAATTACAAAAATGATTGCAGAGATGGGAATGTGTAATTTTATGTTATATGACAAATATTAACCAACTATTGTTCAATTTTAAGTGATCCACAACTTTTTTCTGGCATGAGTTATAATTTAGAATCATCAATGAAAACGAATGAAATATACCATGTAAAAGTTCATACTAATTAATATATATTATAGTATTTTTACATATTGCCTAATTGATCCCAAAATATAAATGATCATTAAGAATTTCTTATATACTTCCCATGAAAGCAATAGTTATTAGGAGACAGTCCGCAGATTTTTTTTTTAATTTACATTGAAAAATCCTTAGAGCAGTTCAACAAATATGTTCAATATATGAGAAAGATGGTTTTTGTCATGGATTAATAATTAGCATTGTTAAAACCATTCAGATAAAACAATATTTCGTAATCAGTTTCTCTTATCATTATATGAGATAAACAGATAGACTTTATACCCACTAATCATTTGATTACAAATCATGAAGACTTCTCATTGACAAGGATAAAAGGTGAAAATATATACCAGTAAATCATAACACAATAAATATGATATACTTCCAAACCATTACATTATATAGATTATCATTAACTTACTATTCAAATAGGTAATTATTTCAAAATCATAAATAACAATCAAAAGTCAATTTGTATTAATATTTGTAAACAAATACATAAAGATATTGCAAGCAAAGGATGACGTACTGAATCAATTGCACAGTCTCTCCACAAAACAAATAGGTATAAAAGGATACTTGTAGCAATTTTAGTAAAACATATAATAAAACAATGTTTTGCCTTTTACAATAATAATAGCTCATGCAGATGAATGATTGCAAAACAAAATTCAAACCAGATATATAAATTAACTCACAACCATTATGCAGATTAATAGTAGTACTTCCTCCTGTTATACAATCTGGAACTTTATTATGTCACAATGTACAAACATTCGATATTTCGATAAGCAATAATATTGATACATGATTTAAAACATTACTATTTAAGGTATAAATTAAACCCTTGCCTGGAATAATGCTGTACCCAAATAAAAACCTTACGATATTGATTTGTCTAAGAAGGCTCTATATGTGTTTGTTAAAATGTCGCTCTGCCAATACAACTGAGTACGACTTAGTCCACACGAATTCAGGACGAAAACAGGCTCAATGTTTTTTGGCCCAAAAATTACTATTATGACTGCAATAAGGCAATACCTGTAATTTGTTTGCGAAGATGGCTTGTGGAATCATGTTGTGTAAGACTTGACAGTTCTATCGATTTCATGATAATTACGTTTGAAATAATATGTCAAATATTGATCTATTTGCATACAATTAATTTATCTGTATTGCATTTTGAAATGTTATTGGAAAATTATGCCAACATTAAAGTGCTCTTCACATTGTAAGTTATTATAATTTATTAAATCATTCCATGATCTCTTCTACAGGTTAGAGGTACACAGTTTAGGCCTTGTGCTCGTGAATTTACTTTAATATAGCGAAGAAAACAGATTATAAAGGTTATATGAGGTACATTAAAAAAATAGTTGTTCAAAATGAAAATTATTGGTGTCATTTGACTGCAGCTCTCTGCTGACGATTCCACCACAATCAAAACTCAAACTACAAATTTCCAGAGTCTGCTACCCCTTCTTTGCGGAGGGTGGGAAAGATTGGCCGACATGCAGAATATTTTCAACCAGTTAAAGATCCTTCAACTCATTCCAATGTACTTTAATCCGCTACCAATTCCAAGGACTTTGAAAACATGGTTACATTCATGATAGATGAGCGTGACAATTTATACAAGGCACTTGTAGGCAGTGTAGCTAAATAGACAAAAAAATATTTTGCGGAATCATGTTGCAGATGAAATTTTTATATGCAACATTTTTCCACTGATTCAGTATATTTTTTTGTAATCAATTCAAATTGTATTTAAAATATGGATGGTTTCATTTTTTCTATTCTTCTCAAAACAAGAATATTGTTGGATATAACATTTTCCAAGGCAAAGGTTCAATTATTCCATTTTATATATATAAGATAAATTTTTAGTTTACTAGCTAAAATAAATTATTTGTACATAAACTAACAATTATTGAGAGCAGTTTAAGCAAAGACCAAATATAGAAATATAGAAAAAATTAGCTATCAACTACATATATTATAAATTTTGTAGAACTAAAATACATAGATATTTTTTCACCGTGTACTAATATATGTATATAATTAGGGAGTAAATAATAGATAATTAATTATTCATGAAATAAAACTGCTGTGTCCCAGTGCAGATTTTAAGAAAAAATCACCAATTATTTTGACGGACAGTAAGTAGAGGCATGCATGACTTAATAAGTTTCTGGACTTTATTAACCAATGAGCTCACCTGGATGATGATCCTGAAGATAAGGCTAGGGGGCTGGAAGAAAGCGGGCGGTATCCTCGACGTGGACCTATATTACTTCTGGATTGTGGTCTCCTATGTAAAAATATTTATACAACACCAGCATCACACTAAACTACGAAATAATAGCTCTGATGGAAGCAACTAAAATACCACAGACACAACAATCATAGATCTATAATATAATATTTATAAAGATATATATGCAATAAAGTAAATTACACATTCATGTGTGCAGAAATGTTGATAAAATACCATTCAAAAATATAATAATGATAATTTAATATTTTGCTTCCACCTCATATTTTTTAATTTGCATACATCATAAATCAAAATACATTTAATTTGCATACATTCAAGCATATGTCGATTTACAATATTCATCCAAATAAAATGAACGGCATGATTTTACTATTGATGGAAAACTTTATTCAAAGGCATTAATAGAATAGCCTACTACATAACAAAACTCTTAACAAATGAAGCTTTGGTAAAACGTCATTGTATTAAAAACAAGCACTTTTCAAAACTTAAGTCCAACTAATATTCAGATGCATACAGTATATTCAATCGAGTGAAAAAAAATCAATAGCACTAACATTGAACCAGTGTAAATGTATTTACTTACATATAATGATGGCACATTAATAATTTGTGTATAAAATCATTAATTGAAATGTACACATTCTACTACTACCTATACTAGAAGAAAGTGTAGTCTTTCTTTGAAAATCGCTAATAAATATTTGAAACAAAATTAATTAAATTGTGTGAAATATTACCTGTTTGAGGTTGGAGGGGCAGTCAGAGCCAAGAGAGGAGTGCTGCGAGGCAAAATTTGTCCGCTAGGAACATTTCTATTTGCCCTGGAACGTTCTTCAAACTCTCTGTAATATTAACAGCTATTAATAAGTGACAATATTGACAATATGTAGAGATAAGAAATAAGGAAACAAATTTATCCCATGGATGGGTGTTTATTTCAACTTTCATTTTCAGGAAAAAGTGTAGCAACAAAAAACATTTGCTTTAGGTGAAATTAAGTGAACTGATACAATTCAAACTTGTTAAAAAAAATTTGACGCATTCAATTTAGACTAGGTTAAGTAGTAAAACCATATCACTTATATTTCTTTATGCAGCAAATTTCCACAATAATTACAATCAAGTTTGGAATTTTTATATATATTTTTGTTTTATAACAAAAAAATATATAATTCGTCCTTCAAAGGGATTTACTCTGATTCTAATTTAAGTAGAACATTGGTGATGCATTAAAATACAAACGATACTGTGAAGATGTAACCATTGTCCGATGAAAAGTTAATGTAGAGCACCCCAGAAAAATTTGTAATACTAACTCTAATATTATTAAGAGTGCAAAAAAAGTGTTATGTTACAATTTGCAAATTAATGACATTATTCAATCTTGGCAGCAGATGGAAACCCTCTCTTCACTTCTCCCCCCAATAGCTCGCCGTTCGAGTGATTATAATTATAGAAAAGAAAAAGTGTACCTATTGAATTCATCAGCTTCCTCTTCTTCGATGTTGATAAACTCTTGCCTTTCTTCCAAGTCTCCGGATCGAACATTCTGTTCACGTTCAATTAAGTGAGCTCTGTCATGGATGTGGTGACCTACACATAAAACAATATAATTCTTTATTGCCATGTTGATTTTAATGATGAAAAATGTCAATGCATATTGATGGTGAGAAATTTAGTATGTATAGTCCAGCATTGTCTTAAAAATTGGCAACTGGTAATTTTTTTTCACATGGGCTAAGTATGGCGATTTGTCAATATCTTCAACTTTTCATAAAAATACCTATTACTATTATAAGATTTTCATTATTTATAATAGTTTTAACCCGTTCCGCCCCGCTGTTTTTCATACAAATTATTTTTTTTATTTTTTCCATATAGAGTTATAAATCAAGCAATAATAAATAAGTTGTTGGCTTTTATGGAAGCCAGATGCATAAGGAATGTTTCACAACATTAAAAAACACGTTCACACATAGAAATGTCCTATGTTGTTACAATCACTTTAACGAATATACCCCTAACAAAAAACTCACTCGTAAATCGCCGTTACCATGATGTATCGAAACCACCAATCAAACTCAAATGAACAAGCACCATTACTGTCACGTGTCATGGAGGGTCCAGTTTGCAATGCCACGAGATTGGTGCGAAGTTCCGTGCAAAGTTTGGCACGTATTTCAAACTGACTTTTTACCTGGCAGAGAACGCGATAAATTTAAAGGATTCGAAAAATCGATGTTTTAAACATTTAAACCTAATATTTTTGCCAAGTGTATGGATGGAGGTGGCCGTAGCAGGAAAAATTAGGCGATATTTTGAAACCAAAATCAGTCCTGTATGCAAAAGATTGCCTTTATCACCGATGTTTGAAAACTCGCGTCTCACACCTTGAGACGTTCGCGTGGAAAGGATTAATGGTCTCTCTAAAGTAGTGAAAATGGTGATTACTTATAATCGATTTCAATACAAAACTGGGTTACAAATAGCCAATTTCATTCCATCTGAAACATAGATTCTAAAAAAATTTACATCAAATTTTATCATTTAACCGTATTGAGTAATGCCAAATTTTAAACAAACATTTGACAAATTAACTTACAAGCTGATGAAATTTTATTATTTTGATTGCATGCATAAAAGTAATTGTAAAATGATTTATATATATATATATCAGTGGCGAATATTCAGAGTGTGCTAGGTGTGCAGTGCACACCCGCCAAATCATAAAAAAAAAATTTATATATATTTATAAAATATGGAGCGTAAAGCGATATGTATATTGTTTTGCCTACAGTGTAGTTTTTGCAAGCGCTTGTATAATATATCGTATGCAGCTCGCCCGGAATGCATGCACGCGAGCAGCCAGACATGACAACTGCATACTGGCGCGCCGACTTTAGGGCGAACTGTGAACCAACCAAATCGTTTGCAGATGTACAGACCCAAGTCGACCAGTCGGCGGGCAGAACACAAGTGAAGTTGGTCTCGAACGCGGTGCGCGTACGTCAAAACTCTTGCGTTGCCGTTTTTTTTATTATTATTTAAAAGGATTATAAGGCAGATTGAGCGTGCCAAAGCCCAGATCAATAAAAATTTTTAAAAAAATGTAAGTTTTTTTTATATTTCTTACAGCACACCCAATAGTAACACCCACCATTCGCCACCGATATATATATATATATATATATATTACCAATAGACATCTTCTTGGTGCCTGTGCGAGAGTCTTGTACGGTTCTTCGAGTTTCTTTCACCCCATCAGGCCCTAGTTGTGTACTGCTTGTTGAACTATAAACCTGTTGTTGGGAAAATAAAAATGTGATATCAAAAAATAGTTTTTACATTTATAATAGGGGTACCCAAAAGAAAGTTCATGTTTTTTTAACGCATAGCTTAGCGGTCAGTTCGGACTCATCTGTCATTCAGAATACGCGTCTTTCTTGCTGTTGCTTTTTGTGCGTGTTAAAATGTACGAGATTTGTTGAAACCGGAAGCAGAAACAAAATTCTTGGAATTCACTGTGACTGGGCACGAAAAGTGGATAATATTCCACAACAAAAGACGCGAGACAATGGCAAGCAGGTACCGAAATCAATCCCTAAACCTGGCTAAGCTCATACAACATGCAAATACTTCTTTGGCATGAATGTTTCCACTGTAAGTGGGATTGTTTTTGTTTTTTCTCACATGAAATATACTGTCCAGATGTCCATGAAAAGCAATGGTAAGAAAGACGTGTATCCTGAGCGACGGACGAGTCAAAACTGACCGCTTAGTTATGCGTTAAAAAAAAAATTTCTTCTAGGTACTCCAAATATTTACAACGAATCCCCACCATATTAAAATAGCAAAAATAATCAATGCTATTTAATCAGTCAAAATTTACTCTTATAATTTTGCCAATAAAGATGATTTTAACAGAAAAAAAACTTTTCTCAACGGACAAAATTTCTAGAATTTTTTATAACATTTTTGTAATTATACCTACTATAAAGTGTCAGAATAAGTTTTACAAACGGTGTAGTATACTTACAAATATTTACATTCAACCAGAAACGATGAACTTAGTAATTTTATTGGTTAAAACAATTTGAATAGTGTGGCTATATCATAACTATTTGACTTCAATATAGATTTATTTGTATATTCATTTGAAACTACTAACCACCCAACCATCTTCCCTAGTAAACAAGTGAAATCATACAATTCACAAATTGAAGAACTCTCAACATCAAGAACATCTACATACATAAATAAATTTGAACATTAACAAGTACCTTTTAGATAGATCGATCTTATTCAGATATTGATTTCAAATAAGCGATATTAATATTAAATTAGTCCATATAATGTCCCACCCAAATAAAATTAATTAAATGTAGAACAGTTCAAAAAAAAATATTATTCGATATCCGTGGGGCATAATGTTAATGATTTTAGAACTTTTGATGCCACTCTGCTATGACGTGATACCTATTACTCTTTGATGTCGTTAAATCATATTAATAAAGGGATTATTCTTGTTAGTCTCGATAACATTCGAGAAATCAAAACGTACGATGTGTGAGGGTGTAGCATCAGGGTACACCCAATCGTATCTTGGGGTATCGTGTAAATTCATGCTAGTTCTATCAGCGAGGTGGTTGTATCGTGAGGCGGTCTTTACCTGGGGTATTCCTGAACTGTACTGCGAAGTGCAGTAAGTCTGGTCAGCCTATAATTAACACATCAAACAATGTTATGATATATTAATTTTAGAATGTAATGCAATCAATTCTATGATGATTTACAATCTAACTTTCATATTTTCCACATGTTATCCGTACATTGTGGATGCTGATTATAATGCCTTGCCAAAATTAACAGGCGGTAGGGTCAAAATGGCTGTTGCTGGCTTTCGAATATAGCAAATTGAGCAATAATTTGTGGTGACTTTACACTGAATATACTTTATTAAACGCAATATAATGATGTTTTTAAATTAAAATATTTTATTCCGAAAAACATCTCTGCTATATTCGGAGAAGTGATAAATTACATGTCGCAAAATTGTAACTGCCGTATTTCTCTTTTAATAAAAATGTTCAAGGAAGCTACAGTATGTCCAGTAATAGGCACTAAAGAAGCAGAAATAATCCACAAGCTTCAAAAAAATATATTGTTTATTTTCATAGAATCTTTTACTTTGTATTAAATTTTTCTTTTCAATCCTGATCCAAATACATGGTTTGTTTTACTCATAAGTTTCTAACTTTCAGGTCGTAATGAGAGAAAATAATATTAATATAACATATCCCCATTTTTTGAGATGAAGAACACAAGTAATCAAGTGTATTTCGGCGACATGAAACTCAGTTATCAAAAATCGCGATATAACATCAACTGAAATTAATACTCTATATAAGAATATTCCATGTAAAGATTTCTTCACAAACCAAAGGTCTGCCATCTGGACCATTTGAAGTGACCACAATGCTGCTGTATGAGTTTCCCATTCCATTCATTAATCCATTATGAAGTCCACCTGAAAAGTGATAAATTTTAACAGATAAAGATATTTTCAATAACACTTAAATTGCTTTCAACTTGTTTCTGTTTTATTTTCCATTTTTGTCATAGATTTTCTAAAATGATATATGGATACTATAAAAAGAATCTATTTGTGTTGGCATGTTGACTGTCAATCCACAGTGCATCCACAGCTCATTAAATTTTATCCATGCGCATGACTTGCTAAGAAATTCTGATATAAAAAAAATGCTTCAATAACAGAAATAAATTCATAATATTGAAAGAAAAAAATCTCAAAAAAGACATATATACTCATAAATGATAGTAAGGTTACGACCTCTTAAAAATCAGCGCTCCCAAATATTTAAGGTGGTGAGGTAATTAGCTTTATCTGTCTGCACAAAAACACATAGTTTTAAACCGAAACATTATTGCAAGTAATTATAAAGTGATAAAAAGAAATAGACTTTTTAAGGACAATTTGTGGTGATTCAACAGTTGAAACAAATAGTGCAATGCTCTCTTGCATGACTGCCATAATCATAATTTATGAACTATGTTGATATCTTTAATGTATTTAATAATACTAAAGAAAATGGAGCCATAAGCATTGAAGATTTATTTAAAAGATTTTCATTGACATGAAATATATCGCAAATTGAAATTGGAACATGAATGTGCTTTCTGAAAAATGTTTATTGAAATATCAGTTTTAAACTCTCAGTGCATATATTTAAGAAACAGTTATTACAAAATGTCTGCAAAATATATTTACTGGGTCACAGTTGGCATTGCTGTAATTTATACATATATAATTTTTTTACAATCCATGCTTTGATTACTAATGGGTAATATTATTGTAAATTAATTGAAATATGCAATACAAGACGTAAGTGAGCAGGTCCCAAGGGATAAATATACTGTTGATTCCCCATGGTAAAATATGCATAATAATACAATATATAGTAATACATTTTCAACAATTATGTAGATTTAACATAAGATCTCTAGTATTGACTGTTATCTATATTATTGATGTGTTAATGACAATTGTAGATGAAAAAGGAATTGATGGCACAGACTTCGGTGTTTTGTTAAGAATTTGGGTCGACATCACTATGACGGATGACAATTTTAGCATCCCTAATTATAAAAAAAAAGTACGGAATCATCGTAGAAACGCAATATGCCGTCACTTCTTGGCTTACCTGTCATTAACCTGTTCATGTTCATTTGTGGCATAAAGGGCATCATTGAAGTGTGAGGATGTGATCCCATTATTGATAGTGGTCCCCCCATATCAGGCATCATGCCCATTCCGAAAGGGCTGGCGAAAAGAGAATTCATCATCTGATTCACATGTCGCATTTGTCGCATATGAGATCTGGAAAAAATATATATTCACGGATTGCAAATGCAGTTTCGTTGCAGTGATTGTATCTCTACTGAAAAGTTGGATTTGATGATTCGCGATGTAGAGAATTCTGACAAATCATTAACGAGAATCGACTGAAGTACTCAAAAGGATCTGGGATGCAATTATAGATATCAAAATAGAAACAGATCGTTCCAAACATCGAAGAAAGTTACAACCTCGCGCCATTCGCAAACGTCAGTTTATAAAATGGTAAAAATAAAGAAATTTCACTTCACTCTCACCCAAAGAATGGATCATCGTCAAAATCACCCACGGCTGCTCCGAATAACGACATATTACAGCGTTCTATATTATTTCAGTGGAAACTAGATACGGATTTGTGATAGTTATTATGAATAACAAAAAAGAGGAGAATAAAAACACGATACAGATTTAATTCATGGAATATGCATGGAATGAACGAGAAGTATCAGACGCGACCTGCCGGTAGAATACAAAAGCTATGATGCGCACGCATAAATGTTTTGCGCTTGCGCATATATTTTCATAACTTTACGTGGGAAATTTGAACAGATTATTGTTTTATTTTAGCTAAACATTATGTTTCTCGAAATCGGAAGATCAAAAAATCAGTTGAAAACTATTTATAGAATAGCGTTTCAGAAGCCACTATCACCGTTCATAATTCATGGAAATCCATAACTTGTCTTTGTTTTATAAAATGAGTATATTGTAATAAAAAGTAAACTATAAATAATAATACTGTGTTGCATAGAAACAAGTATGTATGCATATTGTATAATGATATAATGGAATAGATTTTCAAAAGAGTTAACAAATTTGATTTTAATCTATTTACGTATTACGAAAGACTATTCAATAATATACCGTAACACATCAAACGTTTATTAAGCTTCAAATTCTAATAATGTATTATTTATATATTTTTTTTTGTATTTTTTAAAATATATTATGTAATTTGTATTTTTTTGGAAATATTTTTTTATGATTATTTCGTCGCTTAAGCAAGAATGGTTGCTTTTCCAAATTATTTTTAGAAATAAATTGATGCCGAAACTATTTTTTGTCAAGATGCCAATAATATTATTAGATTTTCAATTACTCCATTATGACTTGGCCATCATTTTGCAGGCAGTATATAGATGTTTTTGGAAATTAACGCAATTTTACTGAAAACTGTCAGATCGGAACAACTAGTAGTTTCTAAACATAGCAACAACTCAGCGTATCCTGGGCTAAATTATAAGCTCGGAGTGTCGTATCACTGATAATATATTATACATCATTTCATTTGTCTTATGCATGCGTGGGTCTTGATGTAGGGTAAAAAACTTCAATTATTTAATAGGATTTTCAAACGTTTTTTATTACATTTCGTTTACATTATATGAAACCAAATGCCATTACTCTTTCACGTGCACATGTTCGACACTTAATATTAATAGATACAGATAGGCATGGAAACAGGGAAGAATCTAGGCAAGTTCAGTTTGTCTCCGGAACCCAGCCTCACGCTTTTAAGGGCTCTAAATTTTATAAAAAGGCGTTCGATCAAAAATATTAAATTAAATTGACCTCACAAAATAAAATACGAAAACTTCGATATTGAAGAACATTTAAGTCACCATTATTGATATCATCCGTAAGCAGCTTGTAACTTATACGGCTTCTTTTTCCTTTCCAGATGGCAAAATTATTATATTCAGGTAGTTGTTTAATTTATAAGATTTTGCCTAAATGAAAATTCTTATAATAGTGGTTTCCCTAGACCTAGAAAAGTTGAATCCTGCACTATATTTGAAAATATATAGTTTCTCATTATAAAATATAATATTGATAGCGCGGTTATCCCATTGCTTTGAGCTTCAACCTTTACCAGTCCACTGAGTTTAATTAGACTTATTGCAATTATATTCGAAAACCATGCGTGACTTTTTTTGCAGATATAAAATAAAATGAATTGCATTAGGCAACAAAACATCTGAAAAATTCTATTGACCACCTTTCTTTCTTCTTGCATTGAAAACAGCTGAAATGAAGTCTACAATTAAGAAACAACTAAGATCCTCGTCTTTCCATTGATTAGGGCTATGGAAAAGCATCATTTTCTCACAATAAATTAAATAGTTTTCCAAACGGTTTAGAACATACAGATTAAATTAGTTGTGACTTCTGGTAGGCTTTGTGAGTTTATATGTTTATTTTATTTTTTATAAATCGAAAAACATCTACAATATTTCATTCATAACTATTTCAGATCAGTTTCGTCGCATTAGCGCATGAATACAAACTCTATCAATATCAAGCTTAAACTTCTACGGATATATAAGTTATAATGATTTATAAGCTATTTTGATCCCATATTGTCTTATTGCTCTCTCTATAATAAAATATCAAAGCAAATCAAGTTAATATTTTGTATCTGTATGTGGAGTATAATGAAATATTGATTGGAATATTTTTCGTGAATCTATTTTCGCATTATTACTTCTCTACTGCTTGACGTCAACTGTATCTAGCAGCGTTTACGTGTTATTCTTATTTTATCCGAAGATCAGAGGATATAGACGATCGCGTTAGCGGTGGGAAATCTTAGTGGGCAGTACGGAAGCGAACGCGATCGTAGATACGTGAATTTTCACAATAGTACATTAGTTATAGCGAGACATTTGGGCACCGAAAAAACTTCTGTATAATGGCATATAGTTGGGACAATCGAGTGTCTTTTATCGTCAGATTTCTATACGGTATGCAATTCAAAGTTAATTGTTATTTAAGAAAAAAAACTTGCATGCTTCCGGTGCTAATAAAGATAAATAATGTTTGTTATTGTGATAGGACACTGTAATGTGACTGTGATTGAATCAAATGACAGGTGGTTAAAAGATGCTATCGTCGCCTAGATAATAGGCAAATGATAAATGTCACTAACAATCTGTCAAGTTAATTTTCTTTTTATTGTATTATATATGAAGCTCTCGATTTTTATGATCTTCCGGAACGAAAAAAAGAGTATTTTCATAAACATAATAATTGATATTTAAATCTTTCATGCGGCTTTCTTCTAATAGTCGTTGATTTCAATTAAATATTAGAAACTATTTTTGTGATATATATATATATATATATGTATTAAAAAAAACAACTATGCTTATTAACAAGATTAGCAAAAATATGCATATTAAGAATTCAAACGGCTACCTAACAATATTCCTTAAATACGGGTTGCATTTTGCACCATATAAAAATAACGTGTAATATTGGATTGACTTCCAGTTTTATTTGAATAAAATGACTTTGTTATGAATGCGAAATCCATTTCACACGAATCTTTCAAGCAAATAATGTTCTATTAATAAAATAAAGTGCTCATGGAAGATATCATCCATGACGCAATGACTCGGTATTATAATATATTTACTCCGAAACGATTTTAATTATTTCTGGAGCTATAAACTTATATTGTAAATCTCAAAATTTGGTAATAGGTGATCGTTTCGCTTCAAAGGTTTCCATGTCAACTTATTGGCAATAAACCCTGTCCCGATAAGTTTGGCGGGTCCGATACGAAGCTAATTGTTTCTCCTATTGTTTTGCTTTCCCAGCCAAGCCGGTCGAGCGGGCTCTACTTTGACTTGCCTACTAACATACATTCTATTTTATTTAGATTCCTTCAACATTCATGCACTCCGGAACGGCATCCCAATCGAGAACTTAAAATGTTTGCGTGCATGGTCAGCATTTGTATTTAACAATACAATATAATCACTAATTCTTAAGAGAAAAAAATACAAAAATATGAAGCGTATTTTTATTAGGTTTTATTTTATTTGTATAATATTTATGTTAAATTTACTTTTTTCTTATATCTTCAAATTGCAATCGAATTTCACATACTTTTTTCGGGTTAACATAAAAGGTTCAACATTTACACAACGGAAGAATTTTCTGGAAAATGTGTGGCTAACCTAATGATTTTATTATAACATGATACAATGAATATAGTGTATATCTGAGTCGGTCAAACGTTTCTTTTTTCATCGCATCGCATCGCATTGCTTTTTTTTTTCTTTTTGTGTAAAAACGACTGCCAATTTAATCCGCGTTCTCAAATAAACCAAATATATCATTCACTCTAATGAGGAGATTTTTCCAGAACTTCTGGGGGTTTGTTAGTGTTTAAAAACTGTATCACACAGAACATCTTTTATTTAAATTAAGATTAAATTATTCAGTGCTAATACTGTATTACTCTGGCCGAAATACTCCGTTTTAGGGCTGCAGCCATAGATTAGTATTCCCACAAATTGTTTTTTTTATTAAACTAAAAATTTGGAGTGAAGAGCATAATTTTTTTATTTTTCCAATCTTCTTTACTCTACTCAGTCCTAAAACTGAGTATGGTAAAGAAGAAAATTAAAGTTTGCCATTACCCTTTCTAAATCTTTGGCCAGATTGCCGCACGGTGTATAAGCAATTCTCATTGTCATTAACATTCAATTGTCATTATTTTTGTACATATGACCGCTATACAAATTTATTTTTATTTTATACCAGTTACCTCACTTGTGATGGTTTAAATAAACAAGAAAACGCAAAACTAACTAAAACCATAGCTGGAAAGGGACAAATGCATGCTGATGTAATTAATAGCGATTTTTACCGTTCGTGAAAGTAGAAACTTTTTTGAAAAAAGGGGCGAATAACTTTGCATACATTTTTTTACTATGCACTATTTTTGTTTCAATTTTTTTTCTTATATATTCTAATAACATAAAACTGTTTTAAGATTATTTCTGGCGGATAGATATTTGCATAAAAAATACAACGATATTTTGTTGTTAATTCTCTTTTCTAAAACATCCATGAGAATTCCAATATAATGAAAAAATACACCCATAATATTTTTCTAGCATCTCTTTAAAGAAAATTATTATTCAATATTTATAATAACCATTTAACCGAGTTCTGAACAGGAACAACATATATATTGGTAAACAATGAACAATAATTCTAAGAAGATTGACGGTAAAATATTTTCCTCAAAATGTTGAGACATCTCAAATTGGGACAGTTTTTTGAAAATAACGTTGAATCTAGTTGCTGACTTCCTAGTTTTAATAACGTGACACCCACACTTGACGCCAATTTCGAGGAATGTTTGTATATTTATAATATCTTGAAAGGTAAATGGACTGTTCGTTTTAATAGAACAAGAATGAATATAAATTATGCACATAGATTCGTTTTATGTTTTGTATTTGAAAAAAAGTTATTGGTGTTTCGTTTCTGTGATGAGCTTTATTGGCTATTATGCTGGCACGAAAAAATAAATCCGTTCTATAACAATTTAAAGTGATTTGCCTTATACTGAAGTATGCTATATTTTAAGCTATATAATATTTTTATTCAAGATATTGAAGGTTTTTCTCAATTACACAATTTATAAGTTTTTAATTATTCGTGGACATTATTATAAAAAATATTTTAATATAAGTGGAAATATTTTAAACTACATTATTTTCTTACTAAACAAAAACTTTTTTTAGTCAGTCAGTCAGTCTTTAGAGCTAAAGGACATATTCGTTACTAAGACTTAACTAAAAAATATGTATTCTTCATTTAATATTACAATTACTAACATTTTTTACAGAAATAATGCCAGAAAAAACATAATATCATCGAATTTTACAAGCCTTCAATCTAAAGTCGAATAATTTCAATTCAAATTTTAAAGTAATAGCCTTTTTTATCAATTTCGATAATGGGTTATAAAAAAACAAATTATTTGATTCAACGAGGATTATCTTTTAGTTTTCACAATCACCCATTTAACCAATGATAACGGCTTTGTAATAAAATTATTTTCGCTTTTTATTTCATGTCTGTATATGTCTTCAGATATTTTTCCTTGAAATAAGCTGAAAGAACAACAGTTTTCTTTAATACCATATTGATTATATCGTATTATTACATGATACATCACAGATAATATTTAACAACCCTTATATAACTAAATGCATTACTGTATTTTAACAATTCAATAAATATAACGATTTTCAATCGATGATGAGACAGATGAATGATGAATAGTAATAACTTTTCGTTTTTACTGTAATATATTCGTACATGAGTATCATTGAATATTTGAATGTTGTATAACTTTATATCGGATACACAGCCTGTAAATCAATTTGAAGTTTTTATCGTTAATAATTTTACTCGTGTTTATTTTAGATATTGACAATAATGGATACCTGGACGCCCACGATTTTGAATGCTTGGCCGTCAGAGCTTGTGTTTTGGAAGGAAAGGGAGACTGTAGTTCAATAAGACTTGCTAAATACCAACACATTATGCTCAGTCTCTGGGAGGAGATAGCTCAGCTCGCAGATTTTGATAAGGTTCCACCAGACTATGTCGGTTACCCTTTTCCTCATATTCGAATGGCTTCTGGAATACATCGTCTAACTCCTGAGTGATTATTAATATAATTTTAAAAAATGAATTATGATTTTACCCGCGCCATTTGAATTACCAGAGTGAAATATGTTCTTATATATATAAGATCAAATATATAGCATATATATAAAGTTGATTTAAATGAATATGCAGAAAGTATAAATATCGATGATATTTTTCGAAAATAAAAATGTAAAAACTTATTTTCTCAACCGTTTGGGCACCTATGTTGAAAAATAATTGCAAAGTGAAAATTATTCAATTAGAATCAAATAAATAAAAGCGTTTGCTTAAAATACTGTTATAATTTGATCTGTATTACTGTATACTAAACTAATGTTTCTTACAATTTATATAAAATCATAAGCTCGCGGTTATTAGCTTTCATATATTGATTCAATATATATTTTATTCCACAAATTGCAGCCGAGGTTTTTGTTTTTTTTTTTAAATCGTTTAAATTTGTCGTTGGCTATGCCATTTTACTTAATTCATTTTTTAGAGCATTAGATATGCTGTATCACACACAAATATTTTCACACAATGTATTCATATCAAACCAAATTCAGCTATTTCTAAATTAGATAACAAAATTCGCTATGATTTGTTTTTTATGTTGGAATGTTCGATCTCTAAAAGCTGCTTGAAAACCACAATTTCCAAATTTTTAATATTCACATTCCAGCGTTTTAATATTTCACGTTACATTATTTATGCCGAATTAAATAATTTTTTAGAATCAAAACATTGGAATTGCCAGGAAAATGGTTTGATAAATATTAATATTTCATTTTTCACACAGTAGAAACATCTAATTAGGTTTTAAAACCACAAATTACAATATAATACAATGTCATATTAGCCTGCATATTATTGATTTATATTACCATTCAATCATTGTTTCTTTTTACCCTCTAGTTGTTGTACTGTCCAATAATAATAATTAATAGTTGAATTAATATAATAAACATAATATTATGTTACGACTGCCAGCATTCTCGTTGTTGTGAGACTTAGATATTTAAAAAAAACTAGCTAATAAATCTTTTTGCTTGAAATGGTACAAGCTTAATAAATATTTGCACATTTTCATTTGCTTATTTTTACCATCCGCTGTACCATTTCTACGATGTTGCAATCGCTAATCATCAATCTTCACAATACTCTGACTGCCTGTCTTGCAAACGTCTTATTTGACTCTTTCTAGGTCAACCGATGAAAGAAATAAAACGGCAAGCCAATAAAGCTTGGAAGTATTATTGTTAAATCTAAATATATTCACTGTCATTAAATTTAAATGACAATTATATTTATCAGAATTCATACTAAACGGAAGTTGCTTACATATGTTAAAGCACGTAAATATAAAATATAATGTCTCATGATTTTTCGTATGAACTCGGAATATAATGATTACTAAGAAGACGTTTCGATTTCCAATTTCTTCCGACTACAAAAAACAATCCTTAATATATTCAGTAAATTTCAAAAACAAAATATGAATTACCATGATTAGGGATTTAAGCGATAATTGAGGGGCAAGGGATTCATACACTGTACTTTTTGTATGGTATTTTATTTTTATTAGATAATTATACGCACTGATATGACAAGAGATCGGAAAAAATAAACCCAGATTTCGGTGTGGGAGTCGAATGTTACTTTTTGAAGACTCCTCCTGAACTATCATAACATAAATGACCCTTGCACACTGGGCTAGAAGACGAGGTCATTTGAAGCAGAGAACCTAAAGCGTCATTAAAACGAACCTATTTGGAAACTGAATGCAAGACGACCTCATTGTTGCGGAGTGTTATATTGAAAAAATGTTCTCAATACGACCCATGGCAACTTCACAACATTTCCAATTCACCCCAAGACAATTAGCTCGCCTGAGTTGCTTTGACTACCTTAGTTTTAAATATTTATATTGCGATTTCGGGTACCTTTATGAGAGCTCAATCGTTTTAGGTGCCTTGTTAACAAGATACATTATACGCAAAAATTGAACAAATTTGAAATAATTTTGAAAAAACTAAAATTCTCAAGTGAAAATTTTAATATATCTGGTGTATTGCCGGTCTTGCTTTTTGAAGTCGAGTACATAGTACAGGAACGTGGCTTTTTAGCTTTAAACCAAGGCTTAACAAATGATTCACATCCAAACATTAGTGACATAATCTTATATCCTGGTTTATACGATATCCAAGGTATTAGCTTTGTACCAAATATAAAATAAATAGTACAATCATCATCATAACCACATGTATTTTCAAACTATAATAAATTTAGGCTACTAAAGCTATGTTATTTAGATGTTAAAAATACTAAACAAGGTTTTAACCACAGTACAATGTTATGAGTAAAAACACTGATTGTGCCGCGATGACTATTAGATAAAAACTTATTACATTTGATATTTTTAGAGTACCAGCAATATTTGAATTTGCATGACATTCACAAGTAGATAGGAAGGTCAATGGGAAAATAAATGCATGAATGCCAAATGTAATATGATGTTATTGTAAGCACTGAAATATATAATAATTTTAATTGCAAGAAAATTTAGATAATTGTTATCATAAGGAAAAAAATATTTAAAATATGCATCAAAGGCTTTTAAAATCTGCTTTATTCATTTTTGGTAATAAATTATGTAAATCTTCAATTATTTGAAAATTGGTTTTTTTAAACCATTCACATTGCAAATAGAATAAAAAGTTTACCCATAAATTAGGTACCTGAAATAAAAAAAAAAAAATCTAAATATCTAAATTATGAATATATTAACTATGTAGATTTAAAAATAATGTCAATAATCAAACTTTAAAATGAAGGTAATAAAGCAGTCGAATAATTATAACTGGTTTCAATTTATAGGATGGAATAGTAACAGTTGAAGAATTTAAGCAGGCTGTACAAAACAGTTGCGTAGGCAGAAAGTATGCAGAATTTCCTCAGGCTATGCGAGCATTTATTGAAGCTAACTTTAGACTCCTTGACCTCAACCAAGATGGTGTTTTGGGAGCTGACGAATTTAGATATGATTGTGTACAAAGAATGGTAATCGAAGACATTCAAGTAGTCAATGACGCATTTGACCATCTTTTAACTGTAAGTTATTGTTTCAATGTAATATGTACAGCGAAATAATTTTTGATTTATTACCTTAGTAGCTGCGTACTGTGACGATTGTCCACGTAATAATAATCGTGCATACTATCCAGTCGTGAATTTGGAGAAACGCAGATGTGTAATTTAATTTTGTATCCATACATGTTTTTGATAAAAAAGAAACATATATGAAAATCATTCAAATTATTACTTTTACTGAAATTGAAATAATGTTTGTAACCATGTCTGTTCCCAAAGCTATTCTATGAAAACTGATTCACAGAACTGATAACTGGCACAATATAAACTTTTTGTCTTAATGTTTCACACCACTAAAAAACATATATTTATATTTTAGGATGACGACCGGAGACGGGGTGGATTGACATTAACACGTTATCAAGATTTATTTGCACAATTTTTAGGTGACCAAAGTGATAATAATTCATCAGTTTACTTATTTGGTCCTCTTGAATTTGCATAAGTACTGATGATTTTTTCAAGCTAGGACGCGGTGATCAAAAAATTGAAAATAAAAAAAACACATATACCTAAAAATTTTTCTACAATAACCAAATATTTTAACTGTTAGATTTAAGAATATTTGCTAATTAATGACCGGACATAGGAAGATGAAATATATTTTGAATTCACCATAACAATTGATAAACCTCTCTCATCATTATTATTTATATATATATTTAACTATGCTTGTACTCAAATGGTAATATTCTTCCATTTGAGCGCATAACCATTATGTTTCAGTTGAATAATATTTGTTAGCATGTATAAAAAGTAGCTTAACCATTTTGTAATAAATATTTAATAAAACTTATTAATAAGTGTTTTTTTAACTGCATCCCCATCGTGAAACATTTGTTGGGATGACATTATTTATTGACATATTCAAATTCCTGTTTACATTCGCTACTTGTTATATATCAAAATGTCGGATATCTCAATTCACACCAAGATCTAGGGGGATATCTCAATGCCGCTATATCCATAACAAAAGGCTTAAAAAGGCTGTGTTTACTAGGCTTCCATTAGAAAAGATTATTATACATATAGGTCTCACCCAGTGTCTTGGTTTATTGGATTTATTCAATATGGCGTATGCCATCATTACAAAAAAGAAAGATTTTAAAAACACATGGGAGTGAAAACACATTCATTTTTCAGCAATCAAAAAATCATGCTCTAAAATAATAATATAGTGCCGCTAAATGTTATGCGATCATCAAGCAGCAAGCCACTGTGTGAAGCAATTGCGCGTATTTCAGTATGTAATCGAGTTACGAACCAGATTCTATAATAATGAGCAAGTGGTTTTGAGCAGATAAATCAACATCTAAAACATATGCATCGCTAACGTTATGAATCTTGAAAAAGTACCAAATGTAAAATGTTCACTCGAAGAAAACAGCAAAGAAAAACATCAGTGTACCAAAAGCTGGGGAATAAAGCAGGAAACAGTGATCACCTTCCTCCTGTCTATTGTAATACGCTAATGATAAATGTTGATTAAATTATTGCTTAATCTTATGAAATATAAGCATTCTTTAAATATGATGAATGTTAAACCTGTTTACAGACAAAAATAATCACTCCCTGCAAATAATCCAAATAAGTCTGCTTTGCGTTATCATCTTATTTGCACTCCGCATAAGATATGTACATATATAATATCTTCAGGCATCGAGAATTGACAGTTAACCCAACCAAAGAGAGGGAAAGTAAAGTCTTTAATAATGTAAAATAATATAACATAATCTGGGTAACTGTAAATATGATAAAAAAAAATATAAGTTATTTTAAGAATCTTTATTTATTTAATCATAAAAATCAAAGTACATTATTCAATCAAAGCCTGTATGTTTAATAAGTAAAATAACTTATTTCAATGAATCAGTCACAATTTGTTCATGAGAATTCATACCTCGCCAAAATTTTCCTTTTTTGTAATATTTGTTATATTTTCATGAAAATATTGTTTATGAAAGGTTTATCTGGAAACTTTAATCATCATTGAAATATAAAAAATAAACAAAAAAATAATCACAAAATGCATTTGAAAATCTAAAATAAATTTATTGGAATGTAAAAAAAATTCAAACAAGACAATGTCAATTACAAGAAATCATAACAGGCTTTTTAAATAATAAAATATTAATTGGAAGAAAGTTTAATTTTAGACAATCTAATTAATTTACAAAGGCAACCATATAATAATTTACACCCGAAAAAAAAATTTAATGGAAAATAATAATAAAAAAAATACTGAATTCTTGGACAGTGTTATGAAAAATACAATCATACCTAAATTTAACCTAAACAATACACAAGCTTTTACAATAATTATTATTATACTATAAATTTTGATCTGCCTTGCAGTAATTTAGTCAGAGATATAACATTTTAAATCCCAATTACACGTAATGATCACTGATCACGGCATACTCAATCACAGCTATCAACAGGTGAAGTGACCATGATAAGAAAGTACATTAAATATTATTCAGTCAACATCATTCGCCACATTTATTTATTTATTCTTACACATAAAAACATGTTAGTAATTTTCCTGAGCTGTCCCGAGTCAAATGTTTTCAATAAATGTTTTATAAAAATCTTTTCAATTTGCTATGCAGTATTATTGATATATATAAGAGACACGTTTCCTTTGGAGACAACCTATTTTACAAGTATATCTATGTTTTAATCCATAATTTTATTCCACTAAAAATATTAAATACCCCATTCGCTAAGTAAAAAATAATTGGAAAGTATATACTATGCAGTATTTTATTTTCTGCTAATTAACACACACTCTTAAGGAAAAGTCACCGATCATATTTTTATGTCCACAGTTGTTAGGCTTACACATGAAATTCATAATCAGAGTTTAAGTACACGGTCGTTGAAATTATTCAGAGTACTGCAATTTTCCATATTGACTAAGGATAGCCTGTTTTATGTAGAATATTATATATAAGAATTAATAAGATAAAACGCACTTCCCAGAATTGAATAAAAAATGATGAAAGTTTATAAGACCAGACAATGAAAACATTATTAAGATCAAAAATACTCCTGAATTAAATATATGTTTTTTTAAGTTTTTTTCCATTTTGTAGTAATAATGGTTGTATTATTAAATGAATATAAGAAAACTACCCTGAATAATCAGCATGATGGAGGGAATAGTTTTTTAAATGGTTTCATATTGATTCTTGAAATACGAAGAGCATATTTTAAAAGATGTCACTGGAAAATATTACTGTAATTTTAAACTCTGATATATTCTTTTATAACTAAAGCACATCATACAGGTAGAATATTTGGTATCCTCTTCATCTAATTGAAACATTAGTATCTAACACTTTTCTTCCGAATATTGTTGTTATCAGCAAAGGTCAGGTTTCAATGCGCAAATACACACTGGCCGACCAGCGATAATTTAATAGACGTGGTCAGTTATGTGAAAGATCACCTAGGAAATGTATGCTTCTATTATTTGTAATATCATTTTAGTTATAATAAAAGGCCAACAGTAGTTATGCAAAAAAAAAACACTTCACTGCCACACAAATTGAAGACTTGAAATGATTCATGAGCGAGTGAACGCGGAAGATTGAGGTTCTGGTTGGTCGTGGTTTAAACTTCGGTAGGTGCGGTGAGTCCTTCCTGAGGCACCGTCCAGCAAGTGAGAGCTGTCAGATTGAAATTCAGACAGGTGACCGCTTCTGGAGCAGAACCTGCCTCTTCTTCGCGTTATGCCTGTATAATTAATAGGACATCATGTAGAAATTTATTTCATGAAATGCATTATCAACAATAATGTTTAGTAAACCAATTGTACAAAATAATTATGAATAAACAATATTAACAGAGACAACCGTTAACATTTAAATAATACTTCCACGAAATACACATTACAGAGTAAAACCCTGCAAGAATTATATGCAGAAAATACGAAACCGGCTCATGTGAAAAACTTTTCTTCATAAAGCAGATGGAAAAGTTAAATTAGATGATAGAAAAACAAAATGTTATGGTCATTTATTCCATTACCAATGAAAAATTCTGTCTCATAACCTTACAATATTATTAAGTAGAAATTTCACTTGATAGACTGACTGATGAGAGAGACTTAATATTACCAGAGAGTGTCTGGTGTCAAGAATGGTTTGAAACAACAGATAAATAGTAATTTATATGTATAATACAAAGTGCACAAGACTTAAACATGTTTTAGCCTAAAAATCTAGTTTAATAATAGTGTTAACACTGATACAAAATAAACATTATGAATGAGTTATTTAAGACCATCAAATCTGATATTGTTGCAGATTTTACAAAGTACCAATTATTTGTGAAAATAAAATATATTACATAATCCCAGCACCCCACCCCATTTATAAGGAAGGAATTGATTTTTTTTTCCTGGTACAAATAACTTTCACTTTATATTATAGACATTTAAGTGGATTATGTACCCAAAGGTTATTAAAATAAACCCTTAATCATTAGAGGAAGTTACATCAATCTTAATGAACACCTTTTCCAATTATCTACATTATTTCATTCTTACATCATCAAAAATAAGTTTATGGGTCTGAAGCAAATGCAGCTCGAAGGACCAGCAGCAATTTACAATATAAACATCAGGTGATTACCCATCAATCAACAAATTACCCGAACAACTGGATGGAAGGTTATGAAGAAAAGTGTAATGTTGACAAAAATACATTTTCACCTCTGCAGATGTTTGTCTTAGATATAAAATATATTCGGTGGTCCCAGATTGATAAATCATTTTTTATCAATGAAATATGTTAACTCAAATTTCAACCAGATGTTTGTAATATTGTCCAGACATCTTCAATAGCTTTCCTTTACCTCTCTGTAAAAACCCTGGTTTAGATCATACAAAAAGTAAGAAAAGGCTGATTTTACCTAATGATTTGAGTTGATCTTTTTATTAACATAACAATGCTTATTCAACTAAAACAATTCATAGTAAAAAGAGGCATTATTTATCCAAAATGCGCATATCTTTTTAGACAAGTCTGATGATTTACATTATTTTCAGTTTTCACGGTTTGGCAACACTTGTTATTATCCTCCTATTATTTCCAGGTGACATTAAGGAGTAAAAGATTTTTTTTATCGCAAAGCAGAGATCAGGTAGTGTTGTTCCAAACAAAAAAATATGAATGTTTTTTTGGATGAGACTAAAGATTATTTTCATTTATAAAAAATGTCATTTTGCATGTAGAGATACACCAAAATGAATATTACATCTCTCTTGGTCAAGACTAAATTCCACTTATATTTATTGTCATCTGGAGAAAAATGAGTGACAATTTTTAAGATTGATGTATCTGCCTATAAGTATGTAAAAAATAAATCAATTTAATTATAACCAGCTTAGATAAACTTGGCATATAATAAAATTTGGAAGAAAGTGCTACACATCACATAAATTCATACATTCCTTTTGACTACAAAGAAAAAATTAAAAAAGAAACATAACTCAATAATTTGCAAGCAAGAAATTCCTTACACTACTAGCAGTAGGTTATTTACATAACAGGTAAAAAGACATTCAAATTTGGAAAATAAAAAACATCACTTTGATGAATGCTGTTTCGTGATTAATGAAATTTTTTGTAAAATCAAAAATAAATGAAACACTGGAAACTGAAATTAAATAATAATTATATCTCGTATGTGAATATATTTTGGTTAAGGTGTTTGATTACTGTGTTATTATAAATTCATATTGCACCAATGTGTCCTATAATGAATATTATGATTGTATTATTATATCAGCTTCAAAGAGCAAAATCGTTTTTTGTTGGATTAATATCAATCTAAAAAATCACATCTTAACTTTCTTCCTAAATTGATCAGAACAGAATCAGCTAATTGACGATTGATTTGTGAAATATGTAAGCAGACATTAGTGAAAAGAGCTTTGGTTACAATATATGTGGTCGAAAGGTTTGATAATCTATGTTTTGTATGAATGGTCAATTGAATGATGTGTCGATTTTATCTTTGAATTGAGAACAAGCATAAATGATAAAATCTCTTCAATGCATCCATGCAAAGCTTTAAATATTATAAAATTTGTTAGTAAAAAATAATATAATTAGTAATACGCTAATGCAAATAGAAATTTAAATGATTATGTGGAATTGTAGTGCAGTAAAACTTCGATATAACAGACAAAATAACCAGGTAAATATGAAAATCGTCAAAAAGATCCTGTTAATGTGAAGCATGTTTAAACCCATGTAACACCGAAACATAAATAATTTTCTGCAGACGATGTTCACATCATACTTTCCACTCTGAAATTCAAGTTACCGACTAAACACACAACTAATTTGTAAATGCAGGCAGCTGATTCATACCGCTCCCTTGCAGTTTGATTTGTTTATAGTCCAATTCATATTTTAAAATTCTTAATTTATATCAAGCAAATCAATGTGATTTTGTGCCAAGAAAATTTGGATTCTTTTCTCAAAGCAGTATAACTGAAACCGTGTTGAAAGTCCGTTATATAGAGGATTTACCATATGCAGAGATATTATTTAGGTATGCAAATTACTTCCTCCATGGTTATCGGGAAGCCTGTGACATTATAGTCACTGATATGCAAGATTTTGTAGAAATCGATAACAAATTATTCAAACTATCAAGTCAATGTAGAGATATTACTGAAACAATTAAGTGTACCAATTTTATCACAAGACCGTCAATAACATGCATAAATTTAAAATAAAATTGCTTTGTGTAAATTAGTCAGAAAATAAGGATAAATAATACAAAGAATATATATTTAAACATTCGCTTTAATATAAAACAAAAAAAAAAATGAATGCAAAATAATAATGTAAAATATATTTTAGTACATAGATTTTGTTAAACACATTTGAGAGGCCAGGCAATTTTCATGCAACTATAAATAAATAAAATTTGATCATGCAGACTTAAATGTTAATGTCTTGTATGTGTTTAAAATGCTAATGACATAACTCACAATTACAAGATTACTTTCAAATAATGTTAATTGACACTATTCATGTATATTACAATTTATATATACATATATATATTGCCGTGGTTAAATGCAAAAAATATGTATTGCATTTAAGCATGAAATGATTATTGCATCAAAGTATTTAATCGATAACTGAAATATATAAACGAGTTTTAATGGCATCTATAATAATACTTAGTTGCAGATGTGGGTTTACAATTTGCAGTGAACCATTTAAATATAACTAAAACTACTAATAAAATTAAACTCACATGGACGAAAAAATCATATCCTCTCAGAAGAGATGAATCACATTCAAAAATTAATGGAATTCTGTAAACTTTTTTTGTAAAAAGAATCAGTCAAACATTAATGTCATTATCATTATAAACATACTTTATCTTAAAATGTTAATATGAGGTGCAAATAATATTATTTAAAGGCTTATTAGGTGTAATATTAATCAGCCCAAGAGAGATTGGTTGTGTCTGTAGTCTTGAGAATCAGTTTTCTGATCGGTCCTTACTCTTGTTAGGGATGTTTCTTGAACGCCTTTCTGCGACTGAGCACGTCTATGATTGGCCAGTTTCTCCTTGTTTATCGGTGAACCTGTGAAATTCAATATGGCCCCATGTTTCTAATGTCAGGAGTTTGGTTTGAAGTTCAAATACACAAAAAAAAACCTCAATGACAGATATGAAGATAAATAAATAATTATTAAAATAAATTTTAATTTACTGCTTAATATGTAATTACACAAAATATACAAGATAAGTGCTATACGAAAAACTTTGTTCAAAGATATTTTTAGTTTATACTATTAAAATATAAAAAAAGTTAAAATATAAATAAGAAAAATGTGTATGAATGATGGCTTCCCTTCATAGCTTCCAGCACTTTTTAATTTAAAATTTTACTCATAATTTTGGAATCACTATTAGTTATTATACTAAATATAACAAGATTCAACATTTCATATATCTGAGTAATATATATTTTCACATAACGAAAAGTATCTTCAAAAACACTGGATAATATATATCATGCAGGTTGTTAGTTGTACACAATACGTTTAAAGTTTTAATGCTGCAGGCAAAGGCAACCAATTCATTTAAACTGTAAAATACGTTGAAGAGATTAATCATTTTTGACGGCGACTTTGGATACACAAGAATATTAAAAAAGGAATAAGTGATTAAATTATTAAATTTGCCGCAATCCAAAATATTTTTGAATGTGATTAATGCATAAGTTTCCAAGCATTTTACTTAATGAAGTATGAAATAATAATGATGGAATAATAAGGATAATCAATTGTGATTGAAAATAAATGAACCTACCAATATAGCTGAGCAGAACTGGTAAAAATATTAATCCATGGGCCGCGCCAAATAGTACAATACCAAGATACATTCGGAAGTAGAACACCTAGAAAATATTTTTCAATAATGTTATTAAGAATACCTAACTAATATTCAGGATATCATTATCGGAATATGGATGAAATCTTTGGGCACTACTATTTTAAGTATTAAATGAAGTGAATTGCAATACTTTTGTGTAGGAACCGTAGAAAAATCAGAAGCATTATGAGCCGGCATGATAATATCCACACACACTGCTTGCATGTCCCTGTCGCACTCTTATGTAGTGGGATGGGATCGACCATTTCTATCAGCATGTTTGTGCAATACAAATGATAAATCAATATTTTAAATTTACGATGTCAAATAAAGGCGACAAATCTAAAATTAATTATAAGATGTGTTTGATATCTCACCTGGAATATTTGACTTTTAGCAAAGCCTAGGACTATGATTCCTCCAAATTTGGTAAGAGTGATTCCCGAAAAGACTGAACTTCCCATTTTTGTAAGGGCATCGGTGGCTCGCAGGACTCTCGACCCCTCCACACTCACAGAGAAACTGTGAACTAAATGTGAACAGAACTCCACAGCGATGCCGACTGCCATTACGAGATTGACGAGGGAAACTGCATTCAGAGTGATGTTCCACCAGTACATCAGACCACCAATATTCACCACTATCATTGTGATAGTAATCACAACCACCAACGATGAAAACGTATCAAATCCCATCAGCAAGAATGTAACAACAAATATGGCCAGAACTGATATGCCCATCGATTTCAAAGTATCAGGCCACATTGTCAAATACTGTTCATAGAATACATAAAACACAGAGTAAGGAAACACTGTAACAGTTTCGTTCTTCCCTTGGTCTCGCAAGTTTGTATTTATCATCTGAGTAAGGTTGGCAGCTATTTTCCTAGCAGCTCTCAGTGCCTCGTAATAATCGCTACTTGTTTTTAATACAGTGTGGTAAGCACTGAAATATGAAGCTCCGATACGGGCAAGTTTTGGATTTTTTGGATCGGGGAAATCATAATTCACTCCCTGACCGTACGCCGCATGACCGGCTTTGGCGCAAGTTGCAGTCGGGTTATCTTGAAGAAAGAATGGCGCGTAATATTTAAAGCCTGTGGCATTTGGTCGATTTTCTTTACCAGTAATAACAATCTCACATTTCGGACAAGAGCGACCTGAAATAGATAATTAAGTTTTGATTAACATAAGATATTCGAACTCCCTCGAATGAGTCTGACGGTTAAACTGTGATAATTTATATTAATCATATGCAGACTTACTGTCGTGAGGACATATACTGCCATTATTAGGAAAATATCTACAGCATTGATCGATTGAAGACCAGTCCATATAGTCATCAATCCAAGAATTTGAAGGTCGGCCAATATATGTTTGTTTTCCTGTTTTCGAAGCTAAAAACAATACATTATGTTGAATTCATTTTTAAAGAATTAAAATTTTCGTTAAATTGTTGGTCCTAAAATAAATAATTAAATTGTAGAAAAGGAGTGTAAAGAGTCTCACCTAGATAGAGCTGCGTCGATACACTGTCAGAATTGCAATATTGTCCACCGCAAAGCAGATTTTGAACTTTTGTTTCACTGTAATCTAATCCCTCTCCAACAACAAAGTACACAGGTGGTCCAATATTGAGGTAAGATTTAAGATATTTAAAATATTTTAATACATGACTGTCATGGGGCATAGATAATTCTTGATCGAGTCCAATTTCTATATGAGGAGCAACCTAGGAACACAGAAACTAAAATTTAACAAAACTAAAATTCATATGATAGAATTACTGAACGTTGTTGTTTTAGTACTCACCGCAATACTAGAACATAGCCATCCAAAGAACACAACCATTACACCAGCTCTAACTTTTTTATTCATGAGGAATGGAGCATATATGCTTTTGAAAAATTTATACAACATTCCATCCGAAGCATCTTCCGGGTTTGTTTCCTTTTTGTTACCTCGTAAACAGCAAACAATATCGTATCTGGAAATAATAAGCAATCATAATAAAAAATAATAACTGATGGTTGCATTGAAACCTGCCAAAAAAATACAGTAAATGATGGAAATTTACCGGTTGGAATTCTGTCGCAGGGTGTCCAGGGACAAGAGACTGACAAAGCTGGTGACTTGAAGAAGAAAATCAATCAGCAGAGCCATACCAGCATACAACGCAAAAGCTCTTACCGCTGGCATATCGCTCAATCCTCCCAAGAAAAAGCAACATGACTCTGATACTGATGTCAATAACATAGATGGTCCAACTTGCCCTAATCTGTAATGATACAAAAGTAAATATATTAAGTAAAATATTTGCAGAAATAGTTTAAGTAAGACATCGACAATAGAACCATCTAAATAAAAAATTATGAAGATTATAATTAACACATTATATATAATATGCAGAAATTTGTGCATTTCAGAAACTTTTTATTGTCGCAGTACAGTTTACATTTTTCAACTGATTTGTATATAGAGGGTGAGGTTTTTTACAGCTTAATAAATGTCTTTCTTTTTCATATATTCTGTATAAGACCAAACTTGAAAGCTTATTCTTTATAAAAAATAAGTTAATCCTTCAATTCGTGAATGGATTATTTAGACAAAAAGTGACTTATTTCCAGAAGTCAACAACCAGTTATAAAAAAACAATACACTTTTTAAAAACTCTTACTAAAATCACTACTGAACACTCAATAAGAGTTATTTTTTGTGGCACTACATTTTAAAAAGCTTCAAAACACCAATCAATACCCAATATAATCAAAATAAATTGTAAACTTTGATAAAATATGCGATTTGAGTGCGAAATAGTACAAAATTTCTAATGTCTTCATCAATATTTCAGTAAAAAATGCTTCACGTCCGCTGTTCCAAGCTGTTAATATTTTGCAGGAAAAGCATAAACTGTTAAATAAAGAGAAAAAGTATTCAAAAATATTCCCTAGATGACAGTAGCAAACCCATTTTCGAATTCATTCTCTTTGAACTGGAATAAAATGTTTTTTTTATTCTAGTATATTTTTTTTGATTTATTTTAAAGAAAATAATAAGAGTACTCACGTTCTTCCAATATGCTCAGCAACAGTTTCATTTGGTCGCCTTCCTTCTCTTTGGTGGGTCTGAACTAAAATGAAAATGTTATCCACTCCGACAGCCAGTACCAAGAAAGGAATGACTTCAATGATGATGAGTGTGGCTGGTAAACCAATAAAGCCAAATAAGCCCACAGAACAGGCTACTGAAGCTAGTACTATGAAAACACCTGCAATGGAAGGATTTACAAAATAGTGAAATATTTTGCACAATTAATAATAGTTTTAGATTTAATATAATGTTCAGAACCAGTTTTTCTCATTGTTTTGTCATAGTGAACATCTGGAGATAATCAGATATTTTTTATTTGTTCGAGAAATTATATGTCAGCAATTCATTGTGCTGTTCGCAAAGCAAGCCCAGAGTGCATTTCGCTTGCAGTCAAAACAAAAGCGATACATTCTGCAGAATGAGTATGTATTTATAATATTTTCTGTCCCGCTTTCACCAATTTTTATTCGGTATTATCAAATAATATTCAATGTTAAATCAGCATCCTTTGCTCCCGGTTGCAATATTATCATTAAATTAAAGTTACCAAGTGAGTCATTTTTTAATATTTCTTTGAATTACTAAATTACTTGATAACTTTCGCTTTTATTTTCTTTTTTTATAAATCTAATAAGAAAAATTTCTATTAACCTAACATATAAGGTTCAATAATATAGTAAATAAGTTATTAAAATTTTTTAATGTCTAAAATTATTATTTTAATATTTTTTTGCCACGCATTTGTTTTTTTTTTTAAATTATATATTTTCTTTTACGACTTTAGTAAAACAATTATTTACTATACTTAACATTATAAAGATATTATAAAAAAAATATTGGTAAGTTAATATTAGCTAAGATAAATAATAGAATAATACTATCTATTGTTTGCAAAACAAATTGCCTTTATATTTTTTTCATGGGAACTTTTCAAAATGGTCTGTGATAAAACAAGTTAGACAATTAGCATCATGTATATTTACCTCCCAAGCCCAATGTGATTTTGCTGTCAATAAGTAATCGGCTACAAGAGTTTAACTGTCCCAAGCTGATAGCGATGTAAGCGAACATAATGATGTATGAAACCAATATGGTAAGTACGTCAGATTGTGATTCCCTGTATAATTCATCCTCAATTGATCTCTCGGATGTAAATGCAATATCCATATAGGGCGGCATCTCTGTCTTTGTCCAGTTCTTCATTAAGCTAACATACTTCTTTTCCCATTCCATAGCAGGCACAAGCTGTAAAATACAAATGAACAAAATAAGCAAAACGCAACATTTCAATATACACTCAAATATATATTTTTTTTAATATCTTTAAAATCTGTTTCCAATGAGGTTGTAGATATTATTGTATACGTTGTATGTTAAATATTTGACATGATGACATTTCCTCAATCCTGGAAAATACTTCAAGCCAGGTTGAACAAAGTTTTTGAAAGTCAATTCATTCTTCATTTTTCCAATTAAATACAATGTCTTGTGTAGTATTCAAATTTCAATATTACTTTAGTTAAATGTGAGAATCAAATTTATTTTGATGACAGCAACACTACGGTTGGCGAGATTTGGAGAAAAAATATAAAATATAAGTTCCAAATATAAAATATGTGAAAAAATAATGTTGATATGAAATTCTCAAAATTTGCATTTGGAAATTATGATAAGACAAATAAATTGAAAAGTTGAAAACAAATAAAATATGATTTGTTTAAATTAATTCATGTCCCAAATAAAACCAAAATTATTGTGGTATTCTAAATATTAGTATACCTTTGTTTTGTTGTGATAATTATTGACTATGAAAGTAAGTATGATAGATGTGGCTTGTTCATATTTTGCTTCTTTGCTGAGAACTTCTCCCGGTTGCAGGAAACCTCCTAAAGCAACGGCTGGATCAACAGGACCGCCATACGGCGCCAGACAATCCGGATTGTAAGGGTTCCTTAAGAGTAGAATTCAAAATTTCATATACAGACACACAAATTATTTTTAACATATTGGCTTGAAAACTGAAATTTGTTTTACTTTTGTTCACTTATAACATTCAAACCTCCTGTAACTCAATGCTTAAAAATATTTTTCAGTTAAATTTGCAGTTTTTCATACAACACAATATTTTATAAAACAATACAAATGTCTGGATCTAATCCATTTTAGTTAATGTAATTCAAGAAATCATAAGTTATAATATTTGAAGAAAATACTAACTGAGTGCACGCCTTAAAGGTGTCAAGGTAATTGATCACATTGCCATCAGGATCTACATCTTCATAATCGAATTCTTCGAGGTCATCCTTATAATATCCCCACACTGACTGGACCACGCATTGTTCAACTGTCGGTGGTCCTGTAAAGGGAGATGTCAACGGAGCAAAGCAGATATGTTCTAGACCTGTTCCATCTTCTCGACCGATTGCTACAAAAAAAAGTGCAACATGATTCATAAACAAAGCAGAAATACAACAGGAAATTTCGATAACAATCATTAAGTAAAAAAATAGTTCTGCAAATGTAAAAAAAAAATACACAAACCTTTGATCTTTTCTTGCAATTCAAACACAGTTTTCATGAACGTTTTGTTGAATACTGGACCAAAAGTTATTTGTCCATTAGAAGTGTTATGCACGATGGGTGGCAAGTCCACCGCCTTAATGATAATCATTTCGGTTCGATAGAATGGCTCAAAGTGAGCATCAAAATATTCCCTTTCCAATCTGGCTCTCGAACTGGGGGACGCCCACAGCTCTACGGGGTCAGTGGTCACATTCATATACTTTATACCGTGACCTAAAGCAGTCACAACACACAAGCCTGAAACAAAAATTAACAAACATTAAATTTAATTCATTACAATGCATCATAATCAATTAACAGGCTAATTTCTTTTTCATGTTACCGAAAAATAAAACAGGCCACGGTCTGGCAGCGCAGAGTGTACCCCACCAACAGAAGAAATCTTCTAGTCTGGTTTCCGTGTCTGCTCCAATTCTCTCCATCAGTGATGAAACGGGAGCAGGGTTGACACCATCATCATCGACTGCATCCGGTTGGTCAATTGAATTTCCTTGTGGCGCACTAGACAGTTCTTGCTCTGTATCTGATGCAATACCTATAATTTAAAACACAAAAAATTCTGTAAGTTACCATAGAACACAGATCGCAGGTGTTATTTTTATTTTTGGGAATGTCTTTAAATTCACTGTGAAAGTCCACATTTAAAATCATTAATGGATTTTAGTTAGGTTATCAATACTACAATATGCATATTATATCAACTGTGTCATTTTCAAATATTGAATAGGCACAAATATGAAAGATATTTTTTATAAATACAAAAATGTTATATTTGGAAATATGTTTATATATATAGTAGTTCTGTCTATTTAATCCATGTCAAAAAAAAAGATTTTTCAGTTTCTGGAACAATAATATAATATATTATGTAAGCTTTGTGTAAAAGGTTCTTTTACAGAATTTGTTATATTTGAACCACAAAATTGTGATAAAATGTCTCGCCAAAGTAAAAAAAAATTAATTTCTTCCACTAATTACTTATCCATTCACGAAAGACTAACAGCAAATAGAAAAAATGTACTGTCCCATGTTTATAAACATGTCATGCTACGTATTACTTGGATAAAACGCTCATTATCTTCTATGAAGATAGCATTTATATGAAGGACAACCTCATTATTGTTTTCATTCTCATATGGAGAATTTGTCATTATTACATTCCACAAAATGTTGATTAATATTATTTACATTACTAAGTATGTGTCTAAAAGTGAGAAAATGAATTTTAATGAATTTACGATTACAATAATATGAATGCAAATGATTGATTTCTTAAGTGAGAGAAATGATATATGGGTATAAATGACCTGTGTAATATGAAGCTTCGAAGTTTCGGTACTATTTTAAAAGAATCATATCGTAGTTAGATATTAGCAAAACTATGAAATTGTTATATAAAAATAAATATGCATCTGAAAACAATTCAGTTATTTAAAAAAAAAAAAAAAAGGTACCAAAGCCTCGAAAAATACACAAATTAATAATTTTACGACTGAAGTGGGAAAATCATAGTTACAAAAATCTACATAATTGAAGATATATTATATGATGATGAAATAAGCCACCCATTACCTGGTTTTATTTAATATATATATATTTTAAATTTGTGTAACAAACATTGATCCAACCTCAAATATAATATGGATAAGAGATTGATAAATGGCATAAAAAAAGACTATTAATTAATAAAAAGATTATTTTGATAATCTAAAACCTAACAATATGAAAAACCTTACAAATTCATTACTTTTATTTGTCAGTATATTGTAGTTCCTTAATTCATAAATTAGAAAGGTAGGTTGAAATATTAAACACATGTAGAAATTATATATTTTCCTAACCAAGCCCAAAAAGCGTTTATCAAGACTTTGTATGATTCATATTGCCCTTCCAATTCAAAGGACGTTTGTAACAAATCGCTGATATTCAGTAGAGTAAAAAGAGTGAAAAAATTCATACATCCTATACATGGAAAGAAATGATAAAAAAAAAAGTTGTTCCCATTCACATATTTTTCGCTCCTTTTGCTCTACTGAATATTTTGTCCCCTTTTGTTTTGAAGGAGCAGTATGAATCATAGAAAGTCTCAAAGCTGTTTAGGATCCTCTTTCAACACCAAAGAACTGATTTACGCAATCTCCAAACGCAATGGCACATCTGGTAGTAACAATGTATCAGTTTGTATTAATATTTACTGGCAATATGGACAGTGACAAAAGCGGTCACTATAACAATATATAAACAAAAAACTATTAGATAGAATTCAATTCTCCTGTATCTTTAATGCAATGAATGGTTCTTTCCAATAATTCTCAGTAGCAAATACCTTAATAATTTGGATAGATACAATTACTACACTGCCTAATAAATTAAATTTTATAAAAAAGGCAAACAAAGTCTCAAGATATGCATAGTAATTTCATCGTTTCAAGTAATGAAATATTATAACTGTAATACAGCAATCTAACATTTTATTCTCAAACGACCCGGGTTTCACCCTTCGGTATCTTCAGGTATTCCATCGCACGGATGCGCTGTCAGTTCTGTTGCATCCGTGCGATGGAATACCTGAAGATGCCGAAGGGTGAAACCCGGGTCGTTTGTGATAAGACATATGGAATCGTACAAAGTTGCAATAATTCAAATTTAATATTGAAGTTCCATCAAGCACCTTCAGTCGATATCATAAATTTTATTCTCAATTGTTTAGTTTGGGTTTGTTCGATTTGAAATTTACAAAACTCTCTGTAGGTATTGATAAGTTGATACATAAACCATACACTAAAATATGAATGCCAAACTTATCAGAATAGAAATGAAATTGATACATTCTTCGATTGATAACTTATTTTATGAATATACATACAAACCAGAGTATGTTTTTAACTAAAAACTGATATAAATCAAAATACTTAAAAAGACTGGCTTTTGAAGACGATCCAACATGTAAAATTCATAGCACCAGAGATCATTATTTGAAATTTCTGGTGCTAGAATAATATACGAAGGCATTGGATTCATAGAAATCAATCACATGTTGAAACCATAGCAGTATTACAAAATGGAATAAATAATACACATACATTTTTTCATTATTAAAATGGATATTGGACCAGAACCACTATAACTAGTAAAGAATTACACGATTTGGTTGAACAGTTGCCGGTACCTCAGTAAAAATTTTTGAATATCAGGTTTGCAGAACAGATTGTATACTAATAACCAATTTTAAGTAAAAACTGATAATGAGTGGCCTACGAGTGAGTTATTCATTACAATCAAACTACAGATGGAATGAAGATTGCAGGTGCGCTTGATGCTGATAATATGAATGTTGGATTTGAAGATAAGACATACTCGATCGATGGGATTGAAGCGGAGAAGTTTCAGGACCCTGTCTCGTTCCGACCGCCAACCGCCGTCCGACCGCTTCAACACCGCCTGCCCTCATCCAACCATCTAAAAAACACACCCCAACCTTTCCATCTCACTACATGCACCCCAAAGCCAATGCCGTTATTCAGTTTTCTTCAACAAATAACAAAGTCTCATATATGTATAACTCTGATAAAGACCTGCAAGGGATATAAGTTCAACGTTTTCTCGATAATGTTTTATCAAATGGAAAATATTCAAGAGTGCTAATCAATGATGACCGTCAGGGCTTATTAACATGGCAGCTGACATAAAAGCCAATTTAATATGCATGATTTCAAATGACGATGGCTATTCAGAGGATCGTGACATGGGTAGTCATGCAAAAGGGTAATTTTGCAAGGAGATAAATTTTCACAACTAAATTATGAGCGAAATTATGCAAAAATTAATTGGTGAAAACAATTGAAAATAATAAAATATTTATTCATGTATGATTTTTGTGGCCTCATAAAATGTTTATCTGAATTGCAAGGGCTAAATGACTCATTGAGGCTACATGTGTTTTTAATAAAAAAAAAAATGTAATCTTGTATTTATTAAATAACAGCACAAAATATATCAACGATCATCCAAAATTTTGAGGAAATAAAATAATTGACTTGTTTGATATCCAAGGAGACAGCGTGGTATTAAAGTATGTGAAAGATACATTAATTAATATTACTAGCGTTGAAGTGGTCTACGATCAGGAATTGTAGGTACTGATTACTGTATGACATTATCATTTAAAAAAAAATACATTTGAATTTAATTAAAAATATTCTGTAATAATAGTCATAAAATCAAACATTTGAAATAATACAGATGTGTATTTGTGAAGTGTTGATATTTTTATGAGGTGATTCTATAAATTTAACCATACTTCCAGAAGATAGGTATTGCCTTAGAGCCTTCATAAGTTCATTAGAGAGAATTGATTATTGCACTTTCAGAATTTATGAGCAAAATAATAATAGAAAATAAATTTGTATCTGTGTTTAACACATTTACAAAAATGAAATTTAACCTGGCAAACAACCCACCAGTGTGGTGCTTTCTTACTATTTTACTCATTTCTAGTTGTTAAAGGGTTAAGACATTGTTTAATTATTCGTCTTTTTTAAACTTTTTAAGACTTTTTTGTTAATACAAGTTTTTTAGAGAACGTAACATCTGACACATGTATTTTAAGACTGTCATCTAGTTTATATTATTTAAAAAAAATATTTGTCAATAAGAAAAAATAAAAATATCAATAAAATCTTTTCCAAATTTTTATTAATTTTTAATATTCTTTGTTAAATGTACTTTCCAAATAAAAGTTAAAAAAAATATAAAACTATGTCTACAAAATTTGATTCAGAGTGAGCATAGTTTTTAGTTCCAATCATTCCCAGAAGTCTCAAAATCGCATGATATACAAATATACCAATCCACTAGGAGTACAGTTAGTAGAAGTATATAATTATTCTCCAAGAAAATTATATTGATAATAATGATTCGGCAAAAGTTAGAATAAAAGTGCCTAAAATTTTCCATTCTACATAAAAATATATTGCCTTTAACATAGGACTTTGGTGTGCACAATTTTACAGCCTCAAATGCAACATTTAAATTTGTCACAGATACCACCAGATTCCTGAAAAGTAGACTGTCACAGTGAATTCGAAAAACATTGACAATGACTTTGGGTTTCTGAGGAAATGATACACACAAAGTTGTTAGTAACAAAGTTAAAAGAATACAAATCATCTACGTTATTCAAAACTAGCAAATAAAATTTTAATCTTCCTAGATGTATTATTAGATTATTTATTTTTATAACCAATTTATTTTACAAAATTCCATTGTCTAAAAAACTGAAAAAAGCAAGATTGATAGTTTTGACTAATTATCATTACAGATAATATGTAGATTTTTACTAAATGCAATACCCAGATAATATCAATCAAATTTGTTAGTTTATAACAAAAATTCATCGATATTACATTATCCACGATATGGTGAATGAAAAAAATTGGTGCAAAAATAAACACACCACATAAGATGTGAGAAGAAAATACTACCTGCAGAAAATTGAATTACTTACCAACATTGTTGTTTGCAGAGGGCGTGCAGCAGAACACACCCCCGAGGAACATGAGCGATCCGAGTAGGAAGACCAGCAGCATAATCAAAGCGTATCCGTCCAATCCAGCTACTTTGAAAGGAACCGGAGGCGGAGGCAGCGGGGGAGCAACAGGACAAGATGATTCACAATCCAAACAGGCGCAAGCACTTCCGTTCTATAAAATTTTGATATCCCATAATATTTTTGTAAATAAGGTATAGATGGACAGCAAGACTAGAAAGTTTTGAAATTTATTTCAATAATCCTTCCTATGGTAAAATTACAAAACCCTCATATTTCGATTTCAGCTTTCTAACCTTTATGGAATGGACAATTTAGTCAATAGAAGCATGAAAATAGTTTATCAGTTGTTTGGTGGATATTAAAAATAAATTTAATCAACGAATAAGCGACACAAAGAAGCAAATAATATCTTTAAAATGAGATTAAAAATTTTACACAATAGTTTTTGACTGTCTTTTAACAATAAAGCATTATAAAAAAAACTTACGTTCACACTGGCACTGCATGGATAGAATGGAAGTTTAACAGGAACAAACTCCCCTGTGGGAGTATCGGATGCGATATATGTAATTTTAAAAGGAACGTAAGGATTTCCATCAGCGTCTCCCATATACTCAAACCATCTGTGAGGTGTACAACGCGATGCACCCCAACTTCCGCACATCATATCTAAGGCCAGTTGACCTGAGGAAGGCACTTGAACCTGGAAATGCAAATATTATTACCGTAACATACTTCAATAAATTTTTCATTTAAGTGTTCATTAAGTAATGTGAAAATAATGAAAATCTAACCTGTTTACAGGAATCAAACACTCCATTCATATAAGACTCTTGTAAGTACACTTTAATGGATGAAACTACCACACCTATAAACAAAAGATCATACAATGGAAAATTTACATTACAAGAGTACACAATGAATAAAACAAATATGATATATCTATTATGAAAATTATTTATAGACATTCCAAAAAAGTTTCATACAAAAATTACAACTAAAAAAAACACTAATGACCAAATTTAAATAGTAGAAAATCTTCAGTTTCAGGAGCTGTTTTTATCTGTTTGACATTGAAATATTATTTACAATATGAATTTTTATTTCAGCATAACTATTATCTTGTTTCAAAGTAAATTCATTACATAGAGAGAAAAAAATATGATCAGCACCTTTTGTCGTATTTTCAGTCTCTACTACTTCCATAAAATTTGATTGATCAGGAGAACACGTCATAGCGCAAAGATGATGAACAAAATTATCCATGCAAGTTGGGCAGCGACTGAGAAAACTGGCTGCTATTTTCACACTCGTTGTAAACGACTGCATCTGCTTAACACTGCAGCAAGTGCGCACTCCTGATCCTTTGTCCACTACTAATTCTGGACACCACTGTGCCAAAAGTTTCTAAAATACAAAAAATTACAAAATCAACACACAATTTAACATGCTCAAACAAGAACACAATTATATATAAATTTTTGTTTACTTCTTAGTGACTTAATGAACTACTAAAGAACAATTACCCACTGAAAAACAATTTTTTATCATCCAACAAATTAAATAAATAAAGTCCAAAAAACATTATTTCGCCAAAAAATAACTCTCCTTATTGTGCAATTATCAATTGATTCACAGAGATAAATATTTTTTCATAATCCTGTCCTATAAAACTATATGCGCATACTGACATGAGTAAACCAGCCCTTTAAAAACAGTCAAATTCGCGACATCTAGTGATACATTTGACAGGGGAATCTTGGTATGTCAAAACTTACTAAAATATATACTTATACTTAAAACTTTTTAAAACAGTCATCTAATAAGTGTTATCGCCTGTGTAGGTATTGATTTGAAAGATCTAAAAGCTCAATCATTGCATGCGCAACATGAAATACTAACATTCCCCCCTTCTGGAAACGACATTACAGTGGCACCGAGTCTACTTCGAGTAAGATTCACAGGACAGGTTGTCCGGGGATATGGCAAAACATGTTTTGATCTCTATACCTGCACCAAAAAAAAAAACTCCTGTAGGACTAGCAAAGTGTGAGCAAAGCACTAAGTATAAGTGAAACATAGATACATGTGTAAACATAGTCATGTGGCTCTTAACAAAGGGAAAATGTTGGTAATTTTGTCACATGTCACACCAGGGCTAATTGTTAAAATGTTTTAAACCACATCTGAAAATTTCATTTGATTTTATCCAATATTTCTACAGTTATAACACGTTCAGTTTACACTTTCGAAAAATGCCATTTGTTCGAAAATTGCCCAGGCACAGGGCTTGATTTTCCAGAGTTTGACTAAGACTGAAAGTGTTGAATCTTCATAAATCTGTTGAAGGAATTGTAAATAATGACGCAATTTCAAAGATAATTACAACTAGTATATATCCGTTACTACTTTTGATTTTTAAATTCACAAAGGTAAATTTCTAGTAAAATTTGTGTATATATAAACAAAAAATCTATAAAAGTTCTATCTACAGTTGGTTGAATTGTAACATAAATTTATAATCATACAATTAACATTATTTAAAAGTGCCTTTACTCTTGATTAATAATAATTATTTCAGAATTACTAAAAAAAAACAATGACTATTTATTTGGAGCAAAACAAAGATTGGTGTGACAAAATAGCAGGTGCGAGTCTTTTTTACGAATCAAACATTGATAAGATATGAGTCTAAGATTTAATATAGGTGTAAAATATAAGATGTCAATGAATAAGAGCAGGTGTTCATTCAAAATGATTATCGACAATTACTAAGAAAAATTTATCAGTTAACTTCAAATGAATAAAAAACTAATCAAAAAGTAAACAGTACTTAAATATAAAATAAAATACAAAAAATGATGTTGGCTTGGCGCTATAAAAATATTCATTGGAAATAGTTAAAACATGTAAGGGAAATATTCGTAATGCTACAAGAGAAAATAAAATAAAAAAAGTTCACTGAACAAGATGAAAAATAGTATGTAGGAAGATAATTTCTTGAAAATTACTCAAAAATTTTGGTAATATTCGTATGAAGCATAGACGAGTGAATGATTCCATTTTATAAGTTAAGGATATAATTAAAATATTTATACAAAGAATTATCAAAAATAATAAAAAATGTCTTCATAAAATCGCAGTGGTATAAAAATACTGCATTCTGATAAAAATCAGAAAATCTCAAGGAAAAATCGTTAAAAAAATACATAGTAACTAAAATATACAGTTACCGTGACTTGATGTCCGAGAGGCGACATTTTTGTTCATATTTTATATAGTCACATAAATCAATAATAAAAATGAAAAATAAATTTCAAATAAGAATCATAAATTCAACATAGAATAAAAACGTTTACAGTATTGCATTTATCAAGGTTTTTCATAATTGATTTCCGTCATAATCATTCTATAGGTGGTAAATTTATACTTGCATTTCTAAAATTTATGTTAGGAGTACGTAGTGCAAGTTGTTACCAGGGCCAACCAAAACATTGCTAACAAAAAAAACCACGATTTTCATAATACAAAGTGATCCTTTGAATAATGCGAGTCAGAAGTTTCAAATTTTAAACGGCATTAAGTGTCGTCACTTTCAAAGTGGATTTGATACATCAATGTCAAACAAAACAAAGTCAAACGGAATAATCCAGAATAATAAAAACACGTAACAAATAATTCTAAGCAATACTGTAAAATATATTGATTAAATTGGCATTCACTTGGTAGAACTCCATTATAACACGGTGAAAAAATAGCACTATATTTTAGTTCTACAAAATTATTTTTAACAAATATAGTTGATAGCTATTTCTATATATAGAACTATAGTTCTGACGATGGCGTGAGCCGAAATAACTATCAACTATATTTGTTAAAAATAATTTTGTAGAACTAAAATACATTGCTATTTTTTCACCGTGTTAATACTGTAAAATTATAAAAATAGCAAAACTAGAAAACGAATAATGCTATGGAATATCGGAGCGGCGTGAAAGAATTCCATATTTCAAATACAGTGGAACCCCGATCAACCGTCCTCGCAAAATACATTTTCCCGGATGGATCGTTCATTTTTTATAGTCCCGTTAAAAACCTTTAAAAACAGTGTTAAATAATCCCGCATCAACTGTTTCCCGATTTATCGATTTCCTCGATCTATCGGCTAAATATTATGGTCCCGTCTCAAATATTATCCCGATTGACCGATCTTGGTAGATAAATCTTTCTATTTATCTACTTATACTAGTATACTATACTAGTACACTATATCTAGTTTGAGCAGAATAAATTTTATGTTTAATACATAACTTTTCCAAAACTCTCTCATATTTACCAATTTTTGGAAAACCTCATTTTTGGAAATTAAAAGGATTACATTATGTTTTTTTTTTAAGATTTCACTCTTTTATTATTATTTTAAGCTTTCCCGCATTTTTCGTTTTATTTTTAGACTCCTTTGAAAAACGTGAAATCGAGGTTTAACTGTACCCTAAAAACGTATATTTCAGGAAACCATACCATGCTGATTCCTAATTAAAGGATAAAAAATTTACTAAATTAAACAGGTCATATCAACGCGAATATTAAAAAAATTACAGCAGCTGATGACCTGACATCCTTATAAATATTAATCGATAAATTATACAACTCAATCTTTTTGACTTGACTAAAAATTATAACGAAACGAAGCCCGTTTAATTTTTCTACGCAAATTCGTAATAAAACATCAGTATTTTTTGATCCTGTACGAAGTTTACCAACACTGATACGTGTTACAGTCATAAAATTTATAAAAGAAATAATGAATAGTAATAACGAAAATTCTGAATAATTATCACGCGATGAAGTTTTCTTTGCATGCGTCACAGCCTGCCGATCATGTGACGTGTGTGATGTCACATTCCTATCGGTGCATACAGCAACTAATGATCTTATTAATAATCTCTAGTTTTATAAACTGTGAGAAACTTACCATCATAGAGATAACAATTATTATATTTTATAATGATTACATGATGACAATGCCGTATGCGTATATAAATTGTCATTCGACTATTTCGTTGATTTCTTTGTGGATCATACTAATTAAATAAACACAATATACCTAGTATAAATTGTTTCTCGAGTTTAACAATACAAGGAATAGTTTCTCTCAAATAAATAAATTTATTTTAATTTGTGTATGTATCATAGGGTTTATATTATTATTTTAACTATCCACTTAAAACGACAGATACATAAGAGTGAGACATTTTTGACAGTCAGAATAATATATTTATTTCGAAAAAATCGGAAGATATCTGACGTCATGAAACGTTAATGTCTCATAAAAAACATCCGACGTGCATTAAAAATGTAAGACGAAAATAAACTGAAATTAGTGCGGTCGAATTTGAAATAGAATCGTATCCTCATTCATACTTATAAAAATAAAGTAAAAGAAAAAATGATGTCATCACACGTTGTTTTTTTTTTCCTTTATGGTAAATAAATACACCTTTATGGTAAATACACCTAGATTATATCAACTCTATCATAATAATAATTGATCAGTAGAAATATAGAAAGTATATATTCTTCAAATCGCAGCAAATTTTTGGAGCATTTTAGGAAATGTCGATGATTCATGGTACATAACGTGGAAAATTAGGGGTAATCGAACGACCGATGAACATTTAATGCACACCCAATAAACCTTCGACGATAACGTTAGCAAACTGATAAGATCCAGGTTATATGAAATACAATATAGATTATTAATGATCGAGTAGTTGTATTGAATAGATTCAAATTTTTCTGGTTTTCCGGAATCGGCATTAAAGTCACCAGAAATGACGGATATAATAAGAACAACGCAATTGTGAATAGTAATAAAAATAACTATAAAACTTTCAAGATTATTGGGTAAGCACGAGAATTCAATATAATTTAATAGAAAATAGCAGTCTTCGGTTCTGGTAGAATCCGATCATTTTCTTCCACTTTTTTGTATAATTCTGAATTATTTGGCATCGAGTGAATATTATATTTTAAAAATAAAAACATATTTCTTAGTGTGTTTTTATTATTTATAATATGTTTTCCACCATGAATTGACAGTTAACACCTTAAATTGAGTATATATCAGGTAAGAAAAAGTATATTTGACTACAATTGTCACAAATTATTGGGACGGATGAATGCAATTTTTAAAAATATTTAACCCGTTGGCTGCCAAGAGCCGATTTAATCGGCTTTTGCAATATATCTTGGATAGCCAGAGCCGACGGCTCTGCATCGTAAAAGAATAAAAGAAAGAGTTATATTTTAAACGCTTTGTTGAAGTCTGCGCTACCTATTGTCAGTACTATACATTACAGTACATTACTAGTATCCGTTTCACTCTCGTGATTCATTTTGAAGGATTAGAATTTTTATGATCAAGATTTTCTATTGTAAATGAACGCAACGTTTTTCTAAAATTATATATTCTATTTCTATAGATATGCGTTTTCTTATTTTATTTCCGTTGTTATCCAAGGCTTGAATAATAGTTTGTAAGGTTAAGATTTTAAAGTAAGCTAATGTTATATGTAAAGTAAAAAAAAATATATTTTATATTTTCGATGGTTTCGGGGGTAACTTTGTGGAAGTTCATTTCCATATAAAATTTAAAATAACTTTGATTATTCCACGTATTGTGCTACTAACTGTGACTAATCGTGGAATAATCAAAGTTATTTTAAATTTTATATTATATATTTTATACTTGAAAATGCCAAAGATTGACTATACCACAAAACTGTCGAACAAAACATTAAACTGTCAAACTAAAAAACAACAGACGAGTTATTGCAGGTGCAGTGCATATTATTTGGAACGCAAATCTTTGGATGCCACGACTTTTTGGCCGAATGTCCCAGAAATGCCACGATTATGATATAAAGATTAACAAATTATAATGTGTTCTATAGTTTTTAAACAGTGTGTACCATTGTTTTGACAAAAATTTGCGTTCCAAATAATATGCACTGCACCAGATGCAATTAGTCTTCTGTTGTTTTGCTTTCTGGTGCTTTGATACGACCCCGACAGAGAAGTCAAATACTCATTAGTGAGAGTGATAGTTCTGAAGAAGAACATTTTGATACGATAACACATGATTTCGAGGAAGATTTTTCTGAAGTATTTTTAGATCATGATGCTTGCAACCAAGATTCTTTTGGGTTCATGGAAATATATATATTTAAAAAAATGTTATGAACCCCTGGAGCAATATGCAATGACACACCGTTTTGCCGAATATTTCTTCCCCATCGCGACGTTCGAGCTCGAGTTATTATTATTAGCAAAACGCTGTAATAATAATGACAATAGGTAGCGCAGACTTCAACAGGGCGTTTAAAATATGACTCATTCTTTTATTCTTTTACGATGCAGTCGTCGGCTCTGGCTATCCACGATATATTGCAAAAGCCGATTAAATCGGCTCTTGGCAGCCAAAGGGTTAATATTTATATACACAATTGTATCTTTTAGACATTCTATTTCTTGAAAAACAGTCGCCACCATATATTACATACATACAGTTGCAATGGAATTGTTTATGTCTTCTTCAGATTTTTTTCTAATTATACTCAAAAATTGATTGACATAGAATATGACTTCGGTGTTTTTTTTTTGAGGTTTTATATATATACCAACACAAAGTTTGGGTATATGTTACACTTCCATCCATGCCTAAAAAAATATACTTTTATCTGTTTATCCGCAAAAAAAAACTGTTTTTTCACGTGCCACTTTATTTCCGTATATGCAACCACCTTACTCTAGGAAGTCAAACAAAAAAACACAATAGATTTAACCGAGAAATCAAAATCAATTAATTGCATCCTCAGCGAGAATGGTATAAAATTAACCATTTAAATTAATTAATTTAATTAGCATTGCAAAAAAGCATAATTATTTATAAAATAGCACAATCATAATTATATGGATGTTTTTCACGGAAAATATGATATTTCTGGTTGAAATGACAACCGTATTTACAGCTATCAGATCATAATAAACATTATTATTGATCACAGTATTAAATATGAGAAACCTTCAGTAAACGTGCGCGATTCGCAACACGTCAATTGAAAATAGGCCAAGAGGAAAAATTTTGCAGGCCATATTCAAATATTTTATAGCCATGCTAAAATGATGAACGTCAAGCATTATTTGTCAATTTTAAACTATGTTTAAAATGATTTGATGTATTTTATGACTAAGATTACTGCGAACACTAGTATAACCGGAAACCTTCAAACAAAAAAGGTAATTTTTTAGTACTTATTTCCACAATATATTTTTTGATAAGGACCGGTTTCGCTCATCGCGAGCATTATCAACTGATACAATACAATTTACAGGTACAGGTAGCATCATGTTCACTATTGCGGGGGGCCGAGGACACGTTTAGTGCCCTCCTTACCCTTTCGTCTGTGGTATGTTGTGGTTAAAAAAAAAATCGCTCAGATCAACTCGAACGGTCCGGGTCAGACGAGCGAAGCTGGAAGATGAATGTCTCAGTCGTGCGTTGGAGAGGTCTTGGTGTGTGAGTGCGATGTAACGTCTACTAGTTTTCGCCTCCTGCTGTCCGGAGCCGTAGGCGGTCACCAGACAGGTGATTAGGGTGGGCTAGGTGGTCTTTGAGGTGGATAGGAGAGGGTCTAAGGCGGTTTCAGTTTTAAGACATGACGGGGTCTTTCGTAATCAGTTGGGGCGTCAATGTCAAACGCTTCTAAGCATGATTTGATTGTCGGATTTGTATGATTTACAAACAAGTCTATTTATACAAAACAAAAAATTAACTTGAGTCAAAGGTAGCAGGTGTACAAAACCATGGGTTCAAGAACTAGGAAACAATTTACATAAAATCATACAGTATTGATACAAATAAAGTAAATTAGTATAAAAATTAAATGTTCACAATCACTTAATAAGAATTACAAATACAATTATGGTAAATCAATAATCCATTAGGAGCTCTGAACTATCAATAGGGAAGTAAGTAGTGGGAAAAAAAATTATGACGAAAATAACCCACACTTAATACTTAATGGAACAAAATAAATTAATATATGAGAATTTTAATAATAGTCAATTAAAGATGAATCGATGAGATGGGAAGATACCATAGTAGAGAAGAAAATATCTTTTGCGGAACGGGTTGTTAATACAACTTCAGTCAATTTTGATCCTAATGAAATGAGCCTATTAAATAAAGGTTTTAAATATTGCCCTAATGTTAAAGTAATTTCAAAAGATTTAGAAAATCTTGCGATCGATGCTGATCTGGCTATAAGATCGAATATGGCCATTAAATATGAATGCTCAACTATTCTAAAAAAGGAAATATTGTCAATACTAATAAATTTGAAACGCGTATCGTAAATTCTATCAAAACAAAATTAAATTCTAATAACTTAATAATTTCAAAATCCGATAAAGGTAACACTACTGTTATCGTGGATAGAGGTGTTTACGATGAAAAAATGGAGGATGTCTTGTCGGGTCCAGCGTTTATTCAATTAAAACGTGATCCAACTGCATCTAGTTCTGAATCCGTAAGTAAGTTATTGATGAAGCAAATATGTGTTTTCCTACAGAGCCTTTTAAAAAAAGACACAAACAAATGAACGCACAGTGCCCTAGACTGTATGGGTTACCAAAAATCCATAAACAAAGTATGCACTCAAGGCCAGTAGTTTCCTTTAATGCTGCACCGTCGTATAAATTAGCAGGGATTGCTAATTCCTTGTTCAAACATAAGTTGGGATTCACCCCCAAATTCGGGATTAAAAACTCAATTCAATAAGTAGAAAAAATTACAGATTCATCAGTACCTTTGAATGCGAAGCTAGTTTCATTTGATGTAGTGAGCCTATTTACTAGTGTGCCTATATCTGACCTAAAGTCAGCGATTGTTGATTTCATAGATATGAAAAATCTTAATCCCCGGTTGGCTACAGATGTAAAATCAATCATTAACTGTTGCATAGATCAAAATTATTTTTAATTTAAAGATAAATTTTATAAACAGTTGGATGGTTTGGCAATGGGTAGTCCATTGTCACCAATTTTAGCTGATTTTTTCATGAATTTGATTGAATCGAAAATTACAAAATAAGATCTTTTTAAAAATATAATCTATTGATATAGATATTTAGATGACATTTTAGTACTTTGGGGAGGTACCGAAAGGCAACTGTATACCTTTTTGAATAATATGAATAAGATTCATAGTTCAGTTCAATTCACAATGGAATTGGGTATGAATAAAATAAACTTTTAAGATTAAACCATTGAACTAATTAATAATCGTTATAGTTTCAGTATTTACAGAAAAGAGACTTTTAGTGACAATATGATGAGTAGCTCGTCTAGACACCACATTTCACATAAGTTGTCAACTTTTCATTCTTTTATTCATCGCTTGTTGACAATTCCTATGACAGAATCAAATTTCAATTTAGAATTAAACACCATTAAACAGATCGCACTTAACAATGGATATGATGCAAAGTTGATTGATCGACTTGTCTTTAAAAAAACTAAAAAATTAGCTTTATTAAATGTAACCTCGAACTTGATGATTGATGTTCCCTCCGTTGAAAAACGTTGGGTAAAACTAAGTTATTGAGGCAGAGTTTCTGAAAACATACCCAAGAAGATAGACAAAAAAACATTTTAATGTAAATTTTTATAACAATCATAATCTTAGTCGAATCTTAGTTAACACTAAAGACAAAATTAATATTTTAAGCCAAAGTGGTATTTATCTTCTAAAATGTGATTCCTGTGAGGCTAGGTATATTGGTCAAACAGGAAGATCGTTTCATACTAGATTTAAGGAACATTTAGCTTGTGCCAAAAACCTTATAAATGAACATTGTAAATGAAATATAATATATTTATAATATTTCTAACCTTATAAATGAAAAAACTACTTTTTCGTCGTCACCATTGTTATAACTCATTAAATTAGATTAATAAATATATATTTCATATAAATATAATTTTTTTTTTTTGAAAAATGATATTGCCTCCTTTTACTTTATTTTTTTACAGAAAATATTGGAACGCCCCTGACTGACCATATCTTCCCATCACATCGATTCATCTTTGATTGACTATCATTAAAATTCTCATAAATAAATTTATTTTGTTCCATTAAGTAGTAAGTGTGGGTGATTTTCGTCATAAAAAAAATTCCCACTCCTTACTTCCCTATTGATTGTTCAGAGCTCCTAATGGATTATTGATTTACCATAATTGTATTTAAAATTCTTAATAAGTGATTGTGAACATTTAATTTTTATACTACTTTACTTTATTTGTATCAATACTGTATGATTTTATGTAAATTGTTTCCTAGTTCTTGAACCCATGGTTTTGTACACCTGCTACCTTTGACTCAAGTTATTTTTTTGTTTTGTATAAATAGACTTGTTTGTAAATTGTATTCTATCAGATGATAATGCTCGCGATGAGCGAAACCGGTCCTGATCAAAAAATATATTGTGGAAATAAGTACTAAAAATGTGTTTTTATTATTTAAAATACCATGCCTTTCCATCAAGAAGTGACAGTTAAAACCTTAAAAGTAAAAAAAAAAAAGGTAATAATGCCGATATTACCGCTGGTTTATACTAATACATTGGGCCAATATGAATTAAAAGTAAACACTTCGACATATCGAGTTGACTGCAGATAAAAAAAGATTTCCTACGTACAATTATGTAATTGAAAGGTCATTCATAAAATTGATCTTAATTCGAGCCGAGTCGCAGACGCTGCCTTATAAATCTAAATTTTAAATTGACGACGGTTCATGTGCAGCAAAAAATGTTCAATGTTTCACACAATGAGTGACTTTCATTCAATCAGATCATTTCCAAAAGTTTTCAGAAAAATAAATTTGTCGAACCTGAAAAATACTTCAATTCGATTTCAACATGTTTTAGATTGCAAGATTTTTTGACATTGAGACCACTGGGTGTATAAATTATACTATTTAAATCGTGACGTAAGACATGATCAAAAGAAGCAATCTAGTATAAAACCATATTAGTCGTTCATAACGAAAGTTATTTTCTCCTGATATCTCTCTAGGCAAATAATATTTTTAAACACTATATAAATTAGCCAATAGATGAGTTTAAATAATTAGTTAACATATAGTGAAGTAATTGTAATATAACAAGCAAGGAAAGTTAGTTAACCAATTGCTATCGACAGACATATTATATGAAATTGATCATAGGTATTGAGCTAATTTGTTTTTTAAATAATATTTTTAAAAAATCATAAAATATTTGACAGTTTAAAAAAACCGCTTTCAGTTTGATAATTATTATATGATTGTTCGCTTAACGGAATCGGGCTGCCTTGAGGCGTTACGAATTGGCCACAGTGATATAATAAGAAGCTATTGTCCATGAATGAGTTACATTACAATTATAACGATTAGCTTTTAAATTGATTCTTATAAATACAGCTATGGACATATACTTGTTAGACTTTTATTCAAGTTTCCATTCGCATAAATTGGTTCCACAAAAAAGTAAAAATTAGCCAATTAGATAGCCAATGATACGGCGACCCCTATAGCGTAGAGATTGGGGATAACGCTACAGGGATACAACGTTAAAATGGACTAGGCATCCATACACAATTTGAGGTTAGATTCATTCAGTGAATTTTATTCTTATATGAATATTCTTTTGTGAATTGCCCAATTACAATGACTGAACAATATTTTTCAATGGATGTATATCAAATGATTATTTTTTATGTAAAATATTTGTGCGTTTATTTCGTGTTTTTTGGGGAGACCGCTAAACGGGGGACTGCCGGATACGCTATATGAAACATTTTTATAGGAAGGAACGCCATAGGAGGGTTTCTGTACATATAAGGTTGATACACGAAATACAATTCGTTTTTAATTTTGACTGATTTATCTACAATTGTGCAAAACATGATTGATAATGTATTACCCTATACCAATGCATAAAATCTTATCAATAAATTACAATGAATGCGAGAAATATAACATATAAATCATTAGATATTAACTATTTATTGTTTGAATCAAATTGGATTTATTATCTTGATTAGTAGAAAAGTGTTTATTGATTTATTTGACAGTCAGTGACAAAAAATAAAATGTTCTTAAACCCGTGTAAAAATATATCCGAACATTGTTGCCGTAGCTATCGCGCAATTTGATGAGAGAAGTAAACAAATCGATACTACTCACTTGAAAGAAACGTTTTCCGTGAAGCGATTTGAGCGAAATAATCTCCACTGGAAAAGCAATTTAAACAATAGTGTGCGAGTATAATATAATTCACCCTATAAACATAAAACACCACGCTTGTCATTATCCTTGTGCCATATTCTCAAAAAGAAAATTATACGAAAGGCGGCATAGTTTTTACAGTTCGGCGTAATAAGCAGTTTTAAAGGACGCCACACAATCTCAAAACGAATAATAATACATTCACACCCGTTGTGTACATAGCTGGATCATCCACAAATAAAAATAGTACTGTATATTTCACAAATTAAATTCATTTTATTTTTTGCAAAAGCATCGCTGCGAACCAGCAGACAATTTTAGTAACGAAACGGGATTTTTAATGTTTCTTTATCTGTTGGGGTTTTCCTCTTCCTTTAATTTGCACAGTGTATATATTGGCATGATAATAAAATAGTAATAAGCGCAATACAACTATAAGTGATAAAATGTATTGAAATTAATTATTACACATAAGTATAGTACATTCACATATCTGGTATATATATATATATGTATACCAGGACTGTGGAGTGGTTTATGTGCATTATAATAAATATCAACACACCAATCCGACAAATTATCCATTAAAATATTTTTGAAAAACATCTAATTTAAAAAATAGTCGGAGCCGCTCGTTATTCACGACTCTTGCCTAAAAAAACCGCAATTCCACGACCATATATAAATAGATTCCTTATATTGATTGAATTGGCAGTTACTTGAAAAATGACAATGTATTTAGTTCTAAAAATCTTATATATTATAGTTGATAACTATTTTCGCTTACACATTTTTCTGAGGGCGTAAGCCGAAATAGCTTCAACTATATATCTTGTCGATTTTGTAGAATTGGTTTTATACAAGAAGTTATTTTTTTTTAATGTAAAAAATAGCTTCAATTACAATCAAGGCTGTGGAGTAGTTAAAAAAAACACCGCAATTCCACGACTCCGACTCCACAATCCTGATTACAATAATATGAATCTTGGGACAAAAATATTCAAAAAAATAAGTTGCAATACTTTTTACGATTTTCATAGTAATTTATCATGTACTTGCTAACCAAAATGTTTTTCAAGACTGCCAATCTTGAAAAAAATAGTAAAAATATAATAGTAGTAGCAATTGACAGCTGTCGAAAATGATAACATTAGATGTGTGCAGGGATCACATTTCTGTCCTATATATTATACGCGGTTTAGCTTGGTTACAGACTACCGACGCCTACATATTCAGGTACCAGCTAAAAAATATTAAATTGTTAAATTTACTTTTGATTTCATATTTGTATATGGACAGTACTTTGACTACGGGTCACGTAATGAAAGGTATGTAAGTGGCATGGAGCTGTCGCGTCATCTGCGTGGTGGCAGGCGCAACCTGTGGAGGCAACCTTGGCGCGCCTGTAAAGGAAAATCAATACCCCACCCTTCGCCGTTTCGACCCGACAGACGACCGAGCTGGAAAACAACACGCCACACTTAATTCGATTGGTGCCGGCCGGCAAACTTCCAATGACATTACCCCTCTGATAGACACAATTATTGTAGTTATCTATATATACCCTCAATATGTGAGGCTGAGATTATGTAATATTGCGGAAAGGAGTGGCGAATAAGCCGAAAGCCATCCGTGTCGGACGACAGTAAAAAGAAAGTAGCCTAGACGTTTTATAAAAGTGAGAAGACTGACTGACTAGCACTGTGAAGATGGCGTGTTTTTTGTTGAATATATAGGGATTTATCAAAAATAAAGCTATATGGAATTGTAAATAGTGACATGTAGTGAAGAGTCTCCTGTGGCCTCATTTTGGAGACAAACTATACGATGTCTGAATTTTCACGATTCCACGGGAAAACAAAATATTTTTAGTCGAACCGTTTCAAAGAATAAAATTAAGGGATAATAATTTCAGTAAAATAAAGGATATGCATAATTTATTGATTGAATTGGCATTCACTTGGTAGAACTTCATTATAACACAGTGAAAAAATAGCAATGTATTTTAGTTCTACAAAATTATTTTTAACAAATATAGTTGATAGCTATTTCGGCTCACGCCATCATCAGAACTATCTTCTCAGATTTCAGTCTTCTCAGTCAGATTCTTCTCAGAGTTCTGACGATGGCGTGAGCCGAAATAGCTATCAACTATAATTATTAAAAATAATTTTGTAGAACTAAAATACATTGCTAGTTTTTCAACGTGTGATATGCATAATATATTTTTTTTAAACATAAGTAATTAAATAAATAAGATTAACGAGTAAACATTTGTTTTATTCTAGCATACCTTTAATTAATTTTCTGACTACTAACGTCTCACATGCTGAAACGGCTGATTTCAGTTTGTGATGTTCAGAAACTCAAGAAAGAAAATAAGAAATATAAGGTATACAACAATGCCAAAACTTCCGTCCTTGATTTGTTCCGATAATTTCTGTGTGCTAAGTTGGCACAAATATTATTGCATTATTTTTTGAAATATTTAGTGTTCGCATATTTTTATATGGCTCAGCAGGGAACGGGTAAAAAAAACCAATTAATGGATTCAAGAGACTCTGTCGAAATCTTCTTTCGGGAGAATAAAATAATTTCAGACATTTGATGTTTAGGGAAGGATATTTAGTTTAAACTTTAACATAGCAGGTTAGTTATCTATGGCTTCACTCTTCCAGCGATAATAGTTGTTTTAACTTCTACAGTTCCATGAGCATTGAAACATGCACATTCATTTCGTTGCTAAACAAGCACCCTGTCTCTCATTTTGTGTTCGCGTTTTGTAACAGTTGCAATATTTGTGACAAAAAAGAATTCGAGAAATATATGTTTATGATAAGTTTTCATTTTAATTGTATATGTATGATAAAACTAGGTAGCTCGTGTTACTCTTTGTGAGAACTAACGGACCCCAAGTGGTCCACCGATCTCGTTCGCGGAAAACAGACATTTATGTATGTAGCAGCGCGGCATGCTCATTTATCAGTCATTTAAACTTATTATGAAATGTTTTATGTCTGGACGAACGTGTTTCGGGTATCTTCGTGAATTGTACTAATAATTTTATAACTCCCATAAATACGACAAACAATCTGGATATTCATTCAGAAGCCAATATTATAGATACGATAGTTCTTTGTGTAAAATTAGATTTACTATCCGATTTGGTTTGCCTTCTGTTTAGTTTTTATGAAATGTTGGTCACTTAATTATCAAATATATCTGGCATACGTCGTCTTCAATGGCAGCGGTGAGTCTGAATCGAATATGCTGTTCGAATATTCAAACAATGACGCACCATTCTCCCAAAACAGCGATAAAAACTTGGTCAAGAATCAGGTGACAGTTTGATACGTCACAAAGTACGTATATATACTTATAACTGGTGACTATAACAGTTGTGAGAAATAAGCATTCTAATACTTGTAATAGAACATGAGAATAATGCTCAGCTTATAAAGATAATGGAAAAGAATCGAACATAAATAAGATAAAGACTCAACATTCTACTGGTAGCACAATCAAACAAATACCCTTACACAGGACACCAGACATGGTGATGAGTGGAAAGAAACACACTTGCATACGTTTAGTTGCTCCTTTACGATGCACACTGATAGTACCTTAATCATAAAATCGTCAAAATGGGAATTCGATAATAAAATTTGAAATCGGTTTCTTTGGGTTGGTCACATGAGGCGTCAGCAGCAAGGTCTCTCCGGCTGATCAATACATTGCATAGAGGTAGCAACAATTCAGCAACAAGTCGTGTATTATGTTTAATATATTTTTTCTTATTTGACGTTTTGTATACGGTAAATAATATTATTCATACAATAAAACTAGAAATATGTTTTTTTTCAGATTTTTTTATCTATGAGTTATCAATATTATATTTCTTTTGAAATACTCAACATGAATAACAAAAAATAATTGAGGGTCTTAATTGCAACCGGTAATACTGCAGAAACTCGGCACTACAATTACAATCCTTGAAATGTATCCAAGTAGTAACCTAACTCTTCACAACAGAATGCATCAGAAAAACTCATACAAAGCTTTCATTTCATCACAAGACAAGTGACGGAAGTAACATGCATACGTCAGATAGAAGGGCTTATCGACGATGCTAAATCATATACTAAGTATATAATTTATTATAATAGGAGTAGAATCCGGCCCAAAAAAAAACTAGGTTATTACTAGTCTCCTTCATAATAAGATCGTCTGTCATGATTAACAATCATCTCTACTAACCTCGCGTACACAAATAATTTAGCATTTTTATACATAGAATCTGTCATATCGACACGTGTTTTCACAATACTAAAATATTATCAGAAAAAAGTTTCCTGGTCGTAAAAAATTATCAAGTCAAATAAAAACTACTGACAAAAAAATATATATTTCGTCAGACACATAATAGTATGGGTAAGACATGCGAGCGGCTACGCTGTCCTCGAATCATATGTTAGTTGGTTAACTTCCATATAAGTACCGATGCCTATATTTTATAATCAATTAAGACATCGCCAACCTGTGCAGAGGTAGTTACAAAATAAAATCTAAGCCAGCAGGAAGACGTGTTTTTATTTCATTTCAATCATTTGAATATTCGTTTCTCTATGCATTTTTTAAGATGAAAACTTAACTTGCTAGAGTAACATAAAACTTTCTATACAGTGTGTGTTACACAGCCAAGAGCTTTATAAATAATCACGTGTATACATTTATCCAATAAAATATACTCGTGTTAGCACTTGCCTTACTAGCCTGAGAACCAAATCTACGAAACTTCATAATAAGGTTTTAAAAAGGCAACGCTGTATCATCATAAATAAATTAAGCTTCATTTAATAGAAGAAAAACTTTCGTGACTAATCTGTACAGAGTTGATAAACAAATAAAATTTCCACACACGCATACAATACATCGAAAACTACACATTTCCATTTTTCGTAAACAAAACGCACAAATAGAAATCCGATCGATGACCGCAGTTGTTATTTTACTCCGTAAGCCGCCTTCATTTATATTACTAAATTATGCTGACTTATGTGGCAAGATTATGCATCCCTAATAGAAAATATTGAAGATATTAAAGTACAACCTTCATCATTCTCGCATTTATCTTTTTCCTGCATGTATATTTTTTTTTTCGAATACTTTAAAATCTTCGAGTCGGGCATCCAATGTACATATATTTTAAGCTATAAACTAAAGAATGTCATTGAACAGCTGTCAGTTCTGGAGTGGTGTGAAATTTATTTAGTCCATCCGGCCAATATAAATTCTATTTTGAAATCGTATGAAAATCGATAAAGATGCATGTTAATTCAATTCAAATGAATAATGAATGGTTTGCAGGCAGGCTTTATAAGTCTGACATAAGTACATAAATTTGAGAAGGGAAAAGTAAAATACAATACTACTATTTCGTGTGCAATGTTCATATTATTCTAGGAAAAACAAGTAAAATAATACCATGTGTAATTCTAAATTGTTCATATAGGAATATTGACTGACAAAATAAATGCGTAGATAAATGTTCAATTTATTGTTAGCTATTTCCTGAGGCCTCCAAGCATAAAGATAACACGTATGACGCGTCAACCGCGATTTGTCATGTTTCATTTATGTTGGCAGCGACATGTTTTTTTATTACTAATAGTTTAAACTTAATTATACAATATTGTGATTTTTTTATTTTTATAGAATAACAACACTTTTTTAACACTATTTCCACATTATATTGTGGAATGGTGCTAATATATTGCATTATTATTATTTAAAGTATATTTTTCCACCAAGAAGTGATTTTGTTGAATCATACATGTTAATTCACATCCTACGATGCATTGAAATTCTGTTTCATACATGAGTTTCTTTCATATGCATGTTACATTTTGAAACCGCTTAAGGATTATCTAAATATTCACATTAACTAATTCACAGTGTATAAACGGTTTTTAATATGACAAATTTTACATATACATCTGATTTTAAACTAATAATAAATTTCACTATCTTAGCATAAATTATCATCGATTAAGCATGTATATAAAAATGCTCAAAATATGAGTCATAAATAATAAGTTGCTACAAAAAACAAATACATAATTATAATGTAGGCGGTACTCTTGAAATTTTTTTTTCAAAAAAACTAAAACAAATTGATTTCCTCGGCAGAAAATTGAATCACTAGTGGTTAAATGATACACGAACCACTGGACTGTCAGTCACAGTCAGGACAGAATACCGTCAATTTATTAATCTCAGCATTATGACGTCAATATAGATATACCTTCACATTACAAGTGATTGAACAATAATCATGCAATGTTAAATATTTACTTACTTCATAACAATTAAATATCTGTCAACAATCGAATTTCGTTGTAATTTGTAGTTTAAAATATTAAATAAATTATTTTACAAAAAACAGAAAGCTGAGTGACAAAGGGATTTTTTTAATCCCACACTTAAATTCCAGCAATTACTAATAAACATGACGGAAAACATGTCATGTTATTTATCGCTATCGGCATTTAAAAAAAACTTTACCACTTGTAATCATTTAATTTAAAAATACAAGCAAGAAGCACACATTGAGAGTTCTGTGTTCACCTATTCGCTTTGAGTATAATCATGAATAGAATAAATCGGGTATAATAATGAATAGTATAAATCGGGTTACAAGAGTGCGAGGACGTGGAGGTTGACATAAAAAAAATTGCGTTCCGAGTTTCGCTTTCTGAAATGTTAACTCTTTTAGAGTGGCACGTTATGGACTTTGATGTCCTGTCCTAGATGCAACTCGGAGGCCCTATTTTTCGAATAACAAAATATATGATATAACACATTCGGCATTGATGTAGCATAATTTTTCTATGATGTAAACAACACCGGGTAAACGACGGAAATGGGTGTATTATTAATATTGCATATATTTGGTAGTAGCAATAATTTATTAAATATCAACATAATCACATCTCTGTGCATAATTACGCATTTTGCTAGGACAAAAAACAACGGAGCACGATCGTGAGTGTAGTCAATCATAATAGGCAATTTGTGAAAAATTATAAATTAGACACTTTTCATAATAGATGATTATTAAAAACTACGTCAAATTTTAAATCGACTCCGTAAATGAAATAAATTTATAATATTATTAGAAAAATGACGTCTTTACGGTAAGGCTTGTTTACATCGGCAATCGGAACAGTGTCAGTACATTTGCATGTATCTTATATTCATAAAAATCTACTTAGCACAATGTTTTCAGCTAAACAAAAATATGATTTAAGAAGATAATCTTTTTTTACCGAGTAGTTATGAATCTGGATAAAACATATTACTGCCAAGTTGAACTGATTGTCTGCGTGTACCCGATTTAATTTGCCACAAGGTAGTCAAGAACAGTACTAGGCAACTAATAATTAATGAACTACGTACATATACATACAAATATTTGCAATGTTAGATTTATAGAACGAGGCTTGTTTATATTAGCTTTTCTTGCAAAATAAATTAAATCCTAGTGCCGCTGGAGGTAGCTGCATAATTGACCACTACGATTGTAGTAATATTTTTAAACACTTCACATCCCGCAATTCGAAATTGTATTATTTCTCAACAGGCTGCGATATTTCCGAGTTAAATAAAATCTAAGCCGATGTGACCGAATTATAAGAGGTTAATATTAATGGTATAGATTCTGTAAGATTAAAATATAATAATTGTAATATTAAAAAAAGATTAAATCTGTGTATAGGGACTGAATAAATAAAGAATCGAAATAATTATTTCACTTCTATTTGAAATTGTAGGTATTATTTGGTTATACTAAAGATACCACTTAAAAAAGCATTAAACAAAATTATTGTAGTCTATTACAATTAAACACTACATCCATAACATAATAATTTTGTTTTGTTTAACACACTCGCGGCTGAATAAATATGGCCAAGGTAGGCAGAGACGCGGAGTTCATTCGATAAAAATTTATAAAACTGCGTGGTGTTTTAAAAAGATCATACCATGTATTCCATTTGAAAATTATTTGTTGTAAAAAATGTGAAATTCTTGGTCTATCCCTCTATACTACACTATTGTCAGGAAAACACATAGAGAATCAATTTACTGAGTATATTACATATTGCATTGCCAACCACATGAGTATTTAATTGTTGCATAGCATCTTAGCAATTACTGCCTAAAATAGAATATAAAAAAACTTGTAAAAAGTTATGGCCGATTAATGTCAGCTAGATCGAATGACATGCAATCCGCTTTCTCCGCCGCTACACAAAAATACAGTAGATGCTGATCCTAGGTCCTCCGTGTGTTAACGAATTAACACACAACCGAGTTAGCAGACTTCACTGTTCCATCATCGAATTACGTACGATCATCAATACATCGATTTATGACACAAAAAATTCTTTACTAAGTTTTAATGTGTGAACTAATTATCAATCCTCATCTATCAGAGACTTAATTCTAGTAAAATGCAATAAGTAGTGAAAATTTACATTAAGAAAAAAAAATAATGTATTTAATCACACGAATCATATTGTTAATAGCCATTTCGGCATCACGCCATATGCATGGGGCCATGCCTATCAACAATATGGCATACCTCTCGTAGAACTAAAATAGTGAATAAACCACCAATTAAATGCAATTTTAATCAAAATGTTTTTAATTATCATAAGCCATTATGCAGCTGAAAAAATACGCAATACAATGCAATATAATGTGATTTTATTACACATCGTTACATCATTACGACGCACTTTTATGAAGTGTGTTAAATAACTGTTAGAATATGATGAAATAGAAATATATAAACTTCAAACGATATATCAATAAATGCAGTTATTTTAATTTTAAAAAATCTAAATATCTGAAAACTGTAAAACAGTCTTACAACAATCTACTTCGCTTTCTCGATAATGTTTCATTTATGAGGACTATGATGGTTTCCCCGAGATATTTTATTAAATACGCTGCGTTTTCATTTCTTAATCACATAATTGTCATAACGGAATGAAAATTTACCGCTGTTATGGTAGGATAAAACATATTATATCACACCTAGTGAAGAAATCACTACGGTATACTAAACACATTTCCTACTGGGATTCGATTCCACATAATGCATGAAATAAAAATTATTAAATCATGAAATGAGTAATGATACTGAGAAGCTAATGACGTATTTGTACCGGATGCGATAGTGTTTATACATACTGAATTATTTTGGAATTGAGCCAATAATGCATGTTTACAAACAATATAATGATATGGCGTTCGTTTTTTAAGTAAAATGTAATTTCTTTTCTGGTGTAATTTTCTATGTACTTCACCTTACGAAAGTTCCGTTAAGCGGCCAGTACAGGTCACTAAAAATTTACGTATATGCCAAGCTGTCTATAGGACAGGCTGCATATATTTATTAATTTAAATATTATGGTCAGTTTGAAGAAAAATAATCTATGATTATGTACTATTTACTAAAATCATACAAACACAATTTTCCGGGCATTTTTAATTTATTTAGGAAAACATAAATTTACATACTACAGCTGTATATTAATTTCTAATTTTATGATATTTGACCAATGAAATGTAATTTCGATTATGGAAGAAAGATATGAACATGTTTTTGACAACGACGTTTATGCTTTTCCAAGTAGTGAATACGGGATGTTTGCAACTGTTACTACTTTTGAATTTATTTTCATGAATAAAAAATGAGAGAATTTTATCCTAAGTAATATATTTGGAGAGCCCTAGGCATTTGTCTGGTCATTGAAAGCGCTGTTGTATAAAGCCTGTGAAGCACATTTATATTACAAATAAAGAATTCTACAGAGATGGCTTACTTTCATTTATATTTTACGGTCAATTTTTAAAATTTCTGCAATCAAAATATTATCTGACCAATATAATTAGACTCCTAGCAGTCTCGACCAATATTTTGTCCCAGACAAGGAGTGAGAATGTCCACTTCCATTCCGACAATCTACCCACATTATTCCTATATCATATGCATTCTGAATATTTAATTTTTTCAGTGCCAAACCAAAAGTATGTCAAGATAGTAATATCGACCTTCATTATTTTTCGCTAAGCTTCAAGCCGAAATTCTCAGATATCGCATTATACTTGTTATTAAAAACAAGTCGGCATTAAAATTTTAACAGTAAAACACAAAAACACAGTTTTCAACGCACATGCAGAAATAATGGTACGAGCAAATTACCGTATATCAAAAGAATTATTTCAGTGTGTTGAAAAAGATTTTGAAGGAAGTAAACTACGCTTACAAAATGCTACATAAGATGGATTTCATAAAATGAAAGATCGTATAACAGTGTTGAGCTGGTAATGTCAATTACTTTACTCCATTAAGATATGAAAAATATGATTTTTTCATTCATCTTAGGATGTAGCGCACCCAAAATAAAAATCAGTGATTACACCAACAATATAACGGTGAAAGCCGAAATCGACAGTGTATACACATACATAACTTTCATAATCAATTCACGTTTGAAGAACCAGAGCATATAAAGTTCATTAACTATAATTTATGATTGCTTCTTCACTCAAATATAATTGCGATAACCTTACAAATGGCTCGAATCTTCCAGGATTTATTTAAATTTTGATGTACGTTTAATTTGGATAGTTCGAATACACATGAGCATTCTATTAATTACCAATTGTAAAGCATCCCTAGATTTATGATAAAAAACTTATTTAACATGTATATTAAAAAAAAAACAATATCCTCGTCAAAAATCACAGGATAATTTATTTTCACCAGTGTGTAGAAACACTTGTTTCTATTCATTACATTGACATTGTTAACAAAAATAAATAAACGCATGATTATAAAAACAACTTACGTGTCCTTCGGGTGGTAGTTCTTTCGCCGTGCCGTTGTAAAAGCAGTTCTTGGTCTTTTCCGTAGCATCCGTAAAACACTCATCGTACCAGATGCAGTGGGCATCGTCTGCTGCAGAAGTAACCTTCAAATAAAATAAAAACAATTCAAATAATCCTTTTTATAATATACTTAGCTGTTCAATTGAACACATAAAAGGAATAAAAATTAAAAACGTTCAAAAGTTAAAGCATGCTTATTTTAAAAGTTTTTTTTATCAGAGCCACTGCAAAATATTTGAAACATAAAATCATTATTAAATTCCTAAGCAAAACAAACTAAAATTAATGATATATTTGACCCTATTTTGTGATTATGATCAATGATGTGGGTCTAGAGATATTTTAAAATGCGACTCAAAACATCTCAAAAAAATAAATTTAGATATCAATTAGTTGAGTAAAAGTGACCTGTGTTCCAATCTTTATTTCTAAATAAGGAAGAACCTCCACACAGTGTTTTCAGTACTTAAATACATTTTTCTAAAAACTCACATTTTGCTCAATTCAAGTGTCTTTTTGTTTTTAGGGTGACGATTAAATTCAGTGTTATTTAAAAAAAAACGAAAACATTTTCGCTGGGATAATTTTTGGATCCTTAACATTACATTACGAAGATTATTTTTGGTAAGCAAATAGTTAAACTATACATAATATATTGTCAATGAAATATTTGACCTAACATTTACAGTTTCAAAAAATATTAATTAAATATCGACCGACATGCAGAAAATCAAGGTTGCCGGTGGTTTTCACTAATTTAAAATAATATTATTTTGAAATATAATTTTTCCGACTCTTTCTGCTAAGTACTATTTTTTGCGACAATAGTTCGTTCAACGATTATTGGCTCAACGATGTTGGAATTATAAACTTTAGAATTCGGATAACACGCGCGTTACACTCACACATTCATACATATAAATTTACAATAGCCAAGATAACAGACAATACCATTTTTTTATCATTGTCAAGTAAAATCGCTTAGTAATCAAAAACAAACGATGAATCTTTGAGTCATCAAGGGAGACTCGGCTCCCCACATACGCTCGAGACGAGAGACTCATAGACGAGATTAATTTAACACAACCGAAAGGAGGTGTGTCCGTATGGACATGTCCAGTCTTTTGATACCAGAACTTCAGTCGTTGAGAAACATTTTTCGCCTAAAAATGAGCGCCAGAGCGTGCCTGGTACAGTCGTACGATTAAAATAAGTCGCAAAAAAAGACACAGGTAAAAAGTATTTCATACGAAATGAACAATAAAATGTTTTTGAAATATTTTAATGAACAGTTCAACAACTCGTGTAGTGTAATGTCTATAGCGCTTATGAATATTTCAAATGAATATATTGTGACGGTTTATGTACACACGCAATTAACACGCACAAAGCTTTAAATGTGATAATGAAAACAGTCTTCATCACTAAGAAATAATAAATATCGTCAAATAAGGAAAATAAGTCATAGCCCAATCGAAATTGCGCATTTACTCCGACTCGATCACTTCGTCGCGTCCTTAATGTCACTTTATTCACATTTTAATACATCAAATAAAAAAGCACGTATTCACATATACGTGCACTTCATAAATAACGGAAGGATAATTTGTCGCCAAATTATTATGATCTTATTTGCTTTCTTTTGTTTTAAATCCGTGCGAGAAATTGACCAGCTACAGTTCTGACGACATTGAAATATCCGAATAATGAAAACGATATGCTATAAATAAATATTCTTTTTTCATCCATGTCCGCTCCCAATGGGCCTCATAATGGAAGTGTCTCAACATAGGTCTGTTGTTGTTAGTGAAAGTCTCTTTTTTAAGAGACTAATATAAGTAGGCTTAGTGATTACCTAATTGGACTCACTAGATCCCATTTTTCCCAATGTCGAGTCCATGGGTACGAATATGGTTTTTTTTCGCAAAGATGTGAGTTTATGTTGTTTTAAAGTCCCTCCGACACATTCGATTATATTATTAGAGCTATATAAAGAGATGTGTATTAAAATGCATTGCACAAAATTCGATGGGTCCGAATGACCGAAAGTGTAAAAAGCGTTGGGCAGATGCCAATTAAATCGACGAGGTGAAGGCGAAGGACGGCTTGCATATATTTTGGATCAGCTATGACACTACTACAAATAAAAAATACTTTCTCACATTCTACGCGAAGAAATGAATCTTTCATCGAATTAAGACACCGGAGCGGTGCTGTATATGCAAGCGCCAGCTAGCACGCAAGGCACAATCTGGCCTCGCGCCGTTTAAAATTAGACCATTTCAGCGGCTTCTGGCGTTTCATTTTACCAGTATTTAAAACCTATCCATCTCCGACGAGAAAATTTTAACGCTGACGGTTTTTTCCACCTTGCGCAGAAATTAATTTATTGAACTATAATTTTATGATACCTAAAAAAGTAGATTTGTAATGGTGTTGAAAGTTGGCATTTAAAACGAATCTAGATATTCTAGATACACCTACAGGCATGTCAATTTGTTAGTAAGCGATCAAATAATGCTAATTTTAAATCATGGGTATATATCGGAAATCGAGATGCTCGAGACGAAAAGTTGGGGCGCCTTTTCGCTACGATCAGACACCTCCTAGCTACTAGGATCTGTGACATAACCACATTATGTCCAACATAAGCATTGAGTATGAATATCTTTACCAAACACAATGTATAAATCCCAACTTTATAATTCACACAAGTTACTACACAGACTGTTTATATTATATTTAAAAAAAATATTTCTTACGCAAATTCAAGTATTGGTATGTCTTTCCCCAAGATTTAAAAGTAAATTCATTTTATTGATTGAATTGGCATTCACTTGATAGAACTCCATTATAACACGGTGAAAAAATAGCAATGTATTTTAGTTATACAAAATTATTTTTAACAAATATAGTTGATAGCTATTTCGGCTCACGCCATCGTCAGAACTATGCTTAAACTAACATTCGCTTATCTATATATAGCTGTGCAGAAAAGGCACACAACACATCCTCTCTCCTGTTCCAACGGCCTAGCTTGTTACTTAACACAATGACACTAAATTTTCAAAATTCTAAATGAAACAATAGGTGTCTATGACAATAAGATTATATGTGGGACGGAAGTGATCCTTCTGGAAGTAAATCAGACCTCCCCTTTGTGCAACGGCTGGACAAGTGGCGATACTATTATGTTAGTTTGGTCGTTAAGAATCTTTTGTGATAATTGGTGTCTATTGATTTCTAGCTGTTCTAAAGCCGTTATTCTCCGACCCTTACTACAAAGATGCAAACATTTAGGGGTTGAGTTTGAATTTATATTATGTGATTCATTAATAACGTGATTAGCGAACTGTGAATCTGTTTTTTTATTGTTGAATGATCTTACATGTTCCGTGTTGTTGAATGATCTTACATCTACTCGAGCTAAGCAAAATTTATCTTTAAATTTAAAATAATTTTGATCTATGCAACAGTTAATGATTGATTTTACATATGTAGCGAACCGTAGACAATTCGTATTGTAGACAACTGTAGACAATTCCTATGACAGAATCAAATTTCAATTTAGAATTAAACACCATTAAACAGATCGCACTTAACAATGGATACGATGCAAAGTTGATTGATCGACTTGTCTTTAAAAAAACCAAGAAATTAGCTTTATTAAATGTAACCTCGAGCTTGATGATTGATGTTCCCACCGTTGAAAAACGTTGGGTAAAACTAAGTTATTTAGGCAGCGTTTCTGAAAACATACCCAAGAAGATAGACAAAAAACATTTTAATGTAACTTTTTATAACAATCATAATCTTAGTCGAATGTTAGTTAACACGAAAGATAAAATTAATATTTTAAGCCAAAGTGGTATTTATCTTCTAAAATGTGATTCCTGTGAGGATAGGTATATTGGTCAAACAGGAAGATCGTTTCATACTAGATTTAAAGAACATTTAGCTTGTGCCAAAAAAGGCGATGAGATTTCTACTTTTGGAAACCATTTGTTTCAAAATAAACATTCATGTGATTTTACTATAAACTACAAAATCCTGTTTTTCAATAACAAATCACTGAAATTAGATAAACAAGAAATCCTTGAAATTAATCGATATAAAATTTTTTTTTTGCCTAATTCTAACCTAATAAATGAACAAACTACTTTTGCGTCGTCACCATTGTTATACTCATTAAATTAGATTAATAAATATATATTTCATATAAATATATATTTCATATAAATATATTTTTTTTTTTTTTTGAAAAATGATATTGCCTCCCTTTACTTTATTTTTTTACAGAAAATATTGGAACGCCCCTGACTGACCATATCTTCCCATCTCATCGATTCATCTTTAATCGACTTCTCATGTATTAATTTATTTTGTTCCATTAAGTAGTGAGTGTGGGTTATTTTCGTCATTAAAAATTTCCCACTCCTTACTTCCTTATTGATTGTTTAGAGCTCCTAATGGATTATTGATTTACCATAATTGTAATTGTAATTCTTACATGATTACGTGATTGTGAACATTTAATTTTTATACTAATTTACTTTATTTGTATCATTATTGTATGATTTTATGTAAATTGTTTCCTAGTTCTTGTACCCATGGTTTTGTACACCTGCTACCTTTAACTCAAATTAATTTTTTGTTTTGTATAAATAGACTTGTTTGTAAATTGTATTCTATCAGTTGATAATGCTCGCGATGAGCGAAACCGGTCCAGATCAAAAAATATATTGTGGAAATAAGTACTAAAAAAATGTGTTTTTATTATTTAAAATATCATTCCTTTCCATCAAGAAGTGAATAATGGCAAAGCAAATATTTCTACCTCCATCCGGCTATCTAAATTAAGCGCAAAACACCCACTCAATCTGTTCCTCGAACTTGGTGAGTTTTTGCCGAATACTCGAATCATACGAAGATGGAATTTTATAAGTAGCCAATTATGTACCTTTATTTCGGAGCATAGAAACAGCACCATCTTTTGAGGTTATAATATTGAATCACAGTCCCAGCAGGAGAATGGAAGACCAATTTAGTGAAGCATTGGCACTAAATGGAGTTAATTTGACAAATTGAATTGAAAACTGACAGCTCACGAGCTACTGCGAGTTCGTGAGACACATGACAAGATTGTTTATAGTTAGGCTTGGAACACTGATAGTTTTTAATTTCAGTTAAGACGGATATTTGTATAGTGCCGAAGTTAGTAAATATTGCTTAACCTATACATAAATGTCATAATAATTAAATTTAACGTAGAAAAGAAACTAGACACTAGTAACTAGACAGTTATATGAGCTGTGCAATAATAATTGTATTAATGTTGGCTGAATTAAAAGGGTTATTGCACGAAAGGAATAACCATTATAAGTCGGACTGCATTGCAATGAGTGCCGTATATCGTTATGAAATTAACGAATAATAGGATGTGGAAATACCGTCTTCCGCCAAGCCAGCCTGACAAAAGAATTTTGATTGACATGCAAATAACTCGACAAGTAGACGTGCACATTTAGCGGGTAGCGTGTGGCCATGTTGTGGAAAATTGGATTGGAATATGAAATAATCTTTTTGAAATAAGTATGTTTATTTTGATCAATTCGATTATGTACAAGCATCATGACTTTTTTCTTATGGGATACAAATTATTAGCAGCCAAGCAATGTGTGCACTTAATGCGCCCAATCATGGTTTTAGCAGCGAATTTTCGAATGTTTTTGAACAAATGGAACATTACATAAATAAATAACCAAGGTTTCAATGTCGAGGCAGTACTCTACCGAAGTAATTTTATTACCTTACTTTAGCGAATCTTGTCCCCCGCTTCTAAAGACCGACAGTGTTAAATTATTTTTCCTATCCTTGAAAAGATACTAATAAAATAAAACATTTCATTTCTACTACTACGGCTTCAATACTATCTGATATTTTAACGGTATTGCTATTTTCGATAAAGTTTTCACGAAGATTGTATACGACTGATTTTCATTCCTACACTGCGGTGTATTCTATTTCGGAGACGAGGAATCGCTCTGGTGGTCTAACAGTCATGCGTATAAAGACGTTTTAGGATGTAATAGGGTAGACATTGCCGAGTTCTATTACTCCTTAACTATTTGAACATAATTTGTAGCCGCTTAGCATATTATTTAATGCAGTACAATTTATTCTTGGCAAATAGTCCGCCGATCTTATCACTGTCATCCATGATACCATTTGAAATTCTGCTTTGTTATTAGCATAAATCATGATCTTATTCATAAGATTCAAGTTCAAAAGTTCAATCGAACTGTCACGGAGGGATCTCTAGCCGCTACCGGAATAATACAAGAGATTAAATTCATAATAGAACTTAGATTGGAGACTGGTACATGAATTTAACATCGCTAGTCGTAATAATAACGACTAGCGATGATATATTCAATTATTATTACCGATCATTTTTCATTCATCAATAAAAAAAAAAAGGGTTTCGATGAATAAAAAATCTATTTGTAAGATTAAATTTGAAAAAAAACAAGAAAAAAAAGATTTGTAAAACTTCAAGTAACATGGTACTTTGACTTTCCTATTCGTTGATAATGCAAGTACGGCAGTTTTATTCATGTTAATGACGGATTTTGATGAATCTAATGCTTTCATTATGAAAAAGCGTACTGTTACAAGCAGTTTCATTTTCTATATGATATCTAGAAAAATATTTTTTCTTTAAAATTGCGTTGGTGATCACTTACACTTTTTATATTTCATTTCTACGCGCTTATGTTTTTTTTTTGACAAACTGTTTTTTAGGAGAACCGAAATAATGCTGCGTTTTCTGCACTATGAAAAATGCATCCATTTTAGAAGACAAACTATGTCGAATGGAAATTATAAAATTTCGATGGAATAAACTGCAAGGAAAAACTAAACATGGAAATGCATTTAATACCAAAATAAAAAAAAACGAAATAAAACATAAACATGATAAATATTATAATTCTATTTATTAGCATTAGTTATCACTGAAAATTCCTTTCTTCGATGGGCCATTGTTGATGAACGATGGCTGTGTGTATTTTTGTGTGAAGACTGACGGCTGCACATCTGATCTTTATAATAAAATCAATTTATAAAGCTGATTGAGAGCGAAAACCTACTTTATAATCGATTACAAATTTGCCAAGATGCACAAAAAATGTGCATGCTATAATGTCCGATGCAAAGATCACTTAATTTTAAATTTATTGGAAGAAAATACATATTTATAATATTCTTCCCCATATAATTTTGGATAAGTTTACAATAAAATTCATAACAGGTCTATACCATGAGATAGCTATTTATAAATTTATTTAAAATAAGAAGCTTATCAAATCATTTGATCAATAAATGTGGTCATCCAAGTTTAATAAAAACCTCAAAATAAAATTTTAAATATTTTTATCCGATTAAGATTATAACAAAATTGCAGCGCAATGATTTCAATTTGATAAACAAATAGTTTTCACAAGTTGCAACAGTTTCCGGAAACTCTAGGTTTGTTATTTCTAATAATCGAATACAATAAAATAGACCTACATAGGTTTACACGGCTTCACTTAAATACATACATATCTACATATGAAAAAAAAAAATTAGGAATACGATACAAATGATTATAATTAAAACAATCTTTGATTTTTTTACACACTCCAACAAGAACTAAATATAATATAATATAATATATATATATATATATATATATATCTCCAATATGACTAAATTAAATAGGACACTAGATATTGTATTTTAAATATTATAAAAGACTACAGTAGAACCTCGATTATTCGGACTAATTGGGGATGAAGATATTCCGAATAAGGTCAAATCTGGATAATCGAAAAAAAACTTTCTTTACTAAATAGCTTTATTTCGATAAATGAATAGATTTAATATTAATTTATCAATTATCAATTTCTGCTTAAGGCTAGCTTTTCTTTTTGATGTTTCCATATAAATTATCCTGAATTTCATTCTTCTCGACTCTCAAACCACTTCATGGCGACATCTAAACACTGAAAAGTTTCAGAATGTGTAGGACCAATGTCTCTTACTCACAAATCTTTTCTTCGTCACCTTGATTATGTTTATCAGATATTTCTTTAATTATTTCCTCATCATTCAAAATCTGGAATCCAAGATCGTTTGAATAAATATTAATAAACTTGATCAATTTTTCTAGGAACAAACGTTCAATGCGTACCGAATTTGGACGATTACTAACCCATATTTTCCAGAGGACTTGCATCATCAAACCAGTGCAAAGATCAAAATGTTAAAATTATATTCCATCATGTTCGTAAACAGTGGATGCAATTCATCATATGCATATCGACAAAGTCGTCAAATTTTTGTTTGTTTTGACCAATCCGGATAATCGAGGTTCTACTGTATTTCACAAATAAAGAACTCGAACGGGCCTTAGCAATTTCTATGTCCACTATATCCATCACCTTTCTATGTAAAAAGTCGTCGCTGTAAAAAAGAGCAGCGAAACTTTTATTATATGTATTATTTGAAATTCGCCTTTATAAAAATGCTACTCCTTTTCTACTGAAAATTATAGATATGCCGCTAAAAACAATGCACAATATAGGAAATTTAATTACAGAGGAAAAGGCCAAATGATGATAAATGGTAATCAGGAAAACATTTATGAATAATATTTCCCGTTTCGCGTAATTTATGGATTTACGTGTTAATTTACTACCCGAAATTAAATTTCTTAGATATCGTAATGATTTTTAGCAACAATAGGAATTTTTCTATCAATCTATGTTAACCGGAAATTTCTGTAACACATCTATATTTTATGGGTTATGGGGGAACAGTAAAAATGTAATTTTTAAAATCCATCAATTTTATATGAATCTCATAGTGAATCAACGAATTTCTACATGTTTTTTTTTTGTATATATCGCATAGTTGAACGAATGATTTAACCAAATGATAAAGATATCCTAACATAATCACACAGATTTTCGTATATGATTATAAAACAAAGATGCATGTATTATTGAGTAGTGCCGATATTTAAGTTGTTTATTAAGAGTGCAAGTCCAACACCCTGAGTAGAAAAGTTAACACCCTTTATTAGTATTATTATTATTACCATCAACTTATATTCCCATATTTCATAATATTATAAATAGGGACCGCAAAATTTTATAATACTTTATACTTTATAATATATAATACAAAACTTATATAAAAAAGTGAAGGAAAATCTACAACCATAGCAAAAATTAAAATTTCTCATGAATACCGGAAATTAACATTCCTAGAAAAATAATTCATATTATGGGAAAAAAATATTTATCAGCCTAAGATTTTTTTTATCACCAAAAACTATTATCACCAAAATACCCTCGGGAGAATTTATTAGGGTAGGTTAAGCCTTTGCGTCATAAAATGGCAAGAATAAAATCAGACTGCGTAACAATTTTAGATGTAAAGTAGGAATAATTAAACTTTCGCTGCGTATTGCACAATAACTATGAGCAAAATAGTCAAATACGCGAGTAACGATATCACAATTCACCAAAAATAAAATATATCCGACTCGATCTTTTTTTGTAAATATGCTGGCAAAATGACTACCACAATAATAATTTTCGATCGGCGAATTGACAGGTAGACATTTACTAATTATTATGACACAGATATTTGCCGATTCACAAGATCCTTAACATGTATTATTAGTCAACTATCATAGAGTAAAATCAGGTATGTCAAGATTAATAAGATACACTCACCTTAGCTATGACGCATATAGTGATAAAGAAGAAGTAAACTCTGATCGAAGACATAAACAACCTTGAAAATGCACTGCTGGACTCGACATGGCGTGCCATTTTATTTAGTCCAGTCACAATGATAACTGATGGAATGAACAATTTATATTTCCACACCTCATTGATAAACACCCGTTGTCAAAAGTATTCCATACGCGCGATCTGGGATATATCCAACAGAGACATGCAATTATAGGAGCAATCGAGATACTGTGACACTAACAAAATTTAGGCGGAGATCGTACAACAGCTAGAAAATGGCTGCGATGTTACCAGTTTTTCCCTATCCATTTCTGTGTGACTTCTTATATCAGTACAGTAAAGATTTTCGCCAAAAAAAGATATTATTTCTAAAACAATAATTTCAATCACAAAGCAATAATATCATAAAAGTCGGAAAAACAATTCATTATTCGTTTTTTTACTTTTGAGAAATACTAAGGCGTAATCATTTAATATCAACGTCAATATTGTCAAAAAAATATTTTTATCAACAATTTTTTGTCAAGATAACAAATTTAGTTAAAAATTGTCATATACTTATAAAATACAAAAATGATACACATTTTTCCAATATTTTTACTATGAAATAAGTATTTATAAAAAAATGAAAATCTCCACCAAGCAATTGTTTAGTGGCTCTCATTATCAATACACCCAGTCCTTTTTTTGCGCAATACATTGGTTCCAGAAAAAGGCGCGTAAAAAAAATCACAACTTTCATATAATTTGATAAAATTGTTCCAAAAAATAAAATATCGCATAAAAAAGTACCAGAAACGTATGATAAACCAAAATTTGCTCTTTAAAATTCGTGCAAAAAAAAGTTATATATTTTCATGTCTTTATTGCTTATAAAATATAATGAGACTATAATTTTTTTTTCACTTATATGAATTATTCACTGCTGTCACTCTCGGTTGCGAGATGTAATCGTTAGCGATTTTTTGAACGAAAGTATTGAATTTTGTATGAATCTGAATTTTGCTCGGACTCTTGAATTTTGCTCGGAGATTCTTGATCATTGGATTTATTTTGTTGTTCCACGGGTAATTTTTTTTTACAATAAATTCCATTATAAATTTTTGGGTTGTTTTCTGCATTTTCTTTAGCTGTAATTCTATATAAAGTTCGGTGTGGTTCATCATACAGAGTCTTAATTCATTTTGAAATTTTCTAGCACGCTTAGTATCGGGATCGTTTGTCAAAAAAAAAACTTTATTGTTCTCACGGTAGATTCACCGAGTCCAAGTATATTCCCTACTTTAATGAGACCAAAGCCTTCCTTAAGATAGTTCAAAACTTTCATTTTTGTTTCAAACGAGATTCCTTTGCGCTTAGAGACTTCACTAATTTGCTTGCCATTTCGAAGGATTAAAAACTAAAAAAATATGAATATATTTTGACCCCTAGTAATATAATAATATTTGTTAACCATCTAAAATCTTTGACATACGTATTCGGGAGTCACGTGAAGACGTGCGAAATGTTGGATTAATTAAGTTGTAATTGAAGAACACCGCCTGTTTAGCAGGATAAATCAGGAAACACGACCTTTATGTATGAAAGCCAAGTTATGCCAGTTTGTTAATTAAGTTATTGTGTTTAAACAAGTTTACACATCACAGAACACACATTCCATAATTTTACGCAATTGCATTATATTTCTTTCGATACCCTAAAAGATAAATTCGCATAATATCCGATACACTTGTCAACATTTGGCAATTGTATGTGTATTTGAAAAAATGGAATGCTTTAAAAAATTAAGTTTTAAAAATACACATATATTTTTTATTTAAGAAATAATGAAACGTACATGCCTGGCATCGTATATAAATTTCTTCTTTAAGACAAATTTGGGGAAACAATCGCGTAAAAACGAGTGAAGCGCGTAAAAAAATGTAACGCTGCCGTCCAAAAAAATCGCGTAAAAAAAGGACTGGGTGTACATCGCTATTGGTTTTATATATACAAGATGCAGTTTGAAATAAAGATTGCAACATATACATATTGTATGTGGCAACTATATTCTCTCGGTGTCCAGATTATATGATATGAATATCCATGACAATACTTGTCTATGACCCATTATATCATGGTGTCGTAAATGTCAAAATGTCGTTCGATTCATAGCGATTGTTTATGTATCATTTCGATGCATGGTCTATCACGATAACTTATAACTTAAGCTTAATCCTAGGAGTCGAAAGTGGTAACAAAGTCTATCCAAGGTGTGTAATTTAGTGCGCATATGTGTCTATAAGCATGTTTGATTGTATGTGATGAACAAGTGGGTTTTGTATTGCGATATATTATAATACACTTGAGGGTAACTTTTACAATTGTATTAAATAATTGAATTTTCAACCCAAATATGAGCATAATACTACTAATTTTTGAATAAATTAAACACTGTACTGAATTGTGCATGCTTCATGTCCAACATTATAAATTAAACGAATGTCTCATTCTTTAAGACCATGCGTATTTTGGTACGGTCAATTAGCCGAGTTTTTGGTGATGAAAATCTGAAACAATGGAATACTTGAAAGTAAGTCATTCGCCCCAATGTGTCGGCCAGTATTGGAATATTTTTCAATTAGGTCCAACATTACTTGTTTTGTTTGGTTTCACGGGCATCACAAAAAATATTTCAATGTAGATTATCCCTTTCAATGGAAAATTCAACATTCAGGTGCATACCCTACACACTCAAGCTCAGCTCCATATGAAAATAGTTGTTCAACTAATTAGGCATCAATATCAGCCACAAATCAATTGCTGCCTATTTTTACCTTTGAAATCAGCATAAGTATTCCCATCAACAAAACAAGTGTGTATTATGGTGTGTTTCAATCTGTTGAAAGACACAACTGTATATATAGGATGAATATAATCTGCCTATGTATTAATATAAAAAACTATGACACTAGTTCTATAAAAGGCAAATTTTCATATAACTCAATTACAAAGTGATAATAGAATGAATCATTTTGAATAATCTTCTCTTAATATTTATTTTTTTATTTTTCAGTGTTTATCCTTCAAAATGAGTCTCCATCCAAATTGGGTAGCACTAGCCAGCATTGATTTTCCCAGAAAAATATTCATTCAGGAAGGGGAAGCACAGATTCAAAATGTCAATGTCAAAAAGCTGGCCAAAGAAATATTGAATGGGAATGATGTAAAGGATTTTTATTTGGATGTTATATCAACCCCGAGCAATATCCTCGCTAAAACCCCAACATCTAGTGATACAATGATAAAAAAAAAACCTCTATTTGTAGAAGTTTTGAATACAACAGATGAACGTCGAATTACAATGTTTTTACTAAGCGCTCAAAATAATAAAGTTCAGCTTGTCTATGAATTTTTATCAGAATTCCCATACCTACTAAATTCTACAGATTGTTATGGTTGGACAGCTCTGATGTGTGCAGTGAAATCAAATGCTGTTGATGTAGTAAAATGTCTGCTTGAACACAAAGCTGATAAATATTTGAAGGAAAAAAGTGGCAAAACTGCTATTTCTTTGGCTGCACATGGAAGTTTTGTTGAAAGCATATTATTAAGTGATGTTACTGAGGACCGTAATAAATTTGAGTCTATCAAGAAAAAGAGTAAAATTGTGTACTGTGAAATGTGTAAAGAAAACTATTTATTAGTAAATAAAAAGAAACATTTATCATCTACAATACATATATTTCAATCAGGTAAAAGAAATATTCCAACCCGCTATGGCATTCCTGAAAGCAACAAAGGCTTTCAATTACTTTTAAAAACTGGATGGAACACTGAAATGGGACTAGGATTGAATGGTGAAGGAAGCAAATTTCCTGTCAAATCAGTTTTTAAATTAGATCGATACGGTCTGGGTAACAATGTAGGTAAAGCCAAAATAACACATTTTTCTGCCAATGATCTGAATGCTATTAAATATCGAACAGAATCTAGTAGGACATTAAGTAAAAAAGAATATCTAAGGAAATTAATGAAAGAAAAACTTTGTGAACGAAATATGCGATATGAATTGTCATAGTAAAAATTTCTGAAAATTTCTGAAAAATAAATTTGTAAATGAATGATTTTTTTTTTATTTTACCTTCCTCATTATCTAAGTAATTATAAAAATCTTGCAGATTTAACATATCCTTTTCAGCAAAATAACATAATTTTTAATCCATAGGCTGGGAAAGAATCGGTTAATAAATTTAAAATAAAATGGAAGCAGTCATTTTCCAATTTATAGTCAAAAGTAACGGACATTAAAATTTCCAAGTGTTGAAAATGAGCCTGAACAAAACTTCAAAGATTCAGAGCACATTACGTATGTTGAGATTATAACTGACAAAGCAGTAAATTCATGAGTGTACTGAAACATTTAATTTTTAAGAACAAGAACTAGAGAAAGATGACTATGAACTCAGAACTATGAGGATGCATGAGCCGAAATAGCCATCAACTATATTTGTTAAAAATAATTTTGTAGAACTAAATTACATTGCTATTTTTTCACCGTGTTATAATGGAGTTCTACCAAGTGAATGCCAATTCAATCAATGACTGAAATGTTCAGACTTCCATGCAATGAGAAATTTTTAATTACAAAAAACTCTTCATAACTTTGTATTCAATTCTTATATTTATTGAGTTATGGTTTTTGTAGAGGGTAGTTCAGGCTAAATCCACATCAATAATGTTACCATCAACAAATAAATTTCAAATGAAAAAACCTATCTATATTATTTTTAATTCACTTTTTGCTTGAAAGAAACAATATTTTTTTTTGTATATAATATGTTGCTTTACAAGTCACAGTTATACAATGTTGTTCAATAGCATCGGCAATGCAATCTTGAGCCTAAGCCTCTACCACAAGCTCATCAACTGAAAAGAATTTGGCCAACACTAGTGACAGTTGAAAGAGAGAAGAGCTGTGGTCAAAAATTGTTGTCATAATTAGCATAGCTGACTCTAGTTGATTACATTGATTTCAGGTATACAATTAAAGATGGTACACCCATAAGACTGTAAGATGCATAAATAAAAAAAGACTTCATGCAAAAATAAATTTAATTTAAAAATTTGTATAAATATTATACTATCATAAGAAAAAACAATGCAATTAAATTCTGAAATTCAATATCTTACTCTTAAAAAATTTACTGACAGTTGAATTCGATCAGCATTAATTAATTTATCAGGATAAAAATTTATCAATCTGAATTTTTTCCAATAAGAAAAAAAATCAAAATACGTAGTGTAAACCTTTTTCTTCTGTAAAAAAATCTTGAAAATTTTATGAAACCGTTCTGTTCATAGTTAAGCTTTGACACACATAAAATTATGAATATTTTCAAACACAAATCTTTATTGGAAAACTTCATAAAATAATACTTGTTGGGTCAATGAGAATACAATTTTTTGATTATACACACTAGATTAGTAGGGTTTTTGTATAAATTTTATTACCTGCAACAGACTAGGAGTATCAAACTCTAACTTAATGTAATTGTTTTTGTAATTTGTTTTTTCAAAATTTCATGTATTGATGATTTAGGATTTTAGTAAGTGTGACAATATATCTTTTTTTTTTTTGTATATAATTCAGAATAGTTTAAGATTTTCCTACTTACAGTAAAAATTGTATGAAAATTTTATTCTGTAAATTGATATATTCATTTTAACTACCTCCTAAACTCTTAGGCACATTAGGGTAAACTGATTTAAGTTATGTTAGAATCAAACCAATGTTATAGAAAGAACACTAGTCAGTCTCACTATAATCCTATGAAATTTAAAAATTTCACAGCAACTTCAAAACCAACAAAACAAGCTGCATTTGCAGGAAATGCTCTCAGCATGACAGGTGTTACTCCCTTGTACAGTGCTAAAGGTCCTTCTTCTTTCATAAGATTTTTAAATACATCACGTATTCCGTTAGGATATGTCCCTTCAGGCGCTGTTTGCAGGCGACTTTTGAGTACGTCAGCAGGCATACCAACTAGCCAATTAGCGATTCCAGCACATCCTCCTGCTACCACCGTTGCAGTAATTCCAATTTTACTACTGTCTGCATCAGCAGGCGTGAGTAATTCTTTGACCCATTCATATGTCATGAAATACATTCCACTAGCTGGCACATCTCTAAGAAGCGTAGCAAATGTTCCTTTGTAAATACTACGCATGCCACCTTCCTTATATAATTGCTTGGCACAATCCACCATACCATTATATTTTTGTGGAGCACCTCCTCCTTGTTGTATTTGTAATAGGCACTTTATTCTTTCACCCGGTGCCATGATAGAAGTGGTGAAAATACCAGAGAAAGCTCCGGCTAAGAATAATTGCTGTTTGTCTAATGCTTGAGTGGATGAACCTTGTATCAACTGCTTTCCTACACCAAAACCGAAAAAGCTTATGGCAAATATTGGAGCAACTCCCGTAAGAGGGGCCGACATTCCTTTGTAAAGTCCTCTAAATCCCTCTCGTTTAATTGTTTTGGAGAAACAATCCCACGTCCCTTTGTACAAAGCACTTTCGCCAGGCTTCGGCAAAGGTATTGTTTGGAGTCTAACTTTAATAGTGTCCATAGGATGTCCAGCTAAAACTGTACATATCCCACCAAAACCACCACAAACAAAATATTTAACGGGTCCGATTGAGTCAGACATTTTTATATTTTTAACAGCTGTTACCTGCTCAATATAAATTTTAAAATGTCAACTTTAGTCAAAGTCCATAATAACTAGGGTTGCCAAATTTATTGCAAATCAAAACGAGACACCCTTCGAATAAAATTAATGTTAAGCCATGAAATTTTTCCCCCTTCCCTAGAAATTGATTCGCTTGGACTGACTTGTAGCCGGTACTTTATTTTAATTTCATTTTAAATAAGAAAATAAATAAAATCAACAAATTTTGGCATTAATTATTTATGTATAGGAACTAAAACAGTCAAAATTTAACATTACTGAGAATAAAAAAAATGTACAGTATTTTGAAATTTTCTTTTATTTATTTTTCTATACAACTTTGACTATATTTGGTATTTGTGTCATTTATTGTAAATAAAAAATCGTACCATAAGCGGCAATTGATATCATAGTTTTCAATGCGCTTACAATTCATCATCAAATAATTCTATTATTCTTTACAAAAATATTTTTGAAACGAATGGGCTACACAAAATATACGCATCGAGAAAAATCATCATTTTTCACATAACAATGTTTTTTTATTTTTAGAAATTTGAAAACGTAGACAATACACGCCATAGACTATAAAAATATAGAAGACCAAAATTTGAATTTGAAAATAACGTTGACATATCAGTCCACAGCTTATACACTGTATATCGGTCGTTCGCGATTTTAAAATAAGGGTAAGGTAAAAATTTACTGTTTGGTGCCAACAAACACGATGTCATGGATATCGGGATCATTAGATCCCCCGAGGAAAATTTTTCCAACGAGAGCTGGTGTGTTGAGGAAATCTGGAAACAATCCCAGTTTGAATGGATCTATTTTAGACGATAATTCAATTATTGACCCTAATAAACGAGGTAACATAAATTTATTTGCGGAAATTTACTCCTAATATAAGTCACTTTGTTCTATACAGTCACTCTGCTTATTTTTATGTTACTATATGAAACACCTTTAAAATGAATGCATGGTGTTTTGTTTCAGTATGTAGATCGATTGCTTTGAAGTTGTTTTTATGAAGGTGTGCTGCATAAAAACAAAATGTGTAGCATTATTACATCAATATCAGGGCCGTTTTAATGTTGATGATGCTTCTAAACCGTTCCTAATACTCAAAATATTGAATTGTGGAATAAAAACAAATGTTGATTTATAATGCAAATCGCACTGAGATATGTTTATTGATTTTTTATCCATATATTCACTACTACTGTTAAGTGGTAACCCAATAGGCATTAATTCTGTAATCTAAGTTCAAAATTTTCAACTAGGTATTTAAGTATTTCCTTGCTAACTGGCAGAAAAATGACTTGATGCTTTAAAAAACAATACTATTCATAGGTACATTAATTTTACTTGCGAAATTGGCGAATTTCTGACATCAATTAGTTTAAAGAAATCATGTAAAGATTCTCTGTTATTTATTTGAAAAATGCCCTGTAAAAATTTTAAATTACCTTTCAGTGGATGATAATTTCCTATATTGCAATTACAATTTCTACAGATCGGCATTAGTGCTATTACTATTACTGGCATTTAGCAAATTTACATTTGTAAAAAAAGAACTACATCTTGTAAAGCATATTTGCCTCATATTGCAGTATCAGTCAGCTTACCCATTTCAAATGAAACATTTCTTGCATTTTGTTGACTGTAATTATTGTTATTACATAATGGTTATAATGGGTAAATATTGTGCCTGAGAAAAAAAGGGTGCTCCTAAGAATTTTGGTCACTGTCAGGTGGAATCGTGAAAACATACATCGAACATGTTTGGTGATGTTGATAATAATCCCATAAATTTTTAGTGTTAAACTTCATCATAATGAAAAAAGTTTAATTTAATATTGATTAATTCCAATTTTGAAGGAATAATTCTATCAATATATGTCACATGGCTTGTATTTTTACAGAGTCACAGTGGTGGAAACGATTGAATTCTGAAGAAAAAAATAGTTCTGCTGATTTTTTTCCCATTAGCAAAAATATTGATTTTACGGAGAGCCAGATAAGCATTCAACCAGAAGAAAGGTACAATTTTACCATATATTGTATCATTTTTTTAGTTCCTTATTACTCAAACTCCAAGAGTGATGTCCATAGTGATGTGTAACTCAATTATTGAGTTACGCCATAAAAAATGATTTATGAAGGATTTAGATAATTAACACGTAATAACCTGCGGATGTCTTCTGGCATGCACTTCGTAAAAAAAACAAAATTTTCAAACATAAATTTTATCACTTGTTGCTATCAGATGGCTTCATGTGCGTGTAAGCTATGACTTTTACCACATTCCTATCAGTTTTATGGATGAATAATCCAAATGTGCTTTCATTTTTTATTTTTGATTTGTAATAAAACAGTAGATATTCGCTGGCATATAATACTTTTGATTCAGACTTATACTTGTTCAAATTTAATGTATACTTATCAATTACTTATTTCTGCTTGAAATTATTGTTCCAAAGTCAAATATTTAAGAAATCAGTATTCTATCATACAGCCATACATAATGGCAGATATAACATATTACATATTTGATTTTTAGTATGGAGTATCAATCTCACAAAGAAGACGAAGTGAATTTTAGCACCATTTCTTCTTTGAATCTGTCTCTCAGTACCAGACCCCTCTTCAAAAAAGGGGGACAAAAAGATTCATCATTAGAAATTAACCAACCACGCAGCAGTTTTGATAATCAAAAGATTATTAATGAAAAAATATTGTTCAAAAATAAGTTGTCGGAGATTGAAACTGTAAATTATAAACAGGCTATATTATCATCCAACTCTCCAACTAGACTCGACTTTCACAGTGAGAATGAAGATGATGAGATACCAAATGAACCAAAAAAGAGTTTATTCAGAAAATCTGAAATGAAGCGGAAAAATGGGAGATCAGTTTTTGCTGATGCATTGAGAAATCAATCTGCATCTTATGCATCTGATGTAGTAGAACATGATTTTGAAGATACTGTGACTAATGTAGCAGAGCTGAGACCTAAAAAGAGCCTGTTTGATAAAGCGACTATGAAAAATGCTAAAAAAATGTCGGTGTTTGCCGAAAGATCAGTAAATTTATCTGATCCACCAACATTCCTAACAATTCAAAATGCTTCTGAAAATTTTCTTGAATCATTATCTGGCGAAGAAAAAAAACAAAAACTTTTTAAAATGACAAACAAAAAAGAAAGAACAGAACGGAAGAAATCTGTTTTTGCTGAGGCTCTATCTAATGATTGTGAATCGGATAAATCTAATATCAATGAGCATACATCATATGTTCTTGAGAAATCTCATCTTCACAGTGTAAATGATAAATCAGTCAAATCGCAAGAGATGAAAAAAAATCTTTTTAAAAATGCTGGTAGAATTAATGCAGGTGGTAAATCAGTATTTGCGCAGGCCTTAAATAACGATTCTGAATTTGATACAATTCTAGATTTACCTGAGCCAGTTTTGAAGAAACAAAAATTTTCCGAAAATACCGAAATTACAACTAAAACAAATATCAATGTTATTCCACATTCAAATATTGATAAAGCTGAACAAGTGGAAAAGATTTACCCTTCAAAAACACCCAGAAAATCATTGTTAATGAAATCGAGGAGACAATCTGATAATGATAGAATAAGTATGAAGTCTGAACATTCACCAATTAGCATCATCTCTGAAACAATGAATTTTGAAATGTGGAAGCAGGTGGCATCTTCTACAATGATAGAAAGTCCTAAAACTCCCCGGCGAGATACTGCAAGAGCATCAAGGAACCTGCTACCTGTCAGGTCTTCAATGCACCCTGATATTTCAGAAGAAAAAGAAGGTAGCCATGTAATTGTTAATATGAAAAATGATCTTATCGATACTGAGTCCATAAGAGAGCAAATAGTCAAGAATATTCTTCAACCAAATTGTAAAAATGAGGCCCAATCTGCTATAATTGATGACTGTATTCCCAAAGAAACAGTGAAAAACATTTCAAGTACCTCTACCACACCCAAAGCAAATATTTATGATGAGAACAACATTTCTACTACCAGAAAATCAATACGTATCTCTCAAAAATCTGACTTGTCAAACAAACGTTCTTTTGCAAAAGAATTGGGTGTTGATGAAATGGAAGGGATAGAAAAAAGTCCTCTAAAAAATGCCAAGGTGAGTTAAAATTTCTTTCATTATTATATTGAATATGTTATTAACTCCTCTCTAAATAAATAAAAAATCATCAGAGAACTGCAGTTATTTGAATGAAATTGGTAAACATTTGCTAGAATGATTAAAAACAGAGCTCTGCATTTGAATCATTCTATTTTTGTACACTACATATTTTGTCCATCTAGAACACTTGCTTTAAATTAAATAAAGGTACATAAACATTTGCCAACCATTTACTAAGTTCTTAATTAAATTTTAATGGTAGTTGATTCTTATGAAAAACTGTCATTACAGAATTATTGGTTGCATTTTTTAAAATATAACCTTTTCCAAATCTGAAATGAAAATATTTATAAACTCTTCATCACTGTAAACTGTTGGTCATTCATCCAAGACATCAGTTGAATCGCCAACTGAATGAAACTATTTTAACACGGTGAAAAAATAGCAATGTATTTTAGTTCTACAAAATTATTTTTAACAAATATAGTTGATAGCTATTTCGGCTCACGCCATCGTCAGAACTCTGAGAAGACTGACAGATCTGAGAAGATAGTTCTGATGATGGCGTGAGCCGAAATAGCTATCAACTATATTTGTTAAAAATAATTTTGTAGAACTAAAATACATTGCTATTTTTTCACCGTGTTATAATGGAGTTCTACCAAGTGAATGCCAATTCAATCAATGAAACTATTTTGTTTATTAATAAAAATTATGAAGGATTTATAATATTCATAATAAAATAATAGAAAACTATATTAAAATGTATTGATGGAATTGGCATTTACTTGTTAGAACCCATTATAAGGGAACAATTATAAGGTATATAGTTGATACGGTGAAAAAACAGCAATGTATTTTAGTTCTACAATTTTTTTTTATAAGATATAGTTGATACCTATTTGGGCTCACATTGTCAGAACTTTTTTAAGAAAACTAGATTTTTTTTTTAGTTTTATTGCTAGCAGGAAATAAGCTAGGTCGTTAAAACAGGAGAGAAGATATATTGTATACCTTTTCTACACAGCTATGTATACATTAGCAAGTGTTTGTTTAAGCATAGTTCTGAAAATGGCGTGAGCCGAAGTAGCTATCAACTATAATCTTATAAAAAATTTTGTAGGACTAAAATTCATTGCTATTTTTCACTGTGTTATAATGGAGTTCTACCAAGTAAATGCCAATTCAATCAATATATAGTTGATAGTATTTCAGCCTTATATTTTTTGTAACTAAAACTCATTGCTATTTTTTCACTGTGGTATTAATCCGATCGTCGTGGCTGTTTTTCACTCAAATTAAATCTATCTGCGTTGCTATTTTTCTAAATGTTTTCTGTCCATATAGAGTTATAAATAGAGCAATAAAAATAATTGGGTTGGTTGTTATGGAATTAGGAATGTTTCACAACATTAAAAACAGAAATGTCCTATGTTGTCACAATCACAAATGTATCCCTATCAAATGATTCACTCGCAATTGCCATTGCCGTGACGAATCGAAGCCACCAATCAAACTCAAATGAACAAGTACCATTACTGTCACATGTCATGGAGTGTCATATTGCAAATCTGCGAAGTTCGGGATGAAGTTTAGTGCGAAGTCTAAAATTGATTTGTGACTCTGACGGAGATCCACCTAATACTTTTGACAAATGTCAAAAGTATTAGGTGGCAGTAGCAGGACAAATTAGGCAATATTTTGAAATCAAAATCAGTCGTATATCCAAAAGATTGAAAGTTCGCATAATAGGATCTGTGACACTCGTGCACTGCCCCAACACCATACCGTTGCAGACCCTGCGACGTTAGCGTAGAAAGAGTTAAAATAACCAATGAATTCAGTTCTTGTAGCTTGTTTAAATCTGTTAATTACACACATTTAAAGTGTTATTTTTTTATTTCAGCAATTGACTGAGCAATCTCATTTGATAGAAAAAGATATTCTGAATGTTGGATCACCCGAAAACTCTCCGCAACCTCTTACTTTTGAAATGTCAAAAAGACAATCTGTAGGAACTTGGTTAAAATTACAAGAATCTGAACCGGACACTGTTCCAATTCTAAATCAAAGCTATATTGATAAACAAGTAATGGAAGAAATAATGGCTAAAAGAACAAACCCACCTGTTAGGCGATCCACGCATAAAAATTTTAATGGAAATGATTCAATTGATAGGACACAAGGCGATGGAAATAGTGGTTCACCAATAAATAATTCTGCAGAAATGGAAAAAAAGAAATACACAGTGAGACATTCGAACATCAATAATTTGGCTGGACCCATAAATGAATTAAAATGTCTGGAATCGTCAGGAAAAGCTATAATGGTTACTCCGCAAGCAAGTCCAACACCGATAAAGGATGAATCCAATTTAAAATATTCTGAAAACAAGTCAATCACAAGAAATGATGAAGGCCATGTTTCATTATCAAATCTGATAGAAGCAGATAATGATTCAAAGAAAGAAAACTATGGCGAAGCTATTTCTGCTGAAGCTGACAAAAAGTCAAAACTCCAACAAAATAATAAATCTTTATTAGATGATGAGATTTCAAATCATGAAAATATATTTACTCCTAGAAGTGATCTGAAAAAATCAAATATTCTAATTGCAGAAAATTCCAACACTCACAATTTGGACAAGAGCATTGGGAATTTTATGTTAAATGAATTGGCAGATACATCTTACACTAAAAATACATTAAAATCAAAATTTATCCTACAAGCTGATATGACACAGTCTACTAATAATTCAGCGCGTGAAGACACCTTACAAGACTCGGAGTCAGATGTTGAAACCTCCGAAGAATTGTTTGATGGGGTAAAAGATTCAGTTGAGTTAAATAAAAATTTTAAAGTACGAAATTTACATAAAACTATGTCACCAATTACATTGGAAATATCTGTGGAAAAGACAGAGGAACATAACTGTCCACAAAATAATAAAAGACTATCCAAGAATGTTTCAACTTCTAAAAAAACAATCAATAACAAAGAGAATGCACCACTTGTCTGCATATCTCAGACTGACATTAAAAAACACCTGGAAAAACTTGAACATGAAAATGTTGAACGAAAGAAAAAGGCGGTATGTATAAAATTTATGGCACATATAAACTCAAATAGTAAATTTTTTTGTCACTTTGAATAGATATCTAAAAAAATAGAAGAAAATAATTTTTGTAAATATTTATGTTTGTTCATGTTTTTCCAGGAGGAATTTTCAAAACATTTTCTTTCAAGGAAAATTTTCCACCTGAAACCTACAGTTGAAAAGAAAAAACTTTCATTTAAGCTCAATAAGAACTATACCAAGCAAACTGCCCCTAAAGACATGTTGGATAAAAGAGAAACAGGAATAAATTCCAAAAAAAAGAAAAGTAAATCAAAATTGTACTTGAAGGAACAATGGATTACATCACATCTACGATCATTTGTTGAAAGAAAGCTTGAACCAAGGTTATATGATTTTACTGTCTCAATAATTTCGTAAGAATGCCATCACATATTTATATTGGAAAATTACCAATTACATCACATACTATAAAAGCAATGTATTTTAGTTCTACAAAATTTTATATTTTGTAGAACTAAAATATATTGCTATTTTTTTCACCGTGTTATAATGGAGTTCTACCAAGTGAATGCCAATTCAATCAATATACTATAAAAGCATTTAAGTGGTTCGCAATTTTATTGTAAAACTTACTTATTTGTTCGTTTTGTAACTAACGCTTTTGGTAAAAAAAAACTGTATACTGCAATCCATATATGTGGTAGATACGGTACATGACTTACAGTTTAATAAACTGAATTTTCTATCCAAGCATGAGTTGTTAAATAATTGTAAAGCATTTTTTTCTTCCAATACATGCGACGGTTAGATTTGTTTTATACCTTCATACCCAGTAATAGAACATTGAAGAAGGTAAGTCGCATTTTGATTTCTCACCACCGTCAATATGAATGAAAGCCAAGGCAATGAAAGGTATTTTGAGAATTCAAATACAGCTTTTTAGCGAAGCAGATTTATGACAATATTTAAACAAATAATTGACCTTGAAGATTGTTGGGATTATGATATTGTGATAAATGTAAATGTGTTTTAACTGTGTAAAAATAATAAAAAAAGCTGCAAATCCAGTTGCAGCAAAAGATCTCTGATCGGGGTTACTTGCTTGACACAGGTGTTCTAGATGATCATTTGAAAGTTTAAGGAAATGCATCATTGACACTTGGAAATATTAGTATTAAATACTTAAAATGCTTTTCAGATTGTGACGGGTAACAAGAAAATGCTACTAGGTAAATTATCATCACTCAAATTTGTAGAAATAGTCATGTAAAGATTTATATTTTGTCAGTTAACCCTTTAGACGCCAAGTCAATTCTATGGATTTTTTCACGAAAATGCCACATAACAAACTGAAAAAATAATTTTGCACTCAAGTTATTATTGATTTTCATAGAAAAGTGATTTTCTTATAAACTATATAGTTTAAAAATAGCACAAAATGCTTCCAGGGTTGACACAAATAAAATGTATACAGAAAAACACAATTAATAATTTTCTCCCATCCCTCCTGCTTGTAGTTGCAATCGGTGAAACTACAATTTATTTCTTGTTTTATGTATAATAATGTTCAAAACACTCTTTTAGTATGATGAATTTCAAAACATGGCACAGCACAAAATGGAATATAACATTGTTTGCAAAAGTACTTTGTCTCCTTTCTTGTTTTTGCACATACATGGCATCTGTTTTTCGGGTGGTTTTAGTGGTGGATCGATCAATTGAACAATCTTTGCGATAATAAGGTGAAACTGAATAAAACAAAAACAGTTCAACCTATGGATATTCTATCACCTTGCCTCCAAAAGGTGCTTCTGCATTAAATTGCATTTAAAAATATAATATTTCTTCATAAATAAACTCGTAATCGCATTAGCGTTGCCTGCACACTGTGGCGCTGGCGGTAGCACCGATTTCACGTGCCTGCATACCGTGGCATCTGACTGGTTAATATTGATCGGGATGAGTGAAACAAAGAGTGCGCTTCAGTTTTTAAATTCGACGCATTAAAAATAACCAAATGAACTTTTTAATGTTTACATAAAATATTCTCAATAAAATCTGTATTTTTCGCAGGTATGGTTATAAAACAAACATAAGAACTGAAAAGTTTATAAAAGATTTAGTCCAGATTGTGAGATTGGTTGAAGATGCCAAATCAGATTTTCATCAATACGTCGATACTTTGAAAAGCGAAATGGCTAGCTTGGAAATTATTAAAACACATTTCGAATTCTACCGTTTTATTCAAGTATACCTACCATACTCTTTCAGGATCAGGGTAAGTCAATCTCCTTTTATAATGATGAACTTTAAAATCTCACATTTCACTAAAGTACTAGTTACTGGCACAACGCATTGTTTTAGATTATTTCTAACCTGGTAATTAACTTGGTAGGTCAAGTGAGTGACCTGTCAAGTGAAAACGTCTATTAAACATCTAAAGCATTGATTTTTAACAAAATGCTATTGTAGTTTTTCCATAAAACATTAAAAATATGATACAGCACCAACACTTATTTTTGTCATCATTTTTACACATATAGTTAACAATGTAAGAACAATAAATAAAAGTAGGTGACAATATTTCCGAACCTGGTGATTAATAGACCACCAATCGGTGATTGATGTTCTAATGCATATTGTGAGTAAAATAATTCAATCTAAAAAACAATACATTCTTCAACAATCTAAACCATCGCCATTGATATTTATTGTAATGTCTCATATTATATATCAAATTCCAATTATTTTTCAGTCCGTACCGGCATGTGGCAGAAGTGTACCAAATTTGAAGGAGGGTCTTTTTACAGAAATAACCATAGATGACAAAGTGTGAAAAATATTTATTGAAAATGTGTTTTTATTATAATGTATTCCTAATTTTTGTTTTGTCCATACTAATTTTATACCAGTAGAAAATGAGAATCCATGAAAATTATAATTTTTAATAAAAATTGATTGTTTTACTACATGCATTAATAAGATTTCAATTATATCAATAAACCAGCTAAAATTTTATCTCCTTCATCATCATCGAGAAATGTAGTTTCAAGATCATCCTCTTGGAAACTAGATGCAGTATTTTCATTGACACTGCAGTTCACTTCTTGCTTTCTTTCAGTTCCTTTTATAACATTGGTTCCAGGTATGAAAGAATTCTGATCATTTTGCATACTTGAAAACATTTTCATCAGAGAATTTTCATTGCTTGACACATCCTGAAATAGTTTCAATAGGTTGAAAATTGGTTCATTTTTCATCACCGCACAATCAATTTGTTATATGTGGCAAAAGGTACCATACTACGATTAATTTATTTGTATTTTTTGCGATGGAGACATATTCTATGTATTTAATTTTGCAAAAAGGAATTGTTAAATATTGAATTACCACATTATTTCATAGCAATTATAACTTTCCATTGGTGGTCATTGTGTAATTTACATTACTACTAATATTAAAAATGCAAATTGTTCTAAGCAAGATGGCTGCGGTTTGTGCAATTTATTTCAAAAGCACCTGATTTGTGAGTAAGCATTTTCCTTATTAAAACTAATCAAGTCTCAACACAGAAACCGCTGTACTGAGGATAGTAACCACAAACATTGAACACAACATCGAAATGCTTGTCAGAAATCTCACTACAGTTGAAACAAAGTTCCATCATGCAAATATACACATAATGCAAGTGGAGAATGATTGAAGTAACCGGTAAAATTATACAACTATTAATTTAAAATAATAATAATTTATATCTTGTGTGACATAAGAAATTATTCATTATTTTTCAACACCCATGGCCTGTGAAAAATTAAAAAATGGTGAAATTGGCCTTTCTTTCAATTAGATTGTTTATCATTGCACTAATCAGACTACTCAACTCTTCTAAGCTCCCTGTTTCTCATATAAAATTTCTTCGACAGTATTTCAGTACCATTTCTTTCAACGTGGCTAAGCCGTATCAGCAGTTTTACCATATTTCATTCAAGGGAATACATAATAGAAATCCATATTTTTAGATATTTCCATTGTATGAATCACCAACTCTTTGCATATAAAAAATATTGAAAGGATATAAAATTTCCATTTTGGCTGTATTGACATAACATTTCCATACCGTTTTTCTTCAAAAGTTACCGAGAATGAATAGTGTCTTCCATTATATTTTTAAAATGATTCGACATGATTGTAGCTATTTTATTGAACATAAATCATAAAAATTAATAAATGACATTTTTGTTTACCTGTTTTGAATGAGTAGTATTCTCAAATGTATCATTGCTCAGACCAGTTTGATTAAGTACCTGAAAATGCATAAAACTTAAATGCAGTAAAAACAGTGATATATATTGTACAATACCACAGGTATTATAAAATATAGTTGAACTATTTTCTATAATTTATTTTGAATACAATGCATACTTTTTTTATTTATTTGCTAAATAAAAGGGGAATTAACGTTTTATGTATGTGCAATCTTATATATAAAACACAAGGTTAGTTACACCATTTGTAACGCAAGAATGACTGGACCAATTTTTATGATTTTTGATTTGTTGGGTTTGTCTCTGCCCCAAATAACAGAATAACTATTAAAACATCGGAAAGTGACGTTATGTTGAATTATGAATAAAAATGATTTTCCCATGCATTTTGTATGAATGACTTTTTTGACGACATTTCAAGAGCTGATCGACTTATTTCGACTGAGTTTTTTTTTTCAATATATGAGCTATGACAGTATATGCCAATCAAGTGATTTGGCATATACTGTCATTCCTGAACCTCATTCATGAACGTCATCCCACTGTTGTACATTTGGCGGTGCATCCGGATAATGGTTTACGAGTTTATTTCAACGCATTGAATGTTGCTCAATGAGCTGAAACACCATCAGCAACAGCAATGACTAGTTTCCTTTCACTTTTAAAGTGTCACTTCTTGATGGAAAGGCATGATATTTTAAATAAGAAAAGAAACGTTGCTCTACTCTGAGATCCTACGTTATTACAATTGAAACGCTTCATTGAAGAAATTTCAACGTTGAAAGCAAGACAATGCGGTTCCTGATCGTCCAGATATGCGTTCTACTGATGCTCTTGGTCGCATTTACACAGTTCATTTGAAGAATGATGAATGCTTATATTTGCGGTTATTGCTGGTGAATGTTCGTGGGCCGACATAATTTGAATCACTTTGAACTGTCAATGATGCAGTGTGCCCAACATTTTGTGCTGCATGTCATCTGCTGAATTTGCTTGGAAATGATATTCTTTGGGACATGACAATTGGAAGCAATTGTTTCTACATCTCTAAGTCAGATATGCACATTATTTGCTATCATTATTTCGACATCCTCAACATCGAATCTACGTGAATTGTGGACCCATTAATTAAGCTTTCTTCATTTTAACTTGATTAAAAAAAACGGAATTTTATTCAGCTTATAAGTTAACACAATATTTATTGATTCTGAGACGGTACGTTTGCCAGGTCAGCTAGTAATGAATCTTTAAAATGGAACTATTTGTAACATAACATACTTACAAAACTAACTCACTTGAGCTATAAATGTGCTAAAAAGTTCAATATGTTTTAAAATATTATACTTCATAAATATTTTCAATGTCTAATGATAAGGTAGAAAAGTATTATTACCTGCAATTTTTTTTGAAGCAAAGGCCACATAAAGTCATCAGCAGTACCACCTGCAAGTAGATATCGGACCGAAACACCTCCCGTTTGACCTATTCTATGAGCACGGGATTCCGCCTGGTTCAAAATCTACAAATTAGATACATCTGATATGAGTATAGTGATTCTCTATAGTTTTATGCATACATTTATGTAAATAATTAAGTCTATAACAGCATTTGAATACAAAGAGAAATAATAAAAATTAATTTACCACAATCAATTGAGAATAAAATCTGTTTTTTAAACCTTATACTGTAAATATTATCATTACCCCAGGGTTCCAATGCAATTCAGCAAATATCACTAATTGGGCGGCCGTCAAAGTTATTCCAGCACATGCAGCGGTTATTGATAAAACAGCACAACGGCAAGAATCATTAAATTGAAATGTGTCTACAAGAGTCTACAAAGAGAAAAAAAAAACTTAAACTTAAAAAAGTACTAAGAGAGCTGATATTAATATTATAATCATAAATCTTATATGATGCTAGATTTGATGTAACACAGGTTAGTATAAAAGTGAATTTCAAATGATTTAAATATCTTGTCATGTTTAAAAGAATGAATGATTTTCAAATTGTGACATTTTACATAAATTACCCAAGTAGTAAAGGAGTCAGAAAGTGATAAAATATATTGATGAATTTATAAAGAATAATTAATTTAAATACATACACTTCGGTCTTGACCTTTAGTCGAACCGTCAATAAAAATGTAATGCACTCGATGTTCATCCAAAGTAAGAGAGATAGCTTCCATAACACTTCTGTGATGGGCAAATATCAAAAACTTCTCATTGGTTGCTATGATTTCGGCGACATATTGACTGCAAAATTTATTTACTACATCATATTGATCAATACATTCAAAGATATTTTTATGTTGTCAAAAACATAATTTTTGCTCACAAGTATTATTCTTGAACTTTTTGAACTGAAGGAAGGTGCAATTCTAGAATTTTTTCATATTTTTTCACAGTTTTTCATAAGTACGAGTGATTGGTGACAGTTTTTATTTATCCATGAAGGGGAAATAAGTGACAAAGGTAAGATGAATATATTAGGTATAGTGAAAAGTAATTGCCGTGTTTTTAGCACAAAGAAAAATATTACATATAATTTATTTTGTCAAATAATTTTTTTGTTACTTATAACATCTCTCCACAATTTGGACAACCTATCGAAGCCTCTTTTGTAAAATTCAGGCTCCTTTGTAATAAAAGAAAAGCATCTACATGATTTCAGAATTGGATTTTACAATTAAAATTTTTGTTTCGAAGCGAATGTTCCTTGCTTTGAAATAAATGATAATCTGATGGAGCAATATCGCTGTTGATAGTTCACCAGAATTGATCTTTTTTTCATTAACTCCACATTCAATCTGTCCAATCACAATAAACCTTCGCTGTGGTTGCTTTATCAAGTTTTAGTAGTTCATAATAAATCATCCCGGAAATATCTCACCAGATACACTGCAGAATTTTTTTAATGTCATATTTTGTCTAGGGGTTGAAACCGGTACTTCCCCCCGGGAGAGACATTTTTTAATTTTTATAAAGAGATTTGTAAAGGATCCATTTCTCATCTCCAGTAACTATTGTTGTTAGAAATGGACTGATTTCATAACTGCTTAACAATGAAAAACAAATAGTCATGCACTGATCCAAGGCATATTGTGAAAAGTAATGCGGCACCCAAACTCCTTGTCTATGCTTCTTTACCAACACTTAAAAATGATTTTTAACGATTGACCATGGACAGCCGATGTTCTTTGATAATTTTTTAATAGTTTTTCAAAGATCAGATTCCACTGACAATTTTAACACTTAGTCATCTATTTTTTGAGGTCTTTGGTTTATATTCCAAATTTCTGTCATCAGTTTTAATTTTTTTAAGCAACCATCGACACTTAAAATCTTCAGAATATCACCACAGGTTTCACAAATGCTTTCTTTGGCTTCTTTGGGTTTCAATCCCTTGTCAAATAAGAACAATAAAATACATTGCAACTGCATCTCTTCTATCTCCGGCAGTGACATGGAGGTAAATAAAAAAAAATATATATATTGAAATCGAAACAGAATAAAAGGAGCTTCAAAATAATACCAATATTGACGTACTTACTCAATGGGAGCCGAGCGCAAGCTGATTTCAAAACATGCCCTAAAATCACAGCAATTACTTTTCACTTTACCTTATATATGTCCGCTGTCAATAGCTGGTAATTTAAGTTTCATCACTGAAATATAAGATATAAAAACCCGAACACAATTCAGGATAACCGCTTCTTTAAATCAATCAACTACCTAGGTAGCATTAGTGAAAAAATTCATCGGGAGATTAAAAACTCAATAAACGTAGCTTTCAAGGTCAACAATAATTTAGGCAGACATCTTAAAAATAGTAAAGATAAAATTAATAAACTGGACAGAAGCGGTATTTATAAAATTACCTGTGGCTCATGTTTATCTGTATATATCGGACAGACAGGTAGAAGTATATCTACTCGAGCTAAGGAACATGTAAGATCATTCAACAGTAAAAAAACAGATTCACAATTCGCTAATCACGTTATTAAGGAATCACATAATATAAATTCAAACTCAGCGGTTCGAAGAATGACGGTTTTGGAACAGCTGGAAATCAATAGATATCAATTATCACAAAGGATTCTTAATGAACAAACTAATATAATAGTATCCCCATTAGTCCGACCCTATTTCTAGGAGGTGGTCTGATTTGCTTCCGTAATGACCACTTCCGTCCCACATGTAAACTTATTGTCATAGCCGCCTTTTGTTTCATTTATAATTTTTGAAAATTTTGTTTTATTGTGTGAAAGTAACAAGCTAGGCCATTAAAACAGGAGAGAGGATGTATTGTGTGCCTTTTCTACACAGTTATATATAGATAAGCGAATGTTAGTTTAAGCATAGTTCTGACGATGACGTGAGCCGAAATACCTATCAACTATATTTTTTAAAAATAATTTTTGTAGAACTAAAATACATTGCTATTTCTTTCACTGTGTTATAAAAACCACTTTGACTTGTTATATGTAATGATCAGCAATATTTTCATTGCTATAATTAATTATTATATAAATTCAGCAGTATGGATTTAAATAGAACTGGTAAATCAATCACTTAATATTTTTGTTCATGCCCAATCTTGAGATTACATATTGGTATCACCTAAACTGAGATATTGAGCTATAATTTTATTGTTCAATAAATTAACTTTTTATTTCCTAGTGTGTATCGTAATGTTATTAAACATTCATTCAAACACCTAATAATAGAATAATGGCAATAATAAACAATAGTATCTAAACAATTACAATCATTAATTAACGCAATAATTAATTTAATTTTACAAAATAGAGATTAATCATATCAAAGAACAATACAAGCTGTGTAGATTAAGTATTCACGAATGTGATTTTCTGATTTTTATAATGGAACATTATACATATTTCTGACTACTGCAGAGGTTTAGTGGAGATATCATTATTAAGAATATAATTTTATGAATTTTTGATTATTTATAGTTAGTATTAAGTGTATAAAGCAAACCAGATTGCAGGAGTTTTCACTTTAGCTGTTTCATAAAAAAACGTCAATAAGGCGGTGTGTTTATGAGCAGCAGTTTTACTTGTGTAAGTGTCTGCCAGTTGTGATAAATTATTTTTTGTCTGCTCATTTACTGCAAGAAGGCTCTGATTTAAAGTGATGGATTCCCTGAAAAAAAATGTTATATGTATTTTTCAATCAAACAAGTTTCATAAAATAAATATATTAATAATCAAGTGATAAAATTTTTGTATAACATAATAAAGCTTTATAATAAATATGTCAATCCCTTCCCAATCCCAATCCCCAATCATCTGAATTTCAGAATTTTCTGATTCTGAACCATTCTCATGTTATTCACATTCAAGTGGAATAATTGTCACATGGCTGTGCTAGTATTATTTTTTTTAAAGTTTTTTTGCGATAGCACTTATAGAATTTACAAGTAAAATCTAAATATTATATTAAAAAGGTTGTGCAATATTTTCACAAAAGAAACAAAATATATGAAAAGTATTTTTTTCAGTTAAAAATTATATATTTTTTAAATATGAATTGTTGAACCTTATTGAAGCAGCATGACCACCTATGAAAAATGTCTTTACAATTTAGTTTTTGTTTATTAACATGTTGGCTGCGTAACAATATTGCATTGCTTCCCTGATACCCAAATACCCATTTTTCAAAATCATAAAGTTTGTAAAATATTAGGGACTATTATTATATTTCTCCGAATTTTGTCGCCTACAAGGTCATTTACACAAAAAACATGTGGGGCACATGTACTATCATTGTTTACGCATCAGATTTTAAAACATATGCAGTGTTTATTGATGTTGCACCGGCTGTAATAAACTAAAGGCATATCCAAACAACATATTTTTGGTTTATCTATAATTTTATTTTGAACGGAATTCTATACAACCTTTCCTACTTCAGGTATTGTTTTGGAGTGATTTATTCACCTTCAAATGTTGTCGATAATATTTTTTATTGTCGGAAAAATACATTATGAAATAAGAGCAGTAAAAAAGTAATTTACACAATACACTAAACTAAACTCACTCAACTCAACTATTTCTCACAATACACTAAAATAATCACTTTTAAGGTGTTAACTGTCACTTCTTGATGGAAAGGCATGATATTTTAAATAATAAAAACACATTTTTTTAGTACTTATTTCCACAATATATTTTTTGATCAGGACCGGTTTCGCTCATCGCGAGCATTATCAACTGATAGAATACATTTTACAAACAAGTCTATTTATACAAAACAAAAAATTAATTTGAGTTAATGGTAACAGGTGTACAAAACCATGGGCACAAGAACTAGGAAACAATTTACATAAAATCATACAATATTGATACAAATAAAGTAAATTAGTATAAATTTAAAAATTTCCCACTCCTTACTTCCTTATTGATTGTTTAGAGCTCCTAATGGATTATTGATTTACCATAATTGTAATTGTAATTCTTAATAAGTGATTGTGAACATTTAATTTTTATACTAATTTACTTTATTTGTATCAATATTGTATGATTTTATGTAAATTGTTTCCTAGTTCTTGAACCCATGGTTTTGTACACCTGCTACCTTTAACTCAAATTAATTTTTTGTTTTGTATAAATAGACTTGTTTGTAAATTGTATTCTATCAGTTGATAATGCTCGCGATGAGCGAAACCGGTCCTGATCAAAAAATATATTGTGGAAATAAGTACTAAAAAAATTTCAAGGATTTTATTACATAGATGCAACAGAACTGACAAACAATAAACAATTTGTATTGGTAATATACAAGAGGAATTAATTATAAAGGAAAAACACAGATCCTATGGCATCTAAACATACAACTTAAATAAATTTCAATGCTATTGATTTAATAATAATGACAATCAATTTCCTGGGTGATGACAAAAAAAACATGTGGTCAAATGATTTATCGTTACAACATGCTAGAGGTCAGATAAGCACAATTATTGAGATTCAAACCTGGTCAATAAAAATATTTCAGTCTTGTGAAAATGTTTTTTATAGCAAGTTCCACATATCAATGAAAATAGATAGAAGTGATAAAATCACAAATTATAGATTTCATTTTCTCTGATTCAATAACAATTAACTAACATCCTTATAAATATAAGCATTATTTCAAGAAAACATCTAAATAATATCATGGGGTAAAGACTGCTGCCATGATTGAAATTATGGTTACCTAGTTTTTTCTCTCAGAGTGGGAAGAACATCTTCTTTAGTCCTTCGAATGAGAAACTTTTTTTGAAGTATGATTTGTAATTCTAATAAATTTGATTGTCCAGACATGTCCCATCCAAAACTAGTTTGCTTTCCGGCACAATATCGTTTACCTACGAAAAGAAAATTCAATAGACATAACTAATATGATGTAATAATTATAGTAATATTTTGATTTCATTATTTTTATAATTTTAATGATTTACATAAACTCAATGAGCTTGGTAGTTCACAGCATCTTTTTATTGCATTTCCATCACAGTACAAATTAACTTGATCCATTGCTGAGTAGTGAATATTTCTGGGTTTTCAGTCAACCCAGTTGTGCAACCAACAATATAAACCTCTAAAAACTATTTTTATTAAAAAAAAAAAAAAAAGCACTACCAAGGTTAATTTGATAATGAAATTCTATATTTATATTCACTTACCTGTGAAATAAAATTTTTTGTAATCACATCTACTTGCAATGTGGAACATAAAAACTCTTAATGGAGCTTTCTATGGAAACTACTTATTACCCAGTCTTTCAATACCACAATTGTGAAGAAAATAAAGGTGAGCTAGGACAGAACTATTGGTTGTGACAAATTTCTCTCTCTGTGTCCTATTTTTAAGATTGAATAGTGACAATCATGTTATATTAATGGAGTAAAATTGTATATATTAAAACAATGAATATCATGTACAAACCAAATTCAGTGTAACTGCTGAAAAACTTTGGCTCGATAATCTGCAATTGAGTGAATAATTCACTGGGTCGAGATAATGCAGGAGTCCCAGTCAATAAAATTACTCGCCTTGCACATTTAGTAATTTTCATAATGCATTCTGTCGCCCTAGCTTTGTGGGACTTTAATAAATGAGATTCATCCTGAAAATAATGATTTTGATTTCATGTCTTATAACAGTGATACACAACTTTTTAAACCATAGGGTGAATTTAATAATTGCGTACTTTAGCCATTAAGTGAGTATAATTTTACAAACTGAAATTTAATCGCTTTTCAAAAGATTTGAATAAAACAAAGCCTTTAGACAAACATTTTGTAAAGAACTGAATCTAAAATGTGTATTATGAAAACAATATTCTGAGAATGTACTAATAATGGAGAATCTTACCAGAATTATTACTCCAAATCTTTTGTCTAGTAAATGACCAATACTTAATGATGCCATTTTATAGCTTATAATTACAATTTGGACTTGTTTATCTGAAAGAGATATTTTTTCTTTTCCAGATGACACACAAGCAATGGACACTGTCGGAACAGATGGTAAATATTCAAGAACATGATTTTGCCACGTTTCCCTGAAAATAATGGATGATTTTTAAGATGTCTTGCTTTGAAATTTAAAACAGGGCAATCATGGAATGAATGATTTTTATTCATGATTTTTACTATGGCAGACAGAGTATATTTACACGTTTACCTCATAGATGACGTAGTTACAATTAAGAGTGGCCAATCTGCTTTGTAATAATTTGAAAGAGCTAAGGCTTGCAAAGTTTTTCCAAGTCCCATATCGTCAGCTATCATGCAGCGTCCTTTTTTAATTATTCCAAACCTGTAATATTACACTAAAAATCAATATACTTGCATAAAGCTAAAAGCTAAAATAAAAAATCTTGCTAAAACAAAGAAATAATATATTTTAAATTCAAAACCACCAACTAAAAATCAGCAAATCATTTTTGGTCATTTCGCAGAACAGTGAAGAACAAACATCAAATATTATCTATTTTTATCAAATTGATTGTTACTGCTTAAAATTAAGTCTTTAAATAATTCAGTTAATGGTAAATAACTTATTTTGCCCCTTGGCAAAATGATCTCATGCTGCCTTTAAATGATAATGTAATTACTGCCTTGCCCTTTGCGATTGTTGAGTTATGATATAGTAAAATGTTTGTAAATTTTATTGGTATATCCACAATAATATTTCATTGCAATTTTCTCTTATACAATTGCTAGATTACAGATACTTATTGAATTTATGTGAAAGCTTTCCAGAAAAATAACTTAAGATGAACCATTGTGTGGCGGCTGTAATAGGACTAGCATTTATCAAACTCGTACAGTTATCACTTTTCAGATGTTAACTGTCAATTCTTGGTGGAAGGGCTTTATATTTTAGAAAATAACGCAGAATTTGAATTGCACTACTTCCCAATAATAATTCTGATCAGGGCAAGTTTCATCTGGTGATTTCACTCAAAGTTGACTGAAATCAGTCCTGATCATTATAAAAATGTGGAAGAAATTTAATGCAAATTGTGTTTTATGAAAATGTTACAAAAGAATTGATAATTTCAACTTTTAACACTATAAATCACATTGGCATAAAGTAGTTTGGGATTTTTTGAAGTGACATTTATACCCATGCTCAAAGGCCAAATTAAAGCAGTCTGCCATTAGACAGGGCATTGAACATTAGAAAATGTGGTTTGTGGAATCATATTCCAGTGTTTAATAGTTCCGTATTAAAACCCTAAATTGAAAAAAATTGATAAACAAATATAAGCAAATGAACTAATCTGATTTGACATACATTACACCATCAACTTGAAACGGTAATAATTTTTGCATAATAGCATTATTAACAAGAGATGGACCAGGATTGCAGTTTACTGCAGGCTCTTGCATTACCTGAAACACATAAAATAATGACATCTGTTGCTTATAATAATAAAATCAAATAACAAACTTTCCAAAGACTAAAACAAAAAAAAAATGTCAACGTAGTATACATAAAAAAAACCACCTCACTTTTAAGTCATTTTATTTATATAGATACATTATCCACCACGTCAACCAATATCTAGTGATTTTTACTAATGTTTTTTTTTAACACAGCTTACATTCAAAACATAATGAGGGATTGATCCTATGACAATATGTGGTTTCAGTGGCGAAATTCTCTTTTGTAGCTCATCGTAATGTTGCAGTGAAAAATTCCAAAGGCGCTTACCACTATCTGAAAGTTATAAAAAAATCAACCAATATTATAATAATTAATGATTGGCAATTTGACGAAATTTCAATATCAAATTAGAATCATTCAAGCTCTGTACACTTGTTTTGCCACTCACAAGCCCTGTTAAAACGGATACAATCAGTACGACAATTTGGAAACAAATGGAAACGTTGAGAGAATCATTGATAAAACCAATATTATTTTAATACCATTGGACGGTTTAAAGATAAAACTAATAAAAACGTAAGATTAATTCATACCATATGATTTAGATGGAATAGTCTTGAAAATTGATATTAGTTGGTCACTAAAGGCACTCGGATTGACTTCAAACCTATCCTCTGAAATTAAATAGCAGGTTCCACAAATTATTTTTGCACTTGAAATATCCGCAACATTGAGATAGGTCGATTGAGTTTCAAACTTATTTTTAAAGTAAGGCTGAAATTTTGATTTGGAGTTTCCTATATTTCGAAATGGACCCAATTGGTTATCATGTAATATGCTACTATGACTTTTGAAAGATTGTGTTAAATATAGATTAGCGGAAGAAATCTCTGAAGAATATTCTTTCAGTACAGATTTTTTAGCACGCATTTTTTCAACGGCTTGAAGCCGTTTAATTTCAATTTCTTCCTTGGAACATGCCATTTAATATAATGCTACATTTAAAATTAAAATAAAAAAACCCAGCATATCGACGAAGCGCGCGAAACTATTCGATTTGACAGCTGGTTTATCTTGTACCTCACTAATGAAAATGCTCCATAGACAAGATAGATAATATAGAGGAGTAATCTTCAAGCTCAATAAGGATGTGAGCTACTTTCAGAAATTGAAATTGTCTGGTGAGATACCTATACCTTTATCTTACCATATATAAAACTGCTTTATAACTTAATTCAAATTAGAACATCACATTTTCAATAAACCATAAAATGCGTAATATAATTATTTATTTATAAACAAAAAATAATTGAAAAATATGTGTGAGTAAAAAAAAAATATTAAAATAAGACATAGACAAGTTTACTATAGAGGCCATAAGTTTGTGGTAACGATTGCGGTTGGATGAAATGAATAGCACACATGCTAAGACGGTGAACACAAATCTAATCGCTAAACCTTGAAAAAGTTTGGTTTTTTATAATTGAATGGCTAAAAAAATATGAGGATAAGCCTTTCATTTCATAATTGAATGATATATATTGCATCGACAAACGTCCTTTGTATTATAGCAAATATATTTTTTTTCTTAAGGAAATATCTTTTTTTGAAATATTTTTGTATGCAAATTGAATTTCCTAATACATATTAAGTTTTTTTAGAGTTAGCAACCAATCTGTTTAGAGTACAAAGGCTTTTTTTTAAATTATTATTCAAAAACACATTTCTTGCATGATTTATCTAACGAATTTCTTCAGAACAATACGGCAGCTGATCAATAAAAAATATTTTGCTTTGTCATAGCGGTCTCTTTTGCTATGGCATTATACTGAAATTATACGGAGGTAAATTACATCTAGTCTATGGTAGTCAATACAAAATTTCATAGACTATTGAATTCTTGTTGTCAAACGTTAATGTCAGAATCATGCATTTTTACACGATATTAAATTTGTTTTTCGTGACTCAATGTAAGTTTGAATGATGAATATATGTATATTTAATTCTGTGTATTTTTTTATGTGTTTATTGAATGCGATTCAAATTATTTCAGGTGTGATTACTCCCGCATTCAGTCAAGATGAGTCTCATTTTTCACCAATTTACATGAACTATACCGATGATCTCCAACAGCTCAGCGAAGACACTAAAGTGTCCATCAAAATCGTCAATTCAAATAAATTAGTAGAAAGCCATCTTTCAATGGATCCCTTAGCCAACATTGATATGAATGACAATTCATATGCTAACATTACCCAAGGAAATTTAGTCGATGACTTAACGGCATTGCCAAACTCTACTGAAACTAAAAGAATTATAGCTTGTAAATTAATGCTGGAGAACTCTACAGCAGAAGAAAGGTTTGCTCAATCAGTTGAATTGGTTAATGGTACTAGACTAACTGAATTGCTTACTCCAGATTCAGAAATAACTTCAAAGGAGACTGATGCTCATTGTATGATGGTTTTATTTTATTCGAGGCTTTGTCCATTTAGTAGTATGGTCGGTCCTCATTTCAATGCCCTCGCTAGATCTTATCCAGATTTGAAGATGGTTGCCTTAGAAGCTCTAAAATATCATGGAGTAAATACTCAATACGGAATTGTTGGAGTACCTACAGTGATACTTTTCCATAATGGCCGTCCGGTAGCTAAGTTCAATGGCACTGAATACACTATTCAAGGTTTCGTCAAGTTCTTGAAAACATACACAGGTATTGTAGAAGATACAACAATGGTACATTCGCAGGACTTCAGAGGACCTGTTCCAAATGTTATGGATAAAGTAATTGACTATTATCTTGTTATATCTTGGGTTTTTATTATGGCTTGTCTTTTTTATTTCTTTAGCAGATCACCCTGGTGTGATATTATTGTGGAACTTGTTCAAAACAATTGGCGTGAGGCTGAAGCTCAGCATGAACACATAGATTAGATTAAAATATTTTATATTAATAATTTATTCCTGTAAATATATCTGTTGATTTTTGAATACTGCTGTATATAATTCCTATCCTAATATTTGATCGTCATAGATGATTTCTGCTAATTTCATTTAAATAGAAATAAACCTAATCACTCATGTTTTTTTTGTGAAAAAATAAAAGTTATCATGAGGAAGCTGCAACATCTTATTGGCAGAAGTACAATGTCATCAATGTTCTTGTGGAAGAAGCTCTTCTATCGATTGAATTTTTAATGGTTATAAATGCAAATCATTCTACAAAGTTGCCTCATGGTAAATTTGTTGAGCATAACATCAGATTGAGATTGACGGATTGATTTGAACACTTCTTATACAGAAACAATCATTTTAGCTGATCTTAATTTATATCAACTGAAAGTCTTGATGGAATTTCAATATCAAATTTGAATTGTTACAACTTTGTACGATTCCACATTTTTTTGTCTCTAATGACCTGTGTTTCGTCTTTCGGCATCTTCATGTGTGCACAGTGAATAAATACTTCATTTGTATGCTTCTGAAGTAACTAATATAAGTCAGTTTAACTATCTATGGCAGGATGAAATTTTTATCCATTTTATGGAGATGGCCCTAATATTGAGTTATACAGAATTTCAAGTGTATGAGATATTAGTTTTTGAAGCAACATTTCAAGTTAAAAGCCTTAAATCACAATCATTGAATTGTCATTTGAAGAAAAAACACTTTTTTTCAATACAAGGCAGTAACAATAGGATTAATATACTTGGAATTAAAAAAAAATGTAATATCCCACCAAACATTCTGAAAATATATTTTTAAATAACTGCAAAAAGCTTTCGGAAATTGAATAATTTTTTACTGTATCATGTTTGATAATTCATTTTCTGAAAATAGTAACAGTAATTATTAATTCATACACCAATTTTGGCCATCATTATTATACCATTTTATTTGTAACATTTCAATAAAAATATTGTATTCAAAAAATATCCCAGATAATTTTGTAATTACAAGCTTCTTTGATCAACTTTTATAATTCGTAAAATATTTAACAACTTCATAATTAATGTAAGTCTAATTACATTTTCTAGAACAGTCAGTTTATGTTACAAAAACATATTTATAATAAAAATATAATGAACTTTGAATACTTGATAAATCCTGCATATCATTTTTATAGGTAAATAAACACTACTGAAGTTCTGCCGGTAATGGAGTACCATCAAGGGCAGTGATTAAATTTGCAGCAGCCAATTTAGCCATTTCATCTCTAGCTTCAATAGTGGCACTTCCAATGTGAGGAAACACTACACAATTGTTAATTGTCAATAATGGATTATCTAATGGTAGAGGTTCCGGAGATGTCACATCAAGTCCTGCACCCTTGATTTTTTTATTGTTCAGTGCTCTTATCAACGCTTCTTGGTCTACTAAGTCACCCCGACTGGTGTTTATAAATATGGCAGTTGGTTTCATTTTTGAAAATAGTTCATCATTAAACATTTTATATGTTTCTTTTGTCAAAGCACAACAGCAAATTATGAAGTCGCTTGTAAGTAATAGTCGATTCATATCAGCTTTTTCTGCCCCTGTCTTGGCAGCTTGTTCTGGACGGTCTGAGCGATTATAATACAGAATTTTAGAGACATTAAAAGCTTTGATCTTTGTTGCAACTGATTGACCAATTCTACCAAAGCCAACAATACCAACGGTTGATCCCATTAAACCGGGGCCAGTCATCCAGGATGGTGCCCAGGTTTTCCATCCTCCTGATTTTACTTCTTGGGAAGCCTCTATTAAACGTCGTGACGTACATAAAAGTAATCCAAGCTGAAAGTTAAAATCGTCACTTGAATACAAAAGAGAATTGTAGTAGTTAAGATTAAACTTACTCTTGAATGATTAACTATCTACAGTAAACACACTATTTCAAAAAAATATGTATATTACAACAATGTCGAGTTATCAAGAAAATCGAAAGCTTTTGTTGCATCCATGTCCATCAAAATCAATCGCATAGCATGAGAAAAGGTGAGTTATTCTAAAATAGTTCATAATAGAAAAAAAATACTTTGTTTCTCCAGATTTTTTAACTAATTGAAAAATGTAGATTGGTACTTTATCTATTTGGCAACTAAAAAAATATTCTTTTTTTCTCTATATCTTTAACTCTTTACGTTATATATATAGAAAATCTGCTACATACATAAATTAAAAAGAAGTCTCATTGAAGGAAATTTTCTGTTATTACCGTTAACTCGGCTGTTGCTTCAGTCAGCACATCTGGAGTATATCCAATTTTAATATTTCTTTTTCTACATTCTCCAACATCAATGTGATCATATCCAACTGAAAATGTGGACACTACTTTTAAATTCTGACCGGCAGTGTCTAACAATTCAGTATCTATTTTGTCAGTGAGAAAGCACAACAAGCCATCTTTATTGGCTATATTTTTCAAGATAAAATCACGAGGTGCTGGTGAGTTTTCATGCCATATGGTGAGGTTGAACCTATAATAAATTGAAAAGTGATTCGAATTACATATTTGTTTCAATTGTAAGCAGCCAAATTTATATATTTTATTGAAAATAGTGATCTCCGTTTCCTATTGATATGATTTTCAGACAGGAATCAATTTCCTATTATCTATTTACTTTATGTATGACAATTATATTTATTGATGATAAGAATAAATACCACCATAATCCTTACTTTTGTTTGAGCATATCTAAGCTTGCTAATGAGAAGTCTGGCCTAGTTACGAGGATATTTGGCTTATTCATTGTATGTAATGAATTTGTAGGCAGATATTTTATTTTCGTTTTTATGGAAAAGCATATTTCTTTATATATCTTCAGAAACATAATCAGCTAGAAATACAATAAATAAGGAGTTACTAAATCTTCTTTTCCATGTATGCCGGCGGCTTAGGATTTTGTTGATCTTTCTGTTTCTCTGGAAGTAACATCGGTTTCACAATGTATGACACTAAATGTAAAGTACCTATCGTACAAACGATAAGATATCCTCTAGAAATCATTGGTCTTTATTTGATTTCGTGTTTAATATTTATTACCATTATCATTAATAATCACAAGGCAAGCACTTCTCAAGGAAAACATACATCTGTCAAAAACTTTGAAGTTCTATAACACAATAATTGAGACGGTTATGCAACGGTAATAACTAAAACATGCCCATTATAAAAATTGTGTAAAACAATTTGCTTTTCTGTCAATTTAAGCCGACCGGGATATAAGTGTTGCCATAATCATAGACTACACATTATAGCTATGATATAATTTTGACATTTATATTTTAACGCTAGGTATAAATTTTGTGGAGAAATAAAGTATCAAGATAATAATGGTTGATGGAATACGACTTCCAGGGATTTTCCAGGGAATCCAGGGATTTTTTTATATAATATATAAATAATTATTTTTAGATTTCAAAAGTTAAGTATCCTTATCAATGAAAAAGGTTTCATAATTTAATAAAGAAAATGGGTATATTTATATATATTTGTATTGATTTATTAACAATGCTTGAAATGGTGAAACAACGACGAACCAACAAATTTCCCAGAACTGTGAAGTATTTCCAGCTTTTTCAATTTCGTATGTATTCACTAGTCATTAATCTAAATTGATGAATTCTCTTAATTATTCATAAGTTTTCATTATGAATAATTATGCTAAGAAAGTACGTTCCATAAATTGCCATCAGAACTCTTTGAGAGCATTAGGATTCATTCAGTTGGAGGTGAACTGACAACAATGTTAGGTGCATTGTTGCTTCTAAATTTTGGTTCTTTTAAAGAGGCTAGTTAGTCCAATTTCTAACCATCAAGATCCAGAAAAAGTCAAACTGCTGAGCTTCTTGCAATCAAAGACCACAACACAACATAAACAAGTATACTATGCATATAGTTTTCGTCTAGTACCATAACTCGATGACTATAAGAATGTATGCATTAAATAAGTGACATATGATTACCAAAATGTTGCAGGGTGATCCAGCGTTTTTTTTTCTTGTTATTGACAACCTAATCCTCAAATGGACTATACTTAAAGCTCCCAACCTTTCTAGATCAATAGAACCTGCTTTGATTTGAATTCTACCAGAACCTCCAAAATATCTTCAATGTTAAAAAATTCAAAATTACCATAATCTGACTAAATACCAACAAAAACAAGACTATTTTCCTAATATGAAAATGAGAGTTGGATAATGTGCGAGCTGCTTAATAGTATCAATATATGTGACTTTAGTTTTGACGATTGCAGTTTTTAAAATTACCCACCTTTAATCTGACCCTGGAAGCTTATCTGATTATGAGATGTTATAGCAATTTTCACTATGTTTTTGATATTCATGTTAAAAAAAAATCATTGAATTGTTAACTGTGATTTAGTGTCTATGAACTGCTTTATGAGGCAGTTGATTGTCGTTTTCTTTTCATATTGAATAAAGGTACAATGATCAGAAAATGACTTTAAGTTGACCAATTACTTTCTCTACATAACATATTTTACAATCCAATATGGTTAGTGGGAATAAAATCTGCAAGGTTCAAAACATTAGCAAGAGATGATGATATTTTCCAGGTATAATAAATATAATATTTTAACTGTTCCACTCAGTAAATATCTGAAGGAAAGCGATTTTTCTTAAAATATGAAATGTAAGTGATGATTAATAGCAGTGAATTTTTGGTAATGTTGAAAATTCACAGAAACTCTATGTTATTTATCATAACATAATATACTGAATAAATGTGTGTGATATAATTTATATATTAAGCTAATATTTGAAAACAGAGGTTTCCAGCATATATTTCAATATAAACAATAATATGGTATTTTAAATGTTTGTGTAAAAATGTAAGAAAAATTAAAACAGACATTCATTCACTGTTACTAATTGTTGTTAATTTTGACTGTTAAGATATGATATGAAGTTTTATTTATTTGTAGATATTATGGCATGAAAATTATTCTTTCATAAAAAAGTTTTGTCGATATTCCACGCCTCAAAGGTTGAAAATCGCTGTTTTAAAGTGAAGAGTTTATGGCTAATTAACGTGCTTGTTTTCATGAAATTTCCATGAAATCATGGCCCCTTTTTATGAAAACATTATAATTAGTGATAAGAAATGCTTTCATTATAAAAATAGTTGAAAAGATATTTGATAAGATAAATTAATAAATGTAGTCATTTCATCATAAAAAAATTTATTCCCCAATTGTTTGATTAAATATAAATCACAATTTTTCATCAATTTACCTCCACCAGACTAACTACAACAATATAATGATTTAATATAAAATAGTATGAATTATTATATGTATTATATATAATAATGAAAACAAAAATTGTCAATATTTAATTGAAGTTATACCATAAAGCTTTTGTCTTCCATTCAACAATAATTATGGGTATAAAAAATATACGTAATTTTGAATAAATATTGTAAACTTACAATATATGTATTATAAAAATATTATGAATATTAAAAAAATCATCTCATGAGCGTTTGGCAAGAATTTTAGCAGCCTTGAATGTATTTCTCATTAACATGGCTACAGTCATGGGGCCTACTCCTCCAGGAACAGGCGTTATAGCACCGGCAACTTTTGACACCTCTGAAAGACATGAAATATTTATTTAAATGACTGTCACAAGTATGATTGTCGATCTAATTTCACATCAGATGGCATAGAAATCTTATTTCATAATATTGATTTCAAATTGTTTCAGGAGTGGTTTAGTTCATTGTAAGCATTTCATAAGGGCTAAAAACAAAGATTTTTTTAAATTCAACATTGTCCCGAGACCATAAGGCCTCGTCACATTAAAAACACACAGATTCTTTACTTGCATGCCTTAGTGTGTATTCTAAATATGCAAATTATTCTTAAAATCATACCACATGAGATAAACACAAAAAAAGTCAGTCAAGATGGACTTAACTGATGCTCTTAAACCGGGAATGTTTTGAGAACTAAGAAGATTATTATAATTTAAAACCAAGTATCCAAAAATGAAATTGAAATTAATTCATAGGTTATAAAGAAGATTATATGTGTGGACCAGAGCCAAACTTATTTAGCTTTGAGATGAAAATTGATATAAAAATAACTGAAGTTGAGGTTTATTTAAAAAAAAAAAAAACTATGTTGTTAATGTATTAGATATATCCCTTCATTTATTTGCATGGCATTGAGGATTAATTATTTTGTGTGATAGTAAGAAATGACTGTAGATGGCAGTAATATATTATTGTAATAATTAATTATAGTTGAATGCTTGCTACAAGCCATCATATAGATATACCATGTAGAGAACCATAATATGATGTACTGAACATGTATATATATATGTGTGTGTGTGTTTGCATAGTAAGAGTTTTTCTTTATTAATTATGAAATAAATATATATACTAATGTCATTTACCATCAAACTCAACATCGCCAACTAATTTAGTCTTTCCGGTTTCTTTGCAAGTAATTCTGGTTATGCCAACATCAATCACTGTTGCACCTGGTTTAACCATATCTGCCTTTATTATTCCAGGTAATCCTGTTGACAAATTGTTCTTATTGAGTACATGTACACTGCAGAATCACCATATTATAAGATTAAAAATATGGTATTTATGGAGCATGTCTTAAATTATTGAACAAATGTATTCAACACAATCCACAATCAAAAACCCCAACTGCAGAAGGGTCAAATTAATTAAGCTGGAAAAAAAAACTAAACTGACAGCACCTGATTTGTCTCAAAATCACACTTATTTTTTAATAAGCAAATATTGTTTTATGTTTCAAATTATATTTTTAGTTTACTATAATTATTTTGTAAGTGGATATGGTTTGATATGTTGTGGCCTTCAACACAGCAAACTTTTCTATTTTGCCCGAGTAAGAAAAATGTATTTACATATAAATTTAATGAGAACATTGACGCATTAAGACAGGCATGTTTATTGATTGCTTGAAAATCAAATTTGGATTTTACTTCGGTGATATTTGAGAGATTTTAAACATTATTATGGTCAATGATAAACGGGGTAATCGATAATGTTTAAATATGATAGAAAATTGTGTGTGAGTATGTATATAAGACAAGGTAACCAATTACGTCTTCCATTCTAATAATAAACCCCTCGTATCTCAGAAAGTATATATATATGATATATGGTTAACTTTTATACGAATTACAATTTTTTTTTTTTTATGAAATTGCTTTTTTTTGTACCATTTTCTTGTGTATATTGGTCATGGATAACACTATAAAGACTACAAATAAAATAAGTTTAAATATCAATTCACAAAATTTTATTATAAAGTGCCAGAAACAAAAAAAACATATTTGGTGACTTTACCTTTAGTGCACATAAAATACTATTATTCAATACATATATATATAAGTTCAAAATTTACTAGAACAAAACATGTCAATATTTACAATTTATTTTCAACACATTTTACTTACCTGTGGCAGAGATTATGATGTCTGCATTTTTACAGTAAAATGCAAGCTGATCGGCAGGAGTGTATCGATGGCATATTGTAATTGTGGCGTCCATTCCTGCACCAGATTCATGTCGGCCATCAGTGTGTAGGAGCATTGCAATCGGCATGCCTACATTTTTTGACCGGCCAACAATGACTGCATTGCGACCGAATGTTTCAATATTATTTCTAAAAAATAAAAAGACCATTGAATATGAAATTAAAATTAATTGTACTGTCAATAACATTTTTTAAATATGAATTCTCTGTATATGACTATCAGTGACATTAGGTGGGTTGTGATAATTTTTTTATTATTTATGCTTTAATTTGATTCTATGCTTTCAAGATATGAATTATTGAGTTACACTCTAGTATTTCCTGCCCTGCATAATTCAATATCAAATAGTTATCCAATTGAGAAGAGTAAATGAACTTTCTGCTGAAGCAATAATGATTAAAAATCTTTAAGTTTATTAGTTAACCCATCTGGAAATTTTTCTATATCACAAGTATTACCAACTAAAATACCTTGTATTTTATGACATGCTGATTTTATGACACTAATTCTGGTCCATTAATTTTAGTCATAATAATTTTATCAAGCAGGATTTTTTTATATTTACTATATATTTTTTATAAAATATCTAACACTGTATTAACTAACATCACATTGTTATAACCATAAAATAAATTAATTAATTTAAAAAAGCACTTTCGTGGAAATTTAATTCGCAACAAATAATTCATGATTCCATTCATCAATAATATGGTTAGAGTATACATAATTAACAGCGACAATAAGCAAGAATGAGTAAAGAATTATAGAGTCAATTTAGTTATATAAAATGAACATTAATTATTTACAATTTGCATAATTATTAAATGAATATAATTAAAGTAAATATAAATTATATAAAATTGAAGTACTTTTGTCATATTTTCAAAAAAAAAATGGATCCAGATGTAATAAACTTGGCTGATTTGGACATACAGGGCAATATAAGATTGTCTTCCCTTTCACATTTCTCACTCAATTAATAATTGTACTGTCTTCGTTTGGTTTTTCAATGCTAATCTTTATGGGGGCGGGGCTACTAATTTTCCAATAAGTTTAAGTCAATAATAATATAGGAATATCTCCGTTCTACTGTATGAATTTAATAGCAATGTTTGAAATACATGAATTCCAATTTCTTTTAAACACATAAATGTTTTCCTTATGCTCGGATAATAAACTAACATTTGGTTACAGTAATCATTACCCACCATAAAAATAATTCTTTGCCATTTTATTATGACTGAAATAAAACCATTACTAACCAAAAAATATTTGAGATAATTATTCTGTAAAAACTATAAAAGAGTATTAAAAGACAAAAAAATATTTAATATAATATTAAATATAAGATAGTGTGAAGCAATCTTTATGCAAAAAAAAGTGTCCACTGCTTGGGTGACATAAATAACTGATTTTGACAAATTAATGAAAATACTCTCAGCATGTTATGCATTAGTAATGTTAGAAAAGCACGCAAAAAAAAAGCACTGGGCCTGAATGTGTTAATCAACAAGGGTGTTTTGGCAAAAAAAAGATTGACGTTTATATATATAAAAATATTACTATTTTATTGATTGAATTGGCATTCACTTGGTAGAACTCCATTATAACATTATTATCATTATGTTTATCCGTTTATATCGGACAGACAGGTAGAAGTATATCTACTCGAGCTAAGGAACATGTAAGATCATTCAACAGTAAAAAAACAGATTCACAATTCGCTAATCACGTTATTAATGAATCACATAATATAAATTCAAACTCAGCGCCTAAATGTTTGCATCTTTGTAGTAATGGTCGGAGAATGACGGCTTTGGAACAGCTGGAAATCAATAGACACCAATTATCACAAAGGATTCTTAACGTACAAACTAACATAATAGTATCGCCACTTGTCCAGTCGTTGTACAAAGGGGTGGTCTGATTTGCTTCCATAAGGACCACTTCTGTCCCACATATAAACTTATTGTCATAGACACCTATTGTTTCATTAGAATTTTGAAAATTTAGTGTCATTGTGTTAAAGTAACAAGCTAGGCTGTTGGAACAGGAGAGAGAATGTGTTGTGTGCCTTTTCTGCACAGCTATATATAGATAAGCGAATGTTAGTTTAAGCATAATTCTGACGATGGCGTTAGCCGAAATAGCTATCAACTATGTTTTTTAAAAATAATTTTGTAGAACTAAAATACATTGCTATTTTATTGTGAAATAATTTTGTAAACAAAATTTCTCGCGCCAAGGATGTCATGTAAATACAAAAGCGAAATAGTCTTATCAAATTGTGATATAACCGGGTGATTTTTAATACTTCAATACAATTTACAAAAATTTTGAGATTTTATACCAACAGCATTCCATATGGATCACATATTTTATCTAGATGTGTGTAACTGAAGAATAATGAAATACCGTTTTAGAATTTCCTGGATACCTATCGGTGTACAAGGCATTAATGTATCCATATCCAAACAGAGTTTCCCAACATTTTGTATATTGAATCCATCAACATCTTTTTCAGGGCAAATAGCATTGCAAATAGTCCTTTCATTGATATTTTCTGGCAAAGGCAATTGAATTAGAATGCCATCTACGCTGGAATTTTGATTAAGTTCTTTAATCTTCTCCAGTAATTCTTTTTCTTGAATGCTTTTTTCTATTTTAACAGTGATAGCGTCAACACCTGGTAAAAAAAAATATTTCTATAATGGGCATCCACTGCTCACTGTACACCATTACACATCACATTGTATTTTCTAGATATATTGAAATGTATTTACTATATTTATGTGAACATTAGACAGTATACAATTTGGATAATGTCATTCTAGAATATTAAAATTGGAGTAAATATTGCTATAGACCTCAAATAAATCAATAGTAACAATATTAAAAAAACACTAAGATTATTGAAAAATGTGTTACTGTTTTTACATTAGCGGTAGTGGAACTGGAGAAGGAATTAAAAATATAAATAGTGAAACTGTTTATCACATTAATAGTTTGTTAATAGTAAAAAAGTTCAGTGCATAAAGTTTGAAATTGTTACATACAAAACAATGAAAGCTCATATGGGTCAAAATATGATAAATGCATTAGAAATATATGGTCAGTGGATTGTCAGCCTGAACAGAAAGAACTGAGAAACAGGAAGTAAATCTTTTGACTCTGATACTCGACTTTTCGAAAACTTTGCATCTCGAAAAATTTGCATTCACAATACAGAATACTTCTATAAAGAATATTCTGGCCCTTACAAATTGTTATGATATTTCATGTGTCACTTAAAGATTAGATTTATAATCTTTAACTCGTGCATAAAAATTTATCAGATTGGTTCTACATGAAGCAATTTATACTGTTTACACAAATTGTATTGTGCTTAAATATATAAATTTTATAGCATGCATTTTATAAAATTAGCATCAAAGTGTCCAAAAGGCAGGTTACATTTGCAAAAAGTTTTGATTTAGTAGAAAAACATAAATGTGTCATGATATATCTTACCCACTAGTTTCGCCGCATCTAATTTTTTGGAGACATAAGTATTGCTGGCTGGATCATTTCCAACTAATATGCATGCAAGTTTAGGTTTTCTGTGATCTTGAGACACCCACTGCTCTATTTCACTTTTCAGTTCCAAATTTAGGTTATGCGAAAGGGTCTTTCCATCTAGTATTCTTGCCATTTTTCTAAAATGCGACATATTATTATCATAAACAACATGTAAATTAAATAAGAAACTAGTAAAGAGGGTTACTGTATCAAAGCAGGTGTAAGCTGTGCTTTGTTATGATTAAACTTTGATTTGCTGTCTACTAGAGAAGCAATGTGAAAACATTAAATATTGTTTAATTAAGGAAGATTAATACTTGTACAAGAGATGGCTACTATAAATACATCACAACTTTATGATGAAAACACAACCTCAGAAGTGGAACAAAAATGTATTCAAATCTCTTCTTTTATGTTATGTTTATAGAGTGAGAAAGAAGAAAAATAGAATTCTATTAAATAACCGGTGAATGAGTTTGTGATGATGATGAAAAAAATTTAAGGTTGAAAAACAACACAACTGTGGGTACATGATTGCAGAAGTCACAATTTTACATGGTTTAACGGTTTTAACAGGACAACATCTAAGCTACAAAAACAAAATATTAGCTCCTGAGGGCACTTACTTTGAAGCATTTGAAGTATAAATTTGACCCTTATTTGCAAATATTAAAAATATTCAAGAAAACATTGATAGATAATTGCCATCATTATTATCTTATGATTTAAATAAACAAAGCGCAAAGCTTGCAAGAAAACATATAATACATAACAAAAGCAGAGTAAAGTTTTACAACAAATGGAAATTAATGTAAAAATATTTTCAGAATAAAATAAATAATGATGAAAGATAAAAATTTTCACCTATAATTATACTATTCTGTTGGTTCAGTAAAATTTTGTTACTTTGTGTGTTGCTGCATGCGACACGTGTTTTGTGTCTTTAAGGAGCATCTCAGATTAATTGTATTACATTTTTTATTTCAATGGCGATTGATAATGGTAATAATGTCTATACTATAATTCTTATATTTAAGTGAAATTTAAGAGAAAAGGTGGCATAATTTCGTTTTAATGAATGTGAGAAGGGGGTGACACATAAACAATAAAAGTACAAATTACTGTAACACTACTAAATACAAAATTAATTAGCGTCAACTGCACAATCGATATGTTGGTATTATTTCAACAGTGAAAATTTACTAAAGAATCGACAACCATTACAATATGGCATCGGTATCCACCTGCATTGTTCACAATTTGTAGTGCAATCATTTTCACTAGCATTATTTTAAAAGTAGTTGCAAAGAGACAGCCAGTTTGCCAGCCAAATTCTTTAGAAATTTTTGTTTGTTCACAATGTGTTTATCCAATCTACAGATAAAACAAACCGATGTTGGTCCTGCCTTTTATATTAACGCCAATGAAGACACCACCAGTATTGTTTCAGAGTTATCTGATAAGTAATGCATTTATGGTGAGAACAATAATTAAAAAAAAAATATTTAAAAGTTACAAACACATTCTAACGCCCAACGAATAACAAGCAATATTTTAATCTATAAATTGAAAACACTAAGTAAGAAAAAAGAGCATTAAGTGGTAAGTTATTGAAGAAGCATTTCTATACAAAAACATTGAAAACAAATTATTGTTAAAAATCACAATATACAAAGATAGTTATTACACCTTCTACAAATTTACCTGGTGCTGTATTGAGATATTTCGATTGGAAAATATTTTTTCACTAAAGTAGGTAACAATCTTACTTTGGAAACATTCATTTTGAATTCTTGGAGAAATTATGTGATTAAATTTTGTATTATAATTTCAAAACATAGGCACAATTCGATTTTTTTCCAAATTTGTGATTCTAAAAATTATAGAATTTTATTAGCAATGCATTTGGAAATGTTTTAAATTTTATTACATTCACATCTTTTAGGTATAAAATAGAATTTAATCATATTTGGAACCTATAAATAATCAATAAATATTATTTATTAGGTGATTTTGAAAAACATTTTTGCATTACTTTAAAATGTCTGTCTAGCAATAAATCAATGCAGATTGCAGGATGTGCTAAAACATCAGTCAAATAGACACAATTCTTTCAAATAATATCTGTTAAGTTTCCATCTATTAAGCTTTGTGTATAAATATACTTTTAGGACGATAGTTTCGAGATTGGTAGTCATCATTATATTTAAATAACTTTTTGTTTGCAGGCAATACGGATTTTATCTTCCATAAAATTCTGCTCAATTAAGTATAATTTTTTATCAATTTAAGGAATAAAACAAGAATGATATAATTTTACGATACTGCCAAAATACAGTAAAATTAAAGAATATCATTTAAATTTGTCATGTTAAACATCAATCAAAAGTTATCAGAATAACCCATTGGGACAAGAGGGTTGGTTTATTTAATGTTTACACCAATTAATCAGCGCATAAGGTGAAGTGCAAAAGGTGAAGGTAGTCTATTTATATTTTTAAAAAATAATAAATGTTAAAAATTATAAAAACTCTTACTCAACACAGAATTTTTAAAAATATTGTATTGTCAAAAGATTTATGTTGCAGCTTGAACTTGTGTAATATGGTTCATTTGGTCAGATAAGATAAGAGTGTAATCTAGTTATTAAAGTCATGTCTTTATATTTGAACAATGTTTGATTATCAACACCTTGGTTTTTTCGTAATTGATACATGTTTTTATAATTAAAGAGAATTATGTTATCTGCTGTGATAATACACTTGATTGTAAAAAGTGTGATTTGTATAAAAGTCTATATATTCAAAAAATGAAACCTAATGTGTACCAATAATAAAACAAAAAATTGGCTTAAGTATTACTGAAAGAAAACTGTCACTCTAAATGATTCTCAGAATAGATTTTTTCATATAATTTATTCCATGGAGCATAAAAGGTTGATATGAGCTAGATATGAATCAAATACATATTCGAGTTGAAGATGAACCTGTCGAGATAGTGAGTGCAAGATAATTTTATAACAATATAATCATCACATATCTTGACACACCTATAAAAGATTTTTTATCTGGAAATCAATATACAGATTCAGATCAGAGTGGTGTGACTGCAATTCGAAGGCCCCACTGTTAGCTTTGGATAGATGTCCACTGGAATTGTTAGACTTAAAATAAACTTTGAATATCAGAAGTTCTTAACCTCTCGCATTGAAATCTTGATTGACGTCGCCATATTTACTGATACGCTTATGCTTGTTTCTATATTACTCATAATTCAATCTATAAAAATGATTTGTAAGTATAGAATTTAATGGCAGTGTAAAAAGTTGAGTCCTTCTTACATTGTGCAAGAACACACTCCCTAGCAGTGCCACTATTTGAAGATGGTTAATTCTATGGGTGGAATTGTAAAAATTATCTATAAATATAAAATTATTACATTGTTATTAATTAGAACATTGTTCCTAGTATTATTGTAAATATAAATTATTTTGCCCCTTTATCAAATTTTGTTCTTGCTTCAACAATTCCTTTATTGTATAAAATAAACATATTAACTTTATAAATACTGTTTTAAAATTAGGTAGAAACAATCAGTTATATTCTTTCTTACAATTCCAAATAGAATATATGTTAGTTCTGACGATGGAGTGAGCCGAAATAGCTATCAACTATATTTTTTTAAATTTTGTAGAACTAAAATACATTGCTGATTTTTCACCGTGTTAGAATATAGGTGTTTTTACTTGAAATGTGATTTTAAACATCTGAATGATATAACAATGAATCCTATCAACATATGAGTTGCTGATTATTAAAAGCGTTCATCTCCTATATGTATAAATTTAAGATTGAAAGAGCAATATGCTTGAGTTTTTATTATTTTCTTAAGAAGACTATATTGTAGTCAGATAAAATTAAAAACAATACAAGTACTAAATATATACTTTCACTACCAATAGAAAAAAACATCACTTTTTTTCAAAATTTTCCATAAATTAGAGAATCAATTGTTTTTGTCTGATAAAATAATTGATATTGGATAAAATAAATATTAAACGTTAAATCGAAAATAGTTAGGTATCCAACTTAACGTAGGGTGTGTCGATCTATAGATACTAAGATATGTATGTAATTTGTTATAAAATCAATTGACTGTTATGATAACCAAATTTTTCTAAACTTTAAAGGAGCTGTCAAAATTAACACATTATTACAAAATGTCTTTAAGGCTGAACAATAAAACTGTATTAAATATATTGTTTTATTTATCGGAATGAATGCATGGATCTACAGCGTTTTTGTCGTTATAGTATAACGAATGTACAGCTTTCGAATTTGTAGTCCTTAAATTTTTTTCTACAGTAGTTTCAGCTTGAGGTTATGTAAAAAACATCTGTTTGACAGATAGTAATAAAATAACTTACGTGAAGTAAAATATACACCAGGATTTATTTCCTCCTCTTTTTTTTAAAAATATTTTCTCTTCGATTCCCTTGTAACACTAATAATGTTAGTTAATTTTAATCCCCAAGTAAAATACTGTGTAAAAAAACTTATTACAAAGAGTGGCGGGTAACAATCGTACACGCAACACCCGACTGGATAAAGTACCTATATTCAGGTACTCAAATACCTATTGACAGCTGAATAATCGAATCAAGATAACGATCATTATTAATATTGCCAATAAAACTGTATCTGTCTCGAATCTAGATGTTAGATTGCTAAAAATTCTATATCTAAAATTTGTTATCTATTATAAAAACAAACCCACGTGTTTTTGGCAATAGTACCGAGTGTATACATTAAATTATTCTTACTGCATAGGTATGTAATAAAAGATAGTAAGAGTGGACTGCATTAAGCTTATGAAGGTACTTATACTTGTTTTTTCCAAATATTGTGTATCTCTATATAATCGTTGGTGTCAAAAGGTTAATAAAAAACATCAGTAAATTGAATATATACACTAATTAATTAAAATTATTAAATAAAACATATATCCGTGACACATTTTTTAAAATTAAAATTTGGTAAATTAAATGACAATACAATAGTTTAAAACTGACAGCAATTCAACATGTATTTGAAAAATGTGGACATTAAAGACAATTCGTATTTATAACAAATAATAATAATAATATTAAAAAGACATAAAGACAAAGAAGATAGCAAAAAAATACTAAGTGTAAATCTTAACAATTACAAGTTATTGATGAAATAATATTAAATAACAGTTTTATCGTGGTTATCTGGAATAAATTTAGTTTAGTATGGAGTTTTACACTTTATTTAACCCTTTTAGTCCCACGTGACTAATGATTGCCCCTCAACTAGTGTATGTATGAATCCCACGGGCTTGATAGTCAGCCTCTATAATAATAAAAAAAATTTAGGCAACGTACTTTTAAAAATTTCATTTGCGATTCGTCACATACAAAAAGAATGCATTTACTGCATATTGAACATCCAAAAGTGATTTGTTTATAGTTAACAAGTGGTCCATAGTGCTTCCCAAAAGAACCGATTAAAGTTCTACCAGTCGGGTCAAAGCCGATAGGCCTTCATATCGATCGTATTCGTGTATATTCGCAATCAGCATTACAAAATTTAGTCGATCTCTATTATTAAAGGGATTTTTGGATTTTTTTTTTATAAATTTCATATATAAACTTTAGAACCATGGAAAACAAATACGAAAATATTGAATGCTTGTGACAATTCACCACTAATTAGATGATTACGATTATACCAGTCATTATTGAATAAGCCGTGATGGCAATGGACAACCCTTATACAGGGAGTTATCCATTGGCATCGCAAAAAAGTAAAGAAACTGTACCCAACACGTACTCAATCCATTGTTTGTCAACAAAATATATTTTTCCAGATATAAGCAATAGCTTTCATTAAAATGTTTCTAATGCAAATGTATCTTCATGATAGTTAACTTAACTGATCAGTTGATAATGCTCGCGATGAGCGAAACCTGATCAGTTGATAATGCTCGCGATGATCCTGATCAAAAAATATATTGTGGAAATAAGTACAAAAAAAGGTGTTTTATTTTTTAAAATATCATGCCTTTCCATCAAGAAGTGACAGTTAACACCTTAAAAAGGTAAATCCGTCACTAAAATAACGATTCCATAACAAAGCTTTGAATTTTTTTTTACTTTCATATTTTAATTTTATAACTGTGGATAGTAAGTAAGAAAATGTTTGAATTATATTAAACAATATTTGAATTTCACAATGAAGATATTTTATTTAAAAAAGAAAAAATTCTTTTTATTTTGCCCAAGCAGCGCTCTGTCACAACACGTTCTCGTTATCAGTGGGACAACAATGGACAAACGCGGTACACATTTCGAACAGAGTTTTCTCATTGAAAAATTTTCATGCAAAATAGTGAATACGCTACTTTTAGTTATCTTTAAGGTATCAGCTATATTACGCAACTTCAATTTACTGGCTTCCAAAATGATTTTTTACATTTTTTTATGTTTTCTGGAATAACTGCCGAATTTGGGTGACCAGAGCGTTCAGCATCATTGGTGTTTGTACGGCCGCGTTAAAAATCAGCAAACCACTTCTCTACCATTTATATCGATGAGTCCAAATAACACTTGGTGAGCCATTGCTTTGCTTGAACGAATTTTTCCCATAAAAGAGAAATGCTTTATCAACTCAGAAAATGGTTTTGAAAATTACAAAAAATGTGTCACTAAAACAAATAAAACTTGTAAACGAATGATCGGGATGTCATGAAATTAATAAATAATAAATCGTATGAAGGTTAGTAAGTACTATCTAAAAATCATATGAATTTTTTCAACAGTTAGTGAAACGTTATACAGTGTGCTAGTAAGCTGATGATGTCCCAGGGAAAGGGTATTTTAAAACTTTTCATTATTTATAATGGAAAATGCTGACAGTCATCTAATGTTAGAAAGATAGGGCAGGCTATGAGTAAACTTGTTACTTTTTCTACGCTTCGTTTTCAATGTCGAATAGGGTGGGTATCAAGGGAAGAGAACCCATATATTTGAAATGAAAACCAATGCATAGAAGTATTCATTGAGATATTCAAATTCTTAATAGGGCAACCGAAATGGCAGCAGAATAATATCAGCTGCATTGATTAAATACAATAATTAGCGTTTTAAATGCAAGGAATAATTCGCGATAGCATATTTCCCATTTTCATCCTGAAATTGTTGAAAGCATAGCACTTACTGCTAATCTTTTACTGCCACCGGTTTTCAGTGGTGTGTGTACTTAAATATAAGGTTCTGAAAAATTCAGCTTAGTTTATTTGATTCCTCTTTCACACATTACCATACATTCTTATACGCGTTGTGTTTTGTAGTCATAGTCCATATACAAATAAGATTAATCAGTGATTCAGTGGAGTTGGGTAGAATATGAACAGCAAAGCAAAATAACATAACATTCATTGTGGTCAAAGCCGTGCTGCATGTCGGTTGTGCGGTTGCTCGCAAGGCTATCTCTCGAATTCGACGTCAATCGCTGTGGCATTTGCCCACGAGTTAATAAATATATAGTGGAAATTTAGATTTATCATATACAAATGTGTCGTAAGTCTATAGTGAGTTAATTTCATATGCAATGAAAATAAATAATCTTTTGTATGTAAATATTTCAATGCATGTGTTGTGTTTTATATGACCCGCCTTAAAATATGCTGTGACTATTCGGTTGCAGGAAGTTATACAAGTATAAGATAAAAAGTTTATTTTCATACATTTATTGAAAGGCTTTTGCTTTAGAGGATTTTTCGCCAGTTTGCTGATTGACATCTTATTGCTCTTTGTGAATGTAAGTATACAAGTAATTTTTTTTTTCTACCTATACCATTTTTATTGACTCAAGATATTATAAACTATATTATATTATAATACAATACGATATCATCTACAATACATATTAATATATATGATAGTTAAAGCTCTAAATGATGCATTTTAAATTGAATGAATCTTAGTAAATTATGTTAATAGTAGATACTTGAAACATTTAAGCTCAAAAATATATTGGCAATTTAATATAGAATTAAGTACAGTGTGTCGTCCATCGATTTCCCGAGTATAAGAAACTATGAATAATTATTAACCGTTTCAACGACCTGAAAAATTTATGAACGGCTTTTAATATCACGATTTGAAATATTTAAAGGGTTTCACTTAAGCACGATTAATATTCAAATCGATTATATAAATAATTAAATGTGTTTAAATTAATGTTCCTATAACTATAGTTATTAACATGTTTTGTATAATTAAAAACAATTACTTCGGTTTATTTCGTAATAGGCATATATATACATGATAAGAATTCTTATCAAGTGTTGAAACACTGTTAGTTAAAAGGCTTCACAAAAACATCATAGAAAATACGAATCCGACGTGTTGAGACTCGAGCTTTTATTATTAAGGAAAATCTGACTTTAAACAAGATTCACATGATGTTAAACATATTTAATTACTCTTGATAAATTTACATTGTACAAAAAATTTTCACATTCAAAATTGATTAAAGTCTATTTTCCCACCACTAAATCAATTCCTTAAATGAGTATAGAATAATTGACGGATTTATTCTTTTCATTACAAATTATTTTTTGAAACAAAAAGTTTTTTTTTGGGCATTGCCGATACACCCAAGCCTTTGTGATAGAATCATAAAAAATAAAAAGCTACCATTATATTAATATCATATAACTGTATTAATTTACAAAAGCTTAACTCAATCAGGCAAATTAATGCTTACCTATAACTAAACATGTAACTACTAAATACAACTATTTTCCTGTATATAATCTAGATTATTTTGCAGAAATACTCGTTTAGTAGTTGCCAACCTTTTTTACCAAAAGCGTAACTACGGCAGCCCGCCATTAAATTAAATTTATTTATAACGACAAACGATAATAGTCGATCGGTATTTGCCTAGATAAGTGATAAGCCAGTATTATTGGGATGTTTCTCAGAATGTTTGTATTTTTTTATTTAAATTAGTTTTGTTTATGTTATGAGTTGTCTGTCAATTGGATTTATTTTTCTAACGATAATATCAAATGAACATTTTTTACATTATACAAATCAGGTTGAGAGTATATTTGAAAAATATCTAAAAACAGTTACTGATTAACTATATGGTCGTTAATAAGCGCAATACATGAAATAAATTCTAATTAGGTTTGTTGCTTAAATTTTATATCCAGATGCCATTGGTGTCGAATCACAGTCAGCTGCAGATTGCAAATAAAATTGAAGCTTTCTACCATGTTTGTAATCCTATTACACAGTCTACATATGTAGTTTTAAGATGTGCATATAAAAAATGTCGATACTTTAAAAACATAGTACTACTATTTATTGATGAAAAAATAGTTCGAATTATCGAAAATTTTAAAAAATAATACACACAGTATAAAATTTTTAGAAATCTAATTAGGATTTCCTCAAGAAGTTCGGAGATAAAAATTTATTGAAATCGTTTATACCGTTTATAATTATGTATTGTGGTGAGTATCGAATAGCTACAATAAAACCAAATTGTTTTTTTTTTAAATATCGAATACACTTTTGCCTTCGTTATGTGTGGCCGTTGTAATAAATATATAGTCCATAATAACAATATTATTATTCAAACAAAGATGTTTTTTTTATCTCTGTATTCTGCTTGGCGCCTCCGAAACAGGGGCGAATCATTAGAAATCTTTTCTTATTAAGAAAATAATAATACACATTGGTTTTGTTGCCTGAGGGAAAAAATCATTTTACTATAAGCTTTAAATATATAAAATTTATTTTTGTAGTGTTTTAAAATTTTTCAGGTTTTTACAATTAACGTAGTCTGTTTCAATTCGAAGGTTCTGAAAACAAGATACAACGAAATACGTGTATCACATGTGTCCTCTTTTTTAAAGTTATTTGAATTTAAATGTTTTATTACGAAAGTTAAGCTGTTTTATAATGCGTAATACCTTTTTTATGAAAGCAGTAAAATTGAAATTATGTATTTAAAAAGACATCTTCATAAAATTAAGTGAAATGTTTTTTTCTCTTCATAATATAACTTTTCGATGGCATTGAAAAGACGTTTTGAAGAAACATCAATGCCTTAAGGTGAACTTGATTGTCTGTTGAATGTCTTCAGTCCAGATGATTACTTTCATCAGAAAATATTCAATCCAGTAAAGTGCTTAATATTATATTGATTGAATTGGCATTCACTTGGTAGAACTCCATTATAACACAATGAAAAAAATAGCAATGTATTTTAGTTCTAAAAAATTATTTTTAAAAAATATACTTGATAGCTATTTCGACTCACTCCATCGTCAAAACTATGGCGTTCTGTTCTGACGATGTTGAGCCGAAATAGCTATATATTTCAATTTCATTATATCAACTATATTTAAAAAAATAATTTTGTAGAACTAAATTACATTGCTATTTTTTTCACCGTGCTAAATATTACTCTTTGTATTGAATCTCAAATCATTAGTTACGATAAATTCTTGATAAATCAGCATTAATGAATTGTGGTATCAAATTTACAATACGTCCCATAAAGGCAATGGTGTTCTATTTTTAAAAGATACCGGGTTCTTACATGCTCCCACAATGTCCCACATGCGTTGAGTAATTTTATTGAAGTCTCTTTGCCAGTCTCAAGCTGCGCTCGTATTATGTGTATGTGCACGCCTAAACATACATGATTACTCAAAAAGGAGGTTACTGACTTAGTTGGAAAACGCTTCGATAAAATATCGTTAGAAATAATTCATCACACATATTCATAAAAAATATCGTGAAGTTCATTTCGCTATATTTTTCTTTTAGTGCTGGGTTTTGAATAATATAAAGAATTTTAATGTCTTACTATTAACGTTTTTTAATTGGTTAACATCTTTTTGTGGGTAATTTGAATTGAATATTTAATTCCTTTATTTTGCAAGTAAATTCTATTTGAACATCAAGTAATTTTAATTGGTTTATTGATCAAAAGCTTTATTATGCAGACGTATGCATAAAAAAATATATTCATATTTAAACTGTAGATACTACAAATAAAAAGAAATCTTACGTAAAACTCGGAATAAGTTTAATACGTTGTCGTTGTAAGAAAAATTTAGAAACATAAATGAAATACATTAAAACCATTAGTCAAGCCAACACTTGCATACTATGAAATTCTATTAACCGATTTAAAAAAAAAAGAAAGCATCGGCGATGATTATTTGTATGCAAGTGTAATGATTATTATTTCCAAAAGAATTAAAAAAAGATACGAAAACAACGTGTTGAAATACCTCATTTGTATGGGCATTTTATGACAATTAAAAATCCGTTTTACTGGATGTGATGACTCTATTATGTTTTATTACCATTATTTTATTAGACACCTTTCACTTGTTTTATTGTCTGCCATATTTTTGAAACGCGTTTTAGGAAGTAATAGTTTTATTTGTTTATGTTTATGCAAAGTTTTTGGATAATGTCATTATCCGTAAAATTGTTTTCACAGATAGAATACTCACACGATACACTTTTGATTCCACATGCACTTAAAAATACAGATTAAAATACGTACCTTTGTCAAGTTTAACATGATATTTGTTTATGAAACTATCGAGTGTCTGGCAACATTATACGAATTAAATTTGAATTATTTTTGCCCGATCTTGATCCCGATTAACTTGCTCATTAAAGAGAGCGATTTTATTTAATTATCGATATTCTTTATTACATGCATCATATCTTAGAAATTGTGGATTAAACCCATATTGATAAGATAAAAAAATGATTGTAATGATCATAACTAAGGAAGCATGCTAGAAAGTTTTGAATGAAATAGCTAATATTTCATTAAATCGTGCTAATTCATTTATATTAATTAGCGCATTAAGTTACGTGGGAATAATATTTCTAACATTTAAATAGTATGGTGGTTATCGATAGTAACGTATTATTTATTACCTTATATTTCATATAATTATTTTGTTTCGTTTTAACTATCGAATGAGGATCGACGTAAGGAAATCACAAAAATAAAAAAAAAACACATTTATATATAACAAAAAGCCTTATAGAAAGCATCTGATAAAATAAAGTAAGTATGTATTATAGCATATTATAACCGTGCTTATACATTAAAGCTATTGTATTTTGTCATTAAAGAATTTGATGATTTTCTATAAACAATTTCGGTACTGGTAAATGGTCAAAATTTGCGATATTTGAATATTTTACTTGTTTGTAATGCATGTTGATCTGATATTTTTTTACCTCACAATTAATGAAATTGGCATGCGTGCAGGTAAAGTGAACATCATCGATCCGTCTCTATTAAAGTTCACGTATATAAAAAAAACAAAATGGGTTTAATTGATTTATCTATTTCTATACTGCAACTAAAATTCATGTAATGGATACTAGAAAATTGCATTCTACTTTTATCATCGCTTAAATATGGACGTTATTTTTTGCAAAGGGAAAACTTTGAATATATTTTTAACACCGATAATATTATGTCGTCCAAACTGATTTCCCAAAATGGAAATGACTATTTATTCATGTAGCTGTCATGCATACGAATTATATTTAATTTAAGTCTAATTGGTAGCTAATTGTATATTTTTGTACCGTCGCATAAAAAGAAAGTGTTAACGCAACATATCATTTAATTTTTATCCAAAAGAGAATATTAAATTTGGGCTCTTTCTAAATGCACTGAATTAATTGTGCGCATTTAATATTCTGCATGCTTTTATATACAGTCAATTAAATCGTCAATAAATGTTCACTGCTATTGTAGCAATGATTCTACCAACGGAATTGCGAAAAAATATTTATTTTTCATCTTTCAAGAGGCATAAATTTAAACATCACATAAATAAAAAATAAAAACTTTTATCTACGTATTCAATTATAAGCAGATATTAACGATTTGCTCAAAATGGAAAACTGTCCATAAATCGGAAATATTGAAAAATATTGCTATTCGAAGTAGTTCGGAAATATCATTTAATTTATCATCGGGGGGGGGGGAGGATCTTTTTATGACAAAATTGGAGGGTGAATCAAAAATAGCCAAAATCGTGGGACGTCATTTATTGGTGACCTCTTCGGTATTTCGATTACTTTGAAGAAAGATGTGAAACATGTCAGTTTTAATTATTATTAAGTAATTATTTCAGATAAAAGTAGGTTTGAGTCTGCAGTGAGTAAATAAATTCTTTTATCTGGCGCCAAGTTTCCGCCCTGGTAAATAATATTGTCAGTCGTGGAAGTGCAATGACCGAACTGCTGTGCTTCGAATTTTAAATCTTGACATAAAATTTGTCACTGGTGTATTTATACAGAATCTGTACGTATCTGATACCCAACTAACTGTTATGTGCTTGCTGTAACCAACATTTTTTTTTTTTATAAACATACCCTGATGAATGTATAAATTCATAATACGAATACATATACAGCTTATCTTGCCGTGTGAGGATATTTATATAATAATATGAATATACACAATGATATTCCAGCATGAATCAGAAATAAACAATAAGAAATCTATCCGTGATTCAAGTTGCAATATGTATACGATACACACGCACATATACGGTTCAATTTTTTTAATATGCATGTATCCGTTAATCACAATATCATGAATAATTTATTTTGAAGCTTTAGAATGTTAAAAAATAAAACTACCCAATTCAGCCCCAACAGTATAAAGTCGGAGGGGTGAGTGAAAATTTGGAGATAATATTGAAAAAAATAATGTTCTCTGATCGATATTCGGGATTAATTGAAAAAATGTGTTTTTTTCTCGAACATTGATTCCGTGTGCATGAAATTTTAATAAAATACGTCATATTTCCTGGCTTTCATTAAAAAATAATAATTTCCTAAAATTATTATCTATATAAAACTGTTTCGTTAGATTGTTTATATGTATCGTATTCTTATTACTTACTGATAGATTGTGTTTTTTTGTGGACTTCACTTGAAAAACCTGGAATATTTTTTCTATCTATTTCATATCGATTGATATAATAATTTTTGTAGAATAACAATTGCATGTACAAAAAAGATAAAATTGGTTCTCATAACCGTTAGTTTCTTTCTATTTTAATAATCTTGTGACCCGTAGCAAGTTTGATAATACATGATAAAGCAACATAGTTTTATTTGAACATGGTCAAAGAAAGTATTTACAGCTCAGTGGATCATCTCGCTTTGAAATTATTTAGTCATTATTCTAAGAATTTTATAGAAATAGAGGTAGTATTTTTTTTTTAAATTTGTTTGATGTTAATCGGAATTTACCCACATTTGATTACGGAAATGTTTATGTTTATTGAATCAGGCGTTGATCGATCAAATACTTATTTATATCAAATTATTCGACGATCTTTTGCTGTGGAAGCTCAATATATACAGTGTCTGGTGTTGTAATTGTTAATACTGACGCTTCATATTTATGGTACTGTCCTTACTTGTACAACAACACGCTTAAATAAGACCTATTTAACAAAAAAAAAAACTTTAAAAAAATATTTATAGACACTGCATGTTTTGAAAAAGTAGCCTGTTTCAATTTTCAATTAAGATTATTTCTTTTATTTCTTTCGAGTATTCGAATTCGATAAGGTCCGGTGTTTTTTTAAAACACTCGTTCACACAAAAGTCACCGTTTAGGAAAAAAGACTGAAAAAACTAACTTTGTGGTATAATGAAGAAAATCAATTTAATTTTTTATTCATATTAAATTTATTATATTTCCTCAAATTTGTTATATTGTAACAGAAGTTACAATATAATGTTTCTATTTACATATACAATACGTTAATGTTTGTATATTGCTATCAAGTAACTTTATAATAACGTCACCTTGCGATTTTCAATCGTTAGTGTAAATATGACCTAAGTCCGGGACGAGATCACGTCGGGTATTTAATAATAAAATATTCACCCATGCAGCTAACATATTTAACCGTTATCTGCTGACTCTGAAATAAAGGATATTCTAACACCGAACACTTATGAATATAATTCAGTAATGTCGGCGTTAATCATTTTTTTGAGATTTTCAGGACAAATCAGGCAATATTTTAGAGAAAATATTAGTTCTTCTTACTCTCATATTTTTGTTTGTCAATTATCGACGCTTTGAAATTAGCCGTCTCAACAGTTGGGACTTTGGTAGTCAGCGGGTTAATTCCCAATGTAGTTGATGAATAAGGAATAAGTAGGCAAGCATATTGTAAATCTTGAAGAATAACGTGTAATGAATATAAATTACTAGTGATATCATCATTGAATTTTATTATCGTTGAATTTTTAAATATTGTTTTAACGTATTCTGAAACTTACTTACCATGGAGCATATCGACAGTGGCACCTTAAGTTGCTTTAAGGTAGGGTCGGCGTAAACTTTTGTGGGGGCCAACCAAAAAAATACTTGACTTTAAAAACTCTTCATCTCTGCTTAGTGACGATATTATTTATTTATTGCATTATATCAAATACATTTTAGCTTTTTTTTACATAGAGTATTAAACTGAGAAAAGTTAAAAAAAATGACTGCTTTAATACTGTCCTGCGATACAGCAGTAGTAAATTTAATTAGTTTTGTATCTCAATATATTCGATGCAATGCCTGCGATTTTCGAAAACAAGTGTAATTCGAAATAATGAAGTTCATTTTGGGCTTACTAGTTTTACCACAATTGCTACTGATTAGCTGATTGGGTGCTATCGACACTCCGTTATCTGCACATATGCCACCCTATTTTTAGCCCGGTAAATAGACTGAACCCTTCTACCGCCGTCCCTGCGTCAAATCTATCAAATATTGTATAAGTTTGAGCAAAATTAAGTATTACAAATAAGTAATTGGTTATCAAATAGAACGCTAGGAAGAAGAAATCGTTTCCGGACGATCATCACAGTAATAAATGCCCTTAACGCATGAGAGGTACATAAAATGGAAAACATCCAAGTAAGTAAGTTTCTCGTATTATCAGTGCGCGGTGCGTATGTGTCGTAAAATCCCACTTCCTTGATCACCTTGAATTCAGACAAAGTGTTCAAAAGAAACGACAATATTGACATTGCGACTGCCTGCTTTGTGATTTGATATAATATGAAGTCAGCACGATGAACAATCACGATACGCACACATTTAATAATACATATACATATCAGGACGAAATCATGAAACTAACATACTAACTTACACTAATTTGAAATGATTGACTACTACAATTTCAACTACTATTATTCATACTACATTTTTATGTGAATTATGCTACTTTTAAATATATTTTATTACAAATAAAATAAAATAAATCTAAAAATGTTTTTATTTGAAACAGAATTTTGGTCCATAAAATATTATAAATAATCATTCCAGTGATTTGTTAAATGATTTATATTTTGAGAATAAAATTTTGGGGCTCGATCAATCTCCCCCAAACCAGTTAAAGGAAATACAATACATTGCCACTCGACTATATGATGCTAATAATAGCCAATGATTAATATAAAAGTAATAAAACAAAGTTAATATAGGATATTTTGACGTGTCTAATATGTATTATTTTTTATTTCAGAAGAAAACAATATAAGGATAGTTGCAGACTCTCTTTTCAAAAGAATTCTTCTTAAGGTAAGCAGATTTTAATTTCGATGAAGCCTCAGATTTTTATACCTAGAGAATTTCTACGATTTTCCATATTTGAAGAATTCTTTACACAATTTTGAATTCTTTTTTTTACTTCTTACTATTTTTAAATTGTTAAGATCTGATAGTAAGTGGTAACTGATACTACCAACCTAAAGTATAGTATTATATAAGGTTCTACACGTAAGAGCTTCAAATATTTGTCTCCTAAAGTTTGCCATTTTCTCTACTACTTTAAATTCACAACAAGAAAAAATTTTCCCGTCAAAATTATTATAGTCCGTTGTTACAGTCCACACTTCTTTTCCTTCTTAGTTGCATTATTCAATAATTCTCTCCATACGCATACCAAGTCACGTCTCGAAAAAATGAGGCGGAAAATGCATTTAATGCATTCTTGTTCTTCTACCCGACGCGGAGTAATGCAATGCGTCATCTTAAATCAGAGTTTCATTGTTGCGTTCAACAAAGCTTTTCAAATAATCAATTTTACCTATACAATGCTCAATTAAAACTACGCATAAAGAAATTGTATCCATACTTGATTCTGTTTATTTATTTTGTCTTTTGAGACTTGATTTAAATAAATCATAAGTTTGTCTTAACTGTCAATAATTTGTGAAAAGGCGACGTTAACTAACCCAATGAATCTTTACATACATATTATAAATGGCTCGCAAATTCAATTTGATGTCATTACTATTTTTCATAAAATCATCAAGCCCACATTTTGTCGTTCTTATATAACAAAAAATAAATTCATAAGAAATGCAAAGAAAATGAAATATTAACATACCATTTTAATTTTTTTATATGAAGACAATGATTCATTCATTATATAAAAAGTGCATATTTAGAAAGTTATTTTGAATTGTAGAGAAGATTTAAATTATGTCCTATTCATAACATAAAATATAAATCATATTTATCGTCGAATATTTTTAAAGTAGTCAATTATTTATTGACAGACATTTTACAATGTCAGCCATCGTGAGTTGGCGATTGAATTCGAAAAGAAAATTTTGATTTTGTAACGGTAATAATTATGTTCAGAAATGTGCAAGTGTATCATATTAAATTTGATTAATAGCTGTAAGAATATTTTTTATTGTATATGTAGAATTATTACAACTCAGGAAGCGTAACAGCTGCAAAATAATATTTCCGTATTGTATCGTCTGCTTCGGGAATATTTGCTTTATCAAATGGTCATAATTCAGTTGAAACGAATGTTTTTTTATGTGCAAATGTTTCTTTTTTGCCAATATTACACGAGTGTTGCAAAGTCAGGCGTAGGTAAAGAATAACGCTCCTGAAGCCGTGTTGATTCCAATGCATTTTAAAGTATACTTGATATGCCTTTGTGATATGATAACAGATATAGTTTAGACATTTTTTTGCTGAAAACTGGCGGTATTTTGTTTTGTATTTGTTTTTTACATTTAAATTTGTATTTTTACGATGAGCATTAAGATTCACCGGATTCATCACTTCAATGATTCACATTTTTTTCACTATTTAAGAATGGTATTATCTTATGTATATATATATCAAAAATAATTATCGTTTGATTTGTGAATTGTTAACATAAATTAAATTCAGTACAAAATCATCGTTGGAATATAAATAAAATATTATGAATCATCGTAAGAATGCTCCTTATTACCAAAACGATACTTTGCAGCAAAGTGTAATTAACTATTATACTGTCAAAAAGAAGACTATTGGATTTCTAAGTTAATTCATGGTGTAAAACTTTAACTATGGCCTCATTTTTCAAATTCTATTAGCTGTTGCAGTATGATGGTTACAGAAAGCTGAAATCAAATTGTTCAGTTTCTGATTTATGTTGTTTTTTTTCACTATATACAACAATTTAATCATCGGTGGTCGCCACCTAAAAATTTCATATGGCTTTCGATTATATCGAATGTGCTGGCCACCCTCTTAACCAACTTGTGCCTTCTCATCGACCCGTACTAACATACAAATTAAGCTAAATGGTTAAAGTGGTTATAAGCTTGCTAAATTTGCCGACTGTTATGATTGGCTGTCCGTTTTACTCGACCCGTATAAATTGGGTAGTATACTTTCAACTTAACACGCTCATCGGTGAAGTATGTAATGTATTTTTTCTATCAGTACCTTTGTTTTAAAGAATAATTTTTTAATTATCCTTAGTTTATTGCGTAAGAATGTGAAATCCTTTACGGCCTTCGTGCATTTTTTCAATGGTATTTGTATTCGAAGAGAACTATCTCAATTTAATATTTTTTATCATGGTCATTATAATGTTGCGAAACCATAATATTATAAATCAGTTGAGATTAACGTGAAAGGCTTGGTGCATACATTTCTCTTTCACTCATTGTTATTCGACCATGGCCAATGAGAGTAAAAGTGTTTTTGTTCTGTGTCCATGCACCTTGCCCACTATACAGTGGCGCATCCAGAAATCCATCAGAAAATAATAAAAGTAAGAAGTATAATGAAATCAAGCAAAAAAAAATATTAGATTATATATTTTTGAATATGATGCGATCAAGATTATTTGTTGATTTAAATAAGGAGTCACAAAACTGTCATTTGTATCTTTGAAAAAATAAAGGAATGAAATGAACTGTGAGTGATTTTTGACAAAAAATAAAAAAAATGAATTTGTAAAACTAATCGGACGTAATTAATATCAATCTCGAATATAGTGATTTGGCAAATAATTCACTCGCGTAGTATTTAGCCATGTATCAGTTCAAAAAATGCTTATAAATACTACAAAGTGAACTAATGGGTAAAGTATTGAAATTATAGTTGTTTGAGTACGCCATTGCATGATTCACATAATGAATAAAATTCAAAGTTTGATAATTTTAAGCCACGATCTACCGCTAAAAGTGTGGCGAAACTGATTCAATTAAAGTGTAACACATTTGATAACATATATTATATTGTTATATGTACGCAATTAAATTATAAATCGACATTCGACAGTGACTTTGACTATGTGTTCATTTTTAACATTAGGCATATCTATTGGTAACTGAATTTTATATGATGATTAAAACTGTATACAATTCAAAAAATCGCTTTAATTAAAAATTAAAAGTAGAGTACTTCAAATAACTTTGATCAATCAAAATGACTATTTTCGAACGAAATAGATATACAATGATTAAATTAGACTGAATTAGATATAAATGTTAGATGATTTGTGAATTGGAAGCTCCAAATACTGAAATATGATAAATTAAACAAGAAACCAAACCATAAACAATTATTAAATTTATCCATGTCTTGTAAAAAAGGATAAAACCCGCTGAAACTCAACATCAGCTTATTATAATGATTCACAGCTGAAAAATATCTCAATTAATCCTAAGATACTCTTTGCAATATCTCAATTGGTTTAGGGATTATGTTTTTTTTAAAATTCATTCTTTACCGTAAAAGTTATGGTATGACAAACGTCATAATCTAATGATATACTTAAAGATGTCACAAAAGTTTTTGCGGCATTTTTCATTTTAATGAATTATTCTGTTTTTAAATGTAATTATTTTATTTAATATAGGATATGCATGGATAATATTTTACCTTTTTTCTACTAGATTTTATGTAAACAATGATAATGTTATGTAAATAAAGTAACAGAGTCAATGAATTTGCAGTTGTTGACGGTCTAGGTCAAATCTTTCCATGTAACCTCTGATAATGTCGTGGGAAAGACTCCGGTGAGAGAAAAAAAATATGTGAGAAATGTGTTACGTTCAACATGACGTCTTGAATACTAAAGCATATCACGTTGCATCGGAAAATAATTACTAATGAGATTAACGTTCACATTTGTGTATCGCATTCAGAATAAAAATCCGCGACAATTCGCTGTGCGGTTATGTAAGGTTACCGACAGGTTTATCATACATATTTAAAAAAATTAAACGACATACATGCACTCGGAAATAACACGAATTTAACGAACTTCCTACTTAACGAATTAATCTTGAGCCCTTGAGACTAAGTACATGCAGCAGTAACCAATCGTTGTATACTGTTGAGGTTTCAAGACGTCCTCTTATACATTACACCCTGTCATACTTATAATAAATATATATGTACCAACGATCATTAACTCGTCGTAACCGGTTAAGTGTCAGTTATTTTTTTATGTGGCCCATAAACTCCATTTCAGTTGTCTATTTATGAAATATTATAATGGTAATGTCAGAAAATAAATAAATTTAAAAAAAATCAATAACTGTACTACCACAGTGTAATGATATTTAGCGAATGTGATATTTAGTCGACTCAATTATAAAGAAAATATTAATTTATCAAGATATTAAAACAATAAAAAAAACATTGCTTCGTTCTGTATTTTTGAGATCAGGATCGGTTTTGTTCATCGCAGAATTTTTCAACAATGACCTTTGGGGAAAATTGTAGAAACAGTGCTAATAAATACAATGCCTTTCCACCTAGAAGTATCAGTTAACACATAAAAAAAATATTAAAATTTACATAATTACAAAGTATGTGAGACTTATTCAATATATGATAAAGGTGGTGCTTTTCTTCTCATGGTCAAAATTGATGGCTGCATAGCAATAAAATATATTAAAGGCTAAATCGTTGCACAGACCGCATTCCTAAAATACAACAACTTACTACTTAAATATGAAATGTCCCAATGAAATAAGCACTCAAAATGTCAACCGAGTACTCATACATAATACCTATTCATTTTGGTTTAAATTTCCGTATGATCACGATCTTGCTTATATTTTTTAAATGATTAAACTGCTTTTTACATGGTTCTTATTATACCATCGTTTCTGATTAAAAATGTAGATTATTTCAAATATTTTACTGTCAAAATTCAGGTTCCTTTTTGGAAAGAATCGGTAATAATATATTATATAATATGTTCATTCGTGAATCGACATTGAATGTTTGTGCTCAATATTCTCGAATGATAAATTTTTTTGAAATGATTTGAAAACATTTTGAGGTAAATAATCAAAATGGCGTGCTTTTAGAACAAAGGTTTGGCCTATATACAATAAAATAAATCGTTTGGTTTGCTTAAAGTAGATTGTTCTTAAATTCTCTTTTATAGGTCGATTAAATGTCAACACTTTTTCATTGTGAGAAACCTAAGTTTATCACGAGGACGTTATACAATGTCTTGTTTTATTCGCAATTGAATACTGTTTCAAAAATTGTATGCAAAATTATACAAATTAAATCTTTCTCAATAAAAGAAGTGTGATAAGTTTGGCATTGAAAGGTTGCCGGATTCGTTTTTAGTTTTAACTAATACTCTTACACCAAGTATAACATAAAGCAAGACGGTTACGTAATACTTTTAATGATGTAACTTTTATGTCCGTTATTATTAAGTTTGTATGTTATATCCAAAATTAATAATCAGTGCAAATATTTCTCAACGACGGATGCTAAAATTGACCTGAAATTATTGAAGGTTGTTAAAATAACGGCATAACGATCCAAACAAAGCTTCGTTTTTTCGTTTATTTCAAGGCTTAAGTTTCCCTAATTGCTCCGCCGGAAAATGTCATATGGATAGTACCTTGTTAATTACGATTTGTAAGTATGTGATTGCTATAATAATTAATGGATGGCTGGCAATTAGTAAATTGAGAGAAACGACGGCGCAACGGTCTGTCGGATTCTTGCTCTTTCTAGTCCGAACAACATTGAAGCAGGGAAGTCAATATTGGTCCCGCGTTGTATGTATACATACATACTCTTCTAGAAACAATATTGGACTTTTTCAACAAAGCACGGGTATGCGAATAAATAAATTACTATGGAGATTTTCAGGAATAATTTACATTCTTCTTCGACCACGAATGATCGCTATACATAAAGTGTACTAAAAACTGTAAATATAATTACAAAATATTAATTTGTAGATAGTACCCAGGAATGGTAATTACTTGGCTACACAACTTAAGAAATTGTGGAAATATTACTAAAATTGTATTTCCATTTTTTAATATAATGTCTTTCCACTAAGAAATGATATTTAAAACATCAAAAATGATTCTGGACTGAAAAAATGTTACTAGAAGACAACCAAATCAACGGAAAAGAAGTAGAGAAGTACACATTAACTGTGCACATATAAAAGGTCGAATCCTAGATGTGGCAGCTTCATAAATTGAATTTTTAAACGATATGTAGTAAAATCAAAATCTTTATTAAAAAATCTTAATTGCCAGAAGGCATTTTTAGAAAAAAAAAAATTTGTCGACGACAAAATTTGCATATGTTATGCCACTATGTAAGTGTTTATGATTATATTGTACCCGTTTTGAAACTGACGTCATAAAATAAACTGAAGGAACAGTTACACCCAGAAAATATTTATAATTTCTGCCGAGTGGAAAATAGCTCATCTTCACCTACGGTTTATGAATTGAAAAGTGAATTTATTGATATACTCGTACAGTAAATATATCTTGAAATGCAATTTCTGTTCGAGTTTCTTTCATTCTTATATTGTATGTTTATTAAAACTCCAGCTAGCGGAAAGTAATAAAACTTCAGAAGAGTAAATAAATCCCGATGATTTTTATTTTTAGCATGTCTACATGCAAATAATACATTTAGCGATAAGTCGAAACGAAATCTTCCGTAGCTATCTCATCACAATAGTATGATGTAAATTAGGCTCACTTTATCGCATTTGTTACAGAATAAGCAAGGAAATGATATTAGAAATGGGTTTATGATATTAGAAGGGCGACAATAAATCAATGAATTGATAACTTGACAGATGGGACAATTGATATGGATATTATATATACAGTGGTGTAATCATAAAATGTTATTAAAATCTTGTGAATATACGAGACATTTTGGCCTTGTAATGTCACCTCTTTATTTATGTGCTATAAAAGTGAATGTTGGAAGACCTATTCTCTTCTTATAATATTGAATTTTGAAAGCAGATAAGCTTTATAATATATTTTAATTAATTCATGTTTTATTTACCATCTTTTTCTTTGACTATAATGTTATTTTTTCAAAAGTCTCTTCAACGCTGAGATCAACTGACATTTTTAGGTTTTATGGAGACGTTCTATTATAGCAAATAATTATTTTCAAAATATAAAATATTTTACAAATATTTTCTATTACTAGAGTTCTGTGATTTCAAGGTCATGTGGCATTTATTTTTGCAAAATAATTATTGAACATTTATATCGCTTAATAGACAATAGCTCTGATTAAGAAAATATGTTACACATTGCATTGTTCATAACAAATGTTCTCTATACGTAGTACATACAGTTAATGTTGTTCTTACATATTGAACTTTAATTATAGAATATGTCCTTTCACGCTCAGTATTAAATCTGTGGTCAAGCAAAACCTTACCGCATAATCATGTATGTACCATGAGAAAAAATAAATAATTGCTTTTTTTGCGATGTTTGTCGGTAAACAATTATTACATAGCTAATAACGTGAAAATGCTATTGCAATTGTTAGTAGTTTAGCTGTATTTATTTTCTCCGATCAGAACAATAGTACGCTTTTTTAATTGACAGCGTTGACCGATATTCCAACCGTTACTATACAATACTAATAATACTTTGCGATGAAAATTTAACACTTCCGGTAAAAAAATATTGTAAATCATGTCACATCTAAAGGTTTAATCAACCAAACAATTGTCATACACGCTTGATTGCTGCATGATACAGTTATAGTGCAATTTCTAGTTTTCGGTGAACAGTAAATATTATTTTAATAAATATTTTTTCAAAAATGTTGGTGAAGTAACGATCATTATAAGACCATGATTAAATCAGTTGATATTTTGAATGATTTATTTATTTTTATACAATTTTTTTTGACTCTAATATTTTTTAAACAATGTAATGAGTAAAAAAAATAATATTGAAAATAAATTAGGAAAAATCTAATAAAATCTGATTTAAAATATAGAAAGATAATTCTTTTCTAAAAGCATTCACTTCTATGTGGAATACATCAATATAAGAAACAATTTCGCTGTACAATATACAAGCTATTCCCAGTGGCATCATTAACTGGTGGATCATTTTTTTCTAATAACAAACATTGCGCATACAAAATTCCGTAATAATGATCAGGAGTTTGAAAAGTATATCGGTATAGACACACAACATAGTAGAAAAACGTTAATATATGATATCGACTGAAGGGGCTTGATGGATTTCAATATCAAATTTGAATTGTTACAACTTTATACGATTCCACATGTTTACATGTGTAATCGTACAAATTTGTAACAATTCAAATTAGAAAAACGTTAATTTGTGAGAAAATATTATCTAAAAAATATCTGAAAAGTAAATCAATTATTAAAATTTTGACTAACTGAGTATTTAACAAGAGTGAAACGACAACACTGTGCCAATAAAAGACCTCAAATATTTTTTCTGTCTGTATGAATGATGTTATAAATTTCATTTAAAATTTTCACATAAAATAATGATTAAGTATTCTACCAGCAAATAAAATATTACTATATGTTTCAACATCTACCATATGCTTCGTACGTCTATAGAGGTATTCAGGTCGCTAGAGAGAAATGCGATTGATAAGGTATGACCTTCTGAAAATCGTGGTCCAAATATATAATGCGTTGCAAATACCATAAACTACTTTCAAAGATCATAGCATTAATATCATAGCTCAAATAAACAGTTTGGCATTAGATCGACCATTAAACGTGTTGGAATTTTACTGGTACCTGTCCAGTGACGTTGTGACATAACATGTATTTTGCTTGAGGCTTTTGTCATCATTATCCAATCTATAATAGCGATTTTTAATTTATCGATGTGTTTATTATACATTAGAATGCAAAACATGTTTTTGTTTAATGCATTTTTCGATATAGCAACAAGGTATTGCAATTTTACCAACGGAATCATGCTAATTTTACCTGTTATCATTTTATCGGATAATTTTGTGTATTCAAAGCTATTTACATTAGTAAAAAAGCTTCGTATAAAAAAATATAGAATTTGTTAATTGTATAAGTTACAATACTCGTTTAAATCGTCAGATCGCTAGTGGTCGAAAGTCAAACTTGCTTAGTTAACAACAAAACATTATCAAATAATAATATATAATGTGATCGAATCGACACCCCAATCGTCAGGTCTAATCGTGTTCGATGGTAAGATCACCAAATAGCTGTCAACTATTGATGACCTGGAAAGTTATTTAAATGACAATTAAATCAACTTCTTAATACTATTGTCTGGTTGAACATTGCTAGTTACGAACTTACGCGGTTGGATATCTGATACTATAAAGTTTTATTATTTATTCAGCTAGTTGTTTTGTTGTAAATATATGATATATTTTGAAAGGTATTGCGTTATCCATCCGCCTTCCATCAGCGCTGCGGGGCTATTGTTTGAACTCACCCAGCCATGATGATGAGATCCTCTAACGCAGCCTTTCTCAAACTATTGCCGTTAGCAGTATTTTAATTAATCTTGCTTATAAGTGCAATATTCATTAGCAAATCTTCTATCATGGACTTTTATAAAAAAAATATATAATCAGCCTTATTTTATTAAAAGGCGCGTGCACATTATGCTAATCAAATTTAATTGATGCTATCATGCTATTATAATATATGTCAGACTGGCTCTTGTCATATTTGGCGAAGCATTCCTGGATATAAATCCTCAAGAGTTCTGCGGTTCAAATCTTTCGTAAATTGGTTTTCAGGAGGGATTCGAAAGTTGTTGCTCCTTACGAAGACTACCGTCGAATCTTAACACAAAATTGTATTGAGATGCTCAATGTACACCCCAAAGAGAGAGCTGAAGTGACAAAATAAAATACATATAATGTGAAGAGCTTCTCGATAACAATTAGAAATATTTCATCACATTGACTAGTGCAGCGAGATCCACGCGCCACTCTTTGAGAGAAATCGTTCTACTTCTGTAAGTAGAAACGTGTACGAAACAATAATGGTAAATTGCATTTATTTCATCAGTCGCTGCGGTGACAGAATCATATTTATATTGCATCAAGCATTTAGTCCGCTGCAAAAACTAACAGATTCATCGATATTATAAATTTATTTTTTGTATATTACTTATCCCAAATGAAGTTTATAAGTTAAAGCAATAGCGAACGCTAGGTTTGTCTCAATTCTGTGCCGCGGCTCACCTTTTTATAGTAGATACATAATACTATAAACACCCGCTTTTTCACCGATACAAAATTGCAAAAAACTGTTTTAAAACTACGTCATTTCAATGCGGTTGACTGCCGATAATTCCACAGTGTTTAAATATCACCAGGACTAGATTTATAATTGAATATAAAATAAACCGATGAAAAAGTAAAGAAAATAAAAAAAGAATGTTTAAATTATTTTGATCACTCGCAATCTTCTTTGTTCCTCAAACTACATGCTTTTATCGGTCACTTTAAACTATTTACTTAAGAGTTGTCTTTTGTTTTAGTGTATACGTTATCCACATGCCCAATTTAATAGGTATGTATGTGATATTAAAAATTCGTTTTTATTTTTTTTATATTTCAAAAGCAAACATTGTGGTCTTCACAAAGCAAGGCCGTTTTTCGAGTTTAAGTGGATATTTGAATATATAATTTTAATTGATGACACATTAACACAAATAATATAATACTGGATAAAAGCAGGTATTTTGAAGTCTAGATTCAAATCCCAATTTTCAGTACTTACTTAAGCGGGCGTAGAATTTCACCATGCTCTACTGGACGGCATACCAAAATACAAGGAAAAATGTTTATTTATTAATTACCACTACCCCATTAACATAAAACTATTATATAGACTTTTTTAAATTATGCAATTATTATTGCTAGACCCGATTATCTCACATTCTATCTAATCGTACGATCTATATGACAAAAGAGGACTCTTCTCTAATATCAACAAAGAAACTATGTTCATTATTCAAATTTGGCGAATGCGTGAAGGAATGCAGCCGTACCTCAAAAATTCCATTACACAATCGGTCGACCGTTAAACTGGTTTTCAGAAGGACAGACATAGATAGTGACTCTTTCATTAAATAAAAGATTGTCTTGCAAGACTGTAATTTTTCTCACATTTCTTTTACCAAACTACAGTATAAATCTAGCTATTAATTAATAATATTCAATTGCCTTTCATTTCGTTAATTGGGCACATATTTGTGAAATCAACGACTTTTTTTACGCCCAAAATGACATTCAAACCAAAATTAGCGTTTAGAAAAAATAAATGGTGATGTCACCCATAATATGCGAAAGTATTCATACTGTTTTACTGGTGATTTTATATGCCAACAACGTCTCTTGAAAATATTTTTATTTTTTTAGGAATTTAAAAGACAAAAACTCTGATAAAAAGTCATCATAGGTATAAATTTTGTATTCAAGATATAGTTAATAATTTCTGAATTACAAAAGTTCTAAACTTACAGTGTTCAAAATTTTGTCCGGAACAACTAATTTTATTTTTTTCTGTCTATCTCCGTTTATTACAAAATTGCTGTACGTGTGCGTGATTTGTCATTCTTTTATCCTTTGCAATTTCTTTAATTTCTATCAATTTAATTTTGAATTAAACCTGTGAATTTTCATAGCATTATGAATCGTTTGGCTGGAATTCGAAACAAAATTTCAGCAAATTAAAAAAGAGCACATTAGGTAATTACAGTAAACCCCCCAATAATGAGCTCCCCGCTAATGAACCCCCCAATAACATTTGCGGCAGGTTTTCAAATAATGAGTTAAATCCCCCGAATAATGAAAAAAATCAAACTCCCAATTAGGCTTTCATAAAAATAGTTCATACAAATCTGTATTTAAAATACTGTCGCGCATTGTCTCGTGTCTCTAAATTCACATGTCTTGATAATGTGCACGACTTAAATAATTTTGAATACGTATATGCTTAAGTAATATACATATTTATGATCAATTAATTAATTAAAAATAATATGCAATTCCGCATTTCAAATTTAAAAAAAATCAATTGAAAATCTTAACCCCCCAATAATGAGCCCCATATCTCTTCATTATTGGGGGGTTTACTGTACTTCGGAAAGACTTCAGAAGGTACATATTTCTATTTTCCAACATTTTTAGAATACATATAACTTTCAATTATTGTGGAACTGTATACTTTGCTATTTTACGTTAAAATTATATCACAGACCTTTTAAGAACATACACAATCAATCGTTAAAAATATTGTATTTTAGATTTAAAGAAATATAATCATTTTGTCTATCGTATTTTTGTAATAAGATAGACAATCCCGTAATGATAAGAAATAATCATTATGGGATTGCAACCTGGTGTAAAACGCCAAAAGTATTTAGTATAATAAATTATATCATGACGCTGTAATGTTTTGTCTTACAGATTACTCATTGAACCGTGTTGCCGACATCATTAGTCACTATTAGTCACAAATCACAATAGCATTATTTGAAATAACTTCCGTAAAAGATAACTTAGTAGAAGAAGATAGTAATTTGTACTATTTGTCATTGTGCAGATTAAAAACGAGGTCGAAAATTGAAATAATATTTTAATCTTTGTGCAAACCCATGTAATCTTGCATCACTAAAAAGGGATAGGCAATATCCTAACGGATTTTTAAAACAATGACAGATACAAAATCGAAATAAAGTGTAAATGATATATGGATTATATTCTTTTAGAAAGATTATTCTATCAATTCCTCAATATATCATTCAGAATATTTAGGTGGAAGATAGATTTAACCAGGTTTAATTTTTTTATATACGTTCGACTAATCATTATTAATAGCATTTCTTTTTACAATGTAATCAATGGAAAATATATACTAAAAATAAAAACGTTGTAAATAAATGATTCATTTAAAATTAATCTAAAGTGTCTTGCTATTTTTATGAATAACTCAACGCATGAAATATTCTAGGCGACTTTAAAATTTAGTTAGAAAATTCAATAAAGTTGTCATTTTTTTACGATTTATTTGAACATACCATTCATCGAAAAATGTGTGTTAAGAAATATTGTATATATAAGCATATTTATTATTTTACATGTTTTTAATAAAAGAAAATAAAAAAGTAGCATCACAATTCAGTTTACCTTCACTTCCGATTGTAGTCAAAATCGAATCAACTTTTTTTGTTGATTAACATTTTATCTAACAAAAATAAGTGTGTTTTGAGTTTATCCAAAATACTAAGTAGGAATACCTACTGATTGACAAACTGACCGTATATTTTAAGACATGCTTAATAATAGTTTTGAGAGGATGGACAATCATTTTTATTTTGGCTATTTCCCTTATGTCATACTTCCGTTACACTTTGTATAATACATCATATCCGAGGGGAAAGCTATACATCGTTTCCCATTTTTTCCAATAGTTTATACAACAGTATAAATAATGTGTGAACTACCGAAGAAGCGATCGTAAGAAACTACTTTCAATACATTTTATAATTCAACATATTTATGAAAATCATAACCGCGACCAATTTATCATCAAGAATAATTGCTTCCTTACAAGTCTTAGAAAAGTAACTCACACCTAAACGTTTTTATTTCATAACGATATCAAACGTTTTGTTCAGTGCTCTGAAATGCCAATTCCCATATTATATTTATGCGTTTACTACATATACTCAATCAATAAAAAATATTTTAATTACAAATGATTCTTATCCGATGAAGATGAAAGGATAGTAATTTTGATCTGGAAAAGTATTAGTAATCTAATCACACGAAAGAATGTCACGAAGACATATACAGATACTTATGACCCACATCACTACCATCACAAATCCACAGACAGGTTAAAAAAATTATCACCCGAAACTCCCATAGATTGTCTAAATTGAAATTTACTTAAGAAATTCGGTGTTTTGACATGTAATTCCTTGAATTGTTTGTCTTAAATCTTATCCATATATGCTAAATTATTAAAAATGAAATTTGAACGATCCATTCTCCGAAATGAGTTAATTGGATCATTTTTTTTCAAAAATTCTTCATAGCTATGGAGTCAGATTAACTTTTGGTAGTTTTTTTATTATTTATTTAATTAATTTTGTAGTATTGGAATATGCAGTTATTTTTGTAGAAAAAAACAATTTGTGATCAAATGATGTTCGTTAAAGAATGTGTGGCAATTTCTTCGAATGATCAATGTATGTTATAAAAAATGACACTGGATTAATCATAAAACCTCAAAAGTCAGTTTAGTATATAACATACATCTAGATACATATATATCATATTTTAGATGCGCCTAGTATCTATATGATATATGAATACGGAAATAAAATTTGATGCAAGGATTTTCCGGATGTGGAATGTTGACTAGAGTAAGTAAACAGAAACGTTTTATTGCGTCCTCATAAAAAATTTAGTTTGTTTAAGATCTATTTCTAATAATGTTTGGAATAATTTCTGTTCATACCCACTTAAAAAAACCTTGATTTCAGTGACTCAATATTTGTCTCACCTCTCTCAATTTTTGACGAAAATTATTGATGGCTTTGCGACCTTCTACATTTTACGAAAAAACTCGAGTAAGTATTTTTTAACACATAACATTAAATGTTTTAATGGCATTTAATTTGCGTAAAACGCTGACCTTCCAGAAGTTTATCCTTTTGATAATTCGCATTTTGTTTTGACATTTAGTCACAGATGTTAACAGTAATCATCAATGCCAACTCTGTATCTTTTGGAAATATGACAATTTAAGTGTTGAAACATTATATTTAATAATTGCTTACTAATGCCTATATCGCAGATGTTTCCGAAGTTTCAAAAATCTTTGAAGATTTTAAAAAAAAGTTTGTTGATTTAAAGGAGCAAGAAATTAATGATTTTTGTACAATATTACGAGTATGACATATTAATAGTCACTGTATAGTTGAAAATCCTACATAATCCTACATATTTTCATCATGAGTGACTTTATTTTTTTCGGCCTTTAAAATTTTGTTATTTTCTGAGGTGGCATTTCCTAAATCAAACCAGCGCCAAATTTCGTTTTTAAGCCCTCAAGTACCAGAAATGCCTGTAAACGAGTTCAAAATTTAAGCATGTATAATTTACTAATCAATATGTGTAAATTATTCATAAGGTCAATTCAATATTCCGTGGCAGTAATTTTGCAAATCAATGACCCGGTATGCAAAATTTGTAGTTAAGGCACTGGTGATTAGTACACTATCATGTTTTTACCGTACTAAACTATTAGCCATACCAAATTAACTCTATGTTAAATAATTCATGGCTTATAACAATTTTGCACACTTTTTTAGTTGGTCTCTATTTATTTCTTTGTATGGAACCATACATAGTTGAAAAATATTAAATTTTATATTGAATTATATTTTTCTTGTAAATATAATATAAACATTGTAATATATGTAATATACAGCTGGACTTCAAATAGATATTAATTTCCGGTATCTCTTTATTAATGATGGCGGTAATAACAATAACCGTTTAGTTAACATCTCGGTTAGTGGGGTATTATCTGTTACTATAATGTATTTTAGAGTGTAACCCTGTTTCATTTCTTGGTCAAATATGAATATTATCATCTTGAAGTATTGCCTTATGTTACTGTAAAGTACCATCTTAAGCCACTTTTTTGGTACACTAAAACCTACGCAATTTATATTATTGACCTTTTCAAAATATAAAAATACAGCATGTCTTTGTTTACACGCATATTTAAATATTAGTTATTCAAATGTATTTCAATAAATTGTTAGTACCATATTTGAAGCGGTTGCCCTCCTTTTTTCTCTAAAGTGCTGTGAAATTAAATTTATTATTTTTTGATTAGTGTTATTCTTTCATACATACTACAGATTTAAAAATCTTGATTTGTGTAATGTACGTGTACATTTTTGGCCAGTCACTAATATGGACCAAAAACTTATGGAATAAGTTTTAAAAAAATTGTTTTATTTTTGAAAATTCAATGGCTTTCGATCAATTAATTACAATTAACACAAGTATTGAATATCTGATTTACGACTATAAAACAGGACTACATATGAAATTACTGTAAATTTTTGACAAAATTTGTAAAATTCGTCGAGATTTAAATAAATGTATTAAGTCAAACTGTGTCTACTCCACGTTTCAGTACATAAAATTTTCCCCATTGCTATCATATAGCATACCCAGTGTGGAAAATAAAACTAGTTGAGACTTGTCTAGACCCTCAACGCCGACAATTTTTGGATATGTTTTGCAGTTTTTATTTTTTTATTCCTATTCATTCAAATTATTATTCAATGGAAATGGTTTAGGTTACTTTTGATACAATTTTACCTAGCAATATCCACATATTATACAGTTAAGTCTTTTAATGTGGTTTCGAAGATATGCGATGCATAAAATAAAAAGTTGTATGTTGGAAATTCCGGAGTTCCCCGTTTTACATAATATGTATATAAACAGCTGTTGTTTACGAAAAATTACTGTAGGTGTAATCAGTGAGAATTCATATTTATTTCTATATTGACATTTTCTTTGGAACGTAACGAAAGTATAAAAATATTTTACTGTCATCCAAAAGCATACATTGAATCTATTTCGAAATTACATTAATGAATGGTTCATTGTATGCCAATCGATACGTTTTCTGACATCGATTTGGTATCTTCAAAATATGTCTAACAGAATAAGATTCCACCATCACAATTCTATTAAATTTCTATGAGACGCATACAATTCGCTAGAATTACAATGGAACAGTCGGATACAGAATCCCTTTCATTTCAACGCACACATTCAACGCTTTCAAAAGGTCAAATGTTGCTACAAATGAGGTCCCAACCATAACTTGTTTCATGCAGCACTTAAAATTGCTTTAATAGTATTCGAGAGGCCATTGTTTTGCTAGAGCGGATTTCCTACAATACATATTTATCATTCTTTATTAGAATTTATATTTTCACCAATTCACTATTTATTGGTTGACTTAAAATTTACTTGCTAGGAATTCTTTATATTTAATATATGAGAATATAGTACGCTTAGTAAAATATAATATCACTCGTTAAAAAATTATATTTCATAAAATTATTTGCCGATTCTAATATCGTCTAATCACTAGCAAACAACGAACTCTGAATCATAATATTGTATGAAGAAGAAAAACATTTTCCCTAAAGATGGTTGCTATACGTTGACGCTCATTTTCCGTTGTTTTTTTGGTAAAACAACTATATACTAACATAGAATGATTCATCTCTGAATATCAGCTGACGAAAATGTACTTTTTATTACATTTCAAATGTTTAAACAGTATTATAATATTCATCAATTATTATATAAATTATTTTTCTGCTCTTTTAGATGTCAAATCTTGTTAGGTTACAACAAGCTCTAAACAAGTCATGGCGTGGAACCGTTATTATAAAAATTTATCCGCGCTGACAAGTCAACTTTGGTTCTATAGAATACTGGGTTATTTATTATCCGCCAGTCTTATTGGTAGCTTTCCGTAAAATTACTGATTTAAAACAAAACATATATTTACACAATTATTAGTATCATTTAATAGCCCTGCTTTTTACGTAAACTTATTTATCTTTTCGCTATTGAACTGTGACGAAAATCTGAATATCTCCATAATTAATACACATCGCTGGCTGGTTGACCTTAAATTTAATACAATTCTCGGGTGCTGATTAGAAAGTAGTAATTTCAAACCTACGCGTTTTCGTGACATCATTTCACTTGATTGATTTAAATATTCTAGTGTGCCGAAATTTAAAGAGTTTAAGTAAATTTAACGTTTAAATTTCTCCGCATCAATCAACCGCTCACAATTGATTATAAATTGTCTTATATAGGGATTCCTATCGAATATTCGAATATTAATATTTTATGACATAAATACATATTATACCGCAAGGTTAATATAAAATATCTGGAGTCGCATGATATATTGGTAATATAATATGTATTGTTTATTTAATAACTATAATATTCACGACGCGTACTGACAAGCAGTAGATGCTAACAATTTGTTCTGATTCTGGCGCTGTGTTTTCTAAATATTCGTGTGGTCTGTGAAAAATTCAAGACGTCAGGTGACTGGCGAAAATTTTAATAAAAAGAAAAATAATTATTGCGGTAATGGAATGTTGAATACAGTAATAAATCAAAAATTAAACCACTGGCTTAACTAAGATAACGCATTTCAATTGTTAAAACTGTGTTCGATTCCACATATTTTGTCACTAACAATACATCTCGGGTTTCGCTTTTCGGCAACTTCAGTCGAAACCCAAGTCGCTAGTGACAAAACATGTGTAATCGTAGAAAGTTTCAAAAATTCTAATTTGATATTGAAATTCCATCAAGATCTTTCAGCCGATATCATAAATTGTATTACAAAACACAAATTCTCATTCTAAAAGCAAATACCAATTATATATCCTGCATATATTATTATAACGTTATTATATTTAATGTTTTATTGTTTCAGTTTAGTCAAGAGTTTCATAATGAGAAAAATAAATCCGATTGCCAATGCACAATTTCAATCAATATTTTTCTATCATATTTTATTTTTATGCCACCGTTCAAAGACGAGATTCAAAGATTCCAGACGTAGAAGATAAGTTTACAATTTTGTCATTATGCAATTTTTATGTAGCGTTATTTCACTTGGGGGCTCACGGTCAGGTTTTCGCTATTAACTATTCGTCTTGCTAAACGTATGAAGAAACTATGAATACATATTATTAAAATCGCACACTATTGTATGCGATTTTCGAATATTCGTCTTTAAAATAAATATATTTGGAACTAAGGCCATTCCTCATAGATTCTGATTAATTTAATTTTTCAGATTTCACACTGTTACATTTTGAATATTATGGTAGTTTTATATTATTAAAGCAGCCAAGCATTTTGCATTTGATCTATTTACTTACAACGATAGCTTTGCACTCATATTTTAAAACATTTTTATGGTGAAAATATTAAAAATATAATTTATTGTTATTACTGCGCATTTTATCATGTTAAGTTACCACAATGTGTCACAGTCAAAAGGCCAAGTTGTTTTTTATCTTTAGTAAATTGATTGACTGAACTGATTCTTACCTCAAAATAAACATAATTTTAAGCTCCTGTTTGATGGTATTGAAGACGATACGGTCTTCTATCTACTACTAGACAAGGCTTGGGGGTTTCAGTTCAGTCTAACGTACTTTAGCCAGATTTGATAATGTCATCGATTTGTCGACTGCTTTACCCGACTTTTTTTATCTAGCGATCATTTTCATTTTGTCGATATGCCCAGCCCTGCGCGTTTATTTTCGGCCAATACTCAATATACATATTTTCACAACATAAAAATGTATCTTGTGTTGATTTTATAGGCGAAATCAGTTACTATTAAGTAGCACAGAGTGTTCGTTTTCTGTCTGTATCATATGATGCCATTACTGAATGGACTAGTAAATTAATTTCAACTTTGACATACCATTTTACATTTTTTATGTAAAACAAAATTCTTGCCTGTTCGACCGCTTTTATCAATTTCCCTGGTAAAACACGTATGGTTTTAGTACAATATTATTTCTGTGCAACATAAATTTAGTAGATAACACCTTTATCGCCAAATTACAACGGATGCGGGACTATCTGCCACAAATACCATTATATCCGTGTTTAATCAAGTGCACTCTCTCTGCTTTGCGGTGGCGATTTAAACTCCTTTTAAACAGCGACCCCTATTGAATAAAGATTACACATTTTAAGATAACTGATAAACGATGATAAAGATTCTAAAATTATAACGCACTCTTTAAAATGTGTAACGTAAAGTAATACAAAATATCATTTTAATAACACATCTATGGTAAGGGGTATAATAGGGCCTTAGATGATTTGCGAAGCCCGGAGCACGCGTTTGTATTTTGATAACGATGTGATTTAAAATTTCTGGTGACCACAAACAAAATATCACTCTTTGATAAAAAATAAATTTTATATTGAAAATATTTTTTCACAAATATAAGCTTCGGATATCTTTAAAATTAACGTATATATCAATTTTTGCATCTACCCTCATCTTTATATGAGCTTGTTTACGATTATAATTACACTCAAATATTATTGTTATACCTTTATTATCATTGATTTTCGGGCTTACCATATAATGTGTGTTATTTTTAAAAAAGGAACACTTAGGTGTAAATATATGAGCAGGGTTCATATAGAAATTCACGAACCGTAACGGTAGATAATTAAAAAATTGTATCAAAACTAATGTTTCAATATATACATATTTATAAAAAAAAATCGACCAGAAAATTTCGATATTTTGCGAAGAGGCGGTGTACTTTCAGCGCAATCGATCTTTGATCAAATATAAAATGTGATGAGTTAAATAAAATTACCGTTTATTTGCATAAAGCAATAAAATTAATGATTGCAGATTTATAGTGCGCTCTTTCAATAAATATTATCTCATACTAATTGCGCAGGAATTATCTAAAACAATAATAATGATTTGTGATACAGCTATGCTAAAACAAATAATGGTTTATGTAATAATTGTGGCTTTTGCCGAGAATCGAAATTGATACGTGATTTAGAATTACCACGTTGATTTGATCGATTTTGCAATATTATGCAGCAGTCAATACAACTTGCAAAATCGTGACAAGGCCCAGACAACAAACGATATCAACGCAATAAGAAACAACATTAATTTATATGCCAGAGTGCCTTTGTCTATCTCGAAAGTAGCTTATGCTATAATATATGACCTCAAATATTTAACTTAGTTGGTATCTGTGTTGCAAAGTTGATACCTCTCTCTGCACTATTTTATTATTATTTTGAAACGACAGCTTACGGATCTTAAAAGTACTACAAAAACAATAAAATATAATTATCAGTGATTAAAAAAATAATGGGTAATTTATGATATCGATTGAAAGTGCTTGATGGAATTTCAATATAAAATTTGATTTGTTGAAACTTTATACGACTTAAGATGTTTCATCACTTCCCGACATCTCCTTTTTTCGCATTCAGGCGAAACCCGAGTCGTAAGTGACGAAACATATAGAATCGTACAAAGTTTCAATAATTAAAATAAATGTATTTTTGAAACATAAAATTAGTTATTCGAATAGTTTAATAATATAATAATAGAAAGTTTTAACAGTCAATTCTCATTGGAAATAAAATACAATCAAGCCCTGTTTCGTTCAACGATTGAGCATTTTCATTAGCTTTAAATAGCTAATGATAAATGCTAAATGATACCAGCAAATATATTCTGTAATATATATATATTTCAAAAATTTTGTTCATAAACTACTTATTTGCTTTTTGCAAATAATTGGCTACAATTTGATAACCCAACATCTTTCTTTTGCTAGTTTAGTATGATTAAATAAATAACACACGATAATAATAGATATGTGTAATTTTGAAGCCTGTTCAACAGTAGATCATCAGTTTATCGAGCTCTGGCATCGCTATAATAAATCTAAATTCATTCTTACTTAGCTAGCTACACTTGATCTGTTAAAAAACTTCCCAAGTCTTACAGGATTCGTCAATTTCCACGGAACTAATTTTGACATTGTGTCACAATATTAAATCCACGCTTGATTTCATTCAGCGACAATAATGAGCAAAAAAACAATGAAAAACGTTCACGGTGGTTTACGTTATGTTACGTAATGTCTATTATCACGTGCTTCTATGTGATAAATCTAGTCATTTTTATGACTTATTGCTCACTCCCGAAATGTAATTTTGATAACACTGCTGTGGTATATTTTTACCGATGACTAAATTGGCATCTGTGGCCAAATCCTCCTTTTATTGCAAAAGGATTCTGTTAGCTGAAAAAATCTGTTTTTTTGTAGATTTAAGAGGTAGCACGCAATTCCAAAATCATGGTCAGCTATTTCATAATTAATATTAAATTATATAGCTACATTTTTATGATGTTTGATTGTGTGATGTCATATAACAATATAAAAAAGCATTCTACAGATAAAATGAAACGTCTAATAAAATCACATAAGTGGCGAAACCAGATATTGAATGCGGCAGCAATTCGGCGGTTTGATTGACCTCTGTCAACATTATGTTAATTTTTATAATAGCTGTAGTAGTTTCAAGTTTTAAAACAATAATATTTTCGCAGCATTTTTTTCATTGATACATAATCACAACGCGCAGGCTTTGCCGCTCTTGTTTCTAGACCCCTCGTATTATTTATTTTGATAATTCGTTCCGGCAAAAAACATTAAGTCGGAAATTCTGCTTTTGTTTAAAATGAATGTTAATTATTTAGGTTTCATCGTATACAAAAAGCAATGTAATCTTGAAATACTGTAAACATTGCTAAGCGATGAAAGCTTCTAAATATACTGTAGATGTACGGCTCTGATTTAAGCCGTTATTTATTTTATTATCTTTTTCATTTCTTCTTGTGTATTTGAGTTGAATTATTTAAAAGAAAAATATTTTCTTTTAAATAATTCAACTTTATTTTAAATCTCCAAGAAAAGGAAATTTCAAAATGCCTACTCAATCCATATCTTAAAAACAATCTTAATCTAACGATTTCGAAACAGTTTTCTGAAATTATACAATAGACAGAAATTAACATTGTTTATTGACACTTCTAATGAAAGTTTATTACCCAAATTAACTTACACGGTAATGAGTGTTTTTCGCGGTTATCCAGTAACTAAACATGATGTAACAGTGCATAATTGTTGAAAATTTCTCTCTTATTTTTCCATTAGTGTTCAGATTGTATCTTTTTACGAATTCCAGCTTCATGCCACGCGAACACAGCACGACTTTAATTAGGAATAATATCAGTTGCATTAACATAAACTTATTTCAAATATGTGTGCATCACATGTAATGCAATATCATTCTCGCTGGCAAATAATTTTGTTGCTTATATGTTTATTGATATTAAGTAATAGTAATCCTTTAAGTCATTGTCATAATCGATTTTCTTTAATTATGCATGCATGTTATCGTATAGGTCAGCAAAAATGTTTTTTTTCCTACTAAATCGATGTCATCAAAACAGTAGAAGCGTTGTTTGTGTGGTGAAATATGTAAAACGACGCGTATTCTTATATAATATTTACATGATGTGAAAAAAATCGATTATTGCAGTGTCCCCCAACCGGTGATCCACGGCCCGACTTTTTGCTGGGTCCCAAATATTATGCCAAATTTCAAGAAATTCCCAATGTAAAAATATCAAATATTGTTTTTTTCGCCTGCAAGTTTACTTGTATTTTTGTTATTGTTAAATAATAATTATTGGTAGGATGATGCAAAACCAGAACAACAAAAACAGAAATCTAATAATAACTTTTAGAAACAGCACCGCAGCCAAAAATATCTTATAAATTAGCAAAGATGCAGCAGGTTTCGCATTTTTTTTCGGGATATCAAATTCATGGAACGTTAAGATCTATGACGCGTCAGCATCAGAGCTCTTCAGGTCTCCTACATCTCTCATATATAGATTTAATTTTGTTATAATTGTTGACAATATTAGGTCTCAGCTGAGCCGTGGAACCCACAATGAGTGCAGCTCACGCGGACACCATACGCATTATATTCACTCACGCATACGTGTGCATACAGGCACACACAGCCACACGCATGCATATACAATACGTAAGGAAATAAAATAGGAAAGTCATTTTCAGACGCCGAGGTTGTCCTTGTTGGAATTAAGATCTGTAACAACAAACCTATGGCGGGTCATCGAGCAGAACCACTCTCGGCCTTAGACGATTACTCGGTACTGTCTCATCATAATTATGTAGATAAGAAATTGTAGGGTTATAATGTTTTCCTATATCGCTGTGAAAGTTTCGAGACATTTCATGAACGAACTCTTGAATTGTAGGCATTTTCAAGTCTCTAAGGTTTCGCATTAGTTTGTTGAAAAAAATTACGTTTTTGCTCAATTTTAATTATGTCAGACTATTATAATAATAAAAAAATTGTTAGTTATGGTTATGTTCAACATTCATAATAATATAAAATAAAAAAAAAATATATAAAATAAAAAAAAACATATTATTTTAGTATTAATAGTCCGCGAAAACTTTTTTCTTTTTTTACAGGTCCGCATGTGTAAGAAGGTGCAGGAACACTGGCTTATTGCATTTCATATGGATAAACCTACAACCTGCTTTCTGATGATATTGACAATATATTGCATTTTTTTCGGTGACATATATGGTCTTGGAAGACTTTTGCGTCTTTTGACTTTTAAATGAAAAACTTTCATGCATGAAATTCCACAGTCAAATTTCTTGAGCACGGTGTCGATTTGGGGCTAATAGATTGTTTTGGACAATTTCTTGTATTCTAGCAAAGTTTCCATCTTGTTCTTCTCGTAGTATTTTTTTGCTATAAACTCATTTTCATAAAAAATCACTCATCTTACGATGTGCTTTGTGTGCTTTGATGGCACATTATTTCTACTCAAAAAATCATTCAATTCGTTACATTCGTTGACTTTCATAAAATATTTTTACAATTTAAACATTTTTTTTAGTGAATATTTTTAGTAGCCTTCCCGGCGAAAAACCGTGTATTTGTATGCCACTAACGTTTTTACAAGAAGTCTTTCTATAATAGACTAACTCCATCAAAATAGCACCGACACACACTCTCCCATTATATATATTAAAGTAATTATTTAAATCTTATCCTGTAAGGTATGAATTTTTAAATCGATTGACAAGCATCGTTATTAGTATAACGTCTCAGAGACTTGGAACCATATGCGTCCGTTAGAATAAGTTCACTGAAATAAAAAAAATAAAAAAATACAATTTGAAAGTGAATCTCTATTTTATTATGTTTTATGATTAGAAATATTGGAATATATTGTTATGTTGTTATGTTGAGCTGTCGATTAAACTCCGATCATGATTATTCATTCATTATAGGCACGTATATAATATGTTTTACATTATAAAGTTTATTTGTTCGTATATGGTAAAGTTTATGCATAATTATCTAACATGTTATAAGAGTCACCTGAGAGACATATTCATTTCTACTTTTTCACCGCCAGCATTGTACAGACAACGTTTTCGTACTAGCGTCATTAATGCTGATATTTGCTACGATCACTAGTCTGTTCACGACTTCATCGATAGGTGAGTTTTTTGTAAGACAACTTTTGCTGTAAATATGGCAAGGTTTTCTAAACTTGATTACATTTCAACCATTTGATGACCAACGTAATTTTTCAGATTCAAGTTGTCTGCAAATATTTTTTTAATGAATATTATTTTACTTACTAGCTTACTCTCGGGTCGAATGAAAGTTTGTAACTATTGTGGCGAATTTTCATTTCTAAATATTTTTAATAATATTCAATTTTATTTTTTCTTTTATGTCTATAAATTTAAACGATTTGTAAAATAATTTCAATTCATAGACTTAAATATTTTGAAAAATTCACGAATAAATGATAAGGACCCAGAAAAAAGATATTTCTTTGCCAAATTAAGTGTCAAAATTTAAGTCAATGGTGCGTCGATCTCAATTAAAATTGGAAAAATAATATTTATTTATATTTCCCATATTTTAAATTTACGACGACGGTAAACAAATACGAAAATATTAAAATTACATCAATTAATTTTTAAGATTTTTCGATTTTGAAAAATTTTATTATACGATTCTGATCGGAAGTCGATAGCCGTGAAGCTGGCTATCGATTTCCGATCGTATAATAAAATTTGCCAACCTCAAAAAGGTTGTGCACCCTTGACCTAAGTCATTGATAATCATACATTTTTACTGAACATTCTTATAAGATACATACATATACAATATATATATATTCAGCGAAATCATGTAATACTTGACTAAGTGACGCTGTTTTCCTGGAATTTTTTCGCCTTTACGCATAAATGCGTGTAATTATTTTGGCGTATTATATTCATTTTTATTTTTGTAATGTGTCACGGCCGCCTTTGTTTTTGCACGCAGTTTATCCGAGAAACCGTTTTCTAAAACAAAATAACTGCGTAACTAAATTGATATAATTACTTTTTTTTATTTACAGTTTTTCAATCCGTTAAGAATACAAAAAAAAAAACGCCCAAATTTTATTTGTGATAAGCCTGGAGTTGATTTATATTGTCTTCAAAAGTCGTGAACTGTATGCCTCACGATTGACCTACAAAGGTGATCTGACATTTACAATTTATCTTTATTCATGAAAGAGCTATTTTAATTTCTAAATATATATTGTAAGACCAGACCATCACGTATTTTTTACAACTTATAAGTAGTATCTGAAATCTAAGCTCATCACGAAAAGAGCGGGGATTCAGTGTTAGAGGGATGCGATGTGCAATCAGTTATTTTTATCATATTTGTGTGTACCAAAGCCAGGCTTGTCCAACCCCTAATAATTCAACTTTGAGATTACTAATAATTTTATAGATTCTACGAAAAAGACGTGATATAAAAAACAGATTAGGTGATTCATTTGAAGGCATACATTCACTGTTATCTGTTGAAAAATCTTCATATGTTTCTTAAAACGTGTCTCTATTATCAGGCATGTTTTTGCCATGCATGTTCAGCCATTTTGGTATGGATTAGACAACATGGCTTGTGATTACATTGTGAAATGAAGATGGTGGTATAAGAAAAGCACATACTCCTTAGCACCATGTTATTGATATGAGAAGGACTCCAAGATACAACAAAATTAACGAAGCTGTCCCACTTAAAATATATTTGAGAGTATAATAGTCTATGGTTGTATAGGACACAGTTTCTCAACCGGTGGCCCGTGGAGACTTTTGGGTGGTTCGCGAGAATTTTTGGATGAGCCGAAACAATTGAATTTCATGTTGTGTTTTTTTTGTTACTGTCTATTTTAATAAACTTAAATATTATTATATGAACATACGGTCTTGCAAAATTAATAACTTTGAATAAAAATTCAATTAAATAAATATTTATTATTTTATTCCAATGATGATGGTCCGCAAAACATTTTAGATTTTTTGGTGGTCCCCGGATGTAAAAAGGTTGAGAAACTGTGGTATAGAACACATTATATGAAATAAACTTTGTGCAAAGTGACAAAATTTTTTGTTCAAAAATATACCACAATAAATTAAAACAATATTATTATTATAGTTATACAAATTTATTAAATCATCGATTGTGAGATTCAGTTGAGTGACAAAGTGAAGGACATTATTTCTAAACAAGAAGGGAATTATGTCAATTTTCCTGTCGAAATTGTTGCTACGCTACTGCAATAATATTGTTCTTTGAAATTATAAATGTATTGATACAGACCGCCATAAGTACCTACATCTTCTCGGATAAAAGCGAATGTAAAATTCGAACATATACACGTATTAGACTGCCGTTTTGATATAAGACACTTTGGCAGTTGCGAGTTGTCCCCATTATCAAACGATTGTTTTTTTTTTATTTAGCGGGGCTAGCTGCCAATATCTCACTCCTCCGGGCCTCTGGTATAATCAAATCCAATATCTACAATAAATAAAGTTTATCTGCGCATTCTGCAAATGTCAAGACAAGAGCAGAATGCGGTTTCGCAACTCGCCAATCGCTCTCACATTCGCAGTGCTGGCCTACATCCGCTAATCAAATCCGAGAGAAATTATTTATTATTATTTTATCTAAACGCCAGTTCAGCAGCTAACAGCCCGTGGTTACTCTCCATTGACAGTATACAACACTCTATAGCAGTATTTCTCAAATAGTGGCCCGCGGAACCATGACGATCTACCGATGTTTTCAACCTGTCCACAAATGGCAGTAACGGATATCCAAAAAAAATCTATTATATTTTTTCCACTAATCTATTTGTTCGCATTGTGTCTTCTCCTTAAAATATATCGTATGCTAGTGGTGGTGCGCCTTTTATAAACAGGTTGAATACATTGATTAAAGGATTACAATTGATATATTTGGATACAAAGTATTTAAGTAGTAGTATATCAATATTTTCATTTTACTATGTCAACGGATCACAAAATATTTTTTTTGACCGCATAGGTAAACGGTTGGGTGGCACTGCTCTACAGTATTGTGCATTAAATCTAATGAAAATACCCTACATTTGAAGCCAAACATATTCCGCAATAAATTATGTGCACAATATTTTTTACCGTGATAATAATTCATAAGTTAATACTATGATAGGGTCTAAGTTATGATAATGATTTGTAATCAGCATATATATACATTATGTTTTCTAGTAAATTGAGATGAATTGATACAATTTTTTTTAAAAACATATTGAGAGGACAAATTTATATCCCTTTAAAAGATAAAATTTAACAAAATTCTTGTGAGAGGAATATACCCTTAGCTTGATTTAATAGTTGAGTTATGTAATCATTGCGTCCGGCTTTATCGGGATACTAAATCGCAGGTTTTTACGAAATATATTGGTTATGTCTGTATGTAGTGCATAAAACAGCGTACACACATGCACACTCTCTTTTTCCGAAAATTTTTAAAAGTAGCAAATACCACATGGTATACAATAAATTCTGAAGGGTTGTAAGATTTATGATTCATTTTAAAACATTCCCTATACTTTATTTGTTTGAAATCATAATGAAACTAAGATTATCAGTTGATAACGTTGGCGATGAGCGAAACTGGTTAAATCATGAAATATAGATAATGTAGTACTTAACGTGTGTTTTTATTATTTCAAATAAGACTAAGATCTTCGATAAAATTGATATGACTAATGGAATCCACTAATCTGACATTCGATATACCTGCAAAACTTATTTACATCTAAAAATACATGTCTTGAAGATTGCAAAACAATATAACTGATAATTTCAAACTATAACATACAAAGATTAGAAAATTCTATTAGAAAAATTTATCTCATCGCATTGTGTTTTGTATTAAAAATCTATAAAACTTTAACACATATAACGCGATTCTATCATAGATACTTCTTAAAGGTCGTTGCATTCTGCTTGTTGCATCCACGAGTTAATGAGCATGACTATTGTAGGATTTAACATATCAAGGATGTTTTATAATACCATTGGCAATGAACAAACGATGTTTGATAATAAATTACGAACGCCTTTTAAACAATCGAAGAAAGATTTCCACGTATACATGATGCGTCAATTCAGAAATCTTCAAACTATCTAAATTCATAAGATAGTACAAAGATTTGGATTGTTTTCGAGCGCTATACGTATATGTTCACAGACAAAATTCATATACGTGAATTGGTTTTCCAATTAACTCCAAAATCGACATTTAAAAATATTTTTTACCATATTTTAAATTGCACAACAAATTATGAATACATTGTTCGCCAAAAAGTGAAATTATTTTTAAAAAATAACGTAAATCTTATATTTTCTTAACAATAATGATACCTCTTATATGATTTGCATTTAAAAAGTTCACATACTTATGAAACTATATTATTGAAGAGCAGAAATCGAAGAGCTCGTAAGCCAGACACTATAATAATTAGATGAACAGACTGTGTTTTGTTATTTAACAAAATAAAGTAATCATTTTCCTTTATATATTATAGGTTGTGAAAATCAAACAACTTGTTTTAAAGACAACGTAAAAATTGAAAGACAAAAGTTGAAGCCCATAGGTATTCCAAATATTATTTTTCATAAAAATATTGAAAAATATTATCAGACGTTAATTGACATAACAGTATTATTTTGACAATGTTCGAATTAAAGTATTTTACTTATCAAAAGTCATAAATGTAAGTCGTTACATCCGGCATTTAAATGTGAATATAATCTTACTGCGGCCTTTATAAAACTGCATAAAGTGCATTCACTTCACATTTTATCATTTATTTATATATCTGTCATAATTTAATAACAATTATCAACATCCAAGCAATGACCCTCGCGTAATGGTTCTGAGGACACTTAATAATAATGACCTTTTTATCGGCGATTGTTTTACGAATTTTAACACTGAGCCGTATACTCATATAAATATCTTCATATAATTCATAGGTTTCCCAACTTTTGTTTACCCCGTGGACCCCTAACCGTTTCTTTTTTTAATTTTTTTTTTTACAAAACCTATCGATTTTTCTAAACTTCTTATCTTCAAATGTGGACACAATGCTATTCAGTGATAGGTTTTTTTTGTAGACCGCAGTGTGTAATTTTGTAGAACTGAAATACATTGCTATTTTTTCACCGTGTTATAATGGAGTTCTACCAAGTGAATGCCGATTCAATCAATGAAAATAGAAAAATATGTGTAATTTTTATTGAAATCATTATTGAAAAGATAACTAGTTTAATAAAAACAGCACGTACGTAAAATTTTGAATCTGAAACGAAACAAACATAGTATAATTCTCAAATCAAATAAATAATTGAAAGCATGAACCTGATAGTTTGATATCAATTAATGAATATATGACTTCAAATTTATACTATCAATAGTCTTAAATCTCTTCATTTAGTGATTGGCAACAAATTTCTTTTTTATTTTATAGAAGGTTGGTAACGCCACTAAAACTCCATTTCGCGAGGCTTGAAGGAGAAAATGCTATCAAAAAAATCCTTTGATAGCCTATAATGTAGAATAAGCAACAGGAATACCTTTCTGAAGCAAGAACTGCTGGTAACTCTATCTAAATTGTACCTTTATAGTCCAATATAAGTAGCTATAAGTTCGTAATAGGCTCGTCGAGCGAATCATACTGCGCTGCGTTACTATGCGTGCAGTATAGTTAATAGAATCCGATATCCGTCCATCACACTTTTCCCTCCCTGGCATGGATCCCCCTGTGAATGTATACGGACCCCTAGGTAAAAAAATATTCGTTCAATTAATCGTTATTATTGTTTCATGTGTATATTTAACAGCTATCATTCATTCAAAAATAAAATAGGTTATATTATCACATAATATGGTAAACAACATAAATCATAAAAATTTGGTGTCTTCTCTGTGGGTTTGGTACCTACCTACATCTTAACTAATGAATATGTTTTAGTGAAGAAGTATAGATATCTAATACAGTTCTTATCTGGGCAAAACTGTGTAACGCAATGCTCAGGCGTTCTCAGAGCTATTTTTCATCAATTTAAAACATTCGCGTTAAGCGAAACCGGTTCTTTATTTGATAAACTGTAGAATCAATGCAAGAAAGCTGTCTTATATTAGTAAATAAATAAACAATGATTATTTTATTTCTATCCACATTTTTTCGTTATTTTGGCCTATGCAATTGTAGTGAAAGTTGGTCTGAGTAAAGCATCGAAAATAAATTACTGTAAAAATGTATGTGAGTAAAGAATATGTTATTACCGCTTATAATAAATTATTTAAGCATGACTCAGTCTAAATAATTACATTGATGTTCTATCAGAAACTGTTCTTACCAAAATTCGCTTTGGGCGCGGCCTATTGTGACGTATGATCCATTGTTATAATTTATTTCGTTTAATATACAGTTCCACTGTTACTTTTTAGTATGAGTGCACTTTTTGTATCATGCGGATTTCGTCGTCGATATTACTGTGCAAATATTATACCATTTTATTATAGTCAGACTCATAATAATCAACGTTGCTGTGAACAACATAATTATCACGTAATTACTCTACAAGCGACCAAAAAAAAATGTAGAATACATGTACACCTATTCTATAATATCATTACAAATAGCTAATGGCGAATAATATATTTGCTCACCATTTCTTCCCCCCCCCCCCGCCTATTCGTCATCTGCTAAACTAGCTTTTTTTTTTTAATAAATTGCATTTCTAATTATATCGTTCATAATCTTATCTTCCTCTCCGCATAGGTGTGACTACAGTCTCAATTGCTCAATTTGGGACGTCATCTTATGTCGGTTGTATTACAATTTACTATGTTTACAATACGAGTTAAGTGACTATAAAAATTTGTTACGTCACAAATTTCATACAAACAACCATCTATATCACCTATGTGTCTTCCAATATGAGTGCTCACTGGCTTGCGCGGATGAAATTTGCCTCGAGCGGTCTGCATCATAATAAAATAATGTTATATGAAATGTGCGGACAATCCGCTTACGGGTCGCGAATGACATCCGCCTGATGCAAAAAGCGTTTGAATTCACTTTTCATTTTATGTAAAGACTGTTTAGTCAATATCATTAAATTTGATATCGATTTAGTCAACAGATAATTTAGTGGAAAAATTGGCAGGATTAATAAATATGGGAACATAATTTCTCAAATTTAAATAAATATTGTAATATAATTAATTATAAAGTTATCCATTCAGGAAAGCGGGGTGTTGACATGAGTATATATTATACTATATTTATCATAATTCTTGTCGTAACTAAGTTTCTTTACGTCATAAATATATTTTGCGGATTTTATCCATAAATATGATGATTCCAGGGACGTAATTTGGGGATCCAGAGGGGGGCATTTTCCCTGCCCTGAATTTGAAAAAAAAACACATATTTATCCACTTTTCACTGGCTTGCTCATTTTATCAAAACAAAAGAAATTCAACGTTTGCAATTCAACATTTATAAAATAAAACACAATTATCCAAAGATCTTATTCTTCATTTTTATCAATGTACGAAGTGTTTACTCATTATTAATTGAAAGTGCTATGTCACTGAGCGAAACAAGTTATGTTATAGAAAAAGGATTGAAAACTACTTACATTTAACTTCTATATTCATGAATTTCAATATTATTAAAAATCCTTCATATTGTTAATTTCACTAATTATAAATTGAATGACGATATTCTCCCTTGCTATTTTGTTCTAGACACTAGGTACCCATTTTGTGTCATTGACCGTGATAATTTGTATGGATGCTTTATCCATTGTCCTGTTTAGTGTATATTACCTCTGCCATTTAAATAATTCGATAGCACACGACTACATCCGCAAATTTAGTGTTAAAAAAGAACCTTGTCGTCGTTGGAAACCCATAATGTACATCATGACAATATATTTAAATTATAAATATTAAATAACAATCTTTTCGTGACTTCGGAAAGGAGACAAATGTATAATAAACATTCTTCGATTAAACAGAAATGCTTGCCATTTTTGTCGGAGTGTTCCTTTCCACGTGAAGTTTACAAAAAAGAGATAAAAAGTCAACGCAATGGTTTTTTTTATAAAATGGTCAGCATTGTATTTTGGAAGTCAAATTTATTTTTATATCAATATGCATTTAATATATATTGGAGCTATAATTTATTCCTGGATTCGAAATGTGCTGTAAATAATAATATTCCTTAAATAATTCATATATTAATTGAATCAACAATTACTTATTAGAACTGTATTGCGTTTAATACAAAAATATCTGTGTTACTTCTGCAAGCATATACAATAGTAACCTAAAATATTTTAGCAGTTTTGCAATTCCAGAAAAATTTTTAGCAACCTTATACAATATATTGTGTCCGTCAACATTGTGTAAATTTATTTGATTATGTAAAAAACGTTTCATGCTTTGTGTCAAAGCTACTGTAGTATTTTCGCTGCCTTAAAAAATCCTATCCCATATTTGAAATTTAATGCAACGCAATTTTTATGGCTGATGGTTCAATTATTTAGCCTTCAAGGAAATCTTTTTCAATTGTGTATTGAACGCATGGTTGAATATTGCCCCATTGTATGAATTCTTTGGTAGCCCCACACTACTCTTTACGAATTTTTTACGTTTAGTATTTCTATTTGGAAATTGAAAATAAAACATTAACAAAGTTCAATACAATTGATCAGAGCCTTTTTAGAGAAAATTTATATGTTTAAATATTGATCAGTATATCATGGGTTCATTCAGATTTGCATAAATAGTAAGAAGCTATAATGTCATAAATAACATTTGTTTTTTCAAATAGAAAATTTCATGTTAAACTTCTTTTCGTATGTACTATTTTTTATCTATTGACGTTATAATATAAAATCATAATAGCTATTTTATTGGTCCTCAATTATGTCACGTATTTATGCATAATACTAAAGTTAGCGTCATAAAAATCTTAAAGTTATATATTTTTTTAAAATCAAATCATTCAATAAAAAGTTATCTTATTATTAATATTTGAATTATCGGAATAATTAATATAAAAACAGGAAGCCTCATGGGTTAAAATGATTCTTACTGTGAGAGATATTATCTACTACATAAAACGGTTTTAAATATGTGATTATATTTATGTCATACAATATAACCTGTGTGAAACTTACCTTAGCGCTATATTATTTCTGCCCACATTACTTCACAATCGCAAAAAAGTAGTTCAAAATTACCTAAAAGGAATTGTTATGCTAATTCTCCGTTGAAAATTGAAAAAGACAATAGCTTTTGTTCACCGGACATATTAGCGTTATGTTAAATTAGATGATACTTATGTCAACATTTTGTCATTCATCTCAACGCGAAACGACGCGCATTTTTATAACGCAAAGATGTTCGAGATATATTATATATCGAAGCTGAAATGTACCTACTTATTTCTCAATACTATGGTTTAAGAGGTGTCATAAAATTGATAAATAAGTATCGAGAAAAAAATATAGTACAATATTTTGTTGTTGATCTTTTACTATTTGTGTTTGTGAAGATGTTATAATCGTGTTGTTTTGGGCGCATTTTGAAATATAAAACACAAACATTTGTTTTACGAAGAAATAGTAAATAGAAGGTGATTTTATTGTAACGTTTTCAGCAAAAGAAGGAGTGAAGGGAAATTTATAATATTGATTATTAAAATAATTACATAAATTTAACTGTCTCGTTACAGTGGGTTAATGCTTGATACTTTCAAATAAATCGCTTTCCAATTGTTAATATTAAGGCAAACATTCTTAATTCCCAATTTTGACCCAGCCTGGAATTCTTTTGTATTTTTTAAAACTGAAGTAAACTTTCAAAATTGATTGACTGATGTTTTATTTTACATTGCAGTGCCATTCAACCGCTTCAAAATGCTGCAACAAATTCTTCGTGATATGAGAGTTGCTCCAGAGATTTTAGCAGAGCTAGACGATACCCAAAAACAGAATCTCTTTTGCAGAATGAGAGAAGAACAGGTATGTCGGTAAAATTGATATACCACCAAGCTTTGATAAGATAAGATCAATTGCATTAGCTTTAAAACAAGAGCCACCAGTCAACATTCGATCAATACGCTTGATGCATGCAATGCGGAAACAAAGACAGGGATAGATAGAAAGAGATAGTTCGATTGTATGTGTATGTTACTGCCAGACATATAAATCAAGAAAATTAAATTGTACGTGCTCCACGACCTAGTTCTTTTCTCAATGCATTATTATACAATATTTTTTTATTATTAAATTCACTTAAGAGATAGGTTATCTGCAATTTTATTGAAAGAAATCAATATTTAATTTGCACAATTTTTCACAGATTGTATACACGTATTATGTTAGTAAAACAATATACATCTAATAAAATACAAAAAAAGACCGATTGATATAATAAAATTAAAAATAGTTTTAATAAAAACATTATTTTTGTATTTATCATGGTTTGCCTCATATTTACAGAAATAAAATAAAATGTAAAAATTATTACATGACGGGAAAACTCTAATCCCACAAACGTAATTTCCAATTTCCACTGTGATAATATGCGTTCAAATTAATCTTTTCAGGTATGTTAACCCAAAGCTTCATTTTTATCTAGTTGCGTTATTATTTTCGGAGAGCATTGTTTGATAAGCTTCAATGCTTATAATTTAACGAAAGTTTTGAATCACGTCTCCTCCTAGCTGATTCAATCTTTTTACTAAGAGTTTATGAAAAATATCGATTCGCTTCGTTTGATATCAGTGTCACTGTCGTAAGATAAAAAAAAATGCATCATTGAGAAACGAATACAATATTCTTTGCCCAATTATTAAACACACCTACTTTTTAACACATTAATCATCACACTCGGATATTTTTTAGGCAAGGATACGGAGTGTTTTGAAATGTTTGAATTACTTTTTTTTTAGTTTTATTATCGTTTATTTAATTGAAACCAGTGATATCACTAGCTGGAGGGAAAACGACCGTAATATAATTGGACGAAATGCCGAGTGGCCATAAGCGTGCCCGTTTATTTTTGTTGTTGATATAACGAACAAAATAAAATTCAAAAACTTTTTTGGCTTATTTCTTTGATGATTTATACCAAGGGCTGTCAAAATAGTAGCCACCCGACGAATTTTGGGCGAATTTGAGTTATAAAAGAACGCGTGCTTCTGCAAGTTACTCTGAATGACATCTCAAAATTTGATATATATATTCGTATTTATTTTTCAAGCTGCTCCTTTTATATTCGAAAACTATATAAAAGGAAAACGCCTAGATTCTTTTTAAGCTCTGGCATTTCTAAAAATTTCTTCACATTTGTGCTAAATTGATTTAACGACGCCAGTGGCGGTAGAGATATTTTTTCCGTCAACAAATATATGATAATAAAGCGGACAATTGACATTGATAAAAATGAAATCCAAGCTATAAGGCAGTGATATTTTTGTCTCATTGGAAGGCTGCATATAGGCACTGTCCAGTACTAAATTATACCGAAGTTAATCTTTATCAAAAAGTTCTATAAAAATGATACAGAATCAAATTAAGAGCTTCCACATTTTGTTGACATAATAAATAATGCAACCCTCGTCAAATGAGTTTAATTGATTTGTTTGCCGGTGCCGCAAGACTGTAAACATTATCTGAAAATACAACGTATAGCTTCATATTTCTTTGTATGATGAATAATAATCATATTTGAAATAACCGTAAACGACACTGAACTAAAATGTACAGTAAAAAAGTGAAAAAATAGCCTGTTTTTAATTTGGAAAGAAACTACGAAAGGTAGGTGTACAAAAAACGATTAGCGGGATTCTATACCCGATAATTGATCAGTTCGAATTTATTTTATATCGCATTACGCATAAAGATTTTTCATTATTTTAATAATACATACTTATCTTCAGTGTCAATATTGTCGTGGTCGATTGCTCTTGTGCGTAAACCTTACCTCACCAAATTGTCGACATTTAACTAAGACGTTCTTAAAATTTTATATATTTATTTATTTTGATTTTTTGATCACTCTACAGGTTCGTCGATGGCGTTTATGGGACCAAAAATTAAATCAACAAGAGGATGCCGATGTGAAACGAAAAACGTCACTCACCAATAATGCAGCGCAGAAAAAAACGGTCAACTTTCTTCCTGGTGAAAATGGAGAGCCATGGGTAAGAATGTGATACGTTGTATCTTATTTATTAAAGAAAAAAAAACATTCAAAACATTACCGTATAATCACACGCCCAAACTTTACTATATTTCCTTACAATTTCCTTGACAGTATTTAATTTTGATAACAGGTTATTTAAAAATAAAATCTCTTGAAACAAATATTTGTGCTATATTACTTTTCTTCGTAATATTATTTAAATAAGCATCGTCTATGTGAGGCATAGACGTGGACAAACCTTAAAAGGCGGCCTTATATTATCCTCGCGACTCAAGTGTGATGAATGCATACCACTGGCTTTCACTTTTGTATTTTATATATCCGGAAAATGGCAAATATCTACCCATCTTGGTGTAACGCATTGATCCATATAGATTAGTAACGTTTATCGATTTAAAAAAATCCGATATTAATTTTAATAATTCATACAACAATAATTAAGTTTTTTTTAGCACAATACTTTAATAATACATTTACAGGCTGACCTCGTTTTTCGTACATTTTACTTTCCCACATTTCTTAAAATTGGGTGGTATTTAACTATCAAAGTGTATGAAGAAAAAACCCGAATGATAATATGCCTCGTTAATGTTATTATTCCCATTGATAAATAAATATTTTTAAATATACTTTACAATGGTCAACATTCTTTCGCAAACATTCATCATCTGCATATATGGTCAGTAACCAATTGCTTTTAAGGTGTTAACTGTCACTTCTTGATGGAAAGGCATGATATTTTAAATAATAAAGCGAAACCGGTCCTGATCAAAAAATATATTGTGGAAATAAGTACTAAAAAATGTGTTTTTATTATTAAAAAAAAAAAAAAATAACCATTTGCTTACGAAAGTCGAATGCATCGTATATCCCAAATAAGCTACATTATATATAATGGTTACTAAACAGGTTATCTCAAAAATATTAAAAATCCCAAAGTTTTTATCCTAAAGGAGTCCAAAGTGTTGACATCTATCGGTGTCTATTATGATACGGTTTGAAAAGAAACGCAAACGAATCGGTTTACGATCAGTAACCCGTTATAATAAATTGCATCATTTGTTAACTGTTATGGTGTAATCACCTATAGTTTTATACTCTCCACATTGCGGTAAATAGAGACAATTACCATTGAACTTATTTATAGCATTTCTTTACAAATTCTTCAAGCCAATACACGACAATTGTTTTAACGGAATTTTGCAAATAAAACGGTAATATTATGTAGACGTACAATAACTGCAAATTACTACGTATTTCCAGCATTTATATACTTTTTTTGCTTACAGTTCATTATTATCGCCATTCATAACAACATAACTGTTGTTACGACAGTATTTAAATGTAATGGCATGTCATCAGTGGTGTTGTTATAATTTTGACGCCCATTTTAAAACTTTTAATCAATTTGGATTCATATTTTTTATAATTTATAATAAAACGTTTATTCATTAATTGAAGTATGAATAGTTATATTGATTGATAAATAATTTATTATCAATCAATGCAATTACTATTGGATTATAAATAATTAAAATAATGAATGTTTGAATTGACTCCCTCTGATTGGAAATGAAATAAATAATTGTAGCCAAATCCTAACATTTTATTTATCATCATATTATTGTACATAAATATTCGCATAAATTCTTTCATTAATTTTTTTCCCTAAGCTTATTTAACACTGATTTTTTAACTTATTTATGATATCATATATAGTATCATAACAAAATATGCAGGCTTGATACGATTAATATTATTTGATTTAACCTCTTTACAGGTATGGATAATGGGCGAGCATAAGAATGACAAAACAATTGAGCAAATTCTGGAAGAAGAGGTCCAAGCAAAGGCCCACAATCAAGCTATACTAGAAACAGAGGAGCTAAGAAAATCTGTTGAGAGAGAATTCATCGTGAGTGGATTGATGAACTTCAACAATGAAGAGATTAATACAATAGAAAAGGTTTTCATATTATCATTTTTTTATTATACTCCAGTAAACTGAATGTTTTAAAATTAATTTTATTCAAAATAAATTAATCAAAGTATAAATTGCTGACTACTAGACCCTTCCTAATTCAATCCTTCTAGAAACTGGATAACAAGCATATTTGAGATATCTGCATTATGAGTTCATATGCTAAAAATTGGGAGTGGAGAAGTAAGATGACTCTCATTGCAATTTTCATAATAATATATACTCGATTTGTACAATTCGATAAGTGCATTCGAGCAGTGCATTCTTGATTCTTGATTTAAATTGCATTCACTTTTTGGTAACACGTTTTTAATTTTGTCTGAAATTTTAAATTTGTAACTCATATGGGTGAATAATATATTTGAAAATGGACTTTTTTTAACATACAACTGTCATTATTATTACTGTACTGATAATCGATACATATATATTATTTATTAGTAGTTTCATGTATAAAAATATTCATGGCTCTAATTATTCATGATATTGAAATTATAGTCAACATTTACTGTCAAAAATATTATGGGTTATATTGATAAAAAAACATTTCAAAATGTTTTGCATTTGAATAGATTTAACCAATTCAATATTAAATCCAGTTAATCTTAGTTATTACATTATCAGTCCACACCCATAAACATATATGTGTTTTGAAAGCGAAAGAATATTTCTGTGATCAAAGAAATATTATGATTTTTGTAAAACTGATTTCAGAACTGCATTTCGCCTAAACAATCCGAAAATATTGAAGACTCGATGGATATATATTGTTCAGTTGATGAACTCAGAGAGAAGATGAAAAGCATGACACCAGAAATTAAGTCATCCGAATCAATAGTCAACAATAACACACCCACCAAAACCTTAGATTTTACAAATAATTACCAGAAAAGTAATAATAATCAAAATAATTCTAATTATAAAAATAACATAACTAATTTTAATTTAATCGAGGGAAGGCGAGATATATTACAGGTAATTAACTATTAATATTATGTTATATTTAATTATTAGTTTTTTTCTGCTGTTATGATCATTGCATTATTTTTCTATTTCTTCCAAACTTTTCGGTTTGAATAAGAAAAATCAAATTAAATAATACATCTGTGTATAAATTGTCCTGATGTTAAAATATGCACCTCATACATGGATGATGTGAAATATTATTTTTATGTAAAAAAATATTTTTAGACATACATATGTTAAACAAACTTCGGGAACTGAAGGAAATTGAATACTAAAAAGTATCTCTTTTAATGTGTTTACTGTCACTTCTTAGAGGAAAGGCATTATTCTTTAAATAATAAGATATTTTATAGTATTATTCCAACAATATTTTTATTATCAAGACCGGTTTCTCTTATGGCAAGCATTATCAACTGTTACTGATCATAAATATGATATTGATATTGTACTAAAATTGGCTTTTTTAATATTTATACAATAAAAAGTATGTATTATTTTGAGTGACTAAATCAGATTGCGACAAAGAAAAAAATAAAATGAAGATGGGTACTCAAACATTTCAATTATCTTTATATTATTGTCATATTTAATCTTCATAATTTTCACATTATCTTACTATATTTGTAGGAAATAAACCCCAATAAAACTCATAAAGTGTCAGCTAGAGTAGCACTATGGGAACGTCGCGTCACTGAAGAAAGGGCTTGTGAAATTCTTAAAAACATCAGACATCATCAGGCACAGGCATTGCAAGAGGCAGAAGAAACTGCAAGATCTCAGCACCTTCTATGGCAAGAACAAGGTATGTTCTATCAAAGTAATTCTCACCAATGAAGATTTCACCATTTATCATCATGCATAATTGATTAATTAATTATTTTATTGGCACGTTTACAAACTGTAAGGTTTGTTTATTGTAGTCTTGATATATTGTATGCTTCATTTATTTCATTGTCATTATTAGTGAGTAAAATTGCTTTTTATATGAGTCAAAAATGGCCATGAGATAATCACACATCACAAAATAAAAATTAAATCATATTCTAAAACGAAAATTATTTTGAACGCGAATTTTTGTAGAAAAAAAAGCAAAAGAGGCAGAAATACAAATAAGAGAGATAGCAAGACGAGCCCGTGAAGAACATAGAAGATCTTCAGTAGTCTGCGATAAAAGTCCGAGTCCTGCGAGCTTAGACTCAACTGACATATGTTACACGGACCCATCTGTTAATCTTAGCGAAGAAGTGAGACCACCTAGTAGAGATGCTATTATTCAATGGTTTTCGAAAAGCGAACTTCCAAGAGGGGCTGGTTTAGATGAAAATGGGAAACATGCTAAGTGGTTCCACGGTAAATATATATATTTTTTAATTTATTATCTTATATGGTTCAATTAATTCAATTTAAAATCTGTTTTATATCATCAAAACACAATATAGAATAATCAATGATATTATATATTTAATCATTTTTATAGATTTAATGAAGTTAGGAGAGATATAAAGGTGAAGAATTCGTGACAGTAATAGCTTACACTTATCAATGCTTGATAAATTTTATGTGATACTGATTTCCAGTTTTATTAATATAAATGTACTAATTTTATTTACTATGAATTATATATAGAAAAATTCAATAAACTATCCATTCATTCCTGTGTCACATATCAAAGCTAAACAAAATTGATAAGACAATATAGATAAAATGTGCATGAGACATTAAATTTAACTTAATAACAATTATTATTTTTTAGGTTTAATAACAAGGAATGAAGCAGAAAGCCTCTTACAAGACTGCTCCGAAGGCTCATACCTGGTCAGAGTATCAGAGCGCATTTGGGGTTATGCCATATCTTATCGTTCAGCTCAGAGATGCAAACATTATTTGGTAGATGCATCACAAGACACTCATTATCAATTTCTCGGTGCTAATCAGGTTTCACATAAAACTCTTGGTGAGTGATTTTTAACTCATGAAATTGTAACACTTTCTAGTCTTTCTAGTTTTCATTGAAATCAACTATCACTATTATTGAAGAAATTTATACGCTTTGCATGCTTTTCATATGAAACAGAAAGATATGGTTTGTGAGCACCTCAACTTTTCTGGAACCACAATATTAAATTTTAAATTCTTTTACACTTCCTATGTGAAAACATGAAAATACTGATATACATCTTTTGCTTTTGTTCAGTACCTAATATAGCAGTATTAAATGTTAAGGCATTATATTATATTTTATGTACACAGTACAAGAATTCCCGAAAATAATGAAGAGATATATATATGAATACTTTTTTCTATATTATGACAATGATTATATCCAATACTTGTTAAATATACTAACCAAAACGGGCTAAATTTATCATGAATCGTACTATGATTGAGATGTTCTTTAAACATGTTTTATGTGCTTTCAGCTGACTTATTGGCATACCACAGTAAAACCTTCATTACAGAAGTCGGTAAAGAGCTGCTGCTGCGACCGTGTGAGGTCAAAGGTGTTCCTCAAATTATTTCTGTTCCAGTCAGCTGAAGCATACATTTCATTATATATTTTGTTAACTATTATATACTTATAAATCTTAAAAATGTGGTAAATTAACGGATTGTGATATATGTGCATTGGTAAATATTTTTAGATTTTTTTACTATTATGAAATATATAATCTCATAAAAAAATATTGTAATGTGTCGAAAGACTGTGTTCTTTTATAATCAAGCTGTAAACTTTTAATGCTTTTAAATAATAATATTAAGTGAATTGAATTTATTTATACACTATTTTTGAATATGAACAGGATCTCAGACACTATTTTATATTGAAAGTTTATTAAACTGTATTAGCAGTGTACCATAATCGCTTACTAGCCAAACCATGCAAAACTTTACGGGAGTCCAGGGTGAAAGAGGGACCAAATTGCTATATACTCAATATGACAAATTTATTGTTTAACAGTTTTGAGGTATATAAAATATGATTCATAGTTAAAAGTGTTTGTTATTAGTGATTAGCACTGTTAGAGAAAGTGCTTTTTGAACTGACCTACTCAACTCAGGCACTCATTAACCAGGCATGTGTAGAAAAAATGTCTGTTTATTCCCCTCAGTTTATTCAAAAAAAAAATGCAATGTTTTTACTTCAGTCACTAATCAGAGCACATTACAAGTAGTCATTTCTCATTGAGAGTATTTTTTAAGACACCCCTCGCGAATAAATGAAAGATATATGTTGTCAATAACCGTAATAACTGTAATTATATACAATTTTGACAAAATTGACTGTCAAAAACAGATTGCAAAAAAAAATATGGGGGAATTTTTTAATTATTGTACAGGTGCCCAAAATTTCTAGCTACAACCACTGAGTGGTAGATCTATCGAAAATGACAAAAATTTAGTTTATAATGTGTCATTGCATATGACCTATCTAATATATAGTCATGCAATATTTTGTATTATATTTAGCTATTATTTTATTACATTGCCATAGATAAATAAATAACTTAGGCATGATTTGTACAGGTATTAAATTCAAAAAGTTCTTAGTTACTTAGTCAATTGCATATGCATGTTATGAATCTATAATTATTTATAATTAAGAACTTTATTATTTGTATAAATCATTTACAATGTAAATTATGTTTTAATCTCACTAATTTAAGTTTGTTATAAGATTTTTTAATAACTATGATAATTACTTACGCAATATTGATTTTCTGGTATTTTATAAAATGTCTTTATTCATAATGCATGTTCTGCTTTATCTTTTTTCGGTTGATCTGAATAATATTCAGAATTAATTTGTTGCTGTTATATATATTATCTCATTGAGTTGTAAAATATTTTGCGATTGTTTGCATAATTCCAATAAACATGTCTGAAAATTTCAAGCATTTGTATTATTTATTGTTATCATATTTAAACACTTATATCCTCTTACCACAGGTACGTCTCACCACTGTATTATACTATAAATATTAATAGTATTAGAGTTTTTTCACACTGTATTTCCTTCTCAGAGACCCTCTTTTTATGTGTAATGTATTGATAGTAATTGGTGCCTGCAAGATTCATGGTAATACAGGATTTGATGATCACTTTGTCTGTGATAAAACATTTTCATCCTTTAATTTCATAGCCACGGTACCCAAGGTAAGTTACAACTTTGCTAGTGCCAACCACCAACCTATGTCACATACTGGTATATATTATATTCAATAAAGCACCTTTTCGACGAAAATTTATTGTTTTATTCGATATATGATATATTTACAATTTTGAGCATAGGTAATTTGACCAAAATAACCACGGCCTATAGAAATAAATATTTATGAATCTTTTGTACAAATATTATGAAACCATCACATAAAGTCTGCATTTTTAATCACTTGACACTAAACTTTAATCAATTATTATCCATATTGTTTCTACCAGTAGTCACTGCAAAATTTGGTAATGTGGAAGCCATCTTTACAGATTTAAGTAGTCTTTACATGTATGGTAAGCAATTATTAGTAACTCGATTTCCTGTGCTGTTTTCGGATCCCTGGAACAAAACACTATAGAAGTTATGCAATTGTAAAAAGGAAGAAACGAAAATGAATTAGATAAATGGATCAATTGATGTAAATCATGGAAAGCTGTGCTGTGAATAGGAGAGGATATGATTTTAAGAAAATATTTAATTAAATGTAAAAATAAATTTTTTAAATTGAAATTTCCTCGGATGAACTTTATTATAATAGAGTATAAAATATATCATTTAAAATCTATTAGAATTTTAAAATGTTAACAGTTATTTGGGCTTTGCACTAAAGTCAGAACTATGTTCCAACTTAATTTAGGTTATATACTATTTTATAGACTTATATACACATATATATATTACATCAAATCTGTGATGTTGCTTTATGCAATTGGCAACAAATCACCAATTTTTTGAAAAGTGCAAGGCCATTAACTACTAAATGAATGAGGTAAATTATTTTACGTAATATGAAGTAAGTAGTTATTAAAATAATAATTTATGTATTATAATAATAATCTATATATCACAAATGCTAAGCGGCGAGGACTTGGTAGAAATTGCTGACTATAAAATGTAAAAAAAACATACGAAAATTTGAAGAACATATATTGTTCATATATTTTAGATACTTTTTATGATTTTTGGAACCATTCTTCAAATTATATAAAAGAATTTACGCAATTTTTTTGTACGCATCACACTTTTTTGGACCAATGTATCGGGTAAAAAAAAGGATTGGGTATATTCAATAATAATTGGCCTATAAATATAATTATGAAAGTTTTCAGAAATAGTGACATCTCTTGTAAATAATTATTATCAATTTTAAGGATAGGATTTTAATAAATAGATGTCTCTGTATGTTATTACAATGTCTCTGTATATTATTAAAATTTTGAAATGGAATTATGCTACTACAGATTACTTTTTGTAAAAAATTAGTGTGTACCTGTCGGTATGATGGAATATTCAATGAACTTTCTAGAGGCTGCAATTTAATTTTTGAACTCTTCAGAGGACTGTTGTTGGCTGAAAAAAAATATTTTGCATGTAAATGCCAGATTTTAAAATATCAACAGTTATTATAAGTGCCCTGAAAATTACAAAAAAAATACAGCCGCTGTAATGAGAACATGATACCGGTGCCAGTGCAGTAGTGTACAATACATTCATATCAATCATGACATCATATACGAATAGAAACAGGAATGTCATTTGGTTAAGAGGGGGCATTAAACTTGACTATAAAGAAATGTATATTTATTGCACATATAGATAAGCTGACAATTATAAAAGCAATATGCATAAGGTTATGTTAACCTATCATAGCCTTACTAATATTCAATTTGAAAGCAATTATAATCAGATATATCTAACCTCCAGGAAGCGTCGGCAGAGTAAAATTTTCAGAAGGGCGTGGATGCCTCGGTTGTAATGGGCGCATTCCATCCCATACTCGGTTAGGACGCATGTCTTCTCCAAACAATCCTGAACCCTTCTCTTGCCGCTTCGTTAAGTGTGAACGTGGTTGATAATGTAGGGAAGAAGGGAACTGGTTAAATGTATGCTGGATAGTTGATCTAGTAAAAACAATGGGATAGATTTAAACATACAGTTTTAGAAATGTATTGATAATTATTTGATTATGAGACAATTTTTCAGTATTGACTATTTCTACATGAGCATCAAATAATCACACGTACACAAACACACGTTGATATATTTTTTGTTTTGAAAAAGATAATATTTTGAAATGTCTCGATTGTGGGTCTAGTTTAATTTTATTTTTAAAAATATGTTCCACAAAATTATCTTCTATAAACAATTGCGTGCTATTTATTACCTTGTTATGTTATTATTCCTATTAGGCGGTGAAGGTTGTAGTTGCAACCGAGACTGTACAGTGGCGGGATGCTGCAAAAACTGTGGTGGCGGCGAAAGCGGAGTAACAGGAGACGGGGGAGGATTTGCCTCTCTTTCGCCGCTACTTCTCTGTAAGATATAACTTATCTAAAATTCGAATACATTACTTGAAAGCTAATCTGGTTCCATCAATGAAAACAAGCATTAGGCATCATAATAGCACTTCTGCGCTACCTAAAGATTGAAAAGATGACAGGCCTTTCAGGGTATTAACATATTATATAGTATAAGATACTGTTGTCTCGTTATTCCCCTTTTCTTAGACCCAATGACTTTTTATTGTCTTTAATGTTGGCGGAAATGAATATTAATATAATATATCATTCCATAATGTTTACTGGTTAGATTGAATTTCGTGAAGTATTAAGCGTTCTTTAATATCATTCCGAGATGGTAGTGCCACCTGACAACATTTCTTCAAAGAGTATGATGTTAATACCTAGAGGATGTGTATTTTTCTGTTTTGTTGCTTATGCATGGAGGTATATTCAATCAAACAGCGAGCAGATTAAAACAACAATTCAAAAAAAAATTACAAATGCAACACTTTAATGCACGTTTCTTTATTCCTTGTTTGGCAGTGATATTTAAAAGTTTAGAATTATTAGTAGATACCTTGGCACTTTTAGCGCTCCTTCCAGGGGCGCGCGCAAGCGGTACATCGGGCAGCGGAGGACCAGGAATTGTTAAAGTCGGAGGTCCCGGCTGTGGCGTGATTTGATGATGAACGGGATCGGTCGCCCCTCTTTGTCTCACTGCATCCGCATTATCACGTTGCACTCGTCCGCCACTTGGTGGCTGCCATTTTCTCAAGAGAGGATTAGCCTATAGATACGGAAAAACATGTAATCGATTGAAAACGAAAACATGTAATTTGGATCGCCTCAAAACATTAATAGTTGTTTTGTGTCGTAAAATTAACTCTATAATGTATTATATTTGAGTTTTTAAGTGAAAACTATTTATTTCATTAGCAGTAAATTTATTTTTCTGTCCACATTATATTAAAGCTATTGACAATGAACAAATAATAATGATGAAGATCTTCAATGGCAACAACATTACTGCAAACTAATATTTAGGTATTTGATTACGAAATAATGTCTCAGATGCGATCATTGATGCATCACGTCCTTATCTAGCTTCTCTGCTACATACTTGTCTAAACGATTTAATGTTCGTAAAAGTTAGACAACAAAGTTGAACTTGTTTCCCAACACTTATTGCCATGAAAATACAATCAACACAATGTGTTTATTTATTACATACCTTCCTACACGAGCATAAGTAATAATAATTGATTACAGTAATACCTATTGTTTTAATATATTCTGGTAATTGTATTAAAATATTATTTTGTAAGTATCTAAAATATCATTCACGTACAATAGAGGTATACACTTTGAATTAGATATGTATACAATTTTAAACTTTGCTCATGTAATTGACATCGGTGGCTACCTGTGCTTCCTGCTGCGCCCTCCTTCTAAGTTCGGTAGGAAACTGATCCGCGAAGCCGTCGTGGGTGAAGTACGTGTGCCTAAGCAAATCTTTGCACGGCGGCCGTCTTGCAGGCTCAGCCCGAAGAGTCGCCGCCAAGAGAGCGAGGGCCGGCGCTCGTCTTGATGGAAGAAGTCGTCTGAGTGCGCGAACGGCTCCTCCGACGGCGGGACCGGACACACCGCTGTTTCCGTTTCCGCTTCCGCCGTTACTATTTATTCCTCCGCCTCGCAGTTGCGGCTGCCTCGAAATCAATTGCTGTTGCCGAGTTGACAGTTTACCTGGTTACCAATATCAAAAATAGTCAATGTTTCGATCCTCACCCTCTTGCGTCGCTAATAGATAGATTACTTTTGATAGGTAACGACGACCTAGTTATTTTCCTACTTGCTAAACGCATAGAATTAGAAGAAGCGCACTTAATGACAAATTAATAGGTCACAAAACCACAACTGCCATTACGCTCTCCCATCCCTCCGTATGTATTAAACGTACAGTAACCTTTACAATTCTCTCACATGAAATCAAACAATTGAAAAACCGATTAGAACAATATTTTTTTATAATATAAAAATAACCAGGAATAACAATTGCCCTTACATGACCTTCAAATACCTATTATACGGCTTTCTTTCAATACTATACTATCTTTTGCAGACATATTTTCCAGCAGCATTTGAATAAGTACATTCAAATGAAAACTAATATCTAAACTAATAATCTTTATTACATGCAGAAATCTTCAAATCAAAGAACATTTTGATTTTATCGTAGTCAATTTCGTAATCTATCATCCATATAATACAACTCCTTTCAAAAAAATATTTGTAACTAGCATGTGAACGGTTTGTTTTGTTTACTAAAACAAACATTTATAAGTTATTATAAATTATGTTACTGTACCCCTCAAATATTGAATTGAAGTACCATTGAGCATCTAACACTTTCTCACACGGCAACCACCGGATATATGTATTCTGCATCAATTAAAAGAAGACAAAACTTCATATTGATTTAATTAATTTCTTTGCATATTTATTCTGCAATAATATTAAACCGCCGAAACTCACCGATGATTTTGACTATCAAGTACAATTGGTCGATATCCGATTCGCCTGGGAACAGGGGATCGCCCGTCATCATTTCTGCAAAGAGGCATCCGACGGCCCATATGTCCACTTCGGCACCGTACCTGTCAGGCCAAAAACAAAACATCGCTTAGTGTCGAATTCCAGATCAAATTTGTCAGAAATGTATGAAATCAAATATAAACATTGCATATGGTCGACATTAAGAAGTTAAATTATTACATGACATCGGTATTTTGTCAAACACAACAATCAAGGCTTAGCGTCATGTTTCATCCTTCTGGAATAGCAAACCATGGCGGATTTCTAAAGACTCCGCCCACATTTGATATTCCGACTAATATGAAATACGAGAGAAAAAATACTTTTTATTCTTTCAAGCTGGGCACATTATTATTTTTATGTATACAGTTTTCTCTCCGGTAGTTAAGACTTCATAATCATTGACTCCAAACATGTTATTAGATTAAACACATTATAAAATACGGTAATGTCTAGATTCCACACGCGCTTACAGAAATCTTGCTATAATGCGAAATGTATAATACAATAAAAAAAGGGAGCTGATCACGTTCTCTGAGAATACTCGGAGTGTTATATAAATACATTTATTAATAACACTCTTATGAAATAAAGTGTGAGTTTTACAGAACACTCAGTCGATATCTATTTACGAAGAATAATGAGTTTCATTGCATTCAATAAGTGACCATTTCAGAGAGCTGTAAATAAATCTTGATTTATTCAAACTTGTAAGTTACGGAGTTTCGGAATCCATTCAATATAACTAATTTTTAATCAGAAGAGGGTGGGTGTGGAAAAGCGTTAAGTTTCATGTAGAGAATTAGATAAAGTTAGTTATACTTATTCGTAATGTACCTGGGGTCGGCAACTAGTAGTTCAGGAGCGCGATACCATCTCGTAGCGACATACTCGGTGTATGGCTCCCCGGGCAAAGCGGCGACTCGAGCAAATCCAAAATCGCAAAGTTTCACTACTCCTAAGCGGGATACCAGCACGTTTTCAGGTTTCACGTCGCGATGAATTATCTATTTGAAAAATAAACAATTAGATATACATACTTGTATACGAAATAATAACATTTTTTTAAATCCCAGACACTTGAAAACCTTTCCAACGTCTTCATTTTAACTGTAAGCCGTTTATGACACTGTTGATCTTTCCGAACCTGAATATGGAAAGATAGAAAAAAAGAGATGCGCTTGTATTTTCGCCTTCATAATAAATAAGTAATGTAGTACTATTGACACATTTTCAACAGCAAGGCTGTTATATTATATATACGGTTACAGATATTTATATTTCGAGTGTATTGTATAAATAATGTGAAATTGTAGAGCATTCATTTTTATAAAAAAATATTTTTTGATGTTAATATACACCTAAGAGTAATGAGGTTAGTGTCGCATTGGTCAACTTCATCGGTTTACGTGATGAACCTCACGACTTCGAATCTTAACACAAACAGAGGTTTCTATCGACTCGAATCTGTTGAAATTCAACCCGTGCAATCCTAAAGAACAAGGCGTAGCAAGAGTGGCTAGTTTACAACAAATTCTGTCTTAGCCCTAACACCGTCTACCCCTACTATTTGTTGAAGGGTTGAACTTTGAAATATCGCTCTCAGAACACCGTATGCCCACCGTTGGAAGTGAACATTTGGTTATTTTTTTCAAGGGGGGAGGCAAAAGGTGATGTTTTATTTCATCTTGTTTTTTTTTTTCGTGAAGTCCTTATTGTTTCATGCCAAAATAATAAATCACATTGTAAACAATATTGATGCTTTGGTTTAAGTAAAATGCCTATATTTATAAGAAGTCAATTTTGAAATATACACAAAGAGCAAAACAAAAAAAGCGTTGTGCGTTTTGAAGCCATTGGATTGGTAGTACATGTATAAAAAAAGAGCTGTGTTCAACTCGAAACTTTTGGAAGTTGACACGTCAACAGTAATAAATAAGCCACAAGGCAGTCATCGTCCACCTTTATACATAAAGTACCTATGAAATACACCAATATCAAAGAAATTTTATAAATAAACATTCAGTTTATTGAATATTATAAAATTTCAGTATTCATTTAAGTAGATGTAAACTTACTTTGCGTAAACACCGTTCATTGATATATATTATATACTATATATAACGTAACGTATGAAAGCTGTACCTACTAAAAATACAAGCTGTTTTATTGAAACGTTCGTTGAAAAATAGTATTTTGAATAATAAAAACCGATTTTTAGTACTTTCCACATTATATTGTATGATCATGACCGGTTTCGCTCATCGCAAGCATTATCCACTGATTCAGTTGATATTGCTCGCGATAAGCGAAACCGGTCTTGATCATTAAATATATTGTGGAAATAAGTACTAAAAATGGGTTTTTATTGTTTAAAATATCATACCTTTCCATCAAGAAGTGACAGTTAGTCTTAAAAGTGAAAAATAATGCATTAAACAATCAATATTATTTCGATGTATCCACTGTGAAACATGAAACCATTTTGACAGACCATATTACACAAGGTTCATCTTGTAGCAATAAATAAATATATTCTAATCATCTGTGAAAACAGAAAAAAAACAATGCAATCGGCGGAGAACATTTTGAATAGTCTATTGAAAAGCATAATCTATAATTTTACAGATGCACTCTGCATCAAGTTAGTTCATTCCTTATATTATGGATAGTTTGATATAATATATATTTGTCATCTAGGTCAATTTAAATCGTTTATTTAATACAATTAAGAAATAGTAAATAATGACAAGGAAATTGTAAACAGATTGAAAATTCAATAATTCACAGTATATAGTTAAAATCGATAAATAATTTGATTTATATAATGGATGAGAAAGGTTTTAAAAACTTTGAGTGTCTGATTTTATAAAGGTTAATGCTTGTATTTACAATAAATTAATCAGTAGAAAAGTACACAGTATAACGAAACAGAATGTTAAAGAGTCCAAGAAATAATTTCAATAATTAAAGCAAAACAAACTATCTATCAAAACAGACTATCAGATTAATTAATGAATGAACCCAGTGTTTTGAGAAACGCTTCGGCCAATCCTTATCAATTATTGTATATTGTATTTTTATTTATTCAATTTAATTTTTAATTATTTTAGTGTATATATATAAATATATATACATGAACATATATAGTTTATAACTGAAGGATGGCATAATATTTTTAAAGAAAAAAGTTCCATATAAAATCATTTAGAATAATAAAATCGTACTTATAAGCGAAGAAACATTTTTTTAAATTTGAATGCAATATTGTTTCAAATACCTAATCGTGATCGAGATTTTCTTGATTATCCCTGACGTATTGGGGCAGTCCCATCAAAATTAAGTAATTCCCTTTTAGGTGAAGACGCCAGTGCTCGCGCGACCGTTTGTTGTGAGAAATTATTTTTCCTACTGAAGGCCATTGCGTAAAATATTCATGCATCGTGTTCCTCTAGGGACAAAGAGCGTGAAACAATCGAGCGGTTATAGAACATCAAAATGTTATTTATTAAGTACGGTTAAGTTTTGGTTATTATGCCTGGCTGTGACATAAACGATAATATGTTCCTCATGTGAATGGGTATTATAAATTAGTGACCTGACAAGTCAACAAATTTATGTCTGTTACAAAAAATATAACTAGTAAGAAAATATCAAACGTTGCAAGAATATTTACTCTTATACGTATAATTATGTAAAATGCGAGAGGTGATTCTTCTCAGAGGACAATTTCCTTTTTTGTGTTTCCTGTAGATAGAAATGTGAAAAATAAGCTTGCATATTCATAAATTTAATTAAAAATACACGTACACTAGAATTATTTTATGGATACAAAATCTCATCACTGCCAACGTTACTGAAAGAATGAAACATTGCCGATTCTTTGTAGTTTTTTATGAAATATATTATCATTGATTAGAACTGAAGAAAGCAAAAACTCGTTAATATTTCATTCAATAGAAGAACTACAGTTTGTTTCTTTGAATATAGCTCTGGTATTATAACACATTCACTAGTTCTGTATAGGGGTTAGTTTCATACTCTTATAAAAAAATATTGAACGTGACTTAATTAAATAAATACTTATTACTTATTGATTGAAATGGCAATAACTTGGTAGGACTCCATTAAAACACGATGAAAATATAGCAATGTATTTTTTCATCGTGTTAATATTTGTTACATTAATGAAGTATTCATTTAAATGAAAAACAATGATACGATCACAAAAAGAATTAATTTTTATGTGTAGCAAAACAAAAAGATTCATAACTAATATTGTATGGTCAAAAATAAGTGATTATAATGTTTAGGCGAGTTTGCTATACAATTCTGGTATTTAAATATGTATTATCATTTAGATGATTTTTCAGACTTTCAAGATAACTCCACGGCCAATCTGCTTTTGAACCCATATTTGAAGCAAAACAATTAGTAAAATAAGTCTGGTCTTTGTTATCAGCGTTCCAATCCTAATTCATTATTGTCATTTCATTAATATGTGGTAGGTATCACACAATTCCAAACACACGATGAATGACGTAAGTGCGTTACGTAAGAGTTTGCTCGAGTTTCACAATGAATAAATAATAATACCTACGTAATAGTGTTAAAACGAATTATGCCAGTTACTCTTGATTTATATCAATGATGCACATAAATATTTTCATTGTAAAACCAATTATCTGCCTTTTTAATGAAAATTGTCTTTTTTATGAAAAAGTTCCATTTAGCTCTTTATTTTTACATCATCAAGTTCATTACTTCACCAGTTGTTTCAATTACGATTTCGAAATCGAAAAAAATGCAATCGCTATCGTTTTATCCTCACGGTGCGATATTTACACGTCTAAACAATAATAATTACTTAGGTACCTTACTGATGGACCCAATGAAAAGTTTGTAGAGAGGAAATGTTATCAATAATTGCAGTTTCTTATTGAAGAATTTTCCATTGAAATTATTTTCGAAATGGTTTGGGATATTTAACTTAATCTCGTTTTCCTTTCATTCACTACCTCTCGACAGCCCTTACTGTTACAACCGCAACATTAATGGGTTTCAAATGATTGTCAGGAATATATCAGGAGCAATTTCGCGAGACAAGTTATGCACTAAATTGCGCTGTAATGTAAAATTCAAAGTCCTTTCGAGTGAATCTATTTGCTGTTATATTATAACGCGTCCTTGTTCCAAATTGTAACAACTCAACATGGCCGATGGTCCTATGGGCTATTTATGATTCGCATCATATGTTGTTACGTTGCATTTAAAAAAAAGCTGAGAGCTTGACAGCAAAAGCTACATGACAAATTATTTTAAATGTTATAATTACCTATTGTGGTATTAAAACTAAAAAAACAGTGTTTATAAATAGTAAGAATGTTAATTTAATAATCTCAAAACTTGATATCACCTGAATACTCAGTAGTGCATTTTTCTGTTAGATATTTAATACAGCTCAGTATTCATAGGCTATATATTTTGAAATGCATTTAATTCTTCTACATTTAATCGAAGTTTTAAGTGAAGATTGAATTTAATGCGACTATTCTCAATCAAAACATTCGTCAACATTGATAGACATGGTCTATTTTATCACGAAGTTTTGTGATAATTATGTAATATTTGTGTTATGCCGTTGATTGTGGTGTATTAATCGACAATATAAAAAATGGCATTAAAGATGTGTTGAGTTACATTAGTTATATTGGTATTATGGCCCGGTTCGCGGCCCCCGGTGAAAGAAATATAATACCACGTAGTTACCCACGCCTGCTTGGAAACCTGCTTCTTACTCTGTTTAGAAATATATTTAATTAATTGGAAAAGGACCAAGGAAAATATTCCAATCAGTTTTAATATATATATATTAACTCATACATAAAATATATAATCAATTTCGTCCTGAAACCAACTGTCACCAAATCAAATTTCAATATTTACAAATTGAAAATTATCATTGTTGCACGACATCTCGTGCGAATGTCTTTTCAACCATGTTTTTGGTTATAGAAGATTGTAAACTGATGTGATAGTACTTCCATCTAATAAAAGTTTGTATCTATGGAGATAGCGTTTTTGGACATTCGATTAGTAAGTACCTGGTGAAAAATATTTTTTTATGAAACAATATTGTAGCATTCAAGAGTATGCATGAAGTATAAGCATAAATTATGCATTAATATCAAAATCAAACAACCGTTAAATTACAATTGAAACATAATAATGTTAAACGAGGATGTCTTAAAAACTAGCAAGTGATTATTTACCACCAAAACGCGGTATAAGTAAACTTGTAGGTACATGTGGTATTAGTCCTTTTATAGAAGAATACGATCTCAATGGAAAGTGTAGATCCCAATTGCGTAAGGCAGTTAATAATATCACACTAAAATTATTGTGGTTTGTGGCTTTTAACCACTATAGAAAAAGCATCATTTATGCAGGCAAGTATATAAAATATTTTTATTTGTACAAAAATGAAATCTCATCATTATTAGTAAGTCGTGATATGGCATATTCATGAAATTGAATTACATTATCTGAAATGTAAATGTAGCATGTCTTGTCGCGATGACAAATATATTCTGTTAAACATGCTTATTATTTGATAAATATAGTACGAATTTTCTATTTTCAGTTGACCTTGTTATTTTACCCTCCGCAATCATTGCAAAGCGATTAAGGTAATATTGTATGATTTAGCTCGTTTGATTATTTAAAAACAAAATGTATATGTCGAACTCTCGCAAGACAACTGTCACAATTCTAAATATCAAAATCTATCTATTAAAAAATGAAATTTTATAGTTCGTTAGCTTGCCGATAGAAACCTGAAATATAAATATATAAACCATAGTTATGTGCCGATTTGACGTCGCTTTAATGTGTAATATTGTCACATTTTGTTGTGTGAAAGTTTTTAGAGAGCTTTGTATGTAAGTCTTCACATAAAATACAACGTGAAATAGTAGTTTTATTATGTATTGTAACATTTTTCGTGCTTTGTAAACTGAAGCCGATTTCCCCAAATCACTAAAAACCTCCTCAAAACTCACTTTTTTGATGGGGTATTTTTCTTGCGGTGTCGCTTCATTATTTATTATCTGCTTTGTATATACTTCAAGGATAGTCAAATATTCGAAAATCGAGGCGTAGCACTCATCGCAATCGAGTCGATCTACGCCGCAAGCTTCTGAATTTAATATTTTTACTCTTCGTGCAGATAATATTGATTTGACATTAAGAAATTTATTTTATGTCCACAACAATAAAACGAAATAAAATTGATCTAAGTACAACCAACTGTATTGTTTTCAAACAGTATTCATGTCATTTAAAAACTTTTGCGTACGTTTTTATTGATAGCAGCGTAATAATTGGAAGGATTACTTTTATAGACTTTCGGCTTACTCCGTTTCCCTATGAATGGTTTAATACTATCACAAAAGTATAACTTTCTTGAAAAATTGGTTCAAAGTATTTTTTACACAAAAGCAAATAAAAAATAACAATATAACGCTTAAATATATTGTAAATTATTCATGACTTTAATCTAGGATACTCAACCTTTTTCCCCCTAGGGCCACGTTAGGATTTTTTCAACGATGTATTGGACGCAACGTATTAAAAGAAAGCTATAGATACACCAAATATTCATATTATTTCTTTCAATTCATATCCACTCCAAACGTGAAATATATGGCCTCGTAATAGAGTAATGAACTGCTGGTTACTTATAAGCTCAACCTTTTTCAAATTTTTTTAATGAATAACAACAGAAAGTGCTAGGACACTCGCAACGCCCTGTTATTTTAGGATTGGAAGGTGGAAGAAAATTGCTGAATATTACATTCACCAATGTTTCCCAACAGAAATCGATTGAAATACTGTTTATCTGAGACATACACATATAAGATCCATCAAGGAAGCCAACGCTTACTGACCGGCTGTAATAATTTGAAAATAATACCACATGTTTGAAAAGTATCTGGTATGATTTTTTTTGGCCACTCATAAAACTAATCGGGCCACCGTTTAAGTGTAGCTGCTCTTATCAGAATAGATACGAAAATTTTGATTTGGTATCTTGAAAAAAAATTCATCTCACATACAACAAATACATTGCTATAACAAATACAGAATAAAGCCAGTATGTCAATAACATTAAACATTTTTTTTTATAGATTAAAGATTATATTATAAATGTATCCTTTCTTCTTCATGTTGCTAATGCAATGTTTACCAGCCTTTAAGAATTAACGAACCACTTACACGTTTTGTGGTGCAACTTTTTTAAATACAAACATCTAAAACATTAAATATAAAGCTATTTTTGATTGTTATGATTTTTTTGTTAAGTACACAAAAAATAATCAGTTGAAATATTTTAAATAAACTTAATGTAACGGTTTTAATAATGTTTCCTACTGCACCTACTACCGTCGGTTGGCAACCGCTGTGGCAAATGACTGATTTATGTATGAAGTGTTTTAGTTTGAAACATTGAAACTTTCTGCCAACCGGGAGAGGTGCTTGGTGGCGACTAGAGTCGCAAAATAATGAAAATCTCTTATGGGCAATCTTCGTAAGATTTAACTAATTTATAAATTTATTCATATGAATAGTTTAACCCGATAAGGCGCATCGAGATAATCTGGTAAAAATAACAATTTACTTTTACTCACATTATTTGTGTGACAGTGATCAAGCGCCCGGAGTAGTTGAAAAGCATGCCTTCTCACGACGTCATCGGGAAGTCCTCCACCAGCTCCTTCCAACTCTTCGAGAACGGTACGTTCTACGTATTCAAACACCAGATAAAAGCGTTTTCTTCGGCGGAAAACTTCAAGCATGCTCACCAAGTTTTCATGTCGCAATTTCTGAAAAATAAAAAAGAATTACAGCATGTAATAACATGAATTTCACATTTAAAGCGTTCATAGGTAATAATGGAAAAGCGCGAAGCACCTAGCACCTAGCACCAAGCTATATACATTTAAATATTTAAATTGTGTTTGATAAATATTCAAATTTATATTGATTGATTGAATTATTTGATATTTACAATTTAATTTTGTATAGATGATATACTTAGGACATGTGTTGATTCTGAAAAGAATGAATTTATCATTATCACCCAAAACCCTTCCTTTATTTATTCCTGTCTATAGAAAATCTTGAGTTTCTCAGAAAAAAAACGTAAAAGCCTGTATGAAAATTCTCGTCATAAAACATATATTGCATCCAGTATGCAGATAAAAAAAAGAATGGAGATCTTCTAATGATTACGTGTAATTAATTGTTAAAATAGCTTAACGATTTATTTAGATTACTAATAACTGAAATTGTGAAAATAGGGTAAAAAAGCCATGTTTGAAAAAAAGATAAGTATAAACGTTTATTCGGTATTGTACACTCGAATTTTCTGAGGACCACCGTGAAAAATAAACAGTGTAAATAACGAAACAGTGTAAATTTATAGATTCTAATAAAAACATAAAAATATTTTTTATTTATACATACCAAATCATATTTAGAATAATAATAAAATTGTCTATCACGCCTGTTTTATCTACTTATAAATAATTTACTAACACGGTGAAAAAATAAAAATGTATTTTAGTTCTACAATTTTTTTATGAGATATAGTTTATAGCTATTTCGGCTTAGGCCATCGTCGGATCTAAGTTATAGTTCCTAAGAAGTTATAGAACTACGGATAGTTCCGACGATGGCGTGAGCCGAAATAGCTATCAACGATATCTTATAAAAAAAAATTTAGAACTAGAATACATTGCTATTTTTTCACCGTGTTATAATGGAGTTCTACCAAGTAAATGCCAATTCAATCAATACAATTTACTATTTTACTATATTTATTCAGAATGACGACCATAAAAAGTTTTGAAAAACATATTTTTTGAAATAGTCGTCTAATGTAAAGCAATCAAGTTAAATACTTTTAAGTTGATTAACAATGTTTTGGTAATTAATCATAATACACTATTGACTGTTCCTACCTTGAGCATTCTAATTTCTCGCAATGCCATCTTCCTGACTGTAGCATCGTCCTCAGTCTCAAGAAACTTTTTGATGGCTACCAATTGTCCGGAATCCTTGTGCCTGCACTTCATTACGACTCCATAAGACCCTTCGCCAACAACAGAAATTTGTTCGTATTTATCCATCTCATGTGGCCTTCAAATAATCTTGCTCCCCATTCAAACAGATATTTTTTTATACCTAGTCTTATTCAGTTTGTACTGTGTTTGACAGATCGCTTAAAATAATGCCTTCATTTGTTTATGTCAAATGAAGACATTCCATTTTGATGTTTTTAGTCCCGCCATTTTCGACTTGTGTTCCATCTACAAAACATAAAAAAAACTGGTATACAATCGATTAGTAACGCCCACGTTTCACATGAATATTGATTCAGCATAAGATGGGTCGAAGATTATTCGATTCAATTTGTAGTCAATATGAACTTGAAGTTTTTTTACGTTACACTTACTAAACATGCTATTTTCCTAAAAAAAAAAACGTTACTACAATTTGACAATTGGCCGAATGACCTACCTTTTATTTACAAAACGCCCCTTTCCTTTTTTAATTCACAACACACCACTTTTATTAGTGGATTATGCTAACTTATCGTCTTGTGCATTAATTCCCTAAAAACCCTTACTTTTTGAGTGTTCGATTAAAAATCTATCTCAGAGATTATGTCTTACTGTTTGATGCTTTTGGGTTGATAAAACAAACGTTCTCTTGTTTAATAAGATTCTTTTTCAATAATATGTGCGCAATGTTGAAAATGTGTTTAGCTTTTTTTTGTATAATAAAATTTGCTGGGGGAGGTATGAGTATTACGCTTATTATAACTGTTTTATCTTATTTAATTTATTAAAAAAAATTAACCATTATCGATAACAAAAAAAATGTTAGTTTTACTTTTTCATTCTATATTTTGGGAGAAATTCTATCGCAGAACTATGCTGTATATAATATGCGTCAAACATTATCAAGGAAAGGTTTTCATACGATTTATTACGAGGTTGTAGTCTCAAATTTCTACATCGCGTGCGTTTATCACTAAAATGCTTGATCGAGATTCACTAAGTATCTATCTACATGCCTATACATTTTATAAAAAACATGGATTCATTAATTCAAAAACAAATAATATACCGCCGTTACAGCTTCAGACATCGGTTGTGATTTATAAAATGAGTAGACGTTTTTATTTTTGTATCTAGACCCAGAGGTACGTATCTAATACAGATAGGGAGTTGATATGCGATAATAGTGAATGAAGGTATAGGTGTCCGGCTACAGTTTAAGAAAAAGTTTGTTTTTACACGGGTTTATGATTGCTGCAGTTACAAATAAGAATTCTGTGTTACTATATTTTTGTTTGAAAAAAAGTTGCATGTGTTATTGCTGTTAGTTATAAATTATGGTCCAAATTTCGATATAATTTTGAGTCTCTAAACAATACAGAAACAAGGAACAGACCTGTCAAGCAGGCTCAAAAATTGCACATAAATTAATCCCAAAATGTTAGCAACGTTGTTTGCATTCACGCCGCCTTTTTTGAAATTTTGAAATGTCGGTATCATGTATCGAACTAAGATCGCTAATCCAAACAAGCACACATATTTAGAACGTAAATTTAAGACAAATTTAATGAAGCAGAATATTATTTCGGTTAGGTATTAGGGAGACATTGGAATTTTATAATTAAATGACCTTTCTTGGCTATGCTCCAGATATGTTGTACCAACATTTGGTGAAAGAAATATCATCGTTAATATACCATGAACAAAATGATTTATCGGTTTTTATAGATACATTTATCTCACAGCAAGGGGTTGCCCATTTCATATTACGTAAAAAGTTTATAATTTTTATTAGTTTGAGATAAAGTTGATAATTTTTTGTTAAGATACAAGTGCAATGTACATACCTGTTTCCCTTTTTGCGAGAGAAAAGACCTCAACACTATTATATTATTATAGAGAAAAGTTTAAGCCGTTTCCTGCTGAATCGCACAATAGATATTCCACCGTCGAAAATTTCAAAAATGAATACAAAAGTACTGGAGTCAAAACAACTCATGAAAATTTTCTAAACAAATCATATTATATAATAACTAATATATTTCTATACAAAAACAAGACCATGCTCGAAAGTTCTAACGCTGTTAGCAATTTTATATCTTTGAGTATCAACTATTTACATTCTGTAACCTGCTTTTTAGCGGTTGAGACGTTAGCAATCAGAAGGTTAATGTTCTCGAACCCATTGAAAGTTGTTCAATTTCAATTTATAAATGGCTAGTATAAAGTTTTTACAGCCAGATATTGTTGCATAATTTCTGATAAATTCAGTTAAAAGAGCTAATTTGTATTTAAAAACATATAACGACGTATGTAATTAAATTTTCTTTTTTTGTTATTTTTTCCAAGAGATGCTCAAAATAAATAATTTTTTGATTAAGAAGCCCTTCAATTTCGAATTTCATATATGATATGATTTGTTTTGATGAAATTGAATGATATTTATAGTCAACTGGTTGATACTGATTACACTACAGGGAATAATGGTGTTTTCCACAACGGCCACTAAGCCGAGTCCGCATTGAAAAATATCATTGTCCCAGTTTTATTATGGACGTTCGTTTTTTTTTACATTTTTAAAAACCCTATTCACATACAGTCATTCACATTCATTATACAGTCGTATAAATACATTTATCATTGATAATTACAATACAAATTCTAAAAGGACGCCATCGATGGCATTCGATAGCCGATATATGATTTCGAAAAAGTAAACTTGATGAATTATTTTATTTAAATAGCAAAAAATATGCGAAAAATTTTGTGTGTATCAAAAATTCCATATCATTGTTACTTTGTTTCACAAGTTTTCGAAGATAATGAACACTTTTAAGCTTTCACATTTAGAAGATAAATTTAGAGAAACTACTCATAAAACGATGTGCAATTTCATTTGTTTCACTTAAGAGCCATTAACATATAAAGAATAATATTTTATTTACTTCTTAGTAGGGATTCCAACTCGGATATCCGGATATATACGGCTCTTTTTAACTATTCGATATCCGGATATTTATGGACAACATCTTTTAAGCTTTCACATTTATAAAACGAAGTCATTGAATATTTTAGAAAGTATAAATACATTTATCATTGATAATTACAATACAAATTCTAACAGGACGCCATCGATGGCATTCGATAGCCGATATATGATTTCGAAAAAGTAAACTCGATGAATTATTTTATTTAAATAGCAAAAAATTTGCGAAAAATTTTGTGTGTATCAAAAATTCCATATCATTGTTACTTTGTTTCACAAGTTTTCGAAGATAATGAACACTTTTAAGCTTTCACATTTAGAAGATAAATTTAGAGAAACTACTCATAAAACGATGTGCAATTTCATTTGTTTCACTTAAGAGCCATTAACATATAAAGAATAATATTTTATTTACTTCTTAGTAGGGATTTCAACTCGGATATCCGGATATATACGGCTCTTTTTAACTATTCGATATCCGGATATTTGGGGACATATCCGGATACTATACGTTATAATTTTTAAGATATAAAATTTCGGTGGAATTCAGTTATTGTCATGATAAAACGATGTTTACAAGTTGCTGACCCTGTTAATAAAACATTGGCGGATAACAATTGAGATATTGTTTCTGAAAGTGAATTAACTATTTTAAGAAATCTGTTTGATATTCTAGCTCCAATGAAAGTTGCTATTAAAGGACTAAGAAATAATAATGGTACATTTTTAACGGCCGCCGGAGTTTATAAAATTGCATTATATTTAATAAGTTGGAAAAATTTGGAAGTTTATTAAGTGAAGAATTTTTACATTCGATTAACGGAAAAGTTGGACATGTTGTTTAAAACACTTCTAACAATAAAACGGAACGAGTATTTTCAACAGTTAGACAAATTAAAACTAAATTTGTGTTAAAAAAATGTGTTAATCCACACACCGCAGTGTTTTTTTTTAAAATTGTTATAGAAATTAAGTTTTGTACTTTACCATTGAATAATTATTACAAGATAGATTAGATTATCATTGGAGTTAAAATAAATTGTATGCTAAGTCAGCGTGTAGAATTATATTCTAAATTTTGAACGTATTAAACGTAATTAAAATATTGTAATGTTTCTGATGAATTCTCAATTGACTAATAAGTATAATAGACTGAAGATATCTCGTGATTATACACTGCATGTGCAATTTGCGATATGGCATTTCATAAAAAAATAATCTGTATAATTTAGTTATTGAATGTCCGCTGCTACACGCAATGCAAGTTTGAAAAAGAGTGTTACTTTGGTGTAAGGTGATATCCTATTGTTTCCACTAACTTTTAATGTGCGACTGGGATAATTTGAAGGACAAAATATGCTTTTAATAAAAAAACGCGTTGAATCTGCAAAATGTTTCAAGGTTTAAATTTACTGATAAAAATGAAGTGATTCACTTTGTTTTGTGACATCATTATTTTAGTTTATTTCATAACTGACCTCCGTATAATAGTGATAACCTCAAACGATTTATTTTTAAAATGATTATAGATACACCCATCTCTCGCTTAACACGGAAGATAGGCTCTGCTAAATCGCCGTGCTAAGGGAAATCGTGTTAAGCGAAACTAACAAATGTATGAAATAGAAGGGATAGGTTCTTTTAGAGATGTTAAAAAAAAGAAAAATTTAATATTATTTAAACTTCATTACACAAAAAATAAAAATATGTATTAGAAATAAAACGAAATATACATTGAATAGTTGTGAAATTATAAGCAGTAATTATTTTATCAGCTTTCAGGATTAAACGAGTGATAAACACGGTGGGCAACGAGGGACTAAATGTCTGATGTGTTTGTCTATATATTTCAGGTACTATTTGTTGTTTGAATTGCGCAGTTTTATTCCCGGTATACCCTTACCGTTATTATTACAATTTCGCACAGCTGTGTGCACATCTACGGAACGTTGAAACATTTTTTTTCACCGAAACTGAAGCCGTTTTAAGCGAGGGATGGGTGTACTTAATAATGGTTAAAATTTCAATATCAACTATTTTTGTTTATTGAAAAGAAATTCTTCTGATTTGACGACACCAATAGAAAATAACCCAAACGATAGATTTAGCGACGTTAAGTAAAATTGTTAATTTATTAAAAACCGCTTGTAACGAAGATAGCTCCTGCATACACACTACTTAACACTACTTGCATAAATTAGAACCATGAATTAATCTTTTTTTTTTAAATTATTTTTATAATGTTGAAATATTATGTGGGTCATAGTATCTTAAATATGTAGATGTTTTAGGTTTATCGAAAATAAATGTAGAGCAAAACATTTTTCAATATACGAGTTTATGTATGTGATATATTGGTGAATAAATGCCCAATAAATATCTTGTAGTAATAACTATAAGAAAAATATTTCTGACATCGAAATAGTTTTGCAATGTATACAACATATATTTGAGATCTAATATTTATAATAAACGAAATGTTGTACAAAGAAACCACTTCAGATGCCTCAGACACGGTATTAGAGAAAGATAAAACAATCTAAACAATTGCATCTTCTAAAAATTAAAAACTCGCGTCCCAATTGAATACACTACGTAAAGATAATATTCTCTTTAAAGTCGTGACACGTAAGCCAAGTATATTTAAGTAAAACAAACAAGCTACGGTGAGGTAAATTAATTAAGTATACAGCAAGTCAATATGTAAGTACTATTATATTTAACAGTGAGGAGGTAAGGAGGCAAGCTACCGGTTGCTGTGACTATTCAAACGTACTGAAAGTTCTAAAGATTCACCCTTTCTGTTATCGATATTCAAGTTTTTGCGACCTATGATAAAACTAAGATACAAAGCTATCGTGGTCGTTTCTTCTAGCGAGGAAGCTTATAAATGAAATTCAGTTACTCTCTTCATAATTATACTTGGAAGCAAGAATTGTAGTGTGTTTTCATATCACCATCGTTTGCTAGAAATTGTTTTGAGAAATATATGTATAATCACGGCTGTGTAGTCGAAGTCGCAGCCTTGAAAAACGAACGGTACTTTTTCGATTAGACCAGGGATTCCCAACCCCAGGGCGCCATGGTGCCCGCGGAACGATTCGCTTGTGCCCGCCACTATTCGATCGTGACAGGATTTTTTCATAAACACCAATCAAAATTGTAAATCATTTTTATTTATTTGTTTGAGTTTTGAACTTTTTGAGTATCTAGGTTTATTATATTGGTTCGTATGTTTGAGATATTGTATGTATGAGTATTTTTTTATTTATTAATCATGTTCAATTATGAATATCCTCAGAAAAAATAAGTGGTGCCCGCCAGCCTACCGATATTTTAGAAAGCGCTCTTGAATACTAAAAGGTTGGTATTCCCTGGATTAGACGATGTTGAAAAATATCTCAATGAACAAGAACAAATAAATCATCCTCGTTTAAATCCCGATATAGTAGAATTTGGCTATTTGCTGGATTGGTTAGTTGATCTATATTTATATGCATACAAATAGAGAAGGCAGGAAAACAGCTGACAAAAATAAACTTTTTTAATCGGAGTCGTGTTGTTGGTCAATGCCGGAGTCGGAGTCGTGCTTTTTGAATGACTCCACATTCTTGCATTAGTTGTATCAAACATTATAGGCGTGATGAAAAACTGCCGAAATCAGTCATTATATTGAGGCCACTGATGATATTCGAAAACGCTTTTGTTTAATGTAGTTATATATTATATATATAACGAAATTGAATACTATACACCCAGTCCTTTTTTTACGCGATACATTGGTTCTAGAAAAAGGCGCGTGAAGAAAGTCGTGTAAAAAAAATGATTCACGCAATTAATTGCATTATATTTCTTTACACACCCTAAAACATAAATTCGCATAATATCCGATACACTTGTCAATATTTGGCAAATACACATTTTTTTTATTTAGAAAAATAATGAAACGTACATGCCTAGCATCGTATATAAATCACTTCTTTACAACAAATTTGAGGAAAAAATTGCGTAAAAACGAGTGAAGCGCGTAAAAGAGCTGCCGTCCAAAAAAATCGCGCATAATCAAATTCGCGTAAAAAAAGGATTAGATGTATATGTAATTCGTTATTTAAATATTTTGAGGAAACCATTTAGTCGTAGAATAAATAATAAAGACATTTCACCATGACTTGCACTTGATGTAGAGGTGCTACGCCAATGCTAATAAATAAACGATTTATTAGTATACAAAATGGGTTAACTTATTTGAAAGTCAGAAATGTTGGTAATTTTAAAAATTTGAAGTGAAATATAAAAGAGGCTGAAATAATTTTCAGTTTTAAAACTTGTTCTGGCTTTGCGTATACTCCGGAGGCCTTTCTAAAATTAAAGATACTAAAGCATTCTTCCCAAATATATATTATATATACTGGTAGTCGTAACAGATTTTTGAGTTTCGTAATATTAGTAATTTTAGCCGAATTGAAAGGAAAATTTATGTCAATTTCGTTTGTGTGTCGAATATGATTTGATACCAATTGGTTTTTCTGAAACATTAAGACTTACTTAATGCTTATTTTCAACAGGTTGACATGACTTGTAGATATGAGTTTTGGACTACTTTCTTCTAAAATGTGACTTGCACCATTATGACTTTGAGATGCTCATTTGTGACCCTATAATTAGGCTCGACTTATTTTAGGAAGTAAGGTTACGTTACGATAACGATTTATAATGTTTTCAATGTCAAACAAACTTGCGAAATTAAATCCGAACAAAGTTCCATGATGATAATTTAATAAATCATAATTCCTACAATCGTTTAGAATTGGCTTCCATGTTTACTAAAAGTAGTGAATCGTGCGTAATCGTGATTTAAATTACGTTATTTTCAAAACCGCAAAAAACCCATAACATGTTAGGTACCATCAGTCGCATTAAATAATTAGTTTATGGTTGAAAATTTACCGTAAGAATTTTTATTTTTAAAATATGTATCCCTCTGTGAGTCCTTGGTGTGAATTAATATTTGAAGAATACAATAGCAACAAGCTTTTACAAAAAACACAATTTTTAAGTTTCACAAAATCAATCATCGGAATACTTTCAACAATAATTTTTTTTTCATAAGTAATATAATAAAAAGTAACATTCTTTTGTATTTTCAGCCTAATAACTCTCAATGCGAATAATTATATTCGCATGGTACATATACAACAGAGTCAATATAGTAGGAACTCTAATGAATTCATTTAATGAAAAATATTTTTAAGCGTAGTAAATTTAATACTAAGATTTTTTACTAACTTACAATTTTAATTATTGAAAATGTTTGCCATAACATAATTACATAAAATTACAGGCAATACAAAGATTTATTTATAGATATACAATAAAACAACGCCTCATAATAAATTGCCAGTTAATATCTCAAACGTAATTGGGCGCAGATAAGATAAAAATTTTACTTTTGAAAGCAATCAAAACTCAAGTTATCATAAACATTCGGGCATATTGAGTATTATATTGTGTCGCTGTCAATTGTTCTTTGGATTTGCAAATTCGTTAAATTTTTATGCCCATAATACTTGTATACCTTGGAGTCTTAAAATAAAAGTGTAGATTTTCAAATTATAATACAAAAATACCCAAGATAAATCAGATTAAATGTTGATTATTTTAATGTAAGTTTAAAATATCTAATAGTTTTAAATTAGCACTTTTAATTTTTGGAAATTGAAAAGGTTTTTCGCGTCACGATTGATCATAAACGTCTACGCCAGTGGTCGGCAGCTTTACAAGAGACTGGGTAAAATTCAAAATGTTGTAGTGAGTATTTTAATTACCCGCGGGTAGTAGGTTGCCGTATATTGGTCGACACATCGACCAGCAGTCGCGGACCATGTGCCGAGCATTCCTGGTTTACAATTTGCTGACATAAAGTATTAACAGTTGACATGATGCGAGTTTTCGTAGGATGAAATCAACGGGGTTATATTCCGAACATTTGAAATCGTGTGACAACAATTCCTTTATTGTGGCATCAAAATTCGTCGCCAACATCTTAATAGACAAAAAAATCACTATCAATCCTTGAAACAATTGCTTTTATAGGCCACTGATATAAAATATAAACAATACATAATTGTTTTGGACCCATTTCATATTCAGTATAATAATCATTATAAATATATTATACCCTCGTATTCATTCTGCTATTGAAATAGGAAAATCGATACGCTTCAATAATATCTACAGGCACGTGTTAGTAAAGTTGGCACACGCTAAATTTGCATTAATTTGACTAACAAGTGAAAATCGGTAGAGGATTAAATTTATGTTATGCCATTCGTATGCCTGTGTATTAATGTTACTGTTAAAAATACAAATATATAAAATTTTATGATTAACTTATTTATTAAAATTTTAATCAATACTTGAGTGTGAATTATATCTTTACGTTGCGTAACAATTTATGTTACTCCCCGTTTTCGAGTTTCCAGAGTTATGTGAAGCTTTTTTTTTCATTTTTTAGAAATCCCGATAGTTAAAATTTATTCTCTTTATCATTATTAATGCACGAAAAATTTAATCAAGAATGGCAGCATGAGATTCCACCCAAAATTGTATGATAGTAAAATATGTTGTAAAAACTATCGAATATTTGAAAAGAGTTTTTATTGTATTTTCTCGACACGGGTTAAAACAGCTACAATTTGTAAATATAACATTTTTTTTTTCGTTTCAAGTACTGGAAAAACATCCATTTATCAGAGCCAACCATCACCCTCAGAACAAATTTAGAACATCACTGTAATCGAAAACTTTTCCTGGAAACTAGGAACAGAAGACGACTAACCAATATTCAAAATGTGGGATCGCTTTGAAAGTCATGTCTGACACTGGCCCGCGAACATGATTATTTTCAATTCGATCAGAAACCGTGAAAACTTTAATAATTTACTAACTATTTTTATCGCGCGAGAAGGAATGTCAACATGAAGTAATCGGACCCCAAATGTGGTTAACCCCGGAGTGTTTTTATTCTTTAACATCTACAGCGAGAAATGAGTATAATAGTAGGAAAACGACACACCGGTAAGGTCGTTAATGTTAGACAGGTTAACAGAACGCCTGTTTGATAAGAGATAGTCATGAGAAACTCAACCTCCGTTTTTAGGATTGGCTTGGATAAATTATTAATAAGTTTTAAATTCAGTTTTTAAAAACGGATTGAAAAATGTATTCATGTAAATAAATGGTTCTTGATTGGGAATCATACACATGTATCATAGTACCTATGTCGTTACCACCGAAATTATTGAGGATTCATGGCAATAAAATATAACAAATAATTATTGTGCTGTGCGTTAAATTCAGACAAATAATTATATTAATTTATTTAAAAATGATTACTTAAAATAATAATTACTAAAATATAGAAAAATACATATTTTTATGCATCTCAGAGAATCGCAAGTGAAATGAGTAAATTATATAGGTATTTCATGATACTTGGTTTTTAAATAAAAAATTCAAACTTCGCCTTTCTCGATTAGCGTAAAAAATGCTTTAATTCTTTAATTACGTATTTGAACAACTAAATATGCCACAATAATTATTATTTATTTTATTATTACTGTTTGTTGTACGGGGAAGGGATTAAAAAAACACATTTTTTAATATATACCAAGTATTATCTATCGATATCGAGTGCTGATATTTTTCGTCTTATTATAGAAACTTTTTCTTTGAGAATTCATCGAGACAAAATATAAGAAATTTTATTCAAAAAACAGTTGACACTGTAAAATGTTAAGCAAATTATTACATTGTACATGTAAGCACGCTGTCTTCAGTGGAGTGAAACAAATACATTGAATAAGGGAAGGAATACAAATTTCAAAAAATCAATACATACTTATTTTGAAATTCAAAAAGGGAATAAAAAATAAACTTACACAAAATGCGATCGAAAAAAACAACTGAACATCATGATGAACAATATTGATCGCCCCCATCCGAGGACGATATGCCCCAATAAACCGTTACAAAGTTCGAAATATTCATAGTTCTCAATTCAATACAATTATTTAAAATTTTATCACATCACAATTTAATAAGCATTTTACTAACGTTTTATCTTTATGACAAGTATTTTTCTGTGCTTTAAGAAGTTTCGTCCATTTAAAAATTGACATAATAAACTTAACATGATATTCAATTTTAATCAGATGCCACGCACTGCTTAAATTATTTTATTATGGAAAATTGTATTATTTTTTGATAACATACTATTATTATACTTGGCGTACTAAATTTAAATTAGATGAACACGATTATTGTCCTAGTCGATGTAAATTTTAACATAAATTTAAGCCCTCTTAATTATTTCGGTGTTTTCACGTAATTTTATTATTGTTATGATATATCTCCATCCTGATACCGCCGTCAACCAATTGACGACTCGCACGTGACTGTCAAAGGAAAAACAATCCGGCGGCAGATACAGGTCTGCAGGTAAATTCAGGTGAAAGTACTGGGTGTTTATCATGTCTGTAATGAATCATAAAACACGGCTTAAGTTATTCCGTCTGCAGATGGTTAGTATGTGGATAGCCGGATATGTTACCCTTAACTGATTGCTCAATATATTTTTGTTCGATGTCACTGGGTTCAATGCTCATGTTTATTATTAACGTTTGATATCTTTAATCCGAATGCTGTCTAAGTGGCATTTCTTATATACATCTCCTTTAATTGGGTAATTATTTATTTAAATCCGGTAACAATTGCGGCTACGTTCACTGCTGTTACATATTCAACGATCTGTCAAACTTCAACGTAATTTTCTTGATTATATTATTAAATATGATTTTTCATTTTGATTTATTGTGTAATTTAAAAATATTATTGCGATTTTTATAACGCTTCATGTTTTCACTAGTGACCTCCTTCCTGTGTTCCTGTACTACCGACATTATAAAGTAGTATCGAAGAAATTCGAAGACCATTATGCGGGTCGATAATTTGCTAGGAAGTTAATAATTACTGCCCAGACTCTATTGCTCTCTAAGCACTAATAGACGCGAGAATAGGACCACATGGATTTTTTCATGAATAGCTTTTTTCAATCGATTTGCAGATGTGTTCAAAGCCATGGATAATTTGTGGGGTCTAAGATACCTTATATCCAATCATTCTTGGCATTCGGGCTTAACATGAGACGACCAAGCGACTATTCATAGCTCCTTCTATCCTTACTTAGACCGAAAATAGAGATTGAAATATTTAATTAAACATACATACATATAGAATTCCTATGTTTATTAAGCGTTAGATGGCCAATTTCCTTACAAGGCATCACTGACAAATGAGTAATTTTCTCCGCAGAGGTAATTTTTTAATTTCATAAATATTTTGATTTTTGATAATATTTGGTTATTTGCAATGTTTCTTTATTATTAATTATTAATGATTTTCAGTATAGATTTTCGTCCAATATTGTAATCCCCAGTGTAGATGATAACAAACCAAAATGCATTTCTACGTCAAACTGGACGCTACTGGCGGTTAAATAATAGTATGATTCCTTATATATTACTTTGAAAAAGGTCTTTAACAATTATCATAATAATATTTTTAAAGAAATCGCTTGATTATAAAAATACATACCGTTTGTATTCAGGCTGTAGAAAAGAAACATTAGGGTTCCTCTGTATGTGGTATATTATTTTCGACCTGTCGGAAACCAAGCTTTATTTTATATAAAGCGTACTGAGGAAAATGGTAGGTATTTAAATCAACGTATCATGATATTTGTATCGTGGAATATTTTTAAGAAATTTTATTTTAGAGTAAGGAGAATAATTGTTATATTATCGACCCACGAAAGGGGCATTTATGAATACGTAATAAAGTTCAAAGCTCTTTGCAGTATATACATCACATACAAGTATTGTTAATCAATCGTTTTGTTTACCAATATTTCTATAATTAATTTTGCTATGTGTTGTGTAGTAAAGTTAGTTTTCAAATAAATCTACTATTATAACTTTTAACACGTATTCCCGTATCCGGTTCTTATGATAAAATTTGAAATACACCATGCCAGATTATTTATGTTAATTTTAAAAATAACAAAGCTTAGCCGATCTAGTTTTCACAAATTTATTAAAAAAATGTAGTTTTTTTATTAGTCTATGCGTTTAATGTTTCATTGATTTTTATTTTACGTTTTTTACTGTTTTCCAAACAAAGGACCGCATCGAATGTAACAAAAACGTATTTCGGATATAGAACCGAATACATTGCAATTTTTTTATATCTAATTGGAATAAAGTTATACTAAAATAATGAAAATTCAGCCAACGGCTCCTACGTTTACTTCTGAATGATGAATACTAAAACTAAAAATTTTATTTTCGATTTGTTCTTCTTGTCAGACAATTTGGTTTTCAATACGACTATTCCACTGACGTTATCTCTCAAAGATCGATTTACCTGTTCCTTGGTTTTTTTTATTCAATTGTGAATAAGATACGAATATTAGTATAAAAATCATTTTTTCAATTAAATGTTACGCCGTTCTTTTTTGTTAATGATATCGATCATACTGTTGATAATTTATAAATAAAGACGATAAGTTGGGACAAGAAAACGTCATAATAATGCTTGTCGGTAACAACAACATATCAATGGTACAGGTCGGTCTAACAAATATATTTTAATTTGTCTACTAGTTTTATCTTTCTATTATCTATCCAGGAAAGTAATTGTTTTATTGTTATATTGAAAATGTCTTTTATTCATGTGCATTTCCAAACCCCAAATAATAACGTTAGGCAGTACCTACCCTCATTAATGAAACGCTGTCACGAAGGTCTAATGTTGGCAATCCAGGGACGATGTAATAATATCCATAATACCAATACAATTTCTGATGAACAACTCTCACGTAAATTATACACTATTGACAATATTTACGCCCATATTTAGATGTATCGGATATTGATAAAACTACATATTTCAAATTTGTTGCATGAATATAACATATTTGCACGATTTTTTTTATTTCAACAATATTTCATATTGAAGTTCATTTTATTATGTATAAAAAAATGCGTGGAGCAGAATAAGCTTAATTATAAATACGAAAAAACGAAATTTTCAATATAATAACCATTTCTGACATAATTATTTGGCATTTACTAGTTGTAGAGCGTAGCGCGCTCTGGTACTACCTCAAAAATTTATGAAGAAGAAAATTATGATTTTGGTAAAAATTTAAGTTATTGCTTTTTCAATAGATTAAATTTTGAAATCTTATCGAGAAGTCTAGGAGGTACTATATAGCACTTTAGATGTGCACAAACACTTGAAAACTTATCCTCTATATGATTATGATCTCGTCTGGCAAATAGTTTTTATGCGCGAATAGAAACAATGACTGATTGTGATGTTTCAATTCTCCTCCCACCCATTCGATTATTTAAATTGAGAGAGCGAGCATAGATAGAGCGATTTGGTTGCTAGTATATTCGTTATAGTCCTAGTTTAGTTATATTTCATTTTTATTATATTGATTAATTTGATTAATCGCGAGTAACGGCCTCATATATTTCGGTATACAGTGGTCCAATGAAAATAAAACTAAGCATGTGTATTTCAAAGTCATATCTATTTTAGGAATTTTATCAACTAACAAGCATTTTAATAATGTGCAATACCAAAAAAATGTCTGGAAATGAATAAATTTAGATATCATCAATATATTTAGGAATAGTGCAACAATGAAATCAATCAATGAATTTACTGGAACCCTATTTATCAGTTTTAAAAATAAAGCTTATTTGAAAAGCTCTGAATAGCAAGCCTTCTATGCACAAACTTATTTCTCGGTGACAATATTGATTTATTTCGAAAGCTGCCGTATGCCGATTAAAAAGTTCAAAGGGACGAATCGACAAGATGACTCAAATAAAATATCATTATTTATGAATAAATAATATTAACTGTATTTAAATTAATAGCTGTAACTGTCCCGAATGTTCAAAACCATGAGTGAACTTTTTGGAAGTCAATTATCAATTTTTTTATGAAGAGCCGAATCAAAGGAAATATACATGCCCCCGTCCTTCGAATTCCACAGATTAAATATATATGTCATATGTACAAATATCCTGGGTCTATTCACAAATTTAATTCGTTTTATGTTCAAAAGCGTTGATGTCTGTGATGTATATATTTTCTCTCACCCGTCTGACATTTTTAAAATCCGGTGGTGTGAGAGAGATTGCCAAAAAAATAGTCTTTTTCTAATTCCATCTTTCTACCCTCGCTATTACTAAAGACGAGAAATTGAACGATTGATCAAATTCCAATTCTCAGAAAACATGTGTATTTTTTTGACAACTTTTTATTTGTGTAACTTTTGATGACATGGCTTTGCTGTATTATAGTTATGGCTTATTTGTTTCTATTAAAATTTACATAGGTAGCACTTGAACGATAATTTGAAAATATCTTTATTTATATATATTAAAATAGTTTCTATATTATAACAAAACATGACCATTATAATGATCACCGACTTACGTTTGTGCGTTATTTGGAACACAATATATGTATAATGTGCGTAGGTAATACTTACATTTGCTAATCAGTGTGTAGAAGTAGCCACAAAAAAAAATTCTATATAGTTTGTTGAACTCAATGCACGCTTTGGAGGGAAAGTAAATTAGCCTATATAACACATAGGAAAGGAAATTTCTCTTATCGCGATACAACTGCAGACTGCAGTCAGGTATAACACTATACTAAAATTACCCTTTGAATAGGTACTCTTGAAAAGAGGTAGAAAACGTTTTCAAACTGATTTATTATTAATGACAAAACTTGTCACAAACAGCAAAGTAACTGCCACTGAGAATGAATGCATTTAGGAAAATAGTTAGAACTCTATATATGCCGAATACATCATATGCGAGTCATATGTAATTCATGTAAAAGAGAAGTATCCCAAGTCGGTTCAATCATTCGTTGAACCGATCGGCCACTTTCTTATTGTAGCTTATAAAACTTATCATCAAATATTAACAATATCATAGCGTCAGATGAATACTCTTCAACTCACCCGGATTTCTGACTGCGGTTCTAATTTAAAAACGCCAGTATAAAATCTAAGCTATGTTGAGCTTTTGAAATTAACAGTATATTTGTGTATTCTATATAAATTTACAATAAGATATCAAATAATAATGAAGATTCTTTTTAATTTGATTTTGTAAACAATGTTTCAATCATTTTTTTAAAATAATTATTTTATAATTTAAATAATTCAATAAAATTGTCGTATTTGCAATTTTCCAAAATAATTTATTGTTTCCTTTTTTGTCAAAGCCTTATTGACATTTGGGTGGCCTATTTCAAAAATATTCACTACATTAATACATCACATGTCATTGCAGACAACAACTATACTTATGCGTGTAAAATAATTCCTTAAAAACCCAAGGGAATGGACTTGCGACGTTGATCCATCTGATATTGGTCACGCGTCGACCCTATTTGACCCCAACAAATAATACAGCGGCCGACCACCCTTCTGTGAATGGGACATTGACCAACGCTTGCGTGCGGGCCTTACTGCTCGATAACCTTATAACTAACAAAGTAGAACCTTTTCTTACTCACTTAAAACTTTTTTAAGCTTAGTAACATTTACTATTTTTATAATATGTACCAAATGTGGTAAGAGACTTCCTTTACAGAATAATTCAGCAAACCATTTCCGGTGCCTTTTATGGTATGATTAATCGATAGATATGACTGTAACCCTCCGTAACAAATCTATAATACAGTATATTCTTAATATAATCGATCAACCTATACAGGGTTTCTTTTAAAGCCAAATTTAAGTTATATTGTACAGTGTGTTTTACAAGAGCCAAATATAAAAGACACACACTCACCACTCCATCTTTGTTTAAATTTAATCAAGTTTTTCTAAAGCTTAATGCTAAGCTTGAACATCAACGCACACCGCAACTTGTGAGTACGTGTTAAATTATCAGCCGACACTCGTCAATACTGGCAGTGATGTGATAATAACGCACAAAAAATGGTGATTTGTATTTTATCATTTTTAACATTGAGAATCTACTCTTATCATTGATCATACACTTTTATCGTTAAGTCTAGTTTTTTTAAATGAAAAGTATTTCAAAAAATGATTCTCCTTATTCTGTTACTAGAAACAACTCAAATTTTATTGTACAAAAATATATAATTGGTATATATTTCTTTATAACTATATAGGTTTGAATTTTATCTAAATCATTCAACGAATATTAATCTGCTTCGTTGTTTTGAAAAAAAAACTGTAAGGTAAGTTACTTGTTGTTTGAGGATATGAAAACAACTTACTTTTGAAATAACTATTTTCTTATTTTCCATATTCAAAACAATACAATTTTTACGATAACTTGAATAAACGGGGGACGGCTCATTCATAACACGTTCCTCTGACGTCTACCTTAGCTTGCATACATAGATACATGTTGAAAAAATCCAGTCGAGATGCTTTATATATTGCACGAGATTCTCAACAGCCAGACTACTGAGAGAGACATGTGGGCGGTTATGGATGAGATTTGTAGGCGGAGCCAACGATGATCCTCCTCTGAACTGAATCTAAGTTATTTCATTCGAAAATGAAATTTGGTGAGTTTGTGCAATCATCATATTTGTGTAAAAACATAATGAATTAAACAATAGCCGTGGCGTAACAATATTGTTTTGTAACAGTACAAATATTCCAGTTGGCAAGTCTTATTTTCGACCATTTGATCTTAAAAGATAAATTTTAACCAATATCAAAAATAATCCAATGTATTTAAAAAAGCTAACTAAGTAGATAAATTAACAAAACTCGTTTTTTCAAATTTCCTCTATGACACTCAGAAGCAAACGAATGGTAAGAAGGGTGACAGTAATCAGAACCCATCTTTAAAAAGTTTGGTGATATGAAATTAGGACACGATTGAAGACAAAAAATTCAATTAGGTGTTATTCTTACCAGGCCAAAAATCAGCCATACAAAATGTACATTATGTCAACCTGATCTAAATCAGTGGTTCTCGTGAATATAGACCTACAAAATAAACGGCTAATTTTTAATAATTCTGATAATTAAGAAGACTATACAGTGTAATTTATGAATGTACGGCTTGTGCGCACTGTTGTAATACATGTGTGCGCGCTTAGGGGTATACTGACTAGGACGCTCTCGCTACGGCCTATTTTTGGGATCAGTTAGGTAAGGGAAAATATTAACATCACTTTGAAAACGCATCCATTTTATGTACACCATTTATGTAATATTTATATCACCATTAGATATTACCTGATGCCATCTGAGTATCTGCATAATTCATTGCATCGAAAATACTGAAGTTTATATATAGAAAAATTTGTTCGAAATGACGCCGATACATTAAAAATGTTTCCCTGATTTTTCTATTCCGAATTATTATTATAGAATATTTGTGGGCTCTTTGTGATATTGATTAATTTAGTTGATAGGTAAAAGACAACTGTAACGTTTTCTCAAAGTTTTAAATCATGCTGAATGGAAGAATGATTTCCGCTATTTCCACGGAAAACGCCGGGAAGAATTTGAATATATGAATAAATGATGAGATAATCTACATGAATAACATAAAATTTCGAAATAAATGTGTTGAACTAATTCTATTTTTGTTATTTTTTCATAGTCAAATGTTGTATCGAATGAATCACCGTTGATATTATTAAGAAAGTACCTGATTTATACCGTTTTGCAAGCTTTAACGTTATATTTTACCTACTTTAAAGGTGTTAACCGTCACTTCTAGATGGAAAAGCATGATATTTTAAATAATAAAAATACATTTTTTAGTACTTACTTCCACAATATTTTTTTATGATCAGGACCAGTTTCGCTCATCGCGAGCATTATCAACTGATAGAATAAAAATGAAAACCAAGTTTATTTGTACAAAATTTTGAGTTAAAGGTAGCAGATATACAAATCCATGGGCTCATGAACTAAGGAAACAATTTACAATATATATTTATTGTATGATTATTTTTAAATTAATGTAAATTAATTTAAAAATTAAATGTTAACAATCACTTTAATCTCCAAAAATCATGAAAGACTCATTTCTAGCATATCACAAAAATAGTTAATCATAATATTTCTCATAAAGTTTTTTTACTAGGATATTGAATGCCCATGTCATTTAAATATTATGTAATATCTCTATTTACAAACTATCAAGGAATAAATTGCAATTATCATAAAAAGTATATATTGTGAAAAAGTAATATTTTACAGTGTAAAAAATATTTCAATGGAAAAAAAAACTTTTTTGTGTATGGTTATGAGCTATAATTTTGTACTTCCTGGGTCGACGATTCTAAAGCTGAATTATTTTTCAAAATAATTATATTTGACAGTTTTAAGCAGGAATTATTCGCCGACGGTAATGTTAGTTGACCCATTCTTTCCGTAAATATTTTGACAAAAAATATATATATAATATCACGGTGAAAAAAATAGTAATGTATTTCAGTTCTACAAAATTATTTAAAAAAAATCTAGTTAATAGCTATTTCGGCTCACGCCATCGTCAGAACTATGCTAAAACTAACATTCGCTTATCTATATATAGCTGTGTAGAAAAGGTACACAACACATCCTCTCTCCTGTTCCAATACAACATAATACAGGATAACCGCTTCTTTAAATCAAACAACTACCTAGGTAGCATTAGCGAAAAAATTCATCGGGAGATTAAAAACGCAATAAACGTAGCTTTCAGGGTCAACAATAATTTAGGAAGACATCTTAAAAATGGTAAAGATAAAATTAATAAACTGGACAGAAGCGGTATTTATAAAATGTCCTGTGGCTCATGTTTATCCGTTTATATCGGACAGACAGGTAGAAGTATATCTACTCGAGCTAAGGAACATGTAAGATCATTCAACAGTAAAAAAACAGCTTCACATTTCGCTAATCACGTTATTAAGGAATCACATAATATAAATTCAAACTCAGCGCCTAAATGTTTGCATCTTAGTAGTAAGGGTCGCAGAATGACGGCTTTGGAACAGCTGGAAATCAATAGACATCAATTATCACAAAGGATTCTTAACGAACAAACTAATATAATAGTATCCCCACTAGTCCAACCCTATTACAAAGGGGTGGTCTGATTTGCTTCTGTAATGACCACTTCCGTCCCACGTGTAAACTTATTGTCATAGCCACCTACCGTCTTTTTCCGAAAATAAGACATCCTCCGAAAATAAGCCCTAGCACGATTTTCAGGATTTTTTGGAATATAAGCCCTCCCCCAAAAATAAGCCCTAGTTAATAATGGATTTGGAGGAAATTCATCATCAGAATTTGATAAGTTATGACGATGTTCCAGAAGAAGATGACATGACTGTATTCGAATAAATTTAAAATAAATGTAAAATTCCTACATACTAATTAATATTAACGTAAATGTATAAATCTACTTATTGTACTAGAAAAATCAGCCCTCCCCCGATAATAAGCCCTAGCTCATATTTCGGACCAAAAAAGAAAGTAAGACAGCGTCTTATTTTCGGAAAAAGACGGTACTGTTTCATTTAGAATTTTTGAAAATTTTGTGTTATTGTGTGAAAGTAACAAGCTAGGCCGTTGGAACAGGAGAGAGGATGTGTTGTGTACTTTTTCTGCACAGCTATATATAGATAAGCGAATGTTAGTTTAAGTCTGACGATGGAATGAGCCGAAATAGCTATCAACTATATTTGTTAAAAATAATTTTGTAGAACTAAAATACATTGCTATTTTTTCACCGTGTTATAATGGAGTTCTACCAAGTGAATGCCAATTCAATCAATAAATATATATTATAGTTAGTGAAATGGTTACAATAGAATAAATAACGTATGTATGCAACTATGCATTGTAAAACAGGATTATATAATTATTGAAAAGGCTATTCCTATATAAATAGTATAAAACTTAAAAATACTTTGATAGTATTCTATCATCATTCACTATGTAGCATTCGTTACTGCGCGACCGGATATTTCGCGATTTATGGCTTCCATGTGAACCAGATTTCTGTTTTCCTTCTGAAAGGAGAGTGTACATATGAAGTACCTATTCTTCTATATCACAGGTAACAAGGATTAGTAGATTGAGTGTTGCGTAGCCAACTGCTTACTCATCATTCGCTGAGCAAATTATTATCAAGATATAACAAATAAAATATAATAAAGTAGAAATATAATATTGTATACCATCCCTTCCCAACGTTTTCCGCTGCCACAAACCAGCATAACTTAGTGATATTGTTTTTATTGTATATAATACCAATTAAAAATAATGCATTGTTTTGTAGTCGTCGGAAATATTATTGATATTAATAATTATAATATTTTTTTGTTATTATCTGGAAATATTTGAGAAATCCTTTCGCCAATGATTTATGAAACAACTGTAAAAATTATAATTTTTGAAGGGAGATATTGAACGAGTTGATTTAAAAAAATAGTCGATTAACTCTTAGCCGATTTACTCATATTTCTCAAATTTTATTTAAAAAAAAAACTAAATAAACAAATTGTAAAAAATATTTTTGAATAAACCAATATCTACTTACTATAAATTACATATGGTAGGTCCAATGCATTCTTTCTAACTGAAATGTTTTCATAATATTTTTACTTGCAATTTACTATCACTGTTACTTAAACAGCAAGTAATTTCGACGTTCCGTTTTTAAAAAACAATACATTGTGTTGGTAGAAACTATGGGTTACAATATCGGACAATTTTTGAAATCCAGAAATTTAAGGGTGAGTGTAGTAAAAAACTTTTACGATAATATAACTAACGTATCTGATTAAAACATTCTCAGTTGAGTAAATCATATTTTACTAAATTAAGTGGATAAGTAGTAGCAAATTTTTTTGAATTGTATTTTACTTACATTTAATATAAACTTTATATCTTTGCTTAAAAAATTTGTTTTGTCTGTTTGTCAATGTTTAGTTTATTCACAAAAATAAATAAGGAAATTTGGTTAATCGAATGAGTCTATTTATAGCAAAATAAAAAGAATGTCTGTGATTACGCACGTTATTGGCGCCCAATGCGCTATATACAGTAAAAATGTGTTATAAAATTACGAATAATAAAGAATGAATTGATCAACTGACGTACGTTTTGTACGAGTTATATATATTTTTCTAGATTTCGTGTATTACGTGAATATTTATAGAAGCATCATTTTATATATTGTCTATCACTAATAGATGTCACTGTCAGCACTACTCTCATCCTTACTGAATTTCGTAAATATGGTAAAATATTAATAATTCCATTTTATTCCCAACATAAAAAAAACACACCTCCAACGTGTTAGAACTTATTTTGAAAACATACAAAGAAAATTTTGCAGTAGATTGGCTAATAAACTAAATCATTATTTTTCTTCATACTAAACTCTAAATTCTAACGAAATTTGTTTATACAATACATTTCAGGATTGTGCCGATATGTAACCTAATGCAGCGGTCCGAAACCTTTTTGGACTCACGGATCACTAGATGGATTAAAATGTAAAAATTTTGATCCAGTGGACCACTAAATAGACTTTTGTGTTAAATACTATATATTTATATAAAAGTGAAAAATAATAGAAATGTATTAGTGTGTTGAAGTATGTATTGCTTTTTTATCAATATTACAGCGTATTGCTTCGGGGATTTTTCATACTCTATTAAATATTTTTTTATAAAAGTAGTCCGATTTCTCTGCGGACCACCAAAATTTCCTCGCGGACCACCAGTTGCCGACCGCTGACCTACTGCATTATATCTTGAAACGTGAGAACTGATGAATTGTGATTTAAGTGCATACGCTGTCGACTACTTCTTATCTTTTTTTATGGTATTCAATCATATGAATCATTATCATTTTCATATAGTTTCTTTATTTAAATATTATAATTATCTTTTTTCGAATATTAGATTATCTCAACTTTCTTCAAAAAAATAATTTCCAGTATTCTAGTCCCATCAATATAAAGCTAATAAGGCGGTTCAACTTGTTTGATTAAATATGGAATTATGTCAGTCGATCGATATAAGTTACCTAGTTCCCACGGTGCAATTATTATTTTATATTTGAAATATTTTGTGTATGTCTTTATGCTATTATTTAGACCCATAAATATATGATATTTAGAAAGTCTCATAGTATGGTTTTATCAATTGAAATATACTTATATATAATAATAACATAATATAAGTTGGTAAGCATTAAAATCGTAAAGGTGTAATGTTGTATAAAAAAAAGGAATTTTAGTTGTATATAATGTACGAAAATATACAAAAATATTGTAGATTAAAATATATTCCCGTTTGATTCAAATTTTATTCCGGCATCCATCCCCATCAATCTGCTCTACGATTGTAAATGTATAAATGTACACATTTCTTATAAAGCTCAATAATAATAATTAAACAATACAAGAGTGGTAAAAGAGTGAAGGACATAGCTGACGATCTACACTTGTCACCTCAAGTATTTTATTTTGTATTAATAAATAAGTATAAACTTAAGAATAAAAAAATATAAATAAATATACATGTTTTATTTTAACGCGTAAGTACATACATATATTGTATGAAATTCGACTTAAGGCCAAAGTCTAGGAACGTATCCCGGTCGTAAGTCGAGAACTACCTGTACATTGAATCTAACACCAATTGGTCTCCGACTCAATGTCATTGATGATACTAAACAAATTTTAGTTGTAATGCAGACATAATAAATTAGCAATCTTTGGGGTTTAATTTTTTTTTTATTCAGTCAATAAAGATAAGTTCCATATTAAAATGTATTGAAATCTAAATCTATTCTTAATTCTCAAGCAAAATAAATTTTGTAGTAAATGTTTCTTACCAAAATCCAATCAAAAATATTATATAATCACTGAAGTGTATTTTGTCTTCGATTTGAACGTTGAAATATTTACAGTGTTATTTACATACTATTGATATTATGTTTACAATTTGGTAAAAATAAACAAGTCTTGATAAGTTTTAAAGTTTTAGCATACTTTCTTTTGTCGTATTATTTTTAATAAATCCAGCGTTGATTAAAAAATACTTACTTATATTTCATTGCAAAAAGAGTTTTTACTAAGCTAAACTAAAATTTTGTTGTCTACGCTTTTTAATTTTTCGAGTGTCCATATTAATGGTTGTACAAATCTATGAATAACAGTGGTGTATCCGATATCTTCAGCGACAACCGTGTGCACTCATTCTCATAACTCGTAATAACCTATGTACTCCGTCAAACGTTTTCCAGATAGGTATACCATCGTGTTTGAATAAACCGGGACAATTATTATTGTAGCTGCCATTTCATTACATTAAGATTTTATTATTTCGTCAGTTAAGTGCTAAAAACATTACATCGTACCATAAAAATGTCACTGTTTTATATTTTAAAAATATGCCTGATTTACTTTTTTGACATTCGTGCGTAGAGAATGATGGTCATTTTTTTCAAGCTGCTTATAATATTTGTAAGAAGTCCAATTTTTCCTTTTTATGTTTTTTAATTATCAATGTGCTCGGTATTTTTTTATTGTCTGATGAATCTGACGATGATACACTATAATAATTATTATAATATGTGGTATATAAAAGTCAGTATAATATTTTGGAGATACTATCACTGCGTCCATAAAGTAAAAAAAAAACTCATTTTAGGCCAGTGAATCTCACGTAAACTTTTACTGCGGCCACATTATAAACATCAGCGGCTTTACCGAAATGTCTCATGGCCGCACGGTTACAAATCAATTAAAAAAACACATTTTTTAAAACATAAATATTTACTATGAAGCTGTCCGTGGCCGAAGCAACACCCTTTAGTGGCCACACATAAGAACCACTGTTCTAGGTGATATCATAGACATGTCCTTGGTCCTTGGTACCGCGACGCCAGTACACCTAGATAATTAATTTCATGTGATTCCATGAACGGATTGTTTCATACACCGAATCACAACATAGTAGCTAGTTTCAGAGATAACAGTATACTATAAATATTTTTGAAACGATGGGAATCCTACTCTCGTTGCACGTAGGAACTAGAAATACGAAAGTACTGGTGTTGTTGTGATGTATCATACCTACCTGTTGGCATGGAAACCATTGAATTCGTTATTTGAATCTAGCGATGACACATAATGTCGTTGTGAAGATAACAAGTAAAAAATAATAACAGTCGTTATGATTGGAGCGCTTAAGAAAATCAATCCAACGGTTATTATTGGAATTAGCTTAGGCAGCAAAAAGAATTGAAAATATTCTTACTATGTTTCTTAAATTAGATTTAATAAAAAGTTGTTGAGAATAATCTTTTTTCTTGACATAAGAATGTTAGTACTAAGTTGTCATCCTCCAATTCTCTTATTATTTAAAAGGATAAGAACAAAACGCCACGGTTGCAAAAAGTGGTTTATAATATAAGGTATTATAAAAATCATTCGAAAATTTTTGCATTTTTTATAGTACATACGCAAAAAAGTAATTGTACTTTTGGTTTAATCTAAATAAAAATTTAGTAATCATGGTAAAGTTTACTCTAACAAATATTGTATATGGTAGTGATCGCCATATTAAAAATATTGCACGTAAAATTTTATTTTTGAAAACAATTCGAGCTATCAACGAAGTGTTTGACGTTGTTATATATGTATATACACCCAGTCCGTTTTTTACGCGATAAATTGGTTCCAGAAAAAGGCGCGTAAAAAAATTGCGCAAAAAAATGATTTCACGCAATTGCATTATATTTCTTTACACACCCTAAAACATAAATTCGCATAAAATCCAATACACTTGTTTGCTTGTTACAACATTTGGCCATCGTATGTGTATTTAAAAAAATGGAATTCTTTACAAAATCAAGTTTTAAAAATACACATTTTTTTATTTAAAAAAATAATGAAACGTACATGTCTAGCATCGTATATAAATGTCTTCTTTACATCAATCAAATTTGGGGAAAAAATTGCGTATACACGAGTGAAGCGCGTAAAAAAATGTAGCGCTGCCGTCCAAAAAAATCGCGTATAATCGAATTCGCGTAAAAAAGGACTGGGTGTATATATTATATTTTGGCATACCAATTTGTGAGCACAGACGAAGTAAAATACAGAAGCGTTCAGCGATCTATGTATTACGATTGATGTGAAGTGCGCCATACACTTTGTCTCTCTCTTGCTCATTTGTATCACCGCTTATGTGAGAATTAGGGAGTGAGCGAGAAAGTGGTGGCACTTTCTACGTATTTATAGTTTTTTGTTACGATCTTTATGAATAATAATTAAAACTACAATATAAAGAAGAATATGCCTAGGCATCTCCCTAAACAATTTCAATTTCTGAAAGTAGCTCACATCCTTATTGAGCTTGGAAACCACTAGTCTATAGATATCAGAACCAGGGCTTTGCAGTCGTTAAGAAAACGCGACTCTGGCTTCGACATTGACCAACAACACGACTCCATCTAAAATTGATTAATTTTATCAGGTTTTTTCCTATTTATAGAGGTTGGAGATGATAGCATTTATGTGCATTGAATTAAAGATTGACCCACCTATTCCGTCAATAGCCAAATTTTTCAAATTCAGAAATTATTTATTTGAAGTTATTTTTAAAATTAGCATTGTTCTTTTCCAATCAGAATTAAGTATTTTAAGTGTTGAAAAAAACCGCTCTACTAATACTTGGGCTGGTGGCAATGTTGTAACGGTCAATCCTGAATCTTTTATGGTTTCTAGGGACTGATGTATTGCCATTTTAAAATTTAAATTATATACTCAGTCGATTTTTTCCACTATTTTTAATTCATTTTTAATAGAGTCTCATTCGTCTACTTAACTAAGACTCAAACGAGGACTATTTATATCCTCTTGTTCATTAAGGTGTTTTTCAAAATCATCTAATCGAAAGAGTAGTCGAAGTCACTCGTTTATCTCGAGTCCCACTTTGATCAAACCGAATATTAAATTGAAAAAATCCTGCTAACTGTGATGCGTATGCTACATGTATACGCTATATCAGCGGTGGGCAATCTTTTTGGACTCACGGACCACTAGATGGATTAAAATGTGAAAATTTTGATCCGGTGGAACACCAAATGGACTTTTGTGTTAATAATGGTCCGTGGACCACCAGTTGCCGACCGCTGCGTTGTATGTATTTCTCGCATTAAGAACGCAGCAAAAGTCCCTGTCTTTTCATATTAAAAACGATTGCGTCGAATACTAGAAAATTGAAATCAACATTGTCTTTTTTTAAATGTGTTTATGAAAATTATCAGTGACAACTGGAAAGCAAAGATAAATAAAAATATGAAAAAAAATTATAAATTCATATATATCCTGTTATTAAAATCACTATTTTGAATACCTAGTAAATTATTATTTTTCATTAGTATATCAAAGCGGTATGTGGCCTACTGTCTATAGTTTCCACTCAACTACAGCGTTTTATTATATTAATTTTTATAATACTTATTTTACTTTCTTTTTTTCAGCTACAAAATAATGTTAATAAATATTTGTAGATACAAGATGAATATCTTTTTTTAAGGTTTAATTCGTAATTTCAATAATCTTCTGCTATCAGTCCAATAAATCAAAAAACTTTTCCCCTAGAATTCTTCTCATACTATAGAATATTTCGAAAAAGAGCTGATTTTATTGCAATATTTAATTTGATTTTTAGATACCCCACAACGCATACAATAATGTTGTACTTTAAAGATGAAGTAAAGTGGTGTTTAAATATATATAACTATTCGTAAATCACTATTATTTTCAGACTTAAAATGGCGACTGGCTGGTCAATAAAATGTAAATTATAATTTTATATTGACGCAGTCGGCTGACCAATCTTAGAACTCGTAACCTACTGTTTCTTTAAAAAAATAATTTGTATACAATACTATAGGTATAAAAATATAATACAATAGTATTGAAATCAGTGCACAAATAAGTGAACTCAATTTTCATTTTGTCAAATACATATATGTTGATTGCTCGTAGGAATCACATCGTTATGTTTTTTTCGTTTTAATGTTTTTTTTTGTAAAATACGTAACACTTACGTTTTTTATCTGGACAGCCGAAGTATGAAGACGTATCGACCATAACAAATGGATACAAATTTTGTCTGCGGATCGAGTATTATTTTTAATAAGTAAGATAATAAAACCATAACACATAAAATATAATATACAAAGTATGTATGTAATGCTGTTCGTTAATTTATTTCCTCTCTTACGTATTGTAAGATTTGCTTTAGATCAACATCGTCACTTTAAACAAGTCGCCATATAAATTATTATTACAATCGACGTTATGTTTAAATTTGCTCGATGCGTACCTGCTTCCTTTTTCGTTTTCATTCGGTTGTTTTTTGCGTTTAGCTAAATGATGAAAATACGCCTCCGAAGCTTAGCGTAGTTGGGAAAAAAACAAAATAGGACAAATATTGCAGCGCTGACGTACGTCCAAAATTCGACGACGGTTTTCTGATAATTCAAACTGCAAAAGGACTCGTAGCACATAACTACATGCTGTTGTTTCCGTTTTATGGATATTATTTAAAATGCATTGTTATTTTCAATTATAATTACAGTAGGAATCTAAATGTGATTGCGCGCCTTCTTTGTGCCTTGCCATGAAAAATGTTACATTTATTGACTTAAATGGCGTCTTTCTTCATGAAGTACTTTTAATCATGAACAATGTCAATCAAACACCTTCTATAGTATGCTTGCAGATAAATCAATTATGTGTGACGAATGCAAACCATGAGAATATTTAAATTGAAACCGACTCCTTAGGTATGTTCGAAAAATATTTAGTTTCAACAAAGTGTCTCAACACTTCAACTTACGCAGATAAGAGCGATGATAAGCAGGATAAAAATAAAAATAGTCGACTAATAATGAAAGGAACAATGGAAGGATTGAATGCGAGGTGTTGGATTTCAATACACACACTTGCAAACTTATGCGCATTGAGTATGTGCTTGGGAAATATCACATTACAAATAACAAATTGTTCGGAGAAATTTGCCAGCTTGGCTAACGGTGATAAAATAGCAATATTAAAAAGCTTTTCGGTATCCATACAAAAATTATAAATGTATTTCACCTTATATTACACGATTCTAAGACTTCGAAAATTTGTAATGAAAATTCGTGATCTACGAGGCTGGAATTTTATACACAAATATGGTTTGCGAAAAAAAAAGTTTGATTGTGTTTTATTTAAACAAAAAGTATTCTTAAAAAGAATATTTAATAACGATCACGATCGACATATTTTTTTTCCGAAATTTCAATAAACAGTTTCGCCTAGATTTATTTTCTTCAGTTGATTATGCTCACGCTGACTGAAAACCGATCCTGATGTACATAATAAATAAAATAATAAGAAGTAGTATATAATGACGTTTCATCAAGAACTATCAGTGGCAGGGTGGAAAAAAAAGCAATGTATTTTAGTTCTACAGTTTTTTTTATAAGATATAGTTGATAGCTATTTCGGCTCACCCATCGCCAGAACTAGTTAGATAATTGAAAATGGTCATCCGTATAAATATGTAGACCCGAATAAGGAAAGAACAGCAAACGGTAGGTTTTTCAGTTACTTATGTTAGTCAGGAATACTATTCCAGGTGTTAAAAATCAACATATCTTCCATCTCCGTCTCCACAGACCATTAGTGCTTTGAGCCAAGCTCAAATTTGTTTTTTTCCAATAGTTCTATATCTGCACACAGATTTTCAATTTTCAAGCTCGACAATTCATTGTTTTATAAACCCAGCAGTGGCATTTCAATGTTTTCAATGTCCATAATAAAGGATAAAAATAAATCTGTTACGGTAGTATTAATTAGTAAGAATTTATGAAATTGATTGAAGGGGCTTGATGGAGTTTCATAAGGGAATCAAACAAACGTGTGGAAGCGTACAAATTTTCAATATTTCGAATTTGTAGTAATAAGAGTTTTCTTAACAAAGGCTAACAACGTTTGCTGTTGAGAAAAGCTTCTCTCTGATTACAAAGTGTGGTTTTGAAAAAGCGACCATCAATATCAGAATTTTTTTCTTGACACTGCCCCAACAGGCTTGGAAAATGAGTCAAGATTTCTCTTTCACAATCTTGACCAAAAAATAATAATTTGTTTTCGAATGTATTGACTTCTTACATCGGCATTTTGTGGAAGTTACACACTTAAGGGGCCAAAGAGACGTTTGTGGTTCGCTAGCCTCGGTTTACTAACAACTGTCATAGGGTATTTTATGCGAGAAACAGAAAGTTCGTAATATTTATAGTCTTTTTTTTTTTTTTCCCTGACTGACCATATCTTCCCATCTCATCGATTCATCTTTAATCGACTTCTCATGTATTAATTTATTTTGTTCCATTACGTAGTGAGTGTGGGTTATTTTCGTCATTAAAAATTTACCACTCCTTACTTCCTTATTGATTGTTTAGAGCTCCTAATGGATTATTGATTTACCATAATTGTAATTGTAATTCTTAATAAGTGATTGTGAACATTTAATTTTTATACTAATTTACTTTATTTGTATCAATATTGTATATTATGTAAATTGTTTCCTAGTTCTTGTACCCATGGTTTTGTACACCTGCTACTTTTAACTCAACTTAATTTTTTGTTTTGTATAAATAGACTTGTTTGTAAATTGTATTCTATCAGTTGATAATGCTCGCGATGAGCGAAACCGGTCCTGATCAAAAAATATATTGTGGAAATAAGTACTAAGAAAATGTGTTTTTATTATTTAAAATATCATGCCTTTCCATCAAGAAGTGACAGTTAACACCTGAAAAGTGATATTTATAGTCCTCAAATAGGCATTTATACAATATTTGGTTTTGATTTTCCGTGGAATAAATGCTCACTTTTCCCCAAAAATATAATTCGATGTTACATCTTTAACTACATGCTAATGCACAAAAGTTGTTTTTTATTTGTAAATCTATATAGGCAAGTCAGTGTAAACATGAATTGTGTTTTTTTTTTAATTCATACGGGAGGGGGGGAGGTTGCCCCCACTGAACCCACAAATGAGAAGCAGGTTTATTTCATCTGATGAGGTGATCAAATTATACATACAAGTGTTTTATTTACCTCTTGAGTATGAGTATTTATAGTGAAGAAAATGTACACCTTTTAAAACAATGTAGACGTATCGCGACCGTGTTATACGAGGATCGAGACTATATACAAAGAAATACAACACCGGCGAACAGTAAGACCCTGTACTAAGCGCAAATATTTGCTGCGTTGACGTATTTGTTTTATTTATGAATTACAATACAAAAGAAAATGTTTACTTGCTACGGATAAAATAACGAAGCCTTAAAACTTAAAACTTATTTCCGTATATCCACTTTTAGTTTGTCAAATATTACTATTGGAACAGTAAATAAATACCAACAGCATGTCAAAAGATTTTTTTAAAGTAAGTAAATGACGGATAAAAGATTCTTCTTTATTGGTAATTGGATGTTTATTTAATGTTCTGAATTTACAATAACAGTGTTGAAAATTGAGAACCCAAAATATCCGTAATATTCTGTTCTCTCCTTCTGTTCTGTTGAAGGTTTTAGACTTTTATTTTGGGTTCGGAAAATGATTGCGGATCACCATCTTCTTATATATTATTTTCAATAAACCATAAAGAAATTGTAGCTTCTGTTTTGAACCTCAAGGACACAATGTAATGAATGGGTGGTCAAACTTTTAACCACTACGGACGAGTCGCTTTTGAAATTATTGGCGGGTGTCTATTTATATATATTTGTATTTGTTAACATGCTAACAAATGGTCATCTGTCAAACGGGAGCGATGTATTTTTGATTATTTTTACACTGATTTTTACATTAATTTAAAAAATTGTAAATTGTATAAGTAAGGTGGTTCTATAAAAAGATGTGAGATACGCTGCACATCATCAATAACATGGATTCTTTTTTCCACACAAATTCCAAAACTAATTTTGTGAAGAAGTTCGTGACCTCAAAAATATTTCCCATTTAAAGATATCGTCCTCATTCAGTAATTGATCTATTGTTATATCTAAAAATCTGTTTAATTTGTCAAAGCCAGGGGGGTAATCTCTTATACTTTAGTGGACAAAACTATAATGAAGTTATTTATATGCAAGAAAAACAAAATGAATTCACTTACGCAAATTTACAAAAAAAATAATTGTATGTTATGAAACTGAAAAATTAATTCTTGTTTCGAAGCATCAGACAAGCGGGCGACTAGGAATGGCCACCCCTGATAAATTGCAATATACCTTCCATTTAAAAATGAAATATTGGTATATTAGAGAACCTCTTTGGATCGATTTAACGTACAGTTTTTGGAAACTCCTTTTGATAAAAAGAAAATATATTGATAAAATTGTTTTTTCACTGCTTATGACACTAATTTGACATTCCTTCTATTCAGCAAGTAATTAGTTAGTAGAACTACATCCTTGAATATTCGACTCTTAATGACGATATTTTCTTTTCATCCTGATCAAAAATGTTAGTTGTTAGTCCCACGTGAAAAATTTAATAATGGTTCAATTAATATGACAAAATATCACATTAAAGATTTAAGTCCCAAGAAGAAATAGAAATAGGGTCGATATCTTAACTCATATTTTAAATATTAAAAACATATATTTTGTGTAAATACTTCGACAATACATTTTATTATCAAAACCGGTTTCGCTCATCGCGAGCATTATCAACTGATTAAGTATTAAAGAATGTGTTTTTATTATTTAAATTATCATGCCTTTCCATAAAGAAGTGACCATTAACACCGTAAAAGTGATCAACTCATATCATCAAAGAAAACTTAAGCAGCGTTGAATTATTTATAAAAACAGACTTCTATGCTAATAATTTATCCAAGTAAATGTCAAATTATCCTATATATACTGTATAAAATAAATTTAATCCAAAGATATTAATAAAATGTTCATCACGATTGTGTGTTAGTGTAATTGCAATAGAAATCCCGGGCATGTAAAATGTTTCAGTAGCTAAACAACAATATTTTGACACGGTGAAAAAATAGCAATGTATTTAATTAATCTTCAAAAATAATTTTGTAGAACTAAAATACATTGCTATTTTTTCACCGTGTAATAATGGAGTTCTACCAAGTGAATGCCAATTCAATCAATAAAAACAATATTTTGCTTACCTACAACTTTCATTGGGCAAAAGTTTTTCGTGTATAGCTTAGTGCAGTGCTTCTCAAATCAGGGGCCGAGGCCCCCTGGGTAGCACCGGAATTTCTCGCGGGGGCCGCGAAAATATTCAGTGCAAAGTATAAATTTTCTTTTATGATTTTTTTTTCACATTACAAATTTAGAGAATTTATATATTTAAGTTTGTTAAATAATAACACATTGTATGAATTACTTATTTTTATACACTGAGAATATGATATAAGCGCATACAGAGATCCTGGTAACTCTTATTCCTTTCGCGACTACATACCTAAGCAAAATAGCATTTTCGTCATTATATTAACACATAAAAATAAGCAACGGTCATGCCTTTCCATGGAGACATTTAAAGATGCTTTGCGAGTTAGTATTTCTAACATTGAACCCGATATCGATTTGTTATGTAAAAACATGCAACCTAATCAATCGCATTTTATTGTTTCAAATGTGAATAGTTTTTATCAAAAAAAGGTGTTTAAGCAAGTTCCTATTATTTTGTGTTGAATATAACTATATTTTTGGGGGGCGCCGGGCATTGTTTTTATTTCAGATTTGATTTGAGGGGGCCGTGACATGAAAATTATTGGGAAGCACTGATATAGTGTAATATATATATATATCGGCGGTCGGCAACCTTTTTGGACTCACAGACGAATGGATTAGAATGTCAAAATTTTGATCCGGCGGACCACCAAATGGACTTTTGTGTTAATAATTAAATATGGAACGCTTTTTTATACATTCATTTTTATATCAGAATCGTGGCATTTCTAGCATATATATTAAAAAAGCGTGGCAGCCAAAGGGTGAACATAACGTACATGTCTTAAAAAATGCACAAAATAAAAAGAAAATTTATAAACTATTAGGTGGAGTATTATAGGATATTGAATATATATATTTTATATTGAACTCAACATGTTCAGGTCGGCACTGTTTTCGCGACAACTGAAGTGTGACATCATGTAACCGTCTCGTATGTAGTGGAAAGAGTCCGAGAAGAATATAAAACAAGGTGAGAGAGTGAGGCAGAACATGCAATGCATCAAGAAAAGTATGTATGTGTTACGAGATTCAGTTGATTTTTTTCTGCCTTAAATAAAATAATTAGCTTTCAAAATTGAAATAATGTCAGATTTCTATGCGGAACACCAAAATTTCCTCGCGGACCACCAGTTGCTGACCGCTGATATATATATAGTTGACGATGTGAGCGCATAAAAATCTTATTAGTGTGAGATCAGCATTGATTCAAATTTGAAATTGGCGCCCAAACGAAAAATCTATTCTTAGTAAGCTCTTTGTATATGAATTATAAGTGATGGTCTTAATTAAAGTGTTTAGTACTCGAGCGAATGAGAACAACGCAGAAATTTTCATTAGTGTTTCTATTTTATTGGAAATCTTAGGTTAGAGTAGAATTTTAATGATTAAAACTTTATGCAATTCACATATTTTGTCACTAGTGACCCGTGTTTCGTCTTTCGTCATTTTCAGGCATTCTATCACACGGATGCAACAGAACTAACAGTGAACTGGTCTGTTCTGTTACACCGGTGTAATAGAACACTTGAAGATGTCGAAAGGCTATACGCGATAAAATATTGACAAAACATGGAATTGCAAAAAGTTTCAAAAATTCAAATTTGATATTGAAACTCCATCAAGCGCCCTCAGTTGATATCATCAATCAATGTATTATAGAATCAATTTAATTTTCATGCATGTCTATATGAAATGAAAGCTGCAAAAATCATTTAAATAAAAGCACAACGAGTATGATAAAGCTTAATAAAAAAACATTTAAACTTTTAAGCATTGATTGGAGATAAATTTTCTTGAAAAAATCATTCATTTCACAATGTTATTAAAACAAACGGACTGCAGATAAAGTTCTTTTCAGACTTTATTAATCCCCACACATGTAGGTAATCGAAATTAGGATACACCTCTTTCCAACTGTCTACCAGGGCTGCAAAACTTGACCCGTCGCTAAAAGAGGCAAATCTAGTTTTCTGGATACAGTCACAACATTTTCCTGTATTTTATATATTTTCAGTTACTTGAAATTTGTCGTAATTGGGAATAAATTGCATTTACGCTGCGAGAAGTTTGTGACTAAGACAGGCAAAATAGGCTCTCTTTCGAGATGAGTTGTTAAAAAAGCTTGACTAGTTATCTACTATGTTGAATTTTCCACTAACTTTCCGTATTGTAAAGTGCGCAGACTATATTTTGTATTTAAAGTTAAATGACGATAAAAACGTAAAATTAAATATTTAAGTGAACGCGTGCTTGTTTTGAGTTAGATAACATGTTGGTATTAGATATAAGTAATGCAAGGTATCTTAAACCTCTAAATGTATTTAACTTATTTATGTTAATTTTCAATAAATATAATGTAAACAAAAAGCTTTCCCAACCAGCTCCCTACTTATAAACAAAAACATGAACGCTCTAATAGAGAGTTGCACAAGTTCATTGCAGGAAAGTTCGATAAAATTTTTACTGTTGAAACTTTGTACATTTCCACATTTTTTGTCACTAATAACTCGAGTTTTCCTTTCGTCATCTTCAGGCATTCTGTTACACAGATACAATACAACTGATATCTGGACATCACAGTTCTTGTGACGCGAGAATGTATGAAGATGTCAAACGTGGAACCCTGATCGTAAGTGACAAAACAGTGGAAGTTTCAACAATTCAAATTCAGTATTGAAATATCATCAAGTACTTTCAGTCGATATAGTACAAAGAAATGGATCAGATTCTCTTTATTCTAGATTAATCATGGTGTGATTTTTTGGAAGTATTTTTAATTTTAGTTTCAATAGTTACATTCTTTATTATTCGAAAAACACAGATTGAAACTGATTTATTTATGTTCCTCATTATTTTTTATTTCCAATGCCTCCAGATAACAAGTAATATAATTATTCGATTAAAAGGATTAAAAACGTGGTATTGTTAATCATTGGACGTTTTCTACTCCGAGTATATATTAAATGACATCTTCAATGCAAAGAAAAATAGATTTTTCTGCATAGTATAATTTTCATCACATTAAGCAAAAGATAGACGATGTCAAAATTTCAGAAAAAGTGTCAGAGAAAAATATTGAATTGTTAAAACTATGTACGTACGCTTTCACAAGTTTTTTCAACTTTCGGTATAACCTAGCGGAACTTGAAAAAGCACTCTCAGCCTTTATCTTTAACTTTGAAAAACACTGGGGTTTTATTATAATATATAATTTTTTGTTGCTAAAAATACTTGGACTCTATTGAGCAAAAATAATAAAAAGTGTTCATTTTCCATTAAAGAAATGTTTTTCATATACCGGTAGTCACCAATCGCATATTGGGAATCGCTAGACAAGAGTATAAAAATGAATAATTAGGTACTCATAGCTTAATATAGTGCTCCGCAACCGGTATGCACACAGGCACAGCAATGTGTCAAAAGATTATATTAAGTGTGCCACGGTTAATTTTTCCAATAAAGTAATTAAAAGGGAGCAGAAATAATTATTTTTTCGTTGGAATAATATCCCATATATACATACATATTATATTATAATCACAATCAAGTTGCGGAGAACAGATTATCAGTAACGAGTATTAAGATTTCAGAAAAAAAACATGAAAAATATTGGTATTTAGTATCGATCGCGTATCGAATCACAGCACTATCGCGAAAAAATTGCACCATAGTGAGCATAGCTTCCCTTTTTCTTAGGCACTTTTTGATGTCATGTCTCACTCGCCCAGATCAAGTCGATTTTCCGCGTCACTTCGCAGTTGTTCTTCGGTTGTTGTGCGTGCGGGGTCGTTCCTGAAGACGGTGATACTTAGAAGCTTCATCAGGTACTTCAACATCCAAATAATTACCGAATAAAAAATAAACTCTACTGATTAGTTGCCTGGTAAGTGCCTTATAATTTTATGCTTTATTTAATTTTTATCTTTGTTAATTCAATTTATCATTTACTTATTTAAATCTGAAATATTCCTTTAAAAACACCAATAATTCGGCGTCATTCCTTGATAACTTTTTAACATAACAGAAATACATTTTAATATATGGTGTTAAATGAGTTTCTATCTATTCAATCAATTAAAGGGGTTGAATATTTTCTGAGGAAATCAAACGCATCGAATTATATATTCTTATTGGAAATTCCCGACGAGCCAGTTTGACTCCACTGGCTTTCTTTATAAGATACTCAACAGCGTATTAATTTTAGCTGTATTATTGATATTTACTTTAAAATCTCATGGCTAAGTATATGTAAGTACATGATTTTATATGTTATGTGTTGATTTGTCTTTCTAATATGATTCCGCTTCTTTTAGTGTGCCATTTTGTTCCGAAATATAATAGGATGAAGTACGGTGAGAGAAATTCTTACGATGATGAAATAGAAGCGATATGTAATGTTTTTGATAAGATTTATACCAAAAATCGATGTCAGCTTTATCAGTGGCTGGTCAGAAACCATGGAAAGGGCGGAGAGAGTCAGGTGAATATAAGTCATTCATCACAATTTTTCTCGCGGATCCACTATTTTGGATGCAATTGCACCTCGGTTTTTTAATCCATCAAATATTCATTAGTAACGTATTTTCGCAACTAGCCAATTAGAAATCGGTGATCAATTTGATAATTAACGCCATTCATAGTTGAGGATTGGAATCTGTTTCATTGATAAATAAATATTAAATACCACTGAAAAAATAGTAATATATTTTCGTCATACAAAATTTATGAGATATACATTTGATAACTATTTCGACTTCCCTTCATCGGAACTTTGTTTGATGAAGGAGCCAAAATAGCTGTCAACTTATATATCTCATAAATTTTTTAGAACTTAAAATCCATTGCTATTTTTAAACGTGTTATAATGTTCTATCAAGTAACTGCCAATTCAATCAATAGACATTAACTACTTTTCATAGTGCAAAGCAAGTCCTGCCATTTTTATTGCAATTAGGAAATTTTATGTCCTATTATCTTAACGCTCTTCAGATGCTCTGAGATATGACCAGAAATGTGTATTAACTCATTTCTTTTCAATTCAGCAATATCAAATCGATCAAGTTTCCCCTTAGCCTAGCTCGGCATCGAACAATGAGGCTTAAATTATCTGAGATAATATTTATTCTTATTGGTTATTTTACAATTTAGTTACTAGTCATTTATTAGCAATGAAATGCCAGGCGTGTTTTTATTAAATTAGTACAAAAGATCATAACGAGTGATTGTTTTAACAATCATTATATTTTCAAGGAAAAAGAATTGGCTACCAAGCAGACATGAAAAGCTGTTTTATTAACTGATATCTACTTTTTGGATACTTTATATTGTATTTTGACTGGGACTGTATAGAGTATTGCGTATACTCCATAATATGCTTTATTGTGTAGTTGGTCCAGGTTCCGGCAAGAATATCGATACATCCAGAAGAGTATGAAGAATCTGATCCTCTAAATCATCGCAGCAGCTCCTCTAATACTAGAAAAATTTCAGCATCATCTTCGACATCGGGGAATTCAGGCTTTGATTATCGGATTAATAAGCCACCCTCATCATACATGTGTCATGTTTGTTTTACAACTGGTCACTTCATCAAAAACTGTCCAATGGTAAAAAAATAATCAAATTTATTTATTTTTACATACTTAGTAATTATTAGTGGAAGTTGGTTGTCATTCACATTTCAAAACCAGTAAACTACGACCCTGGTAATATAATTCGAGTGACAAATATGAATCTGTCATTGTTGCAAAATATTTTAAATAATAAAAACACATTTTTCAGCACTCATTTCCACAATCCATCTGGTTTCACTCATTGCGATGAGCGAAACTCTTCTGATCATAGAATATATTGAAATTTTTTGGATTTGAAAACTAAAAATGTGTTTTTATTATTTACAAAATGCTTTTTCATCAAGAAGTAACAGTTAACACATCAAAAGTGTACAATATATATATAACACCAATCAATACAATTTTACTATTCAAAAGCCGAAGTAATTTAATTTTTTGAAATCATGCTATTTATGCAAAAATGAAGAAAATCTTGTAATCGATTCATTGTATCTCGTATTTATTTTGTTGTTTTTCCAAATGCATTTACTCAGGACAGTGCATGTATGAATCGCTGAATTTGAAGGTAACAAAAAATTTATCGCCTCTGTAAAAATGAATAAATATATCCCATTTAGCTAGCTAGCATTCACAAGCTGTAGCTTTAACAGTCTTTTTTGATAATACTGATTTAAATATAATTATATTCATATTTATTATTAATCAGGGTAAAAGCAAAGGTGAAGGCTTAACACCTTACCAAGGGAAGAAAAGGTGTTACGGCGACTTCAAATGCTCAAAATGTAAAAGGAAATGGTCAAGCTGCAATTCATGGGCCAATTTGGGACAGGATTGTATTAAATGTCACATTTATACATACCCCTACAAGCAGGTGAATAAATATTATCGTACTACTTTTAGCTAGAGGTGAAATCAAAAAAAAAATTTTTAACATGTAGGCTAAATAATGTGTTAAAACATTTCAAATGCATTGCATTGATAGAATCTTTGTTGCCTGAATAGATAGATAGGTTTCAATTTTCATTTAGACACTGAGTGGACAATTCGTTTGAATGCAGCTGGTTTACACTTGGCACTTGTAGTTGAGGTGGTGGTGAATTAATGATTGACTGAATGAATTTTGAATAACCATATATGTTCTGTTCACAATATGTATTCTCAATTCTTAAGTACTTGAGTTGTTCAAGAATTTTAAAAGGTTTTCTTTAGCTGTTTTGTCAGAACTATGTTTTAGCTTGGTTTAGTTAAACCTACATATCTAGTTTATAAGAAATGGGCGATAATATTAAATTTTCATGTTCAATACAGAATTTAAAATTATTGAAAGTTTTTTTTTTTTGAGACCCCTAAAATTCGGAGATCTCATGCATGCATGGATCTCTTGTATTTATGGGTAAACCATTTGGATCCTAAGTGGACAGGGTGTCCTCGGATACTAGTGGCCAAAAAAATTAAAAATCAAATACTCAGTATTCTAATTGAACTGAACTATCAAAATCTTCATCACCAAGTATATTAGACGTTTCATCATTATTGGAAGTCATAACATCATCATGACATATGTATATATATTTGAAATCATATAATCTTTGATAAATCAAAACTGATTCAAACAAATAGCCATGCCTAGTGTGACAAAAAATACTTTCAGCACCATTAAATATTTGAGGGACACTATGATTCTTTTATATCTGTGTAAGCTTCGAACCGTCCTTGAAACAATGGAAAAAAAATCATGTCATCTCAAAAGATGTCATTGGCGACACGTAGTGAAAGCCATACAACTTCACGATTGGTCGTTTCCACCACAAGATTCAAAACGAAGCAGGGAGAAATAATGAAATCAAAGAATATTGAAACATAAATATTTTTTCCATTAATCAATATCTCTGAGATCATCTGTATGCTGTCGCCTACCAATTATTCTTGCCCTAAAATCAGATTAAAATAATTTTGATTTTTCAAATAAGAGATGTCTCTGTCTTTATCCCTATACCTATATTAACTGTGTGCACTTTTTTGACACCTTCAGAAATCACAAATCTAGTTTAGTTTATCATAAGATACGATTTTTCTAGGTTATTTTATTTATTCCAGTATAGTATAGTTGGGACAAAATATTCGCGAAGCAGAATGAAATAAAAATATAGCAATGTATACTAAAAAATCTGTTCTTACATCTTATTTATATATGTTAACCTCATGAACAAACTGAAAACATGAAAATGAACTTAATACTTACATTAGAGAAGATTTTTTTGATATTGATGTGCTTGCTGTACATACACTTATGAATTTTTTTTCAATGGCAGACATTCTTGTCACCAGTCACAAAAAAAAATTAATACCATCATATCATCAGAATGATTACTATCATATTATATATTTTCTTTTTACAGTTTTGCTCGGATAACATTCCATTGAAATCCAACACAAAAGCTCCTGAACCTGAAAAAGCTCCTTCTGAACCTGAAAAAGTTTCTGATGAATCACCTATAATATCTCCATTGAAAAAACAGGATGATTGGCTTTCGGGCATATGGGGGAATTCTATCGGCAATCCTATTTATTCTTCTATGATTCCTTCCTATGATGTGGAAGATGAATCTGAGTGCAATGTTCCATCATTATTGAATTTAGATTTCATTGAGATAAATAACGATAATACAATTTGTTAGTTTTTCTTTTCCCTAGATTTTTTTACTTCAGAGAGTAATGTAAACATATACGATACTGTACATCAAATTTTTTTGGGTAAAATAACTAATATTTAACATGGTATTTTTGTACCGATTTTTATATTGTAGGATTAGTTTTAAGTCCCGTAGCATAACTCAAATAATTTTATAATCTATGTAATTCATTATATAAAATAATAAATGTTGCTTAATTATCATATACTCAAATATTGCTACTTTACCTAAAAAATTTTTTGAATTATATTGGTATTGACAAACTTGCTTGCTGTGTTTTTAAAAAAAAATTAAAAACTGCAATGCAAACACTTGCTTATCGTATTATACGCATTGTGTCTGTAATGTATATATTTCGAGTAATTAAGTTCTAAAATTATAGACCATTTATAACAATAATGTGCCATTACATATCTGAAAAACTGTATTTCTATATTGATTACCAATATTGATAGTATAGTTCATTTTTGATTAAATATATTAAATCATAATCATATGAGGTCATGTAAAAAGCTGTAAAAATATAACTTCCATGTCTCTCAAATGGAGGCAAGTACTCAAATTTTATTTTGATATAAATTGAGGGTGACCACTTTCATGGCATGCTTTAGTGAATTTGATGAATTGCAGAGAGAGGTTAAAAATTCAATATGTACTACATTGAAGTAATCAATTAAAATGCAGCTCTTTCTGTTCTGAATTTCCAACCATCATCTATGATTAATTCTCAGATTAAATGTTTTACATGGACTCTTAATTGATTTTTTTTATTTGTTTTATCAATATAACTTTAATAATATTCTGAATTTGAAAAATAATTTTGTTTAAATATCAATATATAATATTATACGCAGTTTGTTATAAGTTAATAAATAATCTTGCTATGAACTTTTAATCTGTGACAGGTTTCTTTTTATACTATTTCTTATAAAAATGTTTTTATGTTGTAATGTTGATTTGGAAGAGAATATGTTCAGTATTATTTTCAGCCAAATGTTCTTTTAAATTTTTAAGATCTAAAATATAAATGATATAATAAACATTGTTTTCCTACCTATTTCACCTCCACATCTCCTGGGTGCAGGATTTTTGAAAATATGATTTATATATACATAGTTATGTTTGACATGGATGTTCAAAATAGGTGTTTATTTTCAAAATCTATTATAAGATCTATCAAAATGGTTGAATACCAAAGCTTCTATTAAATATTGTCACTGTCAGAACTTTTCTTCAGTTAAGTGTGAGTTTTTATTGATTGAATTGGCATTCACTTTGTAGAACTCCCATTATAACACGGTGAAAAAAATAGCAATGTATTTTAGTTCTACAAAATTATTTTTAAAAAATATAGTTGATAGCTATTTCGGCTAACACCATCGTCAGAACTATGCTTACTAACATTTGCTTATCTATATATAGCTGTGCAGAAAAGGTGCACAATACATCTTCTCTCCTGCTTTAACGGCCTAGCTTGTTACTTTCACACAATAAAACTAAATTTTCAAAAATTGTAAATGAAACAAAAGGCGGCTATGACAATAAGTTTACATGTGGGACGGAAGTGGTCATTGCGGAAGCAAATCAGACCACGCCCCCGTAATAGGCTGGACTAATGGGGATACTATTATATTAGTTTGTTTGTTAAGAATCCTTTGTGATAATTGATGTCTATTGATTTCCAGCTGTTCCAAAGCCGTTATTGTGCGACCCTTACTACAAAGATGCAAAAATTTAGGCGCTGGGTTTGAATTTATATTGTGTGATTCCTTCCTCAATTCCTTAATAGCTATCAACTATATTTTTTAAAAATAATTTTGTAGAACTAAAATACATTGCTATTTTTTTCACCGTGTTAAGTGTGAGTTATTTATAATTGATATTTTTGTCAGTGATTGTTTTTTAAAGGCAAAAAAAGTGATTTCAGTAGATATATTGTTGGACCATCTTTTCATTTTATGCCAAGATAAACTTGGAAACATTTTTTACACCAAACACAGTTTTGCCAACTCCAACAATTCTGGTGACCGAAGTGAACCTCAGTATGGGGTTAAACCTTCTGACAGATAACGTCTCAAATGTTGAGATGGCCAATTGCAGTGCGTGATAGATGATACTTAAAATGAGAAGTGTTAACTGGGGAAAAAACGGTGTAAAAGCCATTTTTTAATGCAATCGATTGATTTATTGTGATAATCTCAATAATTAATTGCTACAACCAACGCTACTAAACACTTTTTTGAAATACCCTCGCTAATAACGTTCAGCATGGAACAGGTTAAACCATTTTTCAAAATATTCTATCATTCCAACGCCCCATAGTCATGTTGAGTACATCCTATGAATCCATGTAGTTAGTAGAAGATATGGTTAGGAATCCCGTGCCCTGTGGCACACATCTGAGTGAAGACCTTGGTCCCTTTTTTAATAAGAATGCAAAAAAGGTGTTCCTTACATGATAAAATCCACTATTGAATTAATAATCTGATCTGATTTGAATTAATAACCTGATATTGAATTGTTGGTAAGGGAAATATCTTTATGTTTTGTGTTATATAATCATAGATGGTTTTTTTCTGTTACAGTAACAAACTTACGAGTTATATTATTCATTTTCAATTTGTAGAGTAATTGATTTAAATGACTTCGAATTTGTTCATTGAGGATTAGGTATTAACGAATATACGAATCTGTTATTTATTGCATTTATATTTACAAAGAAAGTATCATAAATAAATAGGCAACTATGTAAATAAGTTATGGCTGACTACTATATAAGTATTTTAGAATTGTCATGGATCTGACTTCTTAGGCGCACTTTTAACTTTAGCTGAACCAGATTGATCTTCTGTCGGACTGGTGGAAGCTGCTGAATTTGGAGAGGTTTCTGCAATGTCCATTGCAGTTTTATCACAGGGAGAATCATCTTCTTCTTCTTCTTCCATCAGTTTCCTAGCTAATCGTATAGCTTGAAACTCATTATAGTGATTTTTACGCTTTTCTTCGAACTCTACACGAATTCTTTTTTCTTCAGGAGTTTCATTAAATTCTTCGTCGGAGCTGGAAGAGTATTCTCGAGGCGGTTTATTCATTCCGGCAGCCAACTTTGCCGCAAGAATGTTAGCGTCAATTTCATCTCTGGTCGGGTTTAAATCAGGGTCAGAATATTCTGAATACGGAGTTTTGGGTTCCTCTATCTTCATGTGTCCATAATCTTTATCCGGGGGATGAAGTGTTGCTATAATATTCATTTCATCGAAACGTTGTTCTTTGGGCTTCTTTGACGATGATGGGTGGTCTTGTCGCTCAATGCTCGTGGAAGTTTTCAATATACTTTTTGAAGGCCGCTTGTTAATATTTTCCGACATATTAAAGCCGAATTAATTTTAAAATTGATACTAAATAACATTAAAAACATAAACCACTCCCAGTAACAAACAAAACACTCAAAATTTTGACGTTTAATTTATGTCATTGACCATAGACCCCATAGACGACGGTCATAAGCAAGTTTACTATATGAACATGATACACTTGTACATTGCCATAAATATTTAAAATAATCGTGTTGTGTATGTTGGTTGTCTAATTTAATTCATAAAAAATCAAGAAATTCTGGGCATGCGCTATTCGTTAATTATTGTTTCATAGAATTTGGTAAAGAATAGTAGAAAAAACTTATTTCAAAAAATTGTTTTGTTAAATCCATAAACGTAAAGTTAATAAACGTTTTTTCTATATAAAAATTAAATAAAATATAAGTAAAAATGTATACTAAATGAGATAGTCATTAAAATGTTAATCATTTTTGAAATGATATAAACAATTTTTTAGAATTGTGAAAGGAATTGAGTACATTAGATAGCTAAAATGTTTTCGAATCGATACAGTTAGGTTAAAATATTTAATACTGTTTTCGTAATTTCACAAATTATAAAAGCGAATCATCACAACTTAGTTAAATAAAACACTGAACTCAAACTAAATAAAAAAAAATATCGTTAATGCAAAGTGGAGATTGCTTCATGAAAATTTTTGTGAAAGTAATTATTGAAGATTTACATAATTCACATAGAATATATATGTACATATTATCAACGTATGCTTTATGACGTAATATATGGAAATATCATTTTCATTTATCTTCAAAATCTTGTCATTTTATTTCATTTAAATGATAAATTATTTTAGAGGGCTTTGATATTTAATGAAATTTAATTATATGTATAGTGAGAATGAGTCGATTTCATAGATGGATGTATAGTCGTCATGTTTGGTATAAAATACGACAGCCAAGTTATTAAGTATTCTATAATTATAAAATATAGTCATAGACAGTAAAATCTAAATGCACTTATTGGTTTTGTATTTGATCAGTTCTGTACCATGAACAATAAGTACTTCCCATTTTTTCCGATAGTCGAAAGTTTACAAGCATGATAATGGCGTCTTATTTTGAACTGGGTGACAGTTCAGGAAACTAAATTTGTCATTATATCGTTCTTTTCATTCAAAACTATTTTATTTACGATATCATGGACGACCCAAAACACGAAGACAATGATAATTTGCAGGGAAACGTAGGTTTAAAAATGACTATTTTCTATTGAAATGTCTGACCTTTCGGAATGTTACCCAATATTTTCATTGGGTATCATCTATTTACCAGTTATTTATAGTTTCTTCAGAGTACACGGCGTTTTTTTTTATAGAGAGTACCGAATCCTGATCTAAATCAATGTAATAATGGATTTGGTATGATGTTTTATTCATTAGGATTTAAATATTTCTGCAAAAGAATTTTGTTCTGATGGGGAGATTTCAATTTTCGCTACTTATATTATTTCTTTTTATAGATAAGTTTTTTAAGGACAAGGAATGATAAATCTTCCCTTGCCGAGAGGGACGAACGCAGTGAAACTCAATCTTCTAGCCATCAAAATTCTATAAATAATGAAAATAATAGTGTAAATGAAAAATTTGAAACAAAACCAGATGCACCTTCACCCTCATTGCCATTGACAGGTTCTATTAAAGAAAAATGCAACAGTGACTCTTCTAGTATAAGCGAACAAATAGAAAAACAAGAAAGTGTTGATGGATCACACACTGAACAATATTCTAATCAATTACAGGAAGTTTCCATTCCAAGTTTGAATTTATTGAGTCTAACAAAAACAGATTCCGAGTATGAAGAATCATATGCTCCAAGCGGTATAGCAGAATCGAAACATTCCTCATCTACTCTGCTAGAAAATTGTTCTGATGGTCAGGAAGAAGCGAATAGTGAAACTGCAGAAAAGGAATCCAAAAAATTAACTCCTGATCTATCTTGGAAAATAAACAGTTCTGGTGAAAATGAAAATATTAGTAACGAAAGTTCAATTCACACCCAGTTTGATTGGACAGATGTTTCTAATTCTTCCAAAAATGTTTCAACTGGTAACAGTCCCCATGCTGATGCAAATGACATGAGTGGCACTCCGCCATCTAAGAAAAAAAAGAAAAGCCAGAGGAGAATATCTCAGCTTTATCCAGATGCCTTGGCAACTGATCCTCCCTTGCAAACAAATGCTGATTTGAAAATGAAAATTGCTCAAAAAAGTTCTTCTAGTTCTGAAGAAGTTGTAAAATTGGACATTAGAGGCCATGCGTCAGCAAATCGTCAATTTCCTTTTGTTAGCAAGATATTCTTTCCTAGTGTTGAAACCATACCTACTCCTGTGCTTGAAAATGATTTTATTGCTTTAAATGAAAAGGTTGTCAATTTTGAATCTCTTCAAAATATCTCATCATTAGCTTTGTCAGACAATAACGTGAACAAAAGAGAGGAGGTTATTAATTTGGCATGTGATGAACTGAGCTCAAATTTTATTGAGAATGCAAAAAGTGGTGATATAGAGTATGAACAAGATTATGCTGTTGAAGAATTAATTTTAAATGAATCAAGAGATAGGTTTCCCTGTAAAGATAAGGAAGAAAATGTTTATAATCTTAATATGCCTAACAAACCACCTGGAGAAGGAGGAGAATCTTCCATGAGCACCATGGTTACTGATTATAAAACTCTCTGTGATGATTTTAATCATAAGGTAAGATAATGTCAATATATAAATCAAGAAAACCAGTTTTATTGTTATTAATGATATCCCTTTATTTTATTGTCACAAATAATTATTGCAACTTTTTACAAAGTTTTTTTAGTTTTTAAAACCATTACATCTTGTATAATTTTATCAGTTGCTTTGGAGTATGCATGTGGTTAGTACCATTCGTTGATAAATATGTCACATTTTATAAAATGGAATTTATAATAACCCAATTATTCAGCTTACCAATTGCTCTGTTTAAAAAAGTAATCTTAGGCCTCTTTCATCCTCTGTGCCCCAGTAGATTGTTGGACATCACATTTTATGCTAGTTCAATGTCATACAGTGTTTTGATTGAAGTCGGCTTCCCAAATGTAATTTTATGGCTTGCACTGTTTTATTAGTACATAACGTTAACCTCAACATTATACATTTTCTTCCAGCCGTCATCCCTGCATGCTTCGATCTATTAACTATTCATTCTCCATAATCCACTAAAAAGGTGTTTTGTTTTTCAAACAAGAGTTGTCTTTATCCCGATACTATTTGTGGTATTCCTTGATGCACCTTTAGGACATCTTCTGCAGAAATCTATTTTCCTAGTGTATCGTAATATTGTTTTGGGTTATTTCAATTAATTCCAGTATTACATAGATGGGGCTAAATGTTGGCGAAATAATATTAACTGAAAATATTATGTCTCATGCCATTTAACTCTTCAAAGTTGCTTGTACGCTTGGCATGCAAGACCAACTCGTTGAGCACTCTGTTCACATACCATTGCAAGTGTGCTTTTGTTTGATATATGTATGTGTTTATTTTGTTAAATTACTCAAAATTTGCACATGTTATTACATTTTTAGATACCTGACTTCCATGCAGCTTTGACTCAGAGAGACAATTTAATCCAAGAACTCAGAGCGTCCCTCAAACAATCTGCAGAAGATAGAGATCAATTGCAATTTCAAAATAAGCATTTGACTACTGAGCTTGGCAAAATGCAAATGCTGTTGAGTGACGCTACTTCCTTAGGATCTGAAATGAAGGGTCACCTGTCTGATTTTGTGAAACATGAAACTTTTATTAAAGAGAATGACATAGAATGTTTTCCTCTGCCTATTAAATATTTTGAAAATCAGTGTGAAAATTGCCTTCAAGATATGAATGATAAGAAATCCAATGATGCCATAGAAATTGGCATTCTTCCAGAAAATATTAAATCTGTGGAAGAAATGAAAGTCTTCTGTAATTTAACCAACTCTTTCAGGCCGAGTGATCAATTTTTGTCAGACTATGAAAATTTCTTCGATGAAATGAAACCGGATAAGTTGGGAACTGAACAAAAATCAAACGAGAAATTATTGAAATTATTAGAAAAAGAACTGCAGACTAAATCGGAAATAATTTTTTCTTACACTAAGAGTATTGTGGACAGAATAAACTATGATCGTGGTGTTTTAGAAACAGAAAATTCGCGTTACAGAGATCTATTGTTGTCGGTAAAATCCAATAATCCAAGCATTTTGGATTTAAGAAAAGAGCTTGAAAATAAATACAGCCGTGAAATGGAAGATTTACGGACGTACTTTGAACAGAAATGCTCTGATATAGAAAAACAGTAAGAGTGATTTTTATTAATAAAGCTTAATGCTATTTTTTTTTTAATTGTAAAATAAGTTGTAATGCCTTGACAGATTGGATTTCAGCTCTGTCAAATTGGCTTCACACTAGAACAATGTCTCTGAACAAGAAAATATACAAATAGAATACATCTCTTTAATTTTATGAAATATGATTTATGAAGTGAGAAACTTTGTGAATCTATTTTATATGGTTACAATACCGCGAGATAAAAAAGCACCAAACTTGCTGAAAAATTTTCTTGAGTTTATTACTGTGTCATATATTATGATATTATTTTGGTTATAAATATACATTATAGATATATAAAAAAAACACCATGTAATTTTTGTCTCTAATTTTGTTGTACAGTAAAACAGGGTGAATATGGACACTTTTTCCCCTTCATGACTATGTATCTTCATACATGCTTCATATTAAACAGACATGAATGGCTTAAAATTTGTTCCTACTATAAAATTTTAAAACTTTTTTCAAATATTTATTATTGTTATTAATATAGTCATTTTTGTTTGATATTTGCCATTGGAGTGAATAGGGACGCTCAACTGAAAACCTCTTTCAATGCCCATTGCCTTCCGATTTTCTATATTTTTTTTCATTTTTACACAAAGATTTGGGATATTATAATTATACCTATTTTCATTTTTACTCAATGTACTCGATGGAATCAATGTACACAATATTCGATGTTGCCATTTGAGAAATAGTATTACCGTTATTGAAAAAAAAACTCAGCCAAAATGCTTACGATAAATATTTAGTAAAAGTGTCGAATTTTATACCTTGTTTTTGTTTCTATTCATCTGCCAATCTCTATTCACTCCATTTTACGGTATCATATGTTTTGATCAAATTTTTTTTTCACAAGAACCATTATATTTTTTTTTAGTTACTCAGAGGAAGTTTTCAGTCAGCAGAGTAAAAAAATGTCTGCTGCTTCATCTGCAGATTCATTGAACAACTGTCCTCAAGCAATGCCTTTTGGTAGCCCATTTCATTCTGCTGTAGACAGAGTGGAGCAAAATCAAAAAAAACTTAAAAGAAGCCATAGTGCTGAATTTTATTTAGGCACCATCAACGAGGTGATAATTTATATATAATTTAAATTAACAAATTTTATAAATTTTACTTTAATATAAATAGGTGAGGTGACAGCTTGTAAACCATGCAATATAATTAGATATTTCAAATTTTTCAATCAATTAATGAGTGAATATAATTTTTTTTTATTGAAAACTGTTACTTCGCTAGAAACATTTCTGCAGATTTTTTTTATCACGCTTAACTCCCTTACTGCTCGAAATAAATAAAATGGTAGGAAAGCGACAGACAGTTGGGTTGTTAGCTTTAGACAGGTTAAGAATTCGACTATTTAATCTATGTGTACTTAATGAACTTTTAATTTGTGGTTTAAACCAAACGTTTTTTGCAGGAATTGTTATTGGCTGATCTAGCAGCTGGCGAGTATTTAAAATTTTATGACTAGTACACCAGACAGTAGAAATAATAATTTGGTGTATTAAAAATCCCTTAAATTTATATATTAATGATTGTATGTTACATTTTAGCCCTCTTATCTAGAAGAAAAGATAAAATGTATGAAGGCAGAGCATAGAGAACAAATAAAAATATTAACCTCTCAACATGAAAGCTATATTCGAGATTTAATAAATTCTCACGAGACATATATGATGAGAGTAGATAATGATCACAAAGAACAAATTGCTGATTTGAAAGCCCATTTGCAAACATTGGAAAATACAGAAATCCATGGCGATCTTTTACATTTTGAACACCGTGATACTGATCTCGAGTTGGAAAAGGTATATTCAATTGTGAGATAAACAAATGATGCTTTGTTGCAAATGTAAATTACGATCATAAAGCATTATTTTAGTAATCACGTGTTTCAATAATAATGTGTTTCGAAAACCATACAAATATAATATTCAGGTTGAATACTAATAATTCATCCTTTGTTTAATTTATAAAATTCCTCATATTTTCATATATGTTTTGGATTCAAATAATTCAATATAACACTTTGTTTTAGTTAAATGTTTCAATTGATAACATGTCGATATATAACACCTCTCACGACCAATGTACCAATACCTGGTGCACTCTCAATTTGTTTTAGAACTCTTTTATTCCCTTCATTGCTGTATCATCAAAGTTTTTCATATCTATCTAGTGTTGCTTCTATGATAGAATGTCCGCAAATAGTAGTAAATCTTCTCTGAGGTTTTTTTATAGCATTGTAATAATATTTCTTTCCCAGGTAATTAAACTTTTTCCTTGGATTAAATTATTCTGGTTCAACCTGTACCAATTTTTTAACAACTATATATATCATACTTAATATTGAGCATCAGATATTTTAAAGCTCTCAATAAAAAATTGTTGTTTCATAATATGATTATGGTACGTTTGAAAATATTTTTCATATTTTTTACTAATGTATGTTGAAATTGATACACTATAAACTGGAAGAATTCAATTTCCCTATATATAATAACAGGTTGAGTTCTCTTAATTTTTTATCTTTTATCTTATTACTAATGATAAATAATGCAATTTCCGGTTGTGCATGCTTTCTAACAATGGATGAAGGGCTCTGAAGCATCGGTGGAGAAAATCGATTCAGTTATAGGTAATCGAGAAGAACTTGAAAACGTTCCAAATCTACCAATTGAAACTGAGGTTAGCTTTTATTGAAATATTTTGAAAATTATTTTCCTGTGTCAAGCATCACTGAGAAATTTCATACTGCTTATTCAGGAGCTTTCTTCCCCTCGCAAACACCGGCAGCAGGTTAATGTAATCACAAAAAATGAATAATTTTGAGCTCTTTATTATCATTTTCTCAAAATATGTACCAGTCACTCTCTGAACACTGAAGATTAATTTCACTAGATTGCTGTATTTGACAAATTGTGCTAAGATTCATTAACAAATTTATGGAAACGCAAGCATTTATGGAGCAATGTGGTTGAATAATTGATTTTTGATTGAATTTAAAATAAATGCTGAAACATGTAAACAAACATAAAAAAGAATTATTCATTATCGTTCTCACCAGAACAGTTTTCTTCCCTTTTTTATAGGTCCATTTCTTTTTTATTATCTTCCAAACTATAATCTGGATATGTCTATTTTTTTTTAAATTATTGTAAATACCAATTTACATTGCTATGCATGTACAATTTACTGTTAAAATTGCTAATCACAATCCATATCTGGATGATTATTTAAGAATATACTGCTATACTTTTTCCATTTGCAGTCCATTTTCTATTTCATTTTTTGAAATCCTTTAAATTTTACCAGAGCATCCAATGTCGAATAGAATTAAAACAGCCATAATAACCAGATCTTCTCTTTCAAGTCATGTTCATCTTGCAAAATTTATCAGTTTTATCTTATCTCTCTCCTCTCCTCTTACATGTTAATATTTGCTATAAAAGATTCTCTCTATTCAATGTTATTATTTTTTGAAAATTTTTGCGACCGAGGTTTCTTTTCAGCTTCATTTTAGAACTAAAGGGTATATAAAAAAATCAAGATCTTTTTGCTCGATAAAATGAGACCAGCTCCAAAGCAAAATCGTGCTAAATGAGGGATGGGTGTATTTGTTTGTTTAATGATGGTGGTTAAAATTATTGTCAATTTCATTTATTTTATAATATGCTCGAAAATAATATTGCTATTGCTCAATTAAATGACTGCATCAAAAAAGTTGGAAATTCCAATAAAAATATGAATATTACATCAAAACTTCATTGCTCACCGATTGAATAATAATATGAATGATTAACATATAATTTGTACTTTAAATTCACGAGTGTAAAACTGGATAATAAAGCTAAGCTATCATTGAAAATTATATGTGTGAATGTAGGGTAAATATATTATGTTAAGATTATATAATCATTATTTACATGATTTAACATAACAAAATTTTCTAACTGAAATTGAAAAATAATGAATAATGAAACCATGTCCACCCTTGAGCTGTTGCCCCATATCAGCCTTTGAATTAGTACAACTGAAATGGTTGAATTTGAAAATATTCTACACAATATTTAAAAAATACATGCCTAATAGCTGTTATATTGAAGTAGGTCCGTGTCTGAATGTTTTTTTTGTTTTTTATTTTTGGGTCCTTGCCAAATTATAATAGAAGCACGCTGCTGTTAGCATCTGAATGAGAGTGAAGCTAAAAATGTGCTCAGAATTATAAGCATGTTTTCTTACTTTTCTATAAAAATGTAATTTTATTATGTGAAAAGTGTTGCATAAAAACTATTTTTATGATTACAAATATTTTAAAAGCCTTATGTATATTATGTGTAAATGCTTTCAATGAATGTTCAAAGAAGTTTAGAAGATGAAGATCTTTTCCTGCGGTCGACCTAATTATTATCATAGGTTAATGAGTTTCTTAATAAATATTTTGTGACAGTGTTTAATGTGATCAGTGAAACGTAGCATTTTGTAAAGAATTAAAAGTAACATTATTTTAGTTAGCAAATCATTGCTGCTATTTTAATGATCAAATTCACGAGATTCAATCAAAACATACTTGACTTAACACATGAATTTATGAAATGAATCAATATGCAAATAAGTGTTACCCTGATTGCTATATCTTCATTGAACTATTTATTGCATTTGTTTATTTGTAGAGTTTATCATTTTCATAAACTATATTGATTAAAGGTCAGTATGTTGCGATCATTAACATATTTGTTAGTATAGTGGCCAACGCAGAACCTCCTAAATGTCTAGACTCATGTGCTTGATCGTTAAAGTAATTAAATTTGTAAATTATGAGAGATTACTCCATTTTAATGTTAATTTTTCCATCCATAATTTTTTTGGTGAATGAATAATCCCTCCTAGCACTACCTCCATGATTTATTATGAACTAGTTTTTTTATTACCCTTATTACGGGCCTGCTGTGATCATTGTATTGTGAAATGTGGAAATAAATAGTACTAAAGGAATTGTGTTGTACTTGTATATTTAAATAAAATGTTTTTTTACCAAAAAAGTGACAGTTAACCCATCACAAGTGGTTTTAGTACAACATTAATGAATTACACTTCAAAGTGAATTGAAGTTTTTGTTTCAGTCAAATCTGTGATTAAATGTTGAAGAGCAGTGATTCAGTAGATTCAGCAGCAAGATCAGTGGTTCTCACGTGAAATTTCACTGTGGCCGCATTATAAACATCAGCGGTATTATGAAAATGTCTCATGGCTGCACCAAATGTGATAAAAATAGTTTTGATATTTATTTTTTATAAAGTACATTACACTGAATGATATTTCACAATATACAATTGTAGGTAAAATCGACAACATTAATAAAGCAATTGTTGTTAATTCTTTATATTGACTTGATACATGGTCAACGTATAACTTCGACCAAAATTTTTTATTAACAGTTTTATTATTAAAACAGTCCTTTACTTAAACTCGACTAAATGCTGGATGAGTCAGGTTTATTCAATCAATTTTGAAATAATAATAATTTTACAAATTCATTTGTAAAAACACATTTTTTAGAATATCAATATTTACTATAAAACTGTTGACTGAGACAAAATCTTCTGGTGGACGCACATGAGAACCACTGATCTAGATACAGTATTAATGGGTGTGGTTCATATTCCATATGTACAGTTGATAGATTTTCTGTGTTGATGTTGTTTTCAACAAGAAATGTTTTTCACAACTGTGTTTCTTACATATTTAGTTTTATGTAAAATTTAAGTTATTACGGAATCACGGTTGCAAAGCTTGAGTTTTTGATTATGACATTGTGTATGCTCTTTTTCCCGTATTAAAATTAGTTCAATTGTTTTTAGGCACTATTATCAGATCCAAATGCGGAGATAACTAACTGGCCCTTGGAGTTTATTGCCCTCAGAGACAAGTTGCAAGCCGATGCTCAACTCATGTTTGAGCAGCTCAAGATGACGCATGCACAAGAGGTAAGTCCATCGACAATCTAATCATAGAAGTATTTTTACTTTTCACAAATCCAACCGAAACCATCCTTCATTAATACCCAATATTCTTAAGTCTGTTTTTGAAGTGATATAGTTTTTCTTGAACAATTTATCCACAAGTAAATTGATTTTTGAATTTGTAACTTGATATACCAACGTATAAACTTGGTAGTTGAATGGCAAAAGAGGTCACTGTCTATTTCAAAAATATTGAGGAGACCAAACATAAGATTTCAACTAAGCCTAGTGCACAAAATATCTGAGTGGTTTAAGCAATATTTAAGTACTTTTCATTCTATTTGGGTGCTATATTTTTCAGTTTGAGATTTTTTTTTTATATATTTGACGAAATATAGATTACTTCTGTAAGTTTTATTTTATGTGATTCTCATAATCAATGAATTCTTATTTAAGCACTGGCTAATTGTTGAATTTAGCCTCATTATGATTTCTATTCAAACTTTATACTAAAAAGGTTTACAACTTTAGTTGCCATTTTGAAAAACATGAATTTTGACAAGATAAACATGGTACTATAGTAACTGTCGATAGAAAATGTTACTGTAACATGATAGATTACTTTTTGACATTAGAACTGGATGCTTTAGGGTTGATTGACATGTGATTCCAAAAAGACGATACAACTTCAAATACAACCAATGTTAAAATGAAATTACTGAGAATCTGTTTTCACAATAAATTATTTCGAGAAATGCATATGTCAATTGTTCTCTACAGTCCCCAGATTAAACAGCTCAAGACAACTTTTTGTGGAGACATTCAAAAAGCAAGGCATTTGCCAACAAGCCAGAAACAAATGAGCGACTCAAAAAAGAAATTTAACTTTTTTGTCACTTCTTGATGGAAAGGGTGATATTTTAAAATATAAAAACACATTTAGTATTTATTGATTGAATTGGCATTCACATGGTAGAACTCCATTATAACACGGTGAAAAAATAGCAATGTATTTTAGTTCTACAAAATTATTTTTAACAAATATAGTTGATAGCTATTTCGGCTCACGCCATCGTCAGAACTATCTAATACTACTAATAGTTCTAACGATGGCGTGAGCCGAAATAGCTATCAACTATATTTGTTAAAAATAATTTTGTAGAACTAAAATACATTGCTATTTTTTCACCGTGTGACATTTAGTATTCTTTCCACCGTACATTTTATGATCAGGACCGGTTTCGATCATCGTGAGTATTATCATCGGTTGATAATGCTCACAATGTTTTTGTTATTAAAAAAAAGTTATTAACAGTTCTGGCGGACACCTGTATAAGATTACATATTTTCTTTTTTGAAAAAAATATGTATTAGGTGTAGTAAAAAGTCCTGATGTTTTTTTAAAATGAAACTCCAAAGTGTTTTTTCTAGTATTTTTTTCAATTTTATTTATAAAAAGTAACCTCCCTGTCTATCTATAACCTTCTGCTACCTATTTGACAAGTCTAAAATCCATTAAGTAAAAAACTACTGATTTGGAATTAAAATAGTCAGAAATAGCGTTTTTCATGTCATTTTTTGTTTGAAATTTTTTATCCCTAAAAGTTTTTTATATTAAACGGAATAAATGGTAATCCGATTGTACTAGATCTGGTAAATAAGGTGGATGCAATAAAGTTTTCCCACCCAACTTCTGGATTTTTTCCCAGGTCATATTTGCCACATGCGGTCGCGCGTTTTCGTTTTGCAGTTTATCGTTGCGTCCATTCATCCTGCCCGGCCTCTTTCTTGTCAAAGCTGCACTTAGTTTGTTTAATTGGTCACAGTATACTTGTGCCGTCATAGTTTCACCATATTTTAACACTTCATAATGAATTATTTCACGGTGAAAAAATAGCAATGTATTTTAGTTCTACAAAATTATTTTTAACAAATATAGTTGATAGCTATTTCGGCTCACGCCATCGTCAGAACTATGCTTAAACTAACATTTGCTTATCTATATATAGCTGTGCAGAAAAGGTACACAACATGAATTATTTCTTTGAAATCCCTCCAAACACAAAGTAAGAGTTGTTTTGGGTGTAAACCAGTTCGAGGGGTCGGTATTGGTTGTTGTCGACGATTTAGATATTTTTTTTTTCGATATATTCGTATATAACACCCACCTTTAATCTCCGATAATCAGGTTTAGAAAAAATGGTCGTAAAGTGTGTTTTTTTTACAGCAATTGGCACGCGCCTAGTTCCGATCGCTCAACGCGTGTGGCGCCCAAATTCCTATTTTTCGAATTTTTCTCAGCCTTTTCAGGTACTTTTGTTTTATGGACCATTTAGTACCGACTATATTGGACAATTCCTTTTTTGTTAGCATAGGATTTTTTTCGATTTCAGCTTTCAGGGCGACTTCGTCCACTGTATGAGGTCGTCCACTTCGAGGGTAATTTTCAATGCTTAAATAGCCAAATTTAAATTTGGTAAACCATCTCTGACATTTTCGAACCTTTAACACGACTATAAACGTCGCAAATGTCTTTAGTGGCAAAGACTGCACTGTTCTGGGCGTAATATTGAAAAAGCATGCAACCGCGCAGATATTCTTATGAAGGGCAAAGGTCGGTCATTCTGTTTGGGGCGAATGAACCTTTTTTTTTCTATACGGAACGTAACTTGAGATGTCACACAACACGAAAAAAAAATATTATGACATCTTATTTAACCAAAGGCCCGAAGCCGACCAATTTTAAGACACGCGTTTGAAAAAAACGTCAGGACTTTTTACTACACCTAATATTATTGTGTACAGGAATGCAAAATTGTGATTTTTAAATCAAATGAAAATTTTAAATTACACTTGAATTATCTTAATTATTTTAAAGTGCTTTCGAAAAGTGTTAACATTATCATAATGCAGGGATTCCCAACCTTTTTTTACTCTAGAGCGCATTCTAAAATATCGGTAGGTTGGCGGGCACCACCCATTTTTTTCTACGGGTATTTATAATTAGACGTGATTAATAAATAAAAAAAAGATCTCTACATTTATTGTCACTATATAATTCACCTAGTTACTCAAAAAAAATTCAAACTCTAGCAAATATATAAAAATAATTTATATTTTACTTTAACCCAGCCCTACTATTTTTGATCCGACCCTGAATAATTTTAATTAAGTTAGCCTCGATGCTCATTGTTTCTTTTTTTATGGGCATGTCTGCTTTTAATATTAATTTATTTTAATAATTTGGTCCAGCTTTGGACCCCGCAGACAGAATTGTTTATTGGTCATAGAACTTAGAAAGGATAATTTCACCATCACTCGTCTAATGTAATTAACAAATTTTAATGAATGCTTTAGTCTAGGTTCTAAAACTTTATTTAGTGATTAGAATGTTCCGGGTTCAATCTTGAAAATGTCAAAAATATGTTTTATTTTTTAAAAAAAAATTGTATGTTTCAATTGATTTGATAACAAAAAAATAATCGGAAGTATATGGCCTGTTGGTATCTACCGTAATATTAATCTTTATATTTAGAATTAAAAAACAATATTTTAATATATAAGTATATATTAAATGAAATGAATTATACCCTCAGCGACACTCAAGCTCTCTAGGCCTTCCCGTATTTAATGCGTATAAAGCTTTTAGTAACGACACTAGTAGACATTCTTTAGCAAATTAACACACCCTCATGCCCCATTAAATAATATAGGTATCCACTCTCTTTTTTATAAGATGTTTTGAAAAAAATCCGTAACTCGTTCTTCCCGTGGTATTCCTCTTTTCAATATAAACAAAATATTTCAAACTGGAATGGCATTTCACCAAAATAATATCCATCCATTGTGGCCCTTTGGAATTAGAACAGGATGTCATCCCATCTACGCACGCCGACTGCGGTTGCATGTGTGGCGATCGCGATCGCGCATGTGCATTGCACGTGTTGTACTTTTGCGCGCGATCGCTCTAAAATCAAAAGTTTTTATTTTCCAATGTGGATTTAATTTATCCCAAATACTTAACGTTTCAATTGTAGACCCTGGTCTGGAAACAAAGTAATTTACAGATAATTATAGTGAATAATTACGCTAATGTGGAAGAATATCGGTTAAGCTAGTTGTACTGGTAGTTGTAGGTACTGGTAAATTATTTTCGTTCGAGTTTACCGAACTGTAGAAATGCAGTGGTCCTGAATAATCCAGGAATAGCATGGAGAACTATTTGGATAGGGAAGCATCGAGTCGAACTAACTGCATAGCGCAGTTGAAATATCAACACCCTCTTTTACGGAATCGTTATTTACTGTTTATCATGGACGCGGTGCAGAATGTTATGTGCTTGACAGATGCGTTGAGAACATTTTATTGATATTACGCAAAAGTAGAACGTTTTATATTAATGTATTTCCGATGACTGCTTTTATTTTAAAGTTCGTTATTATAATGTATTTTGAAATTATCACAGATACCTAATCTTTTTTGAGATTGGGAGTTATATATAATAATATTTTAATTATCATGGCGATCGACGTCAGTAAGATTTTTTTGTAGAAAAAATTCTATTTGCAGGGTAGTGAATGCGATATTGAACTTGGTGAAAATGCGAGTTCATTCGGGCAGTCAGTCAAATAGTAATATTCAAGTATCATCGATTATCTAAGGTTTTAGATTCAAAATATGGAAATCATTATTATTTTCCATTTTTTTTTATTGAAATTTACTTTGCGACCGACCGGTTGGGAACAATTCTATTATAGTAATATTAAATGAACTGTTTTAAAACCTAGGCCTTCCTTTCTTGGGTACTAGGCAGGGCTTTCGCAGAGTTATTTGTGATCGATCGCTGTTGTATTCTCAAATATTATCGTCAAGAAATGTAAATCATGATATATTAGAAAATCGCCGTTTATTGTCTCCGTAAAGTGTAATTTAAAAAAAATATTTCACTCACCCGTTTTTGCTCGAATTTTTCTCTCAAAATTTATAATAATTTCAACGAATCGTAAGTGTATATGATAAATATTTTTTTCTTCTTTTTTTTGTATTCGTTTGGGTTGGACCCCCCACACTTATTATATTATTTTGCTATAGACTGATGCAATCTAAACTTTTATTGCGTCATGCATAATGGAGTGGGTGTAAAAATACTAAATGTTCTAATATTGGAACACTGGGCAAAAATGGGTTAATAATTGGAATCGCACATAATTACTTCAATTTAAAGTTCATTATTGGATAAGTTTCTATGGAAAATATGAATGCTTAAATTTTTAATATATTTATTTTATGCACGCATTTTATTTGAAAATAACATACATCACAATTCTTTATTTTTTGAAACCAGCTGAAAAAGTAACGGGTAACTAGCTGTTTGCTTTTGAGTGAATCTCATCACGTTTAAGTTAGTGATTCCGGCATTCTACTATGCCAATCTTTATTATCAAAACGAATATTAACTTCCTTCTGTATTTACGTGGTATTCGTATTAAATCACTTTATGAAGCCTACACTTCTACTTCGATCGGTGGTTGAGTTGTTTCTGTCAAATGTTTTCACAGAACTCTATTATTCCATCAATCCAGGGCGCTACAGGTATTCCTTGCTTTTTTGTGTTTATTTCCTACATACCATTGGATTACACCTATCCCTCGATTTACACGGTTGATAGGTTCCTGAGAAAAGCGTGTAAATCGAAATTGTATATTTTTAATGTAAAACCGTGTAAATCTAAAAGTACACAAAAACGCATAATTTGGTTGTTTTCTTAAATACATAAATAAAACAAAATTATTAAAAAGTATAAATATACAATTTTTTTTATTCATTAAATACACATAAAGCATATAATATATAGAGGAACAACAAAAAAATGAAATCCAAAAGATTCATAAAAAAAATATTGCAATGTTTGGTGGAGTTTTTATCACTTTTAAGGTGTTAACTGTCACTTCTTGATGGAAAGGCATGATATTTTAAATAATAAAAACATGTTTTTTAGTACTTATTTCCATAATATATTTTTTGATCAGGACCGGTTTCACTCATCGCGAGCATTATCAACTGAATTGCATTATCAGTTTTTATCATTCATCACTATCACAAACCTCTTCTTCGTGACTAGTTCAAAGTCACTTTCATCACTATAAATTATTATTATTATTTATTAAATTATTGTAGAATATTAAAAATTAATACTATTATTATTATCATTAAATTATTAATTGTGCCAATTTGCGATGTTTGAAGCACAACCATTTACACCTCGAGGAGATTTTGTAATAAAATTCGTTATTAACATTTGCTTCGAATTTTGTGTTAGATCTTTATGGGCCTCATATTGAGCCAAGCATTGATTAAATATCACGTTGGAATCGAAGGGCCCGTTCAACATTTGAGTCATTTTGTACAAAATGATTACTTTAATTTTCTTCCCAATACGAGTCCTTCGTGGTTTATTATAGCCAGCTATTTTCAACATTTTTTTAATCCGTGTAAAAGCTAAAACAAGTACCGTTTAAATCGAGGAATAGGTGTACTTGGTTTTTTCCAGATAATATTTTCTCTTGACGTGCCCATTCAATATGCATTTATGTTTGTTTCTTGGCTAATTTTATAAAATGTTATGTACACTTACGTAATTACAACCATTCTTTTCATTTTGATTATTATCCTTTGATCGTTACGCTTTTCTTTTTTCATTTAACGATTTTATGCTGTGAAAATATTCCATGTTTTTTTCCGAGGACACAGTAGAATTACCATTAGAATATACAATTGTCAAGTTCATATTTTTATGTTATATACGATAAATATCGTTAAGTCGTGATGTTTGTTCTTATTTAAAAAATATCATTGCTTTCTCGCGAAATTTCTCGATAAAATTTAATTTTAAAAAAAGTTACGAGTCGTGCACTGTGCGCTCCCGACTCTGAACATTACTTAGCGTTCTGCGTGGACAGATTTTCAAGTCTCGACGGCGATTGATATAAATGGACCCATCACTGCTGAACGAAACTTGTAAATCTTCCCCCGCGTCTGGATCGGGATTGCCGCCTTTTCCCCTACCTACACACATGCAAGCGTTCATATAAGTTTAAACGTCCATAGAGTTTTATATTGGTTTATACATACGTCAGTTATAAACACAGAATCGTCATAAACGGTTTATTTGTAGTGATGGGTACAGAGTTCCTTCTATTAGACATTTTTCTGTGCACCCGAAGCTCGCAAATAATATTTACGCCTGCGGCCGTTTGCTAAGCGATAACCGATTTATTATTACATTGTTATTGTGTTATCAATATTCTGTTGTTTTTAAACATTACTGATACTACTGTCAGAGTGAACTTTCGTCGCGTTTCTCTATTCGTTGGAAGTGAATGTAATAAATCGCAGACGCTTGTAAACAAAATTTAAATTAAGTCTATTTCTGATCGGCCGTGCTGTAAAATGTAATGCAACAAAAATAATTGTCATCGTTAATTATCAATCTATCAAAATAAAATTTAAAAAATGATACCGGCAGTGCACCTCATCTTCTGTTTGACAGTGTATTGTGAATAATTCTATAGTTCATCTTTCATCTTTCATTTTTCATAAATGGTTATCAGGAATATGTTTGTGGTACGCAAAGTTAAAAGTTTATTTATAATTTATTTTTTGACTTGCATAAATTGTTGTCCATGTTTTTAATATATGTATATGCATTCTCAGTGGCAATCTCTTACATTTAATGTTTATTATCTGTCAATTGATTTTGTTATCTCTTAGTGAAAGAATATGCATTGCAATGTCTCTCAGACGCCTCTGGTTGCATTTGATTTTATTTAAACTACATTCGTTAATCCATTATTATTTTTGTATTCTTACAAAATATGTTTGAGAATGAAAAGAATTGAAATCTAAAATTATTTTTTTAATGTATTTAGTAACACTCGACATGAATAATTGTAATAAATCTCGAAATTATGGTCTTGTCGATTTTTTTAAACTTATTAGGATCTTATATAGTTACTTATATGCCAATCTCTTTGTGGTTGATTACTTTTCTATCATTTTCTATTTTTTTTTCTTTCATTCATTATAGTATAAACATCAAGACTGTTTAACAATAATGCTTGAATGGTAGTGCACACATGAGATGACAAATGTTCATTAAAAACCATATTACTGCGATTAAATTTGTGGCAAATCAGCATTAGTTGTTGAATGGATTTGCACTTCTGAGCAGAACGTTAAATGTTTAACAAAAACAATTTATATGATATTTTTAACGAGACCATCATATTTAAATAATAATTTTGGGAAAACGATAGGTTGGGGATCAATGAATGCCGGGATTACTTAATATTTTTTTTTATGAATGTTTGACCAGAATTATAGAAGATGAACTGCAAGGGTGAAAACCATGAATTTGATATTGATACATCAGAGTTTGGTCCACTGTCCATAAAACGACTAAATGTTTCACATAATAACAGACTTGCGAGTCAGAAAAAGTTGTCCTGTTACATACAATGTCAGCTCATAATATTTCTGCTGCCGACCCACCCACTGAGCACTTGTGTGCAGATGGGTCAATCAGTAGTCTTGCCGAGTTGGTGACTGTTAATCCGATTTGTGTATTTTCGTATATATCAGTTTTAGGCAACTTACGAAGAGTCAAAAACATGACTGTAACCCATGTACATATTATCCATTCATATAATAAATTGAACGAAAGAAATTACAAAATAACTGCCCTGGGATTTTAAAGACAAATTGCAAAATCAGTATGCAAACTATATAACCAAAATATTATATTGTGAATTTGACTAGTGCGCTTGATTGACCTGCCGAGATCAGTAGACCGAATGCTCTTTGAAAGTTCAAACAGACCTAATAATATTTCTTATATTTTAATAGTTTCAGTCACATAAAAATTTTAATAATCATCTTTTTTTCTATGAAAAAGATGTTTTTAATAATATATAAATATGTATATTGACATACATTTCTATGCTATTTAATAAATATATTCCAAAAATCAACATTTTACTTAAGTCTTAAATATTGTTTAGTTACAATATACTTTTTTTTTATCATATTAACAATATGATAAGATCATGATTTTAAATTATTTTTGTACTAGAATTTTATTTTTAGGCTTCTATATAAAATAAAGAAATTTTTAAATATCTGTCCGTCGGCCAGTGTGATGCTTGGTTTAACTTTGTCATATTTCGACATACTCAGCTAACCTAGTTTATCTCAGTAAATTTTGGCTATTGGATGTAAAGTCAAATAAATGAGTTTTTGTTAAAAAAGATGTTAAAAACTCTGCGCAAGACTAAAGCAATTAAATTTGAGATGATTCTGCATTGAATGTTTACTAACAGGCTACCCTTAAAAAAATGGATGAGAATTATTTAAGATGAAGGTTCTCAACTGGTTGATTGCGATTGCCAATGTGAATTTTTAAAATAATAATGATTTCCATAATTCAAATTAACTCTGGTTAGCAAAAATGTTATCCCTGTCGTAGGATAAATTGATAAATCCTTCGTTTTCTTTATGAAATTTATTAAATCATAGTAAAAACTGTTGGCACTTTGCGAGCACTATTAATTATTTTAAGCCAAATGGATCTAATATCATTGAAGATGTTTTAGTACTTGGAGTATTTACTCCCTTTGTTTCTCTACCTTTACAATGGATTACAAATGTAATTAAATATTTTAGCCTTTTAAAAATCAAGAAAGGTTGTATACTTTGTCATTATCCATGATAGAATTGAAACTTACGAGATTCTTGTTATAAACTGATGCAACCTTGTCTTAAGATAATGAAACATGATTCCAGTCATGCTAAATTGATTTTTTCCAATTCTTTGAAGGTATTAAAGAGTTTTTTAATAATGAATTCACTCACACTTAAGAAACCGACCGCAATTGTAATTTTCAGAATTATTAACCAGTCCAGTGCCTCACATGCACTGGTGTGTGAATGGAGTGCTCGACATGAGCAATATTGAAGTGTTAACGGCGTGATAAATTATATTTTTAACAATAATTTTGTCAAATCTTGACTACTTCAATATATTGAAATAATCTAATAATATTTATGGCATTATAGTATTGAAAACATACGGCTTATTTTTAGTGAAATATTTCATTTGAACTAATGATCAGTTCCCGATAAACAAAGATTTCTTTTTTTTGTTAGAATTTTATAGGTAAATTATTTTTAAAAGTAAAATTATGTGCAAATATAAATTTAAACAAAATGGAATTATATATATGTATTCTATGCAATGAAATTTACACTGTTATTTACTGCAGGAAAATTTATTGTTCAAATATAATTTCCTAAGTGGAATTAAAATAATCAATATTATGTAAACTACAATGCGGAAAATCAAAGTGTAGTGTGTTACTATTTAGAATATTTGTTTTGCCATTTGCTGTCTTTTTATTTATGATAACATACATTGACATGATTATATAATTTATATTCAGCTGTCAGCTCTCAGGGATGAAAATAGTAAACAGATAGCTGTCGTGAATGACAGGTATCAGACAGAATCTGAAAAATGGAAGCAAAAGAGAAATGATGCTTTCGATAAAAATCGATGTTTGGCAGAAACAATCAAAGAAAGGTAAGATAGCACTCACAAAAAATTATCTTTACAATACAAAATATTTTTTTTTTAATTGTTGAAACTGTCAATTCCACAAGTTTTTTCTCTTACAATCTGAGTTTCGCCCTTTTGCTGCATCCACAGGCATCCTGTCACACTGATGCACTATAGAACTGACCCCAGGTTGCGAATGGCAAAACTTGGGGAATTGTGCACAGTTTCAATGATTCAAATTTGATATGGAAATTCCATGAAAGCACCATCAGTTGATGCTATAAATTGTAATTATTGTGAAGGAAGAATTAAAAATCTGAGAGTTTTTGCTCGAGAGAGAGGACCTACAAAATACAACATTGAGATAATTGATCGATTTGTTTTTGAATCATATTTTTTCAAAAAATAACAAGTTCAGTATTATGTTTTGTTCCGCCAAATCTGTTTCTGAACTAACTCACAGTGATGTGGAATTAAGGAGCAAATATCCTTCAATTATGATTGAGTTTTTTTCCAGTATCACTCTCAGACTCTTTCTATAATGTGAGAAAATAAGAACTCTATGTGCATTAAATAAATGTTCGTATCAATAATCTTGGGAGTGCTAATATTTATGGTGTTGTTTTCATCACATGAAACAGAGTAGTATTCGAGAATGAAAATTATTCCGACAAATAAAGGCATGTGTTTATTTATACGTACATGGTACGATTTCACGCTTTTCTGTTTTTTGATTCAATGATGGTAAACTCATTTTGTTCTCTACTTCAAAGTAGCTTTCAAAAGCATTCTCTTCATTGATCTAAAAATATAAAAACTAAAAATTAAGGGGAGCTGTTAATGTTTTGACATGGCAGTTGCATAAGGAAGTACATGTTATATTTTTAGAGTGTGGGAGTATATGGCATTTGACACTTAATATCGCTGATTGAATTTTATGGACTTTAGTATTATAGGAATATAAGACTTCCTCTCCAGTACAATTATAAGAAAGATGACAAATATTTTTTACATAATTTTTTTTAGTACTTAAAAAATTCATGGACTTTTACTAGTTTAGCTATTTATTAAAAATTATTTGATACATTTTCAACATCGTGCAAGGTATCGTTTCAAGGATACAATATGCATTGTATATTCATTGAACATATTTTCTTTATTAATTATTTATGTTAGGTTTACATAACTTCTTTACCGATGTGAAAAGTAAAAATCTAGTCAACGAAAAATTCCGATTGATTGACTGTGTGTACATTTAGTGGCACCCGTAACTGAGTGCTTTAGCGCCTATCGGCTTTCAGTGTTAAATGTGCATTTAGTAGTAACACAACTTATTTTTATGTCTTTATTCATTGCGATCGTATGTTTTCTTTTCAGAGATGGGTTGAAACATATGACACGTACCCTGCAGAAAGTTTTAAGTCAGCTGGTAGAATACTTTAACTTGTGCGAAGATGAGTTGAATAATACTTTTGTCGGCGAGTTGCTCAAGCAAATAATACTCGCTGATGAAAATTTCGATAATACCATTGTTTTAAGGTTAATATTACTACAAAATATTTATGTCATTGAAGTTCTGGTTATCAAACTAGAGATGCCACTTAATCTGATCAATTTTTACTAGAGTCAACAGCATTATCAAATCATATGGGTAAAAACCAATCAAAAACGATAAAAATTCATATTCTTTGAACTGCTATTATTTTGACTTATCAATTAATAGTAATACCGATATTGTAAAAGAGCATATGCTCGGGTCGATTTGAGTCAATAGCATGCCATGATCTATGCAGTGTAGTGTAATTGTTTCTTTGTGTTGAAAACGAAAAATAAAATTCTAAAATTTTATCTCAAAATTTGCTCATTCATATCATATACAGCATCGTTAACTGTATAATGTATGTGAGATCATAATAAGCAGCGCATAGTTTATTTAGATTTTTTACATTTGAATCTTGAAATCTTTTACTTTTGTCTGAAAGAATTGCTATCAGATTCGTAGTTAATTACTCTACTGAACCCCACTGGTAAAATATATTGACAGGTTATTTTCATATATTTGATTCATTATTTATTATTTTGCACGAGATGAGAAATAAAATTGCCTTGTAAATTTATCTTTGTTGAATATGAATTATGTTACCATACACAGAAAATATTTTTTTTTCGCAATAGATCAATATAATTTTTTTATTTGATCAATTGATGGAAGGCAGATATTCAAAATAAATTGCAGGCTGGGTGTAAATGATATTGACATAAATAATGTGCTTCACGTGGATTTTAAATTTTTTCAGCTCATTTTCAACTACAAAAGTTAATCCTAATGATTCTTTAAATAATGTTACTGAAGACTTTGATCCAAATTCATCGATATTGTCACAGATAGACACCAAATGTAAACGAATGCATTTTGCTCCAAATGTCAACGGAATCATGACTTTCATTGACACCGATAAAATATTGGATTGCTTAGATCAAAGTCAAGACATCAGTATAAATTTTAAACATGATTTGGATACATGCCTTCAAAGGCTCAGAGCAGAAGCCCAAGAACTCCTCGCGATGTCGTCTTCCCGAATCGCATCGAAGAGATTATCTATATTAGGAGCTAACAATGGTGAGTGATTCCTTATTTCTGATATTGTGTATTGTCTTTTGAATCGTTTTTTAACCTTTCCAGGAGTATCAACGTACTAGTATGTCGGTGTGATTGTTTTTGTAAAGGAGTAGGGACGTACTTGTCGTATATGTCAACAATTATTGTAATAATATATTCAAGTAATATGTGTCAATGGTTTGTGATCCCTGGATTATGCAACTGGTTTTATTATGATAAACCTATTTTTATATCATTCTATTACAATGATTTGATTTAAAAAAACATTTATAATTTTTATGTAAAAAAAAAACTCACTTCTCACAGCACAGTTAAAATTAATTAGTTACTCCTGGAAAGGTTAATACTTTGTGAGCCATGAAAAGCTTTTTTTTCATTAAATTGAAAATAATGTTGAGTGATGGTAGAATTATATTTTTTGCTCTCACAACATTTGACATTTTATTGTCACATATTATGTTTGCTTATTTAGTCACAATTTTGTTTACATGTAAAGCAATGTTTAATATCTTTTACGTTTTTGAATGTATCATAATAATGCAATATATATTGAAAATTGTGCACTAATGCTCTTTGTTTACATTCAAAAACAAGTTTTTTGAATTACAAAATGCCATCTCTATGTAATTGTTATTGAATATGTTTATACAGTCAACAGTCTCGCTGTCAAATAGTGTTACTATCTTCTTTCATAACTATAATCTCTAATATTTGATGTTTTTAAATTCATCATGTTAATTTTGAATTTTTGTAGATGAAGAAAAAATAAGAAGCACTTCGATTGATAAAAATGAATCAATTTCAGAAAAGATTCTTGATGGTGTTGATATCGAAAATGTTCAACCAAGTTATGATGATCTTCAAAATTTATACAAATCAAGTGAAATTGGAAGAAAGGTACTTTAATAATAAAACATTTCATGCAACATTTTTGTTTTGTTTCATTAGGTAATTATTTCATTGATAGGATTACTTATAATTATAGTTTTAATGTATTCATTACTCTCAACAAACTGAATGAAATTTGAAATAAAATAATCCAATAATACCGCTTAACCTTACAGGAGCTGGAAGAATCACTGGCCCAATGTATGTACCAAGAGGCTGTTCTCAGACAAGAATTGCAAATGGCAATGGATAGAATTGGCGAATTGATGAGTGATAATCCTCTTGATCATACCAGAGAGATTGTATCTGAAGGGTGAATACATATTTAGTTTCATTTTTTATTCATTATGATATTTCACTTCATTTCAATGGCAGCATTTTTATCACAATATCATATATGTATATATGTGCACTTAATACTCGTTTATTTTATGTAATTTTTGTATATATAAAACTCAGGTACGGGATTGTGCCACATCCTCGAACTCCTATTTCATTGCCGCCTCATCCTCGGCTCGCCATAACATCGCCGCCTCCGTTACTTGGGAGCGAAGGAAATACACCCGAAGGGAGATTGCTCTCTCTCGATGGAGGAACTGACAAAAGGTTATCTGAAATTCAAGATCTCGCCAGGAGATTAACGTGTGAACTTGAAGTGGCCACCAGAGAAAAAGAAGATAAACATATGCAGGTATTGATGATTGTTTTATTGATTGATGTGGATGAATTTAAATTGCTTGGAAATTGTGATTTCCAAAACCCTTTTTGTTTTATTGATGAAACATGCTTTTGAAAATGACAATTATTTTTTATATGGTAATATTTCTTTGGGTGTTTTTAATACATCTTATTCTTGGACAATATTCACCATTTAATACATACTCCATTTCAATTCAGCTGCTCAGCTTGATCTCTTTCCTCGCGATCAAATATAATTTTAGAGCCAGTTTTTTTTTAACCTTTATAATCTTTTTACGAAGGTAACATGACTTCAACATAATATTTTATTCATAGAAAAATAAAAAAGATATAATTGGCTTTACTAAATGTTCATGTATTGTCATGAAAACAGGTTCAAAAATCATCCACCGATCTTCATAAAATTTGCTGTGATAAGGTAAATTTTCATCAAATGTAGATAAACAGCATACAATCAAAGAAAGTGCCTGTAAATTAAATGTTTTATGCTTGTCTTCAAAATTTTAAATATTCATCAGTGAATTTGTAAACCCTCTTCATTTATATATTGATTTTTTTGTCTAGCCAAATGCTTTTTTTCAACAGTTGTAATTATCTTTTATATATCATTTCAGCTTTACAAAAGATCATTTCAGCACATTTTATCACAGTGACACTATAAATGTTGTCAATATTCATATATATAGATTTTGTTTAAATTTAACTCATTTACATTGAAATATATTCAGTCTTTGATGTACAATAATGTTTTCATTTTCTTATTAACCTTAAGCAACCATCATTAATATCTCTCTGCCTAAAGCAACATGAAAAAAAAGAACCGATTCTAAATATATATAAATCTTTCCAGTCAAAAGATCAATCATTCAAATGGAAAAAAAATCATAGTAGACATAAAACAGTCGTTTATTACATAATATGTATACACCTACTAGATCTAATTGCATCCTCATTAGCAGCAGTACTGATTATGTCTTACATTGTTTACATATTACTTAATTTTGAAACTCAATTAGATCTACAAAATATGGAATGATAATATTTTGAAATTGGTAATATTCTTATAGCTAATATTTATGTTGTGCTGTGATTTTGAATTATGTTATAGCAAGTATTTTCTTTCGCATGAATGTTTCGGCATGCCCAATGCAGTGCTTAATTATAATGCCGCTTTTATTCAGACTTCAATAAAAATATAAATGAGACTTTTTTTACAGTAATATTTTCTCTAATAATAGTGAAGAACTCAATGCAAACATAACAAAAAGAGTTCTTTTCATAATATATGAGGTCATTCCATTCAATTGAGATTTTTTTCTTAAGATCGAAAAAATATTTATTTTGCTTCAATCATCTCACTGTCATAAATGTATTTAATTTTTGAAATATAATATTAAATTATCATAATCGATGGTGTCATAATTTTATGTTTTCATTTCTATATTAAATTTATCGGATAAGTTTTACTATTTTGGCAATAAATTGCCTTTTTGCTTATTGTTGAGATACCCAGTCGTGGCAATGTTAGTTCAAAATAATAAAATGGTATGTATATTTTATCTTATGTTTCAAATATCAATTATAATTTATATTTTTATTTAATGAACCCGGCTAAAATGACACCAAAGTTATTGGATGGTAGAAAAATAATTATTCATTATAATTGGTATTTTCTTTTTATACCCGATTAATGAATTAGATGAGTTATGATATAATTAATCATTATTTTCTAGAAGTACTTGTATGTTTCTGGACTCGTAAATTATAATGATAATATTTTGATTTATTCATGATGAAAGTCAATTATTAGCCAGTTGATTACAGTATATATGCGTGAATCTGAAAAAATTCTATTTGTAATAGTTGGAAGCGGCCAATAAACAGTTGCGATCCACTCGTCAGTTCCTGGAGGAGCAAGCTGCTGAAAGGGAGCAAGAGAGAGATGATTTTCAGCAACAACTAGAACTACTCAAAGACGATAAGGCTAAACTTGTTTCAAAATGTCAGCAGCACGCCAATATGTGCAAAGAGGTAATTTTCAAACAAATTTATACTTACATTGTATTCTTATTTTAATGTTAAATTGTAAATGCTAATCAATATAATTTTATGCAAATTGTCCAATGTCATTTTCTATATTCATTAATTCACTTTCCACGCCGAGATCTGTGATGGCTTTGTTTCAGTTATTTTACATGGTATAAATTCTATCTAAATTTAAAAAAAAAATTCAGACCATAAATATCAAGTTAACTCCTTCAACTGCAATCAAATTTTACATTTAATGTTTGTGTTAATGCTAATTGATAAACAAAATAGTACATTAGGTATATTTCAATGAACTAAACTTGTTTTTGAAGATAATGGCTAAACCATGGTTGTCAAACCTTAGAGGAACTAGCAAAATATTTTTTTTTAAAAATTGGTCATCTGAGAATTTGAATGATCCTTTTTTGTATGTTTTTTTTTTCTAAGACAAGTATTTAATTAATAAAGAGAACTTTTTTTGTATAACAACATATAATAAACCAAATATTCTTATAAGATTAAAACAAGTTGAATTTTGTTTTGATTCGCACTGTATTGTATCAACCATGGTGTCTATAGTATGATTTTTTTATATTACGATTATTGAAATGTATATGATAATGTTAAACATTTCATATTTCATCAAAATATAGTAAATTAAGATATAATGCACCTTAAAGTTTATCACAAATGTAGCTCATGGTTGTCAGATACGCCCATGAGTTTCAGTGGAAAGAGTTAATGGAAGAACTTAATAGCTTATACTTAAAAATAAATTTTACTTATTTATTGAAATATTTTTTTTTAATTGTAACTTAACTTAATGTATTTATGATGTAATAACATGAAGCAGACTTGTAAAATTTGTAAATTCTATCGTTCTAAAAATGGAATTATCCTACCACAGCATTTGTTTGTTTACACAATATAGTGTGTTTAATGTAAATTTACCACTTGGATCCCTAGTGGAAAGTGGTGTCACATTCTAATGGCGCATGCATATGCAATATTTGAATGAATATGTGTAGTTCCATCCATATTAAGATAAAATAGTTTTTTTAAAACATTGAAATCTATATTAGGTAAACATATTAATTTCTCTCAAACGTGTCACCACATGCGCTCGTTAAAGGTTACCTTTACACATTATCACTTGTCCCAAATTCCTTGTAGTGTGACAAAATTGGATAATTGAATATATTTTTTGTAAATATATCATAACTGTGGGAGACCTTAAATTTTTTTACAAATTTTCAATAAAAAACTGAAAAAATATAATGCATTTATTTTATAATTTATGATATCGACTGAAGGTGCTTGATTGAATTTCAATATCAAATTTGATTTGTTACGACTTTGTAAGATTCCATGTGTTTAAAATTCTCAGTTCTGTTGCAGATGCCGAAAGGTGAAACCCGGGTCGTTAATGACAAAACATGTGGAATCGTACAAAGTTGTAGCAATTCAAATTTGTATTTATTTTATATTTAATACAGTTGTAAAAAATGCTTCTGATCGACAATTAACTTCTTAAATTTCATTTGGGGCCCACAAAGACACTTGATATCTGGGACGTACCAATCATTTATTGTCGTGGTAGTCAAATGGTTAAGTGGCTGTTTTATCACATTGGATACAAATTTTACAAGTTCGCTTGATGGTGTTGTGATGTTTCTGGCAATTTTATCACTGTAGTAATTTGGAGACATAATTAAATCATTAATTTTCATTATTATTGCAAGTAGCTACTACTAATATTATATTATTTTATCACTTTATTTATTGAACTAAAGGTATGATATATCACACCGAGAAACTATAATTTTATTAATAGGTAAATTATAAAGTTGTGTTTTAGGTTTCACAAAATGCATCTTTGGAATGTGTAAACATCTTTATTACTGTCCATTTTAAAAGCATCATGTGCATATGTGACTGGAAGCAGATTTACACGTTGAAAGTACAAGCCTTAAACACAGCTTTAAATTCATCTAATTCATTGTCAATTAAATACATTTATGAGTGGATGACCATCCTGCAAAGATCAAAATATTTTTCATGAGATCAATTATATTTAATATTTTTCCATTATCACTAAAATATTTTGATTTCTTGTACACAGAGGCCACTCAATGGGTAAAATTATTATGTAGTTAGAATAAATACATTTCTATTATCATATATTAGTTGTCTTTATTAATTATGCTGATTTGCTATAAGCATATTGAAACATTTAAATCAATGAAATAACTTATTATTTAGGAAAAAATCATAGCGGAAATCAATTTGCCTTAACTCAATTGCATCTCTTGTCTCTACATGCGGAAATGTCTGTGCGATGTTGACAGACTGCTCGGCAGACTGTCAATAACATTTGTTCATTACATAATAGTAAATACAGCATATTGCTAAGTTGATTTAAATTTTTTGGTGGTATTATAAAATTATAAATTTTGTTGAAAGATGTAAGTGGGTTAATAATTTGCCCAGTCAAAGAAATCACAAAATTACATACATAAAATATTTGAAACAAACTATCAACGGAATGAGACTTCCTATTTTATCATGTATTTAAACCATTATTATGTAATAGATGTGTTTCATTTAATGTTATATTGTTTTTTTGTCTGTTTCTATTATTTCCCATTGGGCACTTGAATTGATTGGTTATGATTGCACTTCATTTGTTGGCTTCGTTATTTTGAAATTGTGGCTGTGTAAAATGCGCTTCTCTCTTCACATAGTCTGAAACAACTCAATCTGCTCTACCGCATTCGCAAGTCTATGTGAGTTGTCAATATTTTTTTTTTTTTTATTAACCCCTCGTGATATTTTTAAATAATCCCGATTTTATATTTAAAAATTTCTTTTGTATATGGCTTATGTTCTATTAACCGAATTAATTATTTTTCTTTGTTCAGGTTATGGATATTCTTGATTTGTTTGCATTTTATAAAAACTTAAAAGGGTTTGAAGAAAATGTATAGTACTTTAATTTCTTTTCATAAAAAAATATTCTGTACATAATTACAAGATGAGAAAAAAATCTTGAAGAGACTTGATGAATTATGAAAACTTAAATCCCTTGTGTGACTTAAAGTATCTTCAGTTTGAATTGAGAACATGCTTTCATATCTGTTTTTATTATACAGGTGATACGTATCTTATTTTTAATTTAATTTGGTGGTGGATGGGATTTTGATGGTGTAGGTTGATTGCTATTTAAGTAAGAATTGCATATGAATTATTTGATTGATGCCGATTTTGCCTGCCATGCATGTTTGTTTTTACTGTTATAAATAAACTACCAAAATTTTATTCGAATTAGCTGACACTTGCCTAATAAAAATGTGTGTTCATATTTATTTTGACCTAGTATAATAAATATCAACCTAATTATTAAAGATTGAAAGTTTACCGCTTTTTCTGAATTATCAATAATCTATTATTACTGATTAGGTTGAACAGCAAGATCAGCAGATGCGTGAAATGGCAACACTCATATCAGATTTGGAGGCGCAAAAACATATTACTGAATCTGAGCTGGCATCATCTGAGGAGAAAATCTCAATGCTGAGAGAAATTATCTTAAACATTGAACTTAAACTGGAATCTACAAAATCCAGTGAAGTGCAAAGTCTCAAAGAATTGGAGACTTGCAAAGTATTAGCTGTAGAAAAGGAATCCAAAATAAAAATCTTAATTCAAGAGTTAGAATTGCTGAAAAAACAGTTGGGTGACAAAATAGCCGAAGAAGCTTTAGCAGCCGGGCATGGACGTGACAACCGTGAGAAATCCAATGATTTAGAAATGGAGAAGAAATTAGTGGAGCAAATGCGTTCTCAGGTACAGGTTCTATACTAAATTTTAAATTCTTACAAATAAAAAAATAGTAATTGTAATTGTTATGGCATTTTTTATGCCTACTCATTTCATTTAAACGAAAATTTGTTACAACCTCACCAAATTGAGCTTTTACTGCTGACCATATTCAAATTTAAATGATACGGCATTCGATATTGATTGATTATCATCCTTGATACTGTGTTTTGTAACAATATATATTTTGTACTTATTTTATCTGCAAGGCAAAATATTCTAATAAACAAATCATATTACACATATTCTATTCTGGTTGCCACAATCAAAAACTTTTTGCCAGAAAAACAAAACATATAGAGATTGTCCACACTATGCTTCAAACACATTTATTTGTTTTTATCACACTTCATTTTTTATTATAGTTGCATTCTTTCGTGGATACGATAGCAGCTCATACTGTGGCTCTGGAAAATCTTCACGAAGCAGTTTGTTCGCAGAGTTGCAGCTCGCCCAGTGAAGATGTTTCAGTTAGAGATCATAGGAAGCAAGATGAAATGGTGTGACATGCATTATAGTATGAATAAATTATTTAGTGAATATAACCCTCGGATTGGCTGGCCAATCTTATGTCAGTAGATTATCTGGTTTTTGTGAAGGTAAACTATAGGATTGTCAACTAATTTCTTCTGCAGTTAGTTATTTAGTGAAATTATTTATTTTCAGTCTACAATTTCAACTATCATTGTATGTGAAGAAGCAAAATTTAATGTATATTTACATTGGTAAATTGACAAAACATGAAAAATTTCTATTTAATTTAGGATAATGAGGAGTTCCACCAAATAACCTCGACATCTCCGACAAAGCTGTCTCTCGAATTGCCGGTTCTGGAAATGTCTCAGCTAGGTGATACTGTACACCGACATCTGAAAGCTGAAGATGCAGCTTTAAAGCGGATCCGGGATCTAGAAATGCAGCTTGCCAAGCTGAAAGATGTTACCCAGGTAAGAAAATGGAATTCTGCCCCATTCAATTCTCAACCATGAATATGTATTGGTAATAATTATTGTGTGTTCTGTTGTAATGTCCAAAACGAGAGAGAGATTTCTTCTTTTTCCAAGCTACATATCTAAATCATATGTTGGCAACAATTTAAGTTACACAATGGTGAACAGAATTATTGTTATTAATCAATGTGTGTGAGAGAAAATCGTTGAATCGACAATGGATGAAGTCTGGCGTTGGAGAACGAAGCCGCGCATGCCAGGTGTGTACCGAAAACCGATCGAGGTGATTTGAACTGAGGGATTTTGGCGGGAGTGTGAAGAAACCGGTTGTTCTCAAGGCAGATCCGGCCACTCTGATGATCAGTGGGAGCCATCATTTGGCACAGCTGAATGATCCAAACCTTGCATCAGTGAAAATATACGTCGATGTGGGTCGATGAAGGACGCTGTTAAATGAGCATGAGAGTGAACTGCAGGACACATGAGCATCGACATTTCAAATGTACATTGTGGCCCGAGCAAGACAGACTGACAAAAATTCAACTCTCAGCCTACCTAGAAAATATGGGTGGTTCAGAAAGAGGTATCAGTAGAGTGAGGAGCTCCCAGCGAAACCTAGACCTTCTGAAGTCCGCAGGTTTCCCTTTGGAGAGACCGGATATCAACGCCCAGACTTAAGGACTGTCAACAGTAATAGACTTAGTGACTTACTACAGAGAGGTGCAACCGAAGGCATCCTAATAGGAAGGAATCATCTAAGAAGGTGCCACTCCAGGACATAAGGGTTTCAGGAGGGGCTGTCCTTTATGTGTTGAAGTGTGGAATCAGTGGTGAGCAGATTTTTTAAAAAAATCAAGGCAACAGGATACCTGGCTCCCAAGAAAGGATCGGGTTCAAGCAGGAAGACAACGGCAGCAGACAACCGCTTAACGAAGCGGTTGTCTTTACAGAATCGGTTTTTGACAGCAGGGGATATTCGAAAACAGTTCTTGGAAGGTGGTGGGAATCCAATTGGAGTGAATTGGACAAATTAGTCACAAAAATATTAACAAATTTTTTTTTTCTTCTGATCAAAAAAATGATGAAAGAGAATGATATTTTAACATTGGACTGGCCAGGGAACTCCCCGGATTTAAACCTTATAGAAAACCTGTATCACATAATGGCAGTAAAAATTAACAACTGTAAGCCTTCTTCACCCAAACAATTAAAGGATCTTCTGGAAAAAAAATTGCATCAAGAAATTTCAATCGAACACCTTCACAGCCTGATAAACTCAATGCCTAACAGGATTGTTGAGGTGATTCAGCATAGAGGGGCGCCGACGAAGTATTAAAATATTATTAATCTTAGACTTAAGACTATGACAAATAAATCTGTATATTTATTTTTTCAAATTCTACCTAAATTATAAAATAAAATTATGTTTTTGTAGAATAACCAATCTTTGACTGTTTACCTGATTTTACTTAACCCCCTGATAGGTGTTATTATTTGTCTAAAATAAAACAAAACTTATTTTACATTTGAGAAATAGTCTCCATATCAAATTGTAGAGCAACTTTTTTGGTTTTTCTCTCTTTAATTCCTTGCGAAATAATTTAAGAAAGACTTAAATTTTTTGAGAGTGGCTTTTTCACTGCTCGCTACTGTATATATATAATGTAATGATTTAATTCATCTGGTCAAAGTACACATGAGACGTTATTCACGAAAATCATAACAGCAAATAAATATTGTTTACTAAGTAAATGAAATTATGTTTATGTGTCAATTGTAATTACTAGGTAAAGCTAAAAATAATAAATTGTGTTTCAAATATTTTAAGTTAAATCACTGGCACATTTTTTCTTCCGGATCTTCTATGCTGGTTTTTGTTTAGTGCCCATCTGGAACTCATTGCATTATAAAAAATAAGTGGTTTTCAACACTCCAATAAAATGGCAGAAGATTTCCCATCCCAAGAATATTTTAGAGTATGAATGCTACTATTGTGATAGAAAAAAATAATTACATTTATGGGAATATTTTAAGTCTATGCAAGTGCAAATGCTTGTAAAAATAAATTTGTGATTCAGATTTCAACCTATAAACATTCACTGAGACCATAAAAATTTGCCTCCGATGCTTTAACTATGGATACTTACGCATACATACAATGGTGAAATATCGTCAATTCACTGAGCTCTGAATTAATTTTGGTAAATCATTTTTATCTTGGTAGGAATTATAACTATGATGTATAATATATTGGTACAATGACAACTATGTAAATAATTTATGATATCGACTGAAGGTGTTTGATGGAATTTCAATATCAAATTTGAATTATTAAAACTTTGCAAGATTCCACATGTTTTGTCACTAACGACCCGGGTTTTGCCTTTGATCTTATCATAATTAACACAATTGCCTTTGACAAGTTTTATTAATGATTAATGCTCTTATTGAGTCATTCTTAAAAGGATTTTACAACAAATAAAAATCAGCTATCATTATAATATAATTAGGTTTTTTTTTAAAGAAATACCTACTTATTTCAATTTGGTAAGCTTAAAACAATTCAAAACTATGTATATTTTTCATATAATTACATGTTTAGGTACAAAATAAATATACTTTTGATGATTGCACACATTTCACATATCAGTAAATTGAACGCTGCTAATGCTCAATGCTATGTATGTAGTTTTAGAGCCCATTATATTGTTTGTCACATGGGCTTTAAACATTTTGATTTTATTCAATGCATTTTTATGATCTTTTTGGTTGAATGGTACAGAGAGGGGACTTTAATAATCGTTTAATTGGTTTCATTGTGTTTTGTTTATTGACCCTCATCATGTTGTTCAACCATATCCAGTTCTATAGCAGCTTCTCAACATATTACTTCACTCATACTGCTGAATTTTATTAATTTATTTTAATGGTTATATTAATTACCCTATGGGCACATTTTGTTTGTATTTAATGCTGAACATTGCTGAAAAATTTGAATTACAATTCTTAGAATATACTTGTAATGAATATTTTAAAACTGTGTTAAAGTTTATATATTTTATAAATACTAAATTATTATTTCTCCATGTTAATTATTGGCCCATCCCAAACCAGCCATGTTACTGAGTCTTGGATTTCAATTCGTTATGAATACAATCATCCGGTGTATATCTCAAGTACAAATTGCCACCAAAACAGTGTGAAAGATTGTATTTTTTTTCTATAATACCCCAGCTTTGGTTACAACACAAAGATTTGTAACATGACAAATCACATGCTGCGGTAAATTTAAAAGACCTGCATGACACTGCCACCTTTTTTTTATTGATTAAAAAGTCAATATTGTGTGCGTTATTATTATATACTGGCCATTCCCAATGTGGAGTATCCCTGTAGAAATTGTTTTAGATTATTCTTCAGTTGAACTTTCACAGAAGCTAAGAATAGAGGGGTTGAGGTGAAAAAAGCGCTAGTGGTAAAGTTATAGATTTCTATAACCCCCTTTTTTGTTTTGGTTGAACAGGATAGTAATCACATGTATTGAGTCGTTGAACTTTTGATAATAATAAAATTTGACAAATACATTAATCAAATGTGCAAAGAGGAAGTTTTTATCCGGAGAGCCATATTCACTATAGCCAATGATTCAAAGGTATAAATGGAAATTGAAATTTGGCATTAATATAATTCACTTCTCAATTTTGAGAATCCTAGGAATGTTTTTATTGGAGTTTGTAGATATTCTTTTGTGTTTCCAATTGCATCCCAAAAAGAGAGATGAAACATTTTTTTATATTTTTACTATTATTATCACAAATACTATAGAACAAAATGATTAAATAATAGTTCTTAATCAAAGTGTTAATGGAGCATTTTAAGCATTTTGAAGTTATATGTGCGTAGAGTGTAACATGACAACTCATCTCGCTCACTACTTTCAGCGTAGTTATGTCACATAATCAATTAAATGAATGACATCGCTACAGTCTGCACACACATTCAACTCAATACAAAGAGAGTTCTTGGCTCGGGCGCAACTGTCATCTCGACGCCACACAAAAACAACAGATTATTTTCAGTGTATAACGGAGCTATGTTCACGTTACTTAATTCCGTGTTATTCTTTGTGACTTTGTGAATTGTCGGGTATATAATAAAAAAGTGAATGCTAAAATGTTTTATGTAATAAAAAATTATTGGATATGTTTTTCCATGATTCCATTATGAAATATTTACTGTGATGGATCTCATATGATCTAATATAGAGTTTTTATGATAATTATTATTTATTAACAATTCTGAAACCTTTTTGATCTTAAAACATGTGTTGATGTTTATCTGTTTGGTGTTCATTCACTGGTTTTTTTTGCTCATTATATTCCAAGATAACTAATGTGTTTCGGGCCTGTTGATTTCAAATTTTATCTCTCCAACTGGAAATATCTTAAAGTATATTATTTTGACATCTGGTATATCAATTGATGTCGAGTGTCATTTCAAATTTATTTAAAATGTATAAATAAGAGTGATTTTTTTTTTGGTCTTTTAATGTGGAAGATGTTAATGACTTCTACTATGACAAAGAATGAATCTGGGTTTTATTTAAAGGTAAAAATGCTAAGAAGATTCCACAATATTTAATGTAATAAACATGTTATATTTTTGAAAAGGTCAATTGTGTTAAATTGTTCAGAAAACACTTTCAGGAAGAACGCAATAAAAATGTTATAGGCTTTTTATAGGTTTGCAATCATATTGAGTCATACAGTATACTAAAAGAGATTAGATTTTCAATAAACATAAAACTCTCGGTTTGAATGTTTTCTCTATGTAGGCCAATGTTAACTACTTGGCTTTGATCCCAATATTTATATTTACTGTATTTGTGTGAACGCAAAAGTATTTCAGATGAATTATTCATGTAGATATTTATTAATTAGCATTTTACCATCCTAAAAGAAAAATTAAATTCCACCAAACCCACAATAGATTTTCAAAACAGGATAATATTTTTTTTTTGAAACAAAATTATTTGTGGCAGAAATTTTCATATATTTTTATAATATGTGAAAATATCATGACCTTATTCGTTTCTATGTACAGCAATTTCACAGGAGTTTTACTTTTAAGTTCACTTTTACGTAATCATTAGTGTATTCGGTTCCACATCACAAAAAATGTGTTCATTTTCACTTTTAACTAATGATTTAAATTCACTGTTCAAGTACATACTCATATTATCATTGCTTAATCATTTGCTGTCAACTTCATCAACATTTTTGCAAGGATTTGATTATTGAAAAAAGGCTTGCGTTGGAAGAGAGAACTGTCAAACAATTTTCATTTGCGTCGTATTCACAAATAATGTGGCCACTGTAAAATTTTTGATGAAAACCACTGTTCTATATTAACAATGGAAAAAAATCAACAATCAACAAAAAAATCTCATTCAACTCAGTGGAACAAAATTGACGTCAAATGAGATTCTGTATATCATAACACAGCTGATTGGCTGTTTTTTCTGTATTTAAAAATTCAGGATCGATAATGCTGGTGTAATAATTTATCATTTATTTATGTTTTAATTTTGCAGGATCTCAGAACTGAACGAGACATTCTTCAAGAACGAATGTCAGAACAAAGTCTTCGAATATCATCTTTACAATCAAAACTGGATGAAACACGTAACTCCGCCGAAGCCCTGAGACACCATAGCACTGAAGATCTCAGATTGCAACGGGACAAAGCTCTTTCAGAGGTTCAACTTTTAAAGGAGTCGCTCGATAGCCGTGACAAGCAAGTCGCCAGACTTAAAGCTTTCGTCGAAAAAACTAAAAAGAAATATCTGGATCAAGAGCAAGAACTCACTTCGTGCGCCGGTAATCTCATCTCTCATAATATGTTACTTACAGAGACTCTCATTGTTTTCACAATTAATTTTTATTAATTGCAATGTCTCAGACGCACTAAAACAAATTTAATTGAGTGCAGTGTTCCCTCTAAGCTGTGCGCCCGCACACCGATTGTGAAACGCGCGTACATGTATTTCAGCATTGCACACAAACCTTAGACTCGTTAATTTGCATTATATAGTTTTTTTTTATATATTGGTATACCATTGTGAGATGCACAAAAATATTTGTTTCCTTTCAAAGTTGCACAGCCAATATTTTTTGCACACACAGCCTTCTATAAATTAGAGAGAACATTGATCGTGTGCGATATTTATTGAGGCTCTTTAATATCTTGTGTTAAAAGGTAATATTGAATCATATTAAATTAAAATATATCATTTTTTGGATGACATATTTTTAGAATCTAGCAAGGAGACAATACAGCAACTTCGAAGAGATCTTCAAGAGCAACAATCCAAAGTCAGAGAGCTTCAAGACGCTTTGGAGTCGAACCGCCAGAGACATCAAGACTCTATCCCTGGTTTCTTAGAGTCTGTTGTGGCTGATAAAAATGCAGATATCAGTATACTACGGCAACAGTTATTAGAAAAAGAAAGACATCTTCAGGCTGTACTGAGTAAGTATTACATATTTTTCCACCACTTTTTCAATTATTAAACAAAAATTTTGAATACAAGACTAAAATATCTCTATGTGCGTATAATGTTTGAATGAAGCGATTTTTTAATGTGAAGAAAAATTGTTTTCTAGGTGTTAGGCTTGATGATGAAGTCTTGAAGCAATTATCAAACAGTGATAAAGATGTCAATAACGAAGGGAAACTTTCTGCTAGAACATTGAGTGATATACTTTCAATATCAGAGTTCGATGAGCCAGATGTGATCAGGAAAGCAGAACTATGCAGGCATCAGAGCTTTTTGTCTGGGAAGTTGATGATGTCATCGAATAATATGAAAGATCAGAATATGACTAATTTACCACAAGATGAAGAGTTTGCGGCTGCCCCGTCTGATACTTTACGGATCACTTGGGTACATGATAAATCACCACATTTATTACAAGATGTGAGCCCAGAATCTGATCAGCAACACAGTCTACCAGAATTGGAAAATTCTCCTCTTCAAAAAGACCCCGAAGGACACCTAGATAAATATAAGAGGAATGTCAACGAGACGACTGCATTTGGTTTATCTTTGAATGTGGATAATGATAAAATGTTATCCAACATTCTGAGCGATAACTGTTCAATGTTTCCTAATAAAGATGCATCCGGGGATAAAAATACTTCAGTGGAACCAAAACGAATTGATTTTTCTGTTGCTAATTCTTCTGACAATGCGAACAGAAATTACACCGGGTTGAAAAGTGAGGAGTCTATGCTTGCATCGCATCCAGTTTCTGTAGTTGTAGAGAAAAGCAATTTCGAACAGAATGAAAAGAGTGTCGTCAATTCTCTCAAAGAATTAGGAATCCAAGTTGATTTAAAACAAAAAGTGTATCCTGATATACTTACGCAACTAAAACATGAAATATCTATTTTGAAAGATGAATTGCAGGTTAAGACATCAGCTTTGAAAATGGCAGAAGAACAGTTGTCAGAATTCCCACTAGTCAAGGGTGAAGTAGACGAATTGAAACATATATTGCAAAACAGCTTGCAAACTATGGAAAAAGATAAACAGTATTATAACAATCAACTGGATACTTTTGTTATCGGGGAAAAGATTCTCAAACAAAAGCTTGAAGAAACAATATTCGAATTGAATGAAAAAGTGAAAGAATTGCAAACATTAAAAGAAGATATTGTGAGACGAGAAAATATTGTATTAGAATTGACAAAAGAAAAGAGAAACTTACAGCGTTTGCTATCAGAGGCTGAAGAGAAATGTCAATCGTTTTTTGCAAATGAAAACATATTACAGTCCATTTCTATCGAAAATACACATCTGAAAGAGAAGTCAAAAGAGCTGGAGAAGCTTTTGACTGAAAAGAATTTACAAATTGACAATCTCAATGAAAATCTCGATCAGCTGGATCATCTTCAGAGGGAACTCAATGAGAAAAATGAACATTTCTGTCAACTAGAACAGCAAATCCGGTCATTTCAAGAAAATGAAAATCACTTAAAAAAAAAAAATTCCGAGCTAATTTTTCAAGTTAAAAATTTAACAGAACGTAACTTTGAAATTCAATCTGAAAATTCTAAGATTAAAGAGAACTTTTCTAAATTGGAGCTTGAATTAGAAAATAATTCTCAATTAGAGCAGTCTGTGTCACAGAGAAATTTGCAATCTTCTCCGGGAGACACTGATTTTGAAGAATTAAGGAAGTTAGAAAAGTTCAATTCATTACTTAGAGAATTTTACTATCCGAATTCTCAGATCGGTGAAAGTGGGGCAGACCGGTTATGTGGAAACGAACATTGGAATTTTGAAAAAATTAGAAAACGGATATCTTCATTGCATTATGATTTAAATGAAAAGAGGAATACTTTGAGTCTGAAGGTAAGCTTTTCTTTTATCTTTGCTCTGCCATCTTTCTTGGTAATTGGGTAATTTAATACATTAATTTTTCAATAAAAACAACAGGGTTTTCTTATCTTTCGTAATTGTCATACAAAGCGCAATTTTCGGAAGTAGTAAGTGGAATGGTGAGTTCATAGTTCATGGCCACTTTTCATTATTCCTTTTTCTCCTCCCCTCTGGAGTGGCAAGTTAAGCAATAAACTAAAAAAAAAATGGTCTAATGATTATTTAATTTTTTTTGTTATATAATTGATAGGGTGGCAACAAGTTTTGGTATTGTAAATTACATATGTAGTTTTACGAAAAAGACTTATCATTTTAATTTTTCTTAGGTGCTAGAGCTAGAAAGAGCAAAGTTAGAAGTTAATGATATGAAAATGCAAGTTGATCATTTGAATAAATATGTATGTGAAAAAGATTCTGTATTAAATAATATCATGTCTGAGCGCAATGAATTGCAAGAGAAGTTGAAAGACATAATGGATAAATTGCGGGAAGAAGGAAACACAGATGACTTACGAGAGAAACTTCTTCGAAAGAATGAAGAACTTGCAATACTGGAAGGAGAGGTGGCCTCTTTAAGACAGGAAATCCAAAGGTATGGGCTTATTATTATTGAAGTACCTAAAATGTTGTAGATTAATAAAATTGAGCTCACTTATCTATTGAAAAATTGTTCTCAGAATTCATGATATTTTTTCTCTCAGAAGTCATCACGATTCATTATCTGACAGAGAAAGAGATGATCGTTTGAAAGAGGTGTCAATTGAGAATGGTCGACTGAAACAACACCTCGTTACTCTTGAAATGAGACTTGGCGATCAGGAGACTCTGATCAGAGAGCTGAACAGTGTCAGGGAAAATCTTATGACTGACCTAGAGACTCTTGAACAAAACAGTGAAGTAGAAAAGGATACTTCTGCCAGACTTCAATTACTTTTGGAAACTGAGAAACAAACGTCCAGCAATATTCAGGTGAAAAATTTTGATAGAGATTTATTCAAAAAAGAAAATTATAAGTTTATTTAATACAATTTGTACACATTGTTATATTCCTGCATACTCCATTAGGAAAATTGCACAATTTGTTAAACAGCTCTTTTTGCAAAGATTTTTAAATATATTATTTTTTTTCTAAATCAAGCCATCTGGAAACGAATTTCACTTTCAGTTCATTTCATTCATTCATTCATTCATTCATTATTTTTTTTTTCAAAGTCTGTTAAGTATTTGGTAATAGTAATGTTAATAGTGTTACTACACTCTTTTAGTGTCAAGATTCAAATGTGATACAGATTCTTAGAGGGCGTCTTGAAGTTGCTTTGGACTCAGAATCGGAGCTTAAAATGCTTCTTGAAAGGGAAAAATTAAATTGTGAGCAGCTTCAGAAAAATCAAGAAAAACTGAAAAAACAATTGGAGAATTTGAAAGCCAAGTCTGGAAGTGATGAGGTCACCACCGATTCAGGGATGGGATTGCAAGTCAAACTTGATAATGCCAATGCTCAAATTGAAAATCAGGTCAACAATTGCATTTTTTTTTTGTTCCTAGCGATTAGTATTTTGTATAAAAATAGCTGAAAATTGACATTTAAAATTTATTTTTTAACACAGGCTGAAATCACTGAATTGTTGAAGGGTGAAGTGATGTTGCTAAAAACCAAATTCGACCGGGAAAAGGGAAGACTGGTCGACCTTCAAAATGTTTTGGACAGGGAAAAACTATGGTTTCAGAAAGAGATCGATGCCAGCAAAGAGCAAGCCAAGACTTACAAGAGTGAACTTGCAGAGATGAAAAGACAGAACCATGAAATGCACCTGGAGTTGGTCCATTCCAGAGAACGGCTCCATCTGCAGAAGAATGAAATTTCAAATCTAAAAAAGAAACTCTCCTTGCTGCAGGAGTCTCAGAGAGGAATCGATAAGTCAGATTCTTATAAAGTATTACTGGTAAGGGAAAAATTCAACTGTGTACATTTCTCTCATCTAATTTATAAATATAAAAGTCTTTTAATTTACTAACATTTATATTTCATTTTAGTGCGAACTTGAACAACAAAAAACAGATTTGAATACAGAAAATATAGCTTTGAAACATCACTTAGAAATGGCATCTGAGAGGGAAAAACAGCTTCAGTCACTTCTTGCCGCTGATGGCAACGTTTCTGATAAAGGAATTGGTGATCAAAACTCCGTGCATCACTTTAAAGTAAGAGATATTTACATATTGAAAGCTCTGAATAAAAATTGTACATTTCAGATTTGTATTATTACAACATTTTTTTTTTGTGATAATAAATTTTTCCTTGTATGTACAATAATTTCAGGAAAAAATTAAATTATTGCGTTGAATGAAATGTTCATGATTCAATTAATAAGGAGTCTTACCCATTTTTCAGGAAATGAAAACTTTACTGCGGCAGCACTTGACTGAAAACATTCACACATCAGAAACTATAAGAGAGCTAACTCAAGAAAGGAGAGACTTACAGACCAAGGTTCAACAGCTCGAAAATCAAATTAAATTGGGAGGAAAACATTCTTTGTCCATAGCTAATTTGCCAGAGGGTGTTGATCAACAGGTTTGTATTTTTATGATGAATTTTAAAATGACAAATTATATCAATAGATTACTGCGGGAAGTGAAGTTTTATCTGAAGGTGTATTATTATCCTGTAAAATGCATAATATGTATATATATAGATATAAATATGCGTGAATGAATTTAATGTTGGTAAGTTAAGAATACAAGACAATATTCTTATATAAAAATATTTGAATTTTTAGGTTCGCTTTTTATATGGACGTTATATGCGTATGGATAGTTATCGAAAAGCTTTATTATGGCAGAAGCGATACTTGATGGGAGTGGCAGCTGCTTTGGATCAATGGAGAACTCGATTGGGAGATCAAGGAGGGCCTTTCCGCTCTAAGGGGCGGATAAGATTCAAGTAATTCACAATCATTAACTCATTGCTAACGGTGTGCACAAATTCGTGCGTTTCAGAAATTTGTACAGCTATGGTGTGCACATTTTTGTGCATTTCAACTTCATATATAAAAAACGCATGTTAAACTCCTTATTTCTTGTTGTATTTACTTTATTGCGTGGTTGGAAGATGTAGCCAAAGGCAAAACTTTGATTATTGATCCTTTGTTGATTCAATAAGACCCATAATATTCGTCTTCGACACACACAGTGACACAAGGTCAAGTAGGTAGCGCGGTACCTATCAAAATTCTCTGCGCCCGCTTGCTTTTCGCAGGGCTTGTTTAACCGATTTACATGTAGTCAAGTTAATAATGTGTAATATTATATGAAGTGTATTTGACTTTATTATAACATATAGTTTGTGATTTGTTAACTATTGCTATTTGTTTTTGAGACATTAGAAATTTTTAAACTGTGTTTGTGTAATATTATGATGTGTATTTGAATTTATTTATTTAGAGTGCTGTGACGCTTTTGCGATTTATTTTATAGTTTTTGTGACTTATTTTTTCATGTGAATTTTTTATCAACTCAAAACCCAAACCGATTTATAAAAATTCAAAATATAATTGATTTTTTCACAAAAATATTCCAGTCAAATTCACTTTCTTATCTTGTGTATGTTATGGCTTGAAGGCTGATCTCAGAGTGCACCATGTTCACAGTGGGACATCTGCTAAGATTATTTTAAGTGCTTAAAAATATATTCAACCAATATTGATTTTATTGAAAAAGTAATGGTTATCGATCACCAAGCCTGAGATGTTTATGATACAGTTTTACTGTATATTATGAAAATAGTCACATCATCTAAATATTTATTTTCTATTATTTATTATCATGTTTATTTAAACAAAGTTCATTTTATTACTACACACACACCTGATGGCTCCTTACAGTTTTTCGTATTTTATAGAATACTGATGTAATTTAGGTCAATTAATCAGTGCGGAACTCTTCCTTTGTCTCGATTATTTATCACCCCCTGTGACAAGTCAGGTTTTTTTTTTAAATACACCCGTAAGCCATGCGTTAACTTGAACACGATTCATTATTGTAACACACGCAACATTATTGTACAATGTTCTTATTCCTCTAATGTTATTGTCCATTTCTAGGTGTGTTGCTTTGACCATTACGGCTTTATTCCGCATGAAATTCCTTGTTAGAAGATGGCATACTGGAAATAGGATCGCTGCCAATATTCACCTCAATATTCCTAATGATTATCCCACTGAATTACGGTAAGTGTGTTTTTTTTTTTAAACCAAATATTTTTGTTTGCATAATATTTGAATATATTACTCTAATTTTCAGAACATCGAAATCTTATACTCACATGCCTACATCGTCGAGTTACCTATCTAAAACGGAAACTCACGGGAGACATTCGTTAAACAATCCCTCTTCAGCATATCGCATCCCGTCTGCTAAACCTTCAAGTTGGTCCATCGGAAGCGCTGTGAACTTGGGTCACGACAGGCTCGCCCATCGACACCCCTCTGGTCGCCAACCTGTGCCTTTGATGACTACTCCATTGACAAATGTGCCTTATAGGAATACTCCCGCTTACAGAGAGTCTTTTGGAATGTATGATATGGTTGATCAATGGCACGCTCCAGATTCTCCTAGGCTGAGAGAGTTGCATACTGACCTGCCAGAGATGCAGGGTGAAGATCATATTTATTCACCGAGAAGGTAATTTAAAATCCATGAGTAATAATATGGCCATATTTCTGCTGAAGGCTAGCAGCTGACTAATTATCCTTATCGAATAATGATATTTTTAGAGTTAAGCACTCTAATTAATGAAATGATTTTTCTTTTTTTTTTCGGTTGAAATTAAGTTTAGTGTTAGTCTATTGTACAGATTGTCAGATTTGTCATTTTTAAAACAAAAAAATCTGACAATATCCTCCTTAATGTTAATAAATAGATTTTTATTTGTTTTTTTTTGACAACATTTTGTATTGAGTATTTCTATTTTTTTTTTTTATGTAGCTTAACTTCGGACCAAGAACCATCATCCTCACCTTTACTATCTCGATACATGGATCGAAGGGAACAGCTCGATATAAAACTTCAAAAGGCATTATATACACCAAGAGACCCTCCGTAGATATTCAATGCTCATTTTGAATTAGTTATCTTAGTACCTATCTTATTTGTTTAATATATCGACTATGACTAGAAGTCTTTTATAGTACCTAATTGGATATAATAATTTGTACAAAATTGATTTTATTTATTATTCGTATGACCATTATTGCATTTAATATTGAACTCATTTTGGGTTTGAATGGTGTAATATTATGTAATATAAGATTTGAATTAATTATTAATTAAATTATTATAAATAGTTAACCATTATTTCATGAAAAAAAATGCATTTGTAAATCATTTCATGTCTGATAACATAATATATACTTTCTATTATCTTGGTTTGACTGCTGCCATTATTATCTTATCTATTATTATATTTTAAACTTATTACATGTTCGACATAGATGAATTTTTACATTTTAAGTGTTGATATGCCATATTTATTTAGAGTGCCATTAAACATATTCTGTACCTCAAAAAGTTTCTATTACGCCTGTGAGCCATATAATTTTTAATTATTCCCATGTGCCTATAGAGCGAATTAAGTGAGACTCTTTATCACAAATGAAATGAAATTGGTTTTGTTGAAAATGTGAATTTAATCTTGCGGCCATGCTTTTGAATGCTGATTTACAATAAATTAATGCCAAAAAAGCGAAGTAATTAATGGAGGGTGTTAATTTAGGATACGTTTTATAATAAAATGTTCAAACAACAAATGCATGTTCAAAACAATAGTACCTGTCACACGATTTTCGATACTTAACATAATTTTTAAATGAATGTTGTTACCAATATAAATACTAAATAAATACTAAAACTCAAAATACACTATTTTTATAATATAAACAACAATACATACACCAAAGATTGAATTTCTTTATAACTCCTTGACAAAATATTTTTTTGTTTGTTCTGAACTGATTATTAGTATTTTGTTGAAGTTTCTAGTCACTGTATTGGGTTTTCATCTCTTATCGAATCTTTATATTGTACACAAACTATAGTTGGTAAAAATGAATAATCTTTAGAACTATAATTTAAGAAAACTGGATATTTGTAAAAGTATTTTAGTTTAATGACGTGCCACTGATTTGACTTTTCAAATAATGACAATTTTTGTAGAGCCATTGTTTTACACTTAATGATTAATGTTTTTTTTTAAAATTATATTGTTTAGAAATAAATATAAAGAATAAAATTTGTTGTGGTTTTTTATTTTATTTTTCCCAAGTTAATCTATTGCAACTGCTCAAAATAAATGAAAAAATATTGATTTTTTAAATTATGGAATTTGTTCATTATACTATTAGTATAACTTCTTCATTCTGTGGTCCTGAGGTCATATTCTGATGTTCGATAATGACTAGACACTAACTGTAAAATTTTGACGATGCTGGTTACAACAATGTTCGGCAAGTAACCTTGATTATTCCCTCAAATAAATAAAGAACTTCAAACATAAAAGATATATATGGAAATACAAGTCACATTGGTTAGTCTAAGAATATTCTGCACTAATTGGTTCATTTCTAGCCATTTATAAACAACTGGATATGTCTGCAGGGCTATAATAGTATGTAGGGCTTCCAATACATAGGAAAGAGCCTAACAAATGTGCCACTCGATCTTGTGATTAAAGATATTTCTAACAGTTGTCTTCATCTCTTTTAAAACTAGGACCAATAGTTATACTAAAATATACCACATTACAGTATTAAATATACTAAGAAGTGAAAATACATTCAATTTAAACTTCTAAGATTGTTTATCTGTGAGGAACGGAATTGTGAATTGGTGATATAATTTGTTACTCTCTTTGGGATTCTAATCCATTTTTTGTTAGATTTGTGATAGAAGAGGTGTCTATATCCATAGCCATGCACTGAGGAAAATGTGTTTTCATATGTCTCGAGAGTCGTTTTTCTGGTTGCAGGTAACGGGCTTTATAATCCTGTAATTAAAAAAAATTCAGTTGACAATTTCATGGGCTTTCTGTTTTTCTAGTCATATGAAAAAGTTAAGGATAATTCAATAACATTTTTTTTCCCAACAGACTAACTAGTTGATGTGTTAAAAGTTTTAACTCAAAACATAATGTTGGAATACACAAAATAGCTAATAACCTTAATAACTTTTTGAAGTGGTAGAGTAGGTCTTCCGTGTTCTTCACATTCTGTGACAAGTTGATTCGCATACGTCATGAATTGATCATCCGCTGCTTTCATTTCCTTGATTATATCTGTATGATAAAATTTGATTCTCTCAACTTCTCTACGAGCTCTTACTTCAGAAAGTTCTCGCTGTAAAAAAAAAATGAATAATGCAATCATTTAGTAAGATATTTGAGAAAAAAGTCAGAAAAATACGATGAGTATGATTGTTCAGGTCTTAACTATAGTTTCTTGGTGGAAAGACTATATTAAAATAATAAAGACACAATTTTAGTACTATTTCTACAATTTAATATTTTTGGATTTCTAGTAATAATTAACACAATTGCCTGTGATAATTTTCATTAATGATAAATGTTATTAATGAGTCGATTGTAACACAGATGTTTATATTACTTATCATCAAATACCTATTTATTTCAATTTGGCAAGTAACGATTAAACATCTAGTGATGAAATATCAGAACTCTTTTCACGAGATTGTCGATTCATTGAACCGATCTCATGTAAAGGATACAACAAGAAGGAGTTAATTATTATTAAATAAATATTATTGAATTTGTTTTAGCCGTCATTTAGTTTTTTCCTTGGGCTCTCTGTTTTCCTGTAATTAATACCTTCAGTATATAAACGATGCTTATTGTTTATTGTGGATCAGTTCCATTGTATCCATGTGATAGAACGCGTGAACGTGCCAAAAGGCAAAACCCAGGTCATTAGTGACAAAATTTGTGGAATCATACAAAGTTGTAACAAATCAAATCAGTAAATAAAGATATTGATTGAGGGTGTTTGACACAATTTCAATATTAAATATAGATTATTAGAAAAAAAATCATTTAGAATATTTGCCACATATGGCCACATCTTGCTTTCATGTATTCAAGGATACGGATAAACTTTAACTGAAGACTAGTAAGTTTGAGTTCATCTATTAGAGAAATAAAAATATTTGACTGATTGAGGAAAACCTTCAATATGGATACCTGCCCTATAAAAATTCATATCTTTGAAAAGAAGAATCCAAATACAAGTTGATATCTCATTTCAAAGTTTATTTAACATACAACGGAACACAATGAAACTAAAATTTAAAATTCTCAGTCGCATGAGCTCAAATCAATCAAATTAAATCAAGTATTTTAGGGCACAGATTATCAGAAATAACACGGTGGAAAAATAGCAATGTATTTTAGTTCTACAAAATTATTTTTAACAAATATAGTTGATAGCTATTTCGGCTCACGCCATCGTCAGAACTATGCTTAAACTAACATTTGCTTATCTATATATAGCTGTGTAGAAAAGGCACACAACACATCCTCTCTCCTGTTCCAATGGTCTAGCTTGTTACTTTAACACACTGGCACTAAATTTTCAAAATTCTAAATGAAATAATAGGTGTCTATGACAATAAGATTATATATGGGACGGAAGTGATCCTTCTGGAAGTAAAAAAGAAGATAAAGATTTAATAGACAAAATCAAAAATAGACAATTGCCCCCGAATAGTTGACTCATCTCATTAGATGTCACTAGCTTATTCACTAACATTCCTGTAAAAGAATGCTTGGGAACGCTACATGACATATTAGAAAAATCTAAGTTACATCCATTTGAATCAGAAGAGATTTACTCTTTAATTTAAATGTGCATTGGAACGAATTACTTTAAATTTAACGAAACATTTTACCAACAAAATGACGGGTTGCCAATGGGCAGCCCTCTAAGCCCATTACTTGTAGAAATTTTTATGGACAACTTCGAATCTAAACTTCTTGAATTAGATAAAAATAATATAGTATATTACTACCGCTATGTAGACGATATCTTGATTTGTTGGCAAGGCACAGATAGACAATTAGATAAATTTCTACAGAAAGCTAACTCTATACATAGTAATATTAAATTCACACTAGAGATAGAGGTACACAACTCCATCAATTTCCTAGACTTAACCATTAGCAGAGTTAAAAACAGACACACTTTTAAAATTTTTAGAAAACCTACCTTTTGTGATACCATGCATGGTCTCCACAACTCCATGGTCCATAGGCTAGTAACTGTACCTATGAGTCAGGCAGATTACGACAAAGAACTGCATACTATTAAATCCATAGCCCATAATAATGGTTATGAGATAACGACGATAAATAATTTATTATATAAAAAACAATTAAATCTAGCTAGAAAACTCATTTACCCGAACCCAATACAAGATAACCGCTTCTATAAATCTATTAACTACCTAGGTAGCATAAGCGAAAAAATTCATCGGGAGATTAAAAACTCAATAAACGTAGCTTTCAAGGTCAACAATAACTTAGGCAGACATCTTAAAAATAGTAAAGATAAAATCAATATACTGGACAGAAGCGGTATTTATAAAATGTCCTGTGGCTCATGTTTATCCGTTTATATCGGACAGACAGGTAGAAGTATATCTACTCGAGCAAAGGAACATGTAAGATCATTCAACAATAAAAAAACAGATTCACAATTCGCTAGTCACGTTATTAATGAATCACATAATATAAATTCAAACTCAGCCCCTAAATGTTTGCATCTTTGTAGTAAGGGTCGGAGAATGACGGCTTTAGAACAGCTAGAAATCAATAGACACCAATTATCACAAAGGATTCTTAACGACCAAACTAACATAATAGTATCGCCACTTGTCCAGCCGTTGCACAAAGGGGTGGTCTGATTTACTTCCAGAAGGATCACTTCCGTCCCACATATAATCTTATTGTCATAGACACCTATTGTTTCATTTAGAATTTTGAAAATTTAGTGTCATTGTGTTAAAGTAACAAGCTAGGCCGTTGGAACAAGAGAGAGGATGTGTTGTGTGCCTTTTCTGCACAGCTATATATAGATAAGCAAATGTTAGTTTAAGCATAGTTCTGACGATGGCGTGAGCCTAAATAGCTATCAACTATATTTGTTAAAAATAATTTTGTAGAACTAAAATACATTGCTATTTTTTCACCGTGTTATAATGGAGTTCTACCAAGTGAATGCCAATTCAAACAATACAATATTATCAGAAATATTAATTTTTGATCTTTCTACTAGGATAAACAAAGCAATATAAACTATTTAACTTTTCACTTCTTTTTTTAAAATTTCATAGTTTATATTTACTTTTTATAGGAGAGGCTTGGATGAGATACGATAATTATGAACACATCTGACATTCAAACATATCAAGAGGCTTCATTTTACTATCTTCACACCATACCACCCACCACCCAAACAGGTATCAATTAAGAAAAATATTTTAAATGGTTTCACTATATTTGATGGGATACTAAGTACTTTTAGAAATGATAAAAAAAATTTCAATGATAAGTTAATAGTAAAGTTTGAGTGTTATAAATGAAAAAGAAAAAACTAGAATAACCTAGAGTAACCTAAGTTATTGGCAAAATTTAAGCTAAAATTAATGTTACTCAATTGAGAAAATATGTTTATTTCTAGTATTTTGACCACAATTGCACAAATGCAAAAACTGTATAAAAAACTTACCTGCTGCTGTCGCACAAATTGTTTGTTTTCGATGAGTGATAGCTGTTTTTGTTTTCGCACTGCTTCACATAACGCTCGTGTATGCTCATCATTTTGAATTCTAAAAAGTTTTTCAGCATTTCAAAAATAAATTTTGTAGTTTTATTTGATAACATTATCAGGTAAGTACTTACTATGACGATTATTTATAAATTATTTTGTTGATTTACAATATTTAAAAAGACATAGTCGTTCTTAGATATGTAATGGGAAAGACATTACAAACATCCATGTCCAAGATATCAAATGTTTGATTTCCTGACTTTTATATTGAACCTTGTGCTTGGAACCATTCGATCATCAGGGTGAAGCTTTTATCACTATACTATGTGAACAGAAATTAAAGATAAATATCTAGGTGCTTATGTCTAAATATTGATTTTGCTTAAGCCTGTGATTAGTGAGAAATTTTTCATTAAATTAGTTTTTTGTATGTTTTAATTATTTTTTACAAGAAAATAATATATTTTCTTCCTCACGGGTTGATCTGGTTCTGCTCGATTACTTATCTTTTAAAGTAGTGAACATTTGTTATAATTATAAAATATTCAACCATCTTCCATTTTCATTCAATAAATTAACTCATTACTAATTATCTAAAACATCTTATGTCAAATTCAGCTCTAGATCTTTTATTATATTCTTTGATTTGGGTTCAATCTCTACATTGATTCCGTGTAGAGATTGAACCCAAATGAATTTTATTGCACAATATTGGTCACATGGTACATGGTCACAGAATAGTTTTCATTTATTATCGTTTTATAAAACTCTTTTGATAATTTGAAACAAATAATTATAAGAAGAAGAAGACTGCCAAGAATCATTATCAATATGACCCGAATTCTGAATACATAATAATATTTCAATTAAAAATATAAGAATGACTACACATAATAGGTGACAATTTTTGATCTAATTTTCAATATTTTCTGATATTGATAAGATAAGATTCTATATTTCCAACTGATGTGTTTATACTATACCTTGTAATGTCATCATGAACAACAAACAATATTAAATCTGACTAAATTGAAATTTGAAAATATTGACTATGACTTATACCTGTTGGCAATTTCCCAGGCTCGTAAAGTTTCTCGGTCTTTGGTCTTTTGCCTTTCAGATTCTAGCCATTCCTCGTGTGTATGTCTTCTCGCAATTTTCTTTGCTTCCTGATATTCTTTTTCCTTTTTGATTAACATATTTTCTCTTATAGGAAGAAAGATAAATCATAATTATTATATGGCTATTGGCGAATTGTAAATAAACCCTTAAAAACCTGTTCTATAAAACATTTAAAGAAAATATTCCATATTTGATCTCCTTCTCGTATGTTAATTCTACTAATTCGATTAATTAAAATATACTTCCCAGAAGACAATTTCTAAAAATCCTATTCATTCAACTTCACTATTATTTGAATTGGTACATCTGATTGATGCACATTAACATATAGGGTGCGTAATACGTGCCTAGCACATAAACACATATTCTGGAAAGACTCTATGTATCTGGCGTGTGAGAAGTTACTTTGAATTTGTGTTATACCGAATGTTGCTAGGTGTCAACCTTTGTATAAAAATATAAGATTTCCAAAATATGTGTTTATGTTGCTAGAAGTTCTTTTCTGTATTCAGCATCTTATACAGATCACTGTGATTTTTCATTTATAAATTGCATATGGAAACAAACATAGGGGTGTTTAAACTTCCAAGACACGGATAGGAAAAGTATGGCACATAACATATTTTTTTTCATGGTTTGCTCTCTGTAATACAAATATGTACTTAATTATCAATAGTTTTGGTATTCAATAATTCTTTGATAATTCAAAATTATCTTGGCAAAGAAGTAAGAGGATTAAAAGATATAGTGACATGTTACATATTCAGGCCTATAAAATGGACTGCTGTCAGTTAAACATAGACTGATTGCTCTCAGTCTACTCCAGGTTTTAATATGACTATTTAAACAAAACAAAATACGTTTGGTCTGTATTATAAAAAAATTGAGTTATCATTGATATTGATATCGAATTGCATTTCTTAAACCTTTTTTCAATTTCTTCTTTCGCCTTTTCCAAAAGCTTGTTTTCTCTAATTTCTATTTCTTTTGCTGTATTTTTGAAATTTCCTCTTACTCTTTCACGAATACGAGTCTTTTCTAGGGCAATCTGTAATAAAAATATTGATTAACTACAACCATGCAACCTCAACAAAAATCTTATTTTTCTATCTGAACCTGATTACAACATACCTCCTTTTCTTTTTGGCGCCGTAATTGCTCAGTTTTAAAATATGTGTTGTTGTAAATGTCGATAAGTTTGTTTTCCATTTTTTCCAAGTTGACTTTTTCCTCTTTTCTTTGTCTAACCAATTCCAAAGCTTGATGTATATGATTATTATTTGATTGCTGTTCCTTTAATTTCTAAAAAAAAAAACAAAGTTAAGGTACGCAGTAAGTTAAGTCATAGCAATCATAAAATTTATCAATTATCAAGTTTTAGATAAGCATATTTATGAATTTACCATTTTCTGCGAAAATTTTTGGAGTGCATCAATTTCTTTCATGGCATTTTCATTGTCTTGTTTTTCCATGAGAATTTCATTTTCCTGTTCTAGCCTTCGACGTGTTTTTAGTTCTTCAGCTCTGTAAAACCGATAAATTAATATTAAGAAGAAATGACTTGAGTTGATCAATAATTCTATGAATTACCTACTTAAAACATAAAAAATACTTTTTACATCTATTAGTGCAATGGACAAACCATTTATTGATTGAATTGGCATTCACTTGGTAGAACTCCATTATAACACGGTGAAAAAATAGCAATGTATTTTAGTTCTACAAAATTATTTTTAACAAATATAGTTGATAGCTATTTAGGCTCACGCCATCGTCAGAACTATGCTTAAACTAACATTTGCTTATCTATATATAGCTGTGCAGAAAAGGCACACAACACATCCTCTCTCCTGTTCCAACGGCCTAGCTTGTTACTTTAACACAATGACACTAAATTTTCAAAATTCTAAATGAAACAATAGGTGTCTATGACAATAAGATTATATGTGGGACGGAAGTGATCCTTCTGGAAGTAAATCAGACCACCCCTTTGTGCAACGGCTGGACAAGTGGCGATACTATTATGTTAGTTTGGTCGTTAAGAATCCTTTGTGATAATTGGTGTCTATTGATTTCTAGCTGTTCTAAAGCCGTCATTCTCCGACCCTTACTACAAAGATGCAAACATTTAGGGGCTGAGTTTGAATTTATATTATGTGATTCATTAATAACGTGATTAGCGAATTGTGAATCTGTTTTTTTATTGTTGAATGATCTTACATGTTCCTTTGCTCGAGTAGATATACTTCTACCTGTCTGTCCGGTATAAACGGATAAATATGAGCCACAGGACATTTTATAAATACCGCTTCTGTCCAGCTTATTGATTTTATCTTTACTATTTTTAAGATGTCTGCCTAAGTTATTGTTGACCTTGAAAGCTACGTTTATTGAGTTTTTAATCTCCCGATGAACTTTTTCGCTAATGCTACCTAGATAGTTAATAGATTTATAGAAGTGGTTATCTTATATTAAACAAACCATTTACTTAACTGGTACTGCTATTAATCTCACAAACCAATCAATTTGGGTGCTCTGAAGCGTTATCTCAGTTAAAAATTCTAACCTGTCAACTAATGATCAATATTTCCTTAGTCTTTCATATTTTTGTTGACAATTTTAATTTGGATTAATGAGAGAATTATTGTTTTAGTAACATAACTCTATACGTTGTATAATGTTATATGTTGTGCTTTTGTTATTCAATGTGTTTTTCATAAAGCTTTTTTTTGTAATATTATTTTATTTACATTTAATCATCACACTCGTACTAAATAATATTCTTTCACGACCGGAATCACTCACTGAGCTTTGACTGCAAGAAATTCTGCGTGATCTTTCTGTCTCCTGCGTTGTTGCTTTGCTATTTGCTCTTTCTTCCATGCGATCGCTTTTTCGTTCAATTCTTTTGCATGCTCTTTGTCTATTTCCATTTCTCGAATTTTCATTTTTTTGTTGAATTCCCGCTGTAGCTCTTGCCCTCGAAGCATTTCCGCACACATAAAAGCGCTATAATAAAAATCGAAATCATTAGATGACTTTAAAAAATCCATATCCTCATTGTGTCAGCAGTGAATTTTTTGAGGATTTGAATATTAGTATTCGAACTAATTATACACAAATAAGTATTTATTTACCTATCGAGAACTTTATGCTCATCTTTCTGCTTAAAGAATGTGTCTCTGGCATCAGCTAACAATTTTGCACGTTCTTTTTGTTTCGATTCCATCAATGTATGGTAAAATTCAATGCGAGTTCGCTCTTCGTCTTGCTTTTTCTTTAAAGCCTCTTCCTCTTGTTTCTGCTTCAGTTTCTATAAAATATTAATTGCATTAGAAAAACAGCTATAAATCAATTTTCACTCATCTTCATTTAAAGATCTATATTGAAATAAACACATCATATTAGCATGATTATTTTTATATTGTATTACACCGATTTATACAGTCAGTTCACAAGAATAGTGTTTTTTTTTCTTTCTTTAAGTACCAACTTTTTTTTTTTTGTTACATTATTTCCATAAAAATATCTATAAATCGTAAAGAGTATTAATAATACTTCTTACGATTATAGAAAAATTAGAATGATTTTTATATTTAAATATATTTTTATAAATAAATTTTGGCAGATATGTTTATCGATATATGGTTAGAGTCAATTAAAGCAAGACGCACTAATAATTAATTATTTATCGCTTTCTTTCATAGAAATCATAGATATTTTTTATGAAAATCTATAAAATTAAAGTAGAGTATGATATTTGAAATGCTTAATGCAGCGTCGGCGCTAACTGAATCACTCAATTGAAGAACTCTTGCTGAAATAAATATTGATAGATATTTTTATAAAAATAAATATCTGGCATCTAAGATAGGCTGAAACTCTCAAATATATAATTCTCTACATGTTATAATTAAAATGAAAGATAATATCGTAAGATCAAAACCTCAAACGAATCCGTCCATAACCTGGTCATATTGTGTGACGCAGCATTCAAGGAATTGATATATGCAGATTGTTTTTCAGCATTTTCTTTGATAACATCCTTGTGTTGAAGATTATTTTTAATGCGATCCCATTCTGACTTGTGTATCACAACAGGGTGGATAGACATTTCTGCAAAAGTAAATATTGTTATATAATAATATATGACATACTTCTGTTGAATTATCAGAAATATTTGAAGGTATAAATTGTAAAAAATATTTCAGAATATGATCTTGTTATAGTAGATTGCGTAGTTTTTTATTAATCAGTCTACTTCATTTGCTTTTTTTAAATGTCTACACGTGTACGAACCTTGTTTTTATTTGTATGCCACAAGATCAAAAGTTATGCAGAGACGGTGGAAGTACTTAATAATTAGTATATTCATAATAATCGTAAAAGCGGCGGTAACCGGTAGTATTTGCAGTAAATTGGTATTATTAAAGTCAGTTGGTTTTTGCGCCAAAATCACGATAATTTTTATCAAACCAACAAATATAAGTATGATAAAATAAAGGGCTTTCAAGGACTCTTTACAAAAAGAATAGTTATGATTCGCTCAGACACCTTTAAAAAAGAACACGATGAAGGGGTGTGTTTAAAAGTATCGCAAGGACTCAATGTGGGTTAAATAATTAATAATATAAATTATATGCAAATGTATTCATTAGGTTTACTATCTCAAAAAAAAAATATGATTGATATTCATAAAAACGAAAGAATAGTTCATATTTTGTATTCTCTTCTAATGTATGCAAAAATCCGAATGAATGAATTTTCAATAGTGGAATTTAATTATTTCAAGTTACTTACCATCGATAGTTGAGGGTAGTTTGATATTAACGTCCTTTTAAAGCTTAAAGTAAATGTCAATTTTGTGCTCACGGAATTATATACGAAACAAATATTCAATAAACTTGTTTTCGTATCCCAGCAACACAAATAAAATCCATGGATATTGGAAAATTTTATAATAATCAAATGATTGACGTTAGCATTTCCGGTTTGTTATGTTGGTAAGCTTAGTAAAACTTTGCAAATGCTTCTCCTCTTCTATTTCGCTATAATAATGTAAAAAAACAATGATTTCCAATTTTCAAAGAAATGGATTAAAGTAGGATTGAAAAATTTTCGAAATGAAAATAATCATAAACTTATTATTTTACATAGGGAAGGACTGGGCTTGTTTATTACAACAGTGTCCATGGATTCGATTGCGATGCTCACGGACGCGAATCTCAGCGTGGACAGTTTCATAGTTCATACTTTCGCCACTATAAATCTCACGATTGTATTAATCGTGAGGAAGGTGGTGGTGAATGTGAGAATCATTATACCCACTAGGGTAACTCCCATTGCTTTAAATATAGTAATCAACATCACCATAATCATCGATATTAAAATCATCAATAGTATCATGTAATCATTAATTGTCAAAAAAATCGCCAAATAATCTATACGATAATTTTGTATACTTTGCGACTGTATGCCCTAAGCTGCTGACGTCTCAATGAACATTTTGTTCTACACTACTTGTTTATTAATACAATTTTTGAATAATAAAATGTGACGAGAGGTTTATTTAAGAATTAATTTCAAGACAACTGTTCATTGCACTGCCATTCATTCAACACCTTGCATTACCGGTTAACCGGTCCAAAATGCACCAGCGGTAATTACTGATAAATTAAAAAATTTACCGGTTTTTACCGTAAATGTTTTTATCGCAAATTAATGCCAGATAAAGGCACATTACAACGATTTTTTTATTATGATAGATGCATGAGGGAGTGAGAAGTTTTTTTGGAACTCGTTTATTAATAAACTCTATAATCCAATACATTATGTTTTAAATTTAATTTTAATTATGAATTTATATTAATAGAAACAAATTATGCATACATGTATAAAATATATACAATATCAACAATTTAATGGATAAACTAATAGTTTAGCGTATGAACTTCTTACAGGCAGGTAAACCAAATATTACATAGTCGTAATTTAAATTAGTCAATCTTTGTGTGGCAAATAATAAATTATCTGATTTACTTAAAAAAGTACATATATCCACCTGAAACATATTTAAAATACATTTTATGACATTACTATTCACCTGAAATGTATTTTAAATTTAGTTCTGTCAATGGCGTGAGCCGAAATAGCTATCAACTATATTTTTTAAAAATAATTTTGTAGAACTAAAATACATTGCTATTTTTTTCACCGTGGTATTTTAAATTATTTATGTTTCAATCCAGGATACCATTTATAGTGAAAGTAGCCACATACAGTTATACTTTAATGATATAATCCACGTCTATTTTTTTCATTTACCGGTAAATTACCGGTAAACCGGTAAGAGACGAAATTATTTACCGTTTACCGGTTATTGAAATTTGACGGTAAATTCCAATCCCTAATTGGAGGTCACCGGGAAGCAGTGTCAACGATCTATCAATTTTAAGTCAAATTCATAAATTGATTAAAATACCACCAATATTTAATATGAGGAATCCTGTCCCTGGCCGTGACTGAAAATTGACTAGAAGGATTTATATTCATAATAGAAGATAAATTAGTTATAATTAAAATAAACAAAAAATATTTTTTGTTAATTTCGGATACCAGATGCAATTGTTATTATTGCATTAATAATCGGGTCTGTTAAGCTGCTTGAATCACGAATAACAGCATAAATTGCATTGTCTGATTGAATAAATTGAGCTTTTCAATGATCGATAATTTTTTTATGGATACGCTTGATTTATAAATGAATATATGCAAATGTTATTATTGAGTCCGCTTTTGGTGTTGCACAAATGTTATGTTCTTATTATCTGTTGTTTCTGTCTAGCACAGAACCGAGAAGACGTATTTTGTTGGAGCGCGGGATTGTCAGGAGAAATAAACAGTCAGAAAATCAGTAGCTTGCCAAGTGGCTAAGAGTTTGGGTGTGTCGTGTGATGTCGTGCGTTTTTAGATACACTCCGCGGGAATAACTTCGCTTTTTTAAAAGTCGATGTTATTTTTATATTTCCAACATAAAGTTAGATAACAATAGTCAGTTAATATAATAGAACTAACATAAGACGCTTATGGAGAGTTGGTGATACGGAATTATTTTTCTGCTAATAATCCAAACAACTATTTATTTACAATAAATCCATCAATTACAAAAAATAATATGAAGTGCATACAAAGTGTTGATTAGTAATTTTATTGTTCTACTGTATTTATTTATGCGCTGTAACTTTTGTTAATAGTTTTATAGTCTTGAGAATAGAAACAATGAAATAAATTACTGCAAAACTAATTCAAAATTTTCTAAGACATAATAATGTGGTTAAAAATTAACATTTTTAGAGTAAAATTAAATGAAGTTTGATTTGAAAACAGTCAGTGAAATGTATTTAACAATGTGTAGTGACAACGTTAAAAGGGGGACAGATTTATTTCGTTGGTGGAAATATGCAACGCATTTGAGACGGTGGAATTTTTACAAACTATCTTTGATGATTCTTGTTGCCTGTCTCAATGGAGCATCGTCACAGGGTAAGAGTCCGACCACATCTAATTGAGTTAATTAATGACGTTTATTATTTGAATGTGAATAAACTTCTTCAATTAATGCACATCAGTGTGTGTTGATATGGACTGGTGACATAGCTTTGTCGTTTTGTCATGCAATGGAATAAATATTTGGATGTTTATATTTATTCTCACATTCAGGGACGAAATTAGTGGCTGCTGGCGACATAAATTCGCAAAGAAAGCACGGAGCTCGAGAGGGCTCAAAAATGTATTAAAAAATATATTTTTACTAACTAAGTGTAAATTAATATCGGAATAAATTTTTGCAATGATGTAAAACATTCACTATACATATTAATTTGGCCGAAAATATGTGAAAATTCTGTTTGATATTGAACTTATTTGACTCAGCCTTCAATAGCTATGTGAGATATTTGTGGTAAAAAAGGCAAATTTAAATGATCGGGGCTTTTATTTCTAGTAAGACTTAAATATTGATATATCATTTAAGTTTGTAACAGAAAGGTCAAATTGTAAATTAAATAATAAAAGCATATTTTACAGTACTATTTCCACAATAAATTTTATAGTGCGTTCCGGTTTTGCGCATCGCGAGTATACGTCAATTGATAATGCTCGCGCGATGAGCAAAATCAGTCACGATCATAAAACTTATGGTGGAAATAGTACTAAAAATGTGTTTTTTTATTATTCAAAATATCATGTCTTTCCATTAAGAAGTGGCAATTAACACATTAAAAGTGAGAAAATTATTGTATGCTATTGCAGTAATGTACTCAATAAATCGGTGAAACGATGGTAAAAATGTATAAAATAGTGTTTTTATTTGTCTTAAATATGAAAAATGAGAAGGTATATAATAGTAAAAATCATTTCATTAAACATACATTGATGATTTGAAAGATGCTCTAAATTTGTTCTGTTTTCTCCAAATGTCTGATATTTGAAGGTCTAGATAAAGAAACCTGCCAACTGCAAAATTTTTAATTACATATCGTTGTACTTTCCTGTAATGAAAATAAAGTTCTACTAATATTTAATACATTTATAATAATAATGCTTTGGCTTCTTAAAAATTAGAATGCACCAATAAACACTACAACTAAAAAAATATTTCTGCAGGAAATTATCAATAGCCTTGTGCGTACTACGTGTGATAGTTGTTTCATTTATCAATGATGAATCGTTGGGTTATTATTTGTATCTTACGATTTTTTATGAATGAATATGATTTTACCGAATTAATACATACTTAAAATATTAACTGATATTTATGTCGCCCACAGTTAATATTTAAAATCACGTTCAGACCAAAAAAACTTATTATTCAGATGCGCAATGTCTTCTATCCGGTGGAATGGTTAAAGACACCACTTATAGCGGTTCGATGCAGTAAGTAAGCGGGTGATTTGAATTTTTTGATGATGGCCACTTGCTAAATGAATTAAGTTAATTCAATGAACCAATTGAATGTAATCTAATTTAATTATCATTGATTTCATCAGTGAACGTTGCCGTAATTCTTGATTCCTCAGATAGTTAACGTTAACCTTTTTTCAAATATGTGAATTTTATTTGTTAAAATTTCATTAATTTTACGCATATGGTGGCATATAACAGGGCGGGCATACACGAAGTCAAAGAAAGCCACATTTAATATTTCGTATATATAAATATATAGTCACGTTCTTACGTAGTATTAAATACACAAATTCAAATTTTATTTCTAATTACATAAACAATGTAAAAAATAATTTTCTCAAAATTTAATAAATGAAGATAAAAAAATATATATTTCAGATTTATACGTGCAAAAATTCCTTGTGGACTCAATAAAGTCTTGTGTTAGTTGAAAGACGTCTAAAAAATCTATTTCCGATGAATATGAAGTCGGTGACCAAAATTTTCCAAATAATTACAAAAGGAGAAATTGGAGGATTTTTCAAGACATAGTTATACTTGTGTAAATTGTTTCAACGATGTGTAATGAGAACGTCTCAATATTTGTGTTGAAGACTGGTAAATCCCGCACCGGATTAGAAGAATATATCAATCTCAATCAAATATAAGAAAAAGAGGTCGGTGAAGAGAAGAAGAAGAAATTGTGAATGATATTAGTTCTAGCACGACACTAACTTTTATATAAAAGGTCTTAGAAAAAATATTTAAAATTTTACACCCGCTTAAAGATTCTAGTAAACATACCTACATACACATGTTTCAAATGTTCTTCATAAGTAATAAGTATTATACGTGGTAAATTAAGTGGCATGCTTTAAGCATATGTAAAAGTATTTAAAAACAAAGCCATACATATTTATGAATATTAGTGTTTTCAAATATATGTACATCCCCTCCCCGCTCAGGAGAATCGGTACTTATGTTTTTTTTTTGTATAAATAGGAGTAATCAGTTTGAACGTATACACAAAACATTTGGAATCATTTAAAGGTCATAATTGAAGACCATGGAGGCTGAATTTATATTTTATTTTACTGATTTATTTAGAATTTTCATTTCGTTTATTTTCTCATGCATACTAAAAATATTAAACATGTTGAAATTTTATCCCATAAGATATTGTTCATGATGAGATGTTTATTAATGTTTTTGAAATAATATGATTATTTTATGCATTCAAAACAATTCTTTTTTTAAATACTGGCACGCCTAGTTTGTATATATTTGCACGCGTAAAAATATTCACCACCACTGCTCCAGGCTCATTGTAAGCTGAACTTAAACACGGTTACTATAAATTTGGGTATTATCTTCGATAACCATTTTTTAATACTCACAGCAATTTAAAAAGCTTTTACTAATCAAAGGATTACAATTAAAAATTTGAAAGTATTTTAATACGAAAGCTAATAACGAAGCATTGTTATAAAGAATTGCAGATATAATTATCAAATTAAACATACATTGTAATTGACTTCCGAAATTTGGATCAATAAATTTAATACTACTAAATTAATAAAGACACCCGTTAATCATAAATAAATAATGGAGCAAAAAACTTCAAAGAGCTATCATTATCGATCCAACTATTTATGACCGCTTGAAATTTATGTACCGTATTACATGTATGTAACTCATAACAGGTCTTTCGCTTGACAGTGCATATGAGAAATAATCGATTTATCCAGCATTACTGAGTTTGTACTTTGTGTGTAAAATGAATTTTACTTGAAAAAAATTCTTATTGTCGTTTTCTTCTTTTTAAATACAGATTGCCTTTTTTAAAATACAGACATCTTGAGGTTTTCAGGTCAAGTTTTTGTCAATGTATCATTTATTCTTTATAGACCTTTATAATCAAGCAGCCGCGAGTGCAATTTGAATATTCCGTATTCACCGTTTCCCTAACAAATATTTTATTCGATTTATTGGCTAAATATCTTATGTAGTCTTCTCACATATTTAACCCAGATTTATATTTTTTATTCCTCAGAGGTACGCCCGACTAATTCTACCACAATCGTTGTCTCTTCATAACTTTTGATCCGATTTATTATTTTTTACGAACATTGTATTATAATTCTCATAATGTGCGATCTGTTCAACTTAAAAAGGCCGCTATAAGTCTACAAGTGTCGTTTTATTGCTATAGTGCCCTTTCCGCTGATGACTCACTTATGTAGGAATTGATACTTTTCCCGTCGAGTAGGTATCTGTTCTTTTTTCAAATCGTATTTCACAGTGTAATTTTTCTATTTTTCAACTGAAAAACGTTAGGATTCATATTAAGAAACGGAAAATATTAGGAATTAAGTAGCTTTTCCGCAATTATCATTTATTAAGGGTCGCTTGAAAAACGGAGAATTGTTCATTGTACTAGTCAAATGGGCAGGAAATAATTATATTCTTATATGCGTACTGCTTACCTACCAAATGTAAGACAATGCAATATTAATGGTCAGACTTAGTCGTTCCAAAATGTACTCCATTCAAATTGGCATATTTCGCTACATTAAGAAGGCAACACACAGAGTATCAGTAATTTAAAGTACCACATGTTTTGCAAAAACCGAAGAGCATTGTGAAATACAAATAATTATTTTTCGATCTTTATAACAGAGATGCACCATTTTAAGTCTTCTCCAGCAACATCATATCGCGTACATTCGCTATCTTTCTGAAAAAGGACTTGCTGCTAATGTTACTATATAGAATTCCATATTTATGTTCCAAGTTAAAGCTGGAATGAATTCAAATATATGCATACCGAACCGAGTGTGGTTGCACTCAATGAAAATCAAACTTTTTTTCTGTTATAAGCTGATTCAGTTAGAATTCATCCATGTTTCTATGCGCTGAAGATTGCGAATAGTCGTAAATAATACAACATGAAGGAATGCAAATTTATTAAAGATTAGTGCTATGTATGCTATGTGATATAAATTATAATTTATGCCATACAGAGAAAAATGTATATGAAATGACAAAAAACTCTTTTACGTTTTTGAAAGCCCTGTCAACTTTTTGATTTAGTCTTCCATTAAATTTGCTAACATTAGCTTAACGTTTACGTTGGAAATATTTTGAATGCGTATACATTTTATATTCATTCGTAATCTAATAAATTTAATCTAATCCCTAGGTGATAAATATTACTTAATCCAACTATTCGCATATCAAATATGAAAACCTCCAAAAAATATAAAAAAAATAATACTTACTGCCAACATTTTAAGCTACCAAAAAAAATGTAGAGAAAAAGCATATTTAATTATAGAATAATATTTAAAAAAAAATGATTTCGAAATTTTCTCAGTATAAATTATTATAGTTTTAATGTAAGATTTATGGTTTATTCTATTTTGTTAGATGTAAGATGTGTTTTTTGCACTGAAAAATTTGTGTATTTCAATGCTATGGCAACGATTTCTCGGCGTTATGAAACACCATGCTTGGAATTTTTGAATAATCGAATATTATATTCAGCGGCATTTATTTGAATGCTAAATATTCCATTGAATTCCCTGTGATTGTTTTATAGAGTTCAATGAAAAAATCTATTTAAAAAAAATATTTAGATTGAGATTTATACGGAAGATTTGTATTCGTGTGTTATGAGGTTTATAAATTGTATTGATATATTTAAAATTAGTAATCTAAGATAAAGCAACATGATTTAAATATTACACTTTATATATATTCATATGAGAATGCTCTAGAGTAGGGCTTACAATAGCGGACAATATGCCAATGTCAAAATTACGGTATATATTCAATACCGGTATTACATAAATAAAAGAAATAATAATATTTAAAAAAAAAATGATTACAATTAATTGCGATCACTGTAGTATTTATTTATCACATGATTTAATCAATATCGTCGTTAAGATATTGTTTTTTAAACCCACAATGTAATTGACATGAATTGGCATTCACTTGGTAGAACTCCATTATAACACGGTGAAAAAAATAGCTTACTATGTAAATAAATATCTATGCTTAATATTTCTGACGATGGCGTGAGCCGAAATAGGTATCAACTATATTTAAAAAAATAATTTCGTAGAACTAAAATACATCGCTATTTTTTTCAACGTGCCGCAATGTAATCATTAATTTAAAAATAGTTGTTGTTTTAAACAATAAACTTATCATTTATTTGTTTTAAAATATGACCCTTGAAAAATTAGTCCATCAATAATGAAATCTGGTAAAAATGGTGTCGTCAAACGAATAAATCCAAAAATAGTTACCCACTCTTAAATGAAGTTTTTATTAAAAGAAAATTTATTAATAAACATAAGAATAATATAGTGTAATGTTGGTATTATACATGTCCAAAAAAAGATATTTTCGTCACTCTAGTTTAGTTGAAATACTGGGATCCCGGATTCGCTAATAACGGTATTGAAATCCCTATTATAGAGTTTAGTATTCATGCTCGCGGTCAATATGAAATTATGGATGAAGCGTATAAGTGAAACATGCATTTTTTTATTATTTATATTGGACAAAGGTGAAGTACAGTGGACCACACACGTCAGCGATCAGAGTTTGGTTTGCTATACGCTGTCGTGTAATATTATATTTTACTCGTCAGATTTTAATGGCCAATAAATTTAATTTGCGCCTATTATAACATTGAATATTTTTATAAAATTTAAAACGATCTCGTACAGAGCGAAACATGTATGTAATTAAAAATGATGAGTAGTTTGCGAAAGTAATGAATACATTGGATGGTAGGTAATTATGAAAGATTAATTGGCTTTTTCTTTTAAATTTTAATGCATTCATTGCAATGTTAAGACATGATGTAACCACATGTTATATACGACATTCAACGTATAGACATGCAACATGAATGATGTAAAAATTTTATCGTATTTATTTGAACGAAATATTATACCACGTCACTATTTTCATCATATATGTCGTTAGTTATTGATTTTTTTCTTGAAAATGATAGAACAGAACGAAGAATTGAATATGACATTGGCGAAGGTATCGCTTAAAGTATGATATTTTTTGATAATTTAGAAGAGTTTTAGCGATTAAGCCACTAATAAAAATAAAATAATTTCATGTTTCGTAAATAAAATTTTATGCGCATGCCAAATTCGCGAAATATATTTTGCACCCTTTGCACTGTAGGAGAAGAGAGTAGCGTAAATCGTTCGAGTCTTATATCAACCATAAGGCGGAGAGTCTGCTTCCTTCTGGGTCCCTAATTGTAGTCTAATAACCGAATTATAAGATTTTATTTTGTTGTTTTTATTCATTGAAAGTAAACAATTTCATTTCACAAACATTTTAGGTTTATCGAACTAACGACGACTAACACTAAAATATAATTTCTCCATTTATAAAAATATTCTCAAAAATTTAACTTTTGAAAGCCATAACCGAAGCAACATAGAACATATATATTAAATCTAAATCAGTAATCAAGGAATTATATTGGTGCTGATTGATTGCAAAATGTTGCATTTTACTTGCATACATTATTCACTTTTCCGTATTTACGTAGCTCTCTAGTGTATCGATCACGGTATTAAATATTCAGAAGTACTTTGGTAATGGTGAACCATACTGTAAGAAATCAACACGTCTATATATAAGCAAACCGACTATTAAATGTTTTAAAACATACACGGGTGACCAATTTAAAAGTGTCTAATAATAAATAGCACGTAGTTGAAAACTGGTGAGATTTAATATTAAAAACTGTATAAGATGATTCAATTTCAATGTATTGAAACCCATTGCAACCTCAAAAAATATTATCAATCATCAGTGGTCAGAGAATTTTCCATTTCCTTGTTGAAAGGAATCCTTAAATATTCAATTTCCGAAATAACCCTAAAAAACTAAGTTCGATAGTTCTTACGATGGGATATACCACAAAAGTTTTCAACATTATTTCATAATTACTTTGGAAATATAATAAATACATTTTAGCTTTTAACAACAAAAATGGAATTCTAGGAAGTATTTCCATCCAATTTTTAAAATCTCTGATTTTTGTACACATAAAAAGTTTAGTTACATACAATTTTATTTACATTCATTTTATGAAAATTTAATTTATTAACCCATTAACCCAGTCAAGTATAAATATAATTTATCGAATACAAACATGGTTTTTAATATGCCTGTTTTGATAGTTGTTAAATAAGTTATAAATACAAAAAAATAAATACATAAATGATTAATAACCTTTTTCTGGTCCACTTTTTTCATCAACGAGTGGTAATTTTTTCAAAATTTAAAGCTGCACGCTTAACCATAATTATAGCATTTTATGCATATTAAAATGATATATGCTGCATATAAAATAAGATAGTTAATCCCGTTTGTTAAAGGAAATCGTTATACATATCTTTGTTTATAAATTTTACCAAAAGTATTGACTGTGCTATTGTACTAACGAAAATGTAAAATTCCAGTTAATTCACAAATTTATCAAGCGTAATTATATTTTTCTATGTGCAGCATTTTCTAGGCAATATTTTTATTTCCCGTATAGTGTATTGTATTATAAAAAAAGTCGTAACTTATGTTGTACATTGGCAATAAAGTTTGTAGAGTAGGCGGCACGAAAAAGCCTTAGTGATCTCGTCCTGTAGTAAGTACTGGTGGAATGGTCTCCAAATGGATTTGAGGTGTCGCGTATATTTCCTCTCTACACCTGAGCCCGTTCAATATTCTCGAGGATAAGTTTTACAGGTAAAATAAATCTTCCTGGAAAAGTTGTTCCGTTTATCATATTTTATGGAAACATATTTTTTCAAAAACAATTTGCATTTCGTTTTGTGCAAAAATTTGTTCTTTGTTTCTTTTCGGTCAAGAGATCGAATAGTCGATTGGATATTTTTATCCATAAATTTATATGGCTTATTTGTTATAAAACCATGAATGTCTTTTATGTTGTCATATTTTCCATTTAACCCTATTTTCACTTTTCATATAGAACAAATTATACAATATAATATGTATTTGGCACATGTATATCGTAAAATATACATTTTAATTCTACTAAAATAAAATGTTAAACATATTTTCGTTTGTTATGTTTGACAAAATTTGAAATTCAATTTTTATAAAATGGATAATTGATTGAATGAGATATCACTTCAAGTCAAATTTTTTTTCTGTTACGAAAGTTTGACGTGTTTTGTCAGCTCAACTTGTATTTTATTAACATATCGAAATTAATAACTATCAATTAAATAAAAGGGTTAAGTGACCATTTATCTTGCGCGTTTTGTAAGACGTGGATTATTTCTAATAAGAATCTTCGTTTAATACATTTTTCAACTACATTCTTGTGTTATTTAGAACTTTTCAGTTATTAAATTTAAAATGGTGATTATGTGAAATGGTAGATATACTGCTAAATACGCACTGGAGCGTCACACTTGTTTTTATGATTTTATTTAATTTTTTTAAACGAGGGGTTTAATATGCGTGCAAATATCTAACCAAAGAGAACTGAATCAAACGTAATCTTACTATTACTTCTCTCTTCGAAAAATAGAAGTTAAACAACTGAGAAACATGTAGGTCTCAAAGAAAAGCTTTCCTCTATATGCATCTATTAGTAATTACTCCAAATTATTAGCGGTCATGGGTAAAAGAAATGTTTAGACACGAGAATAATCACTTAATAGTAGCCAGTGATCAACGCTCTTACGATTTTTTTACTTATTCGGTTTTGGTGTACGTTTCACCGATATCTGTTATGTATACATTTCCCTCAAAACCATATGCACTCAAAAATGAGATTTTGTAAACTGCAATTTTATTAACTGCTAGTTCTATACATCCTTATAACACATCATAAACCTCTCAAAGAATCTATTCACAATGGATGACATCTTTAAATAAAAATGAGATTTTTATGTATCCTCGCAATACATTAAAGTATGGCTTGCTATATTTCTGAAGATACTTTTCTGTTCAACACAGTAATTTGTGAATGACTGACAGTAATTTTACTTTGTGCTATGTATACCTGATGGTATAATATAATATGTCGTCCTCATGTCTCGAGCAATTGACAAAAATTACAGGTTTCGTTAAAATACTAAAGAATATTAAATTGGATAATAGTAAGGGTGTCAGGGGTACAATTTTGAAGGGTAGCTACTATAATTTACTTACATATAAATTCATTTGGAAGCAATTTACGTCCGCGCACCTCCCCTACGCTATATTCGTCGCACCGTTATGTTTGAAAGCTTTGTAATCCACAGTTACTCATGCTTAAATAATACCAGAAGAAAGGCTAAGTCCTCTATGTATCATTGTCTTGTCAGTGGTCGAGTGGATCCCAGGATATAGTTCCACAAAAAAAAAAGTTGAGGAAATCTACTAAGGGTCCATATACTCCAAATTGAGATCGATTAACAATATTTTGTATTGAAAAATAATGTACACTCGCCAATTTAGTAACCAATTCTAGATCATGCTTTTTATAATAAAAATTATGTATCTACTTCTTTTAAACGTGTTTTACATTTAACTAAACAATTATCATATTAGTATTAAATCTTATGGAATATTATAACTAATATTCATTATTGTAGAAAGTCTAAGCTTGAACATTGTTTATTACTCACATAACATATTATTGTAATTTAACAAATAGCATGACAGTATAAATATGAGGTTGCATGCTATCGGTTAGATTTCTATTCGCTGTTAAACAAATAATATTCGTATGACATTTCAAACATAATCACTATTTCAAATGAATCATCAAACGCTAGTATTTGTTTGCTGACGTAAAGTGAAATATCTTCTAATAAATGGTTTTATCTACTTCGAACCGGAAAACAAATTCATATTGAGCTAAACGTCAGTCTTTTCTGTCAGTTTCACTATTCCTTTATAACCTTTTCTTAAACAATGAGGTAATAAATTGTATATTTGTTGGATTCTAATAATAATTTACTATAATCGTATATATTCTCTGGATGTTTTAACGATTAATATTATATTATGTTAGTGCATTATTATATTATAATAGTTATATTAAAAATATCATTGAAGAGAATCTGTCTATTTGATAACATTATACCGTGTTCAAATTGTATCTTTAATGCATATCTGTGTCAATCCAAAAAAATCTTATTAATTCATGAGACACTTGTAGTAGTTTGACCACTGGATGATGAAATTTGTCCAGCGATGTTACTCTCTTTGAAAATGTGGTTTTCCTTTAATGTGTATGTATTACATATATATAATCATTTAATCTGTTAACCGCATTTTGAACTTAAAATATATTTTTGTGTTTTAGTGTGTATTATATTACAAAAAGTCATTTTGAAATTTTATCCGCACCATGTTGAATGAACTGTAATGAGAATTTTTAGTCGCGTGTTGAATGTAGTTAAGTTTCTTTGTAGCTACATTATTTCTAAGAAAGATGGCAAAATACAAGACTTAATTATAATTGGGTTTTCTAATATAAAATGAATAATAATAAAATGATTCCGATTGTTAGGAAAGAGTCAACAATTCCTTCTTAGTATCAACTTATTAATGATTATCAAGATTAAATGTTAAGCCGTAAACCATTCAAAAGTCCAAAAATAGATATAAGAAACTGATTAATAAGCATCGTCGGATAAAAAAACATATGATTACACTAGGGACTGAAATATCAGTACATCTAAAAACGGGTACCGGTTTTCGATTATGATAAATATCGGTATTTGCTAATATGTAGGATGCGAGTAACGGAGGTAAATAGCAACACCGTGTAAAGAAATAACATATGCACTGCATATGAATTTATACATCAAACGAAAAACCAATACAAAATTTAGTTAGTTATCCAGCCCCTGTTGGTTTATTAGTGTCAGAAAATTGTGGCGGATAATATTTCGATCTTGTTGATGGTATTACAAATATAAATATACCAATACGACATACCCCATCTGAGAGATGTCAGAACAGGGTTTGTTATCCTACTTGCATAATATTATCCTAAGTTTTCTACACAGCTGTTGTATAAGGGTGGATTTATAAATGTCGAGTTCTAAATGATGGCTTCATTTGAAATCAATTTACGCATTAATGTTCTACGCAAATGTTTTTCAATAACGCGTTTGCATGTGCACTGCTTGTTTCATTTCCGACTTTATTTCAGTTACTGGACAATTTTTTTTTTTTATTGAGATTATGTCAATACTAAATTTATTGTTTATTTTACTTTATGTACTTATATTTGTTACGCGGGAAGACGCCCGTGCTATTCAATAGCGATATCCATAGGTTCGAGTCTTTACAACCAGATCTTGTAGAAATAAATTGTGTTCAATTAGGAGTTCACATAAATATAAAATATGGTTGAAAGTAAAGGTAAACGAAAATAGTTGTGAGCGCTTATAATGTCAAATTTCCAATAATGTATTTGAAAGTTTTTAAATTATCGATATATTGTCAAGAAAGAATGGGATTTTAAATGGGACATATCGCTCAAATTAAACAAAAGAGAACAATTTATACTTCTAAAAAAATCCTAATTTTATATTAACCCATGAGATCTAATTCTCTAGACCAGTGGTCGGCAAACTTATTAGCCAAAGAGCCAAATATGAACATTACAACAATTTAAAAAAAAATTGGGAGCCAAATCTGCTTGCTTAGTAAACTTTTATTACAGTGCGTTGTTTATAAATACCAAAAAAAAAAATAACGTTTTGACTTATTAATATGGCTATGCAAATGATTTTCTTTACGTTTTATGTTACATACAGATATATTTTTTTATAAATTTTCATTATGAATAAACTTTTTTTCCAATTCATTTCAAAGGCAAATTAATGTTTGGAAAATGTATTAAAATTTTTCTTCAAATTAATTATATGAGATAAACTTAATCAATTTGTTTTTACTGCTTTTTTTATATTAAAAAACTTTATAAGTAGTAAACTTAATAAAACTAAATTCAGTACTTAATAAATATTTATTAATGCGAACAATGTGCTTGCATCTCCTTGGAAAGTTTGAGTAATTCGGGTTTGTATGACTCCAACTTCTCATCAATAAGACGACTTCTCAGTTTACTCTTGATGATGTTCATGCTTGAAAAAGATTGTTCGCATATATATGTAGAACCCAAAAGGGAAAGAACAGCAAACGCTAGCTTTTTCAGCTGATTGTAAGAGTCAGGAATACTATTCCAAGCGTTGAAAATGATCATGTCTTCCTTCTCCATGTCATTCAAAGCAGACCACTTGTGTTGTGAACTAAGATCACATTTTTTCTTCTTCAATATTTCCAATTCAACACAAAGAAGTTCGAATTTAGAGCGCCACATCTCCTTGTTTTTTAAATCCAGCAATTGCATTTCAAAATTACCAATGTCAATTTCAAAAGGAGAAAATTTCTACTCAGTTATCGTAGCATTAAGAGGATTTTTGACAAATGCTAAAGTTGCTCTGCTGTATATGAAATCCTGAAACCTGCTGAGAAATGCTTCCCTCATATTCAAAATTATTGTTTTAAAATGGTTATCAATAGAAGAATTATTTTCTTGGCGAAGCTTCAGCAGGCTCGGAAAGTGAAACAATGTTTCCCTTTCAAAATCCTGAGCAAAAATGGATAATTTGTTATCGAATGTTATTACATCGAAAAAATTAAGTTTCCTTTACCTTGTAGTTTACGATTAATCTGATGTTGATAGATGAGACGTAACGTCTACCATGAAATAAAAGTTTTGGATCCACCGATCGTCTGTTAGTTCTGGATAGTGAACGCAATGAAACTGAAGGAAAAATGCTTTAATTTCCGGATAACCAACGTACCTTGTTATGAAGTACAAGATCAGCGTACTCACTCTCCATTTCAAATAAAAAATCTTTGAATTGGCGATGATTAAGAGTTTTAGCTAAAATGAAGTTGATAATGGTAATCACTAATTCCATAACCTTACAAATTTCATCCGGAAATGTTTGTGCACTAAGCGCTTCTTGGTGAATGATACAATGGTAAACAAGTATCTCGTGATTAGTTTTTTCTTTCAAAATAGCAACAAACCCTTTTCTTACGCCAGTCATTCTTTTGGTCCCATCTGTTGAAATCAACACAATTTTATGGAGGGGAATATGATGTTTATCCATACACTCAATTATAGCATTTTCGATATCTTCTCCACGCATCTGACCTTTGAGTGGTAACTAAAAGTTCTTCTTTGGGGCCTGAATGAGACATAAATCTTACAAGAAGTGACACTTGCGCTGTATCATTTATGTCACAAGACTCGTCAACTGCTATTGACAAAGCGGAAACCAATTTCAGATCTTCGATATGCTGGGTGGTAATATTCGAACACATTTTAATTGTTCTATCTTTGATGGTTTTGGCAGACAATGGTAACTCTTTAATTCTTTTCAGAATATCTGCTTTGTTCTTAAAAGCCCGAAATAGCTCTTCGGATGCATTTATAAAACATTTTTTTATGTGTTCGCCGTCTGTGTACGGTTTCCCTCTCTTAGCAATCTCTTGGCTAAAAACAAAACTTGCCATATTAATATTGCTGGAAGATTGCATCCAGTTATTAAACACAGAAGTTGACGACTCTTGACTCTTCTGAAGTTCCTCAACTGCTTTCTTCCTTGCACCACCGGTAGGATATTTAGTGCTAAATGACGCGTGCTTTCTTGTAAAGTGTCTCTCTAAATTTGACTTCGTGTTATGCGCGAATTTCTTCTTACAAATAAGACATGTAGGAAGTCCATTCAAGTTTTGAATAAACGCAAAATTCTCGGTCCACTCATCTTTAAATTCGCGGTTTTCATCTTCCGATTTTCTTTGCTTTTTTTGGTAGCCATGTTAATTGGGGTGCCTATAAATATATTATGTGTTTACAAATTTTGTACCGGAACCACAAACATACATAGCAAGTGTAATAAAATCGTATAAAAATACCTGTAAGATGTGCAGCTAGATTGAAAAATACAACAACTTTTTATTAAGACAGGACAACGGCAGACACGGTAGATAAGACAAAACTGTTCACACTGCAACTGCTAGTCTATGATGCCAATTTGTACCCCCACTACTTTAGAAAAAGCTTGTGGTGCCTTTGTATCACACCGGAGTACGCCAAAAACATACGAACAATTTCAGCCGGAAGCTTGTCCAATGTTTGTGTTTACATTTACGAAAACTAATAAAATTAAACTCGATGTTCGTTACGTATTTTTACAACAATATAAAATTTCAATTACCTATCTATCCTTTAACTTAAAGAAAAAATTATACATGTTCTCGATTTATAGAAGAATTTTAATTTATCAAAATAAGATGTAGTTTTTTTTTTAAATGAAAATATAATTGCGCCTTCCGTGGATATTCTATGCCAGAGCCGCACTAAAGGAGCCAAAGAGCCACATGCGGCTCCGGAGCCGCACTTTGCCGACCACTATAGACAGATTATGTTGAATGTGGTGATAAACTTCATCGAATACATTATATTTCCTGTCAAATTATGAAAACTTGTATACGTATAATATATATTTTGATGTTTAAGACCATCTATATTTTTTTTCAGAAGTGTCAACGTGCTGTTCCAAAGCGACTGGTTCCTGTAATACAGTTTGCGAAAAGGTAAAAAATACTTGAAATACTTTTATCTAATATTTAGTGACTTAATTATTATAATATTGACGACCATTCTTAGATTATATTTTGTACAGAAATTTGATTGATTAATATCAAATCTGAATTATTGAAACTTTATACGATTCCACGTGTTTGTCACTACTGAATCGGGTTTCGCCTTTCGACATCTTCAGGTATTCTATCACACGGATACAACAGTACTGACCTAGTTTGACTGCTTGTTTTCATTTCCATAACCAAAACATCAAAGTCGTTTCTTTGTGGTGTCCCTGGACGGTTATCTTCATGAATGATCAATAAGGAATTGTTATGCTATTTATCTTTATTTATAGCAACTATCCAGTACGCATGCATATTGCAATGTATGTGTAAATTTTACCACACATAATAAATATTCCATTTATTTTACAATTGATACAATGCAGAGTTATATGTTTCATTTAGCATAATTTTATTATTGTTCACTTTTAATGTGTTTACTGTCACTTGATTGAAAGGCATGATATTTTAAATAATAAAAATATATTTTCAGTATTATTTTTACAATATATTTTCTCTTCAGTTCTTTTATAAAAATCAATTCGATCTTTAAAATGTGATTTCTGAAGTGTCGCCATATTGCAAAAACAATAATGAAGTTTCCATTATCAATTGCTTATTTCAAGCATGCAAAACAGCCCAGATCAATACTTGACAATTCGAAGCAGGTCTGCAAGCTTTCAATTGATTTTTATAAAAGGTATTCGTATAAATAATTCATTAAGCACACTCTACAATTTGAATCACTTGCTCGAAGGTCTTGGAATAATTTCAGATTGATACATGCAAATGGAGTGGTGATAAGCCTTGAGATTATGTGACATCCTTGGCCGTTGTGGTTTACAACACATTACATGTAAATAAATTTAAGTCATTTTATGCATCGCTTATCTTTCAAAAACCTATTATAAGCTCATAAGATAAAATATGTAACGTCTGAAATTATTTATTATTGTTCAGTGAATATTATTTATTATCGCTTTCCACCAATCTAAGTTGACAGTGGTAATATATGATAATTTAAAGGATATGAAAAAAGTGAGACTATCGATTATAACAGACAACTATCAACAGATCAAAAATGCTCAATTGAAAAACAGTTGAGTTAACATTTAAAAAAACCTTAATTTTTTTTTATTGTACGGTTTTGACTTTGCACTTGAATGTATATATTGTTTCTCCCAAGAACAGGCTTAATGAAACGGTTTGATTATCATCTTTCGTGGAATTTCCCCGTTTAAAATGAACGATTAGAGAATGCAACATTGATAGATTTTTTTGCTGAAAATAATTCTAAGTATGAAATTTGTAAATAGAATAGAAACATTTACCACTCAAAATGAAAGGTGGGTAATTTATTTAATTAACAATAATCTACGATATTCTGTACTATTTTCAATGCTTAAAATGAAAATAAAGGACTGCAATAGAACAGCTATAGATTAAAATGAAACATGAGAGGAATCACAGCAATTTTCTGGTGTAATTCGTATGCTTTTATGTTTTTAAAATGCAGCTTCTAATTCAGGAACGTAACAAATTAAAAATGCACCTTAACGAGACGAATGAAACTTCTTTAAATTGCATGGCTATTATGATAGTTTCAGGATAGTGGCAAAAAAGTAAATTTAAGTCAAAGTAGTTCATTAAAATTCCAAGCGCCATAAGGTTGTAGGTAACATGATATATTAAAATGTTAAATATATTTTAAAATAGCGTAGAAATTGAAATAAAAAATTAGGTTCAATGCCTCCGCAAAACTTGAATTATTTACTTGTTATAAACATTTAAAAACTGTTGGATGGCTAATAAATTCGTTCAATCAAGAAAGTTATAACAACAAGCAATGTCGATGAGGTGTCATGAATGCTACGATTTTAGCAATCTGAGATAAATGCGAAGATTCGTTTCAGTGTTATACATCACTATATTATTTGTTTGTAAACAAAACAGAACTCTGATTTCATCTGCAACATAAAATTCTACGTCAGCAGATTTTCTTAATGTAAGTTTTAACATCAGGATCATAAAATATGTTATAAATTGATTCGCCGATCCGTGCAAATAGAAATCACGTAAAAATGCAAGGAAGTAATCAAAAAATAAAAAGATAGATTCTATTATCTAAAAAAAAAAATCGTAAATTAACAAATTGAAACGAAAACAAGACGCGTAAAAAGGATCCACAGTTCGTTATTCAAATAATATTTTTTCAAAATTGTTGTATGTATAACGATGATTAATTTAGATTAATTTAAAAGTGCACGTTTCTTGACTGCGTTAAAATGAAACCCTGCAAAACAAGTTCCGTGTAAATCGGGATATAAGTTAACTTATTTAATATGTCATAACTGTAGCCAAGAAGTTGCGTTGACTTCTATTCGTGTGCAGTTTAATGAATTTGAATTCTTATATTTATTTTTCAGTCGTGAAGTTTATATTTCCCCCGACCCACCCGATTCTAAAAACGAAGAGTAACGATTGTGATTATCTATTATACAAAGTCCTTTCATAGCCAAATCCTTCTAACACTACCTTACCCCAAAAAAGATTTTTAATGAATGACTGATAAACAATTCTAGTCTACGAGCGGTCATGGTTTTGTAGTAATATTAATAAAAAAACAGAATTGCCGTTTGAAGTCGGAAATATATACAAATTTTCCGATTTAAAGTAAGTGTGCTGATGATCATAGAAACCACTTCGTAACATCCACTGTCCCAATATGCATACAATGAGGTTTGTTAGTGAGACAAATAGTGTCGCATATGGCGGTATCAGTGCAAAATACTAGTGCTTGCCAATTCCTTTCTTCAGAGTTTCATAGCACACTTGCACAACTTCATTAAGTTAGAGGAAAGTTGTTCTCAAAAAAAAAAAAGGTGAATAATAAATAATTCCACAAGTTTTTTCACGACCCGGGCATTATCATTTGGCATCTTCAGGAATTCTATTAAACAGATGCAATAGACATCAAAAACAGTTTGAATTGCTTATATATGTCAAAACGGAATTAACAAAACATATAGTATAAGCGAATCTTTAAAATAGTTATGATTTAAAACTAGCTTAAAAAAAGTAAAAATAAAGAAAAGGTAATGGTTTTAATATAGAACCATTGTTCATAGCGTTAGTACTTGGCTTAACCAAGGCTTGTTATTAAGTTAAGGGTTAATAACTCGGAACCAGGATGCTGGGCGATTTGGTTCCGAGCCAGCCGCCACCGATATCATAAACACAGCCAACAAGCTAATACCGCCACTAGCAGGGTATAATAATACTTAACTACAAACTGCATTAATTCTTTCAAAATACAAAGCCATAGTAATTTGAAAGCCTTAAAACACCAGTTTAGTTTAGAGAATATTTATCTTAATGCTAAAGAAAATATTCGACGTACAAATAAGGTTATCTTCATTAATAAAAATTATTTTATAGTCGATAATCATGCCGATTGGTAAAAGCCATTTCTATGAAATGTTAAAAAAAAATGCGAAATAGTAATAAAAAAAAAACAATGCTTTCATCCACCAAAAATAATTTCTACTTTTAATAAATTCGTTACGGATGACTCACTTGCGAGTCTTACCTGAAAGGTAACGGTTAAAACACTATATTTTCAATAAATAGTTTTGATATAATTCGTTTATCGGCATCTAAAATATCGTATTGTAAAAAATTACTTAAAAATCGTTGTTTGAAATGATCTTTATTATATTTAATATATGTTTTTTATATCATTCGGATTTTACCAATGACTATTTATTTATTATAATGTTGTTTAATTAGTTGTCAGTTCCATTGCCGTAACAGATTTTTTAAAATCTGATGAAATGATAAAAAAAATTATACATTCGTATTCAAAGGAATTTATGTATAATATATTATATGAGATGTTTTCACATCTCAGATATGATCCTGAAAACCGGACGCATAGAGAAGCTGTCCAAATGTTATTCTTTTTCAAAGTAGAAAAATTGAGAGATTAAGAAAACATCACAGCTACTGTTTTTGTAATAATTAACGTTGATAAAGCGATAAAAAATTTAGAAAATCTTAAAATGCTCGTGTATCTCGTCATTCCAGCGTCGGGTGTGACTTCTAAGAATTTGGTAACAAATGTGTCTCCATTGAAACATCGCAATGTATGAGGCGAGAATTTTACTTGCCGCGCGAGACTCGAATAAATAAAATGTATTATATTATTACACGGTCACAATGGTATGAATGCCATTTTATTGTGTGCGCAGAATGTTGTGATCTTTATTATTTTCATAAAATTGATTTTTAAGAACGGCCGTCCCATTTGTCACTGTAGATTTAAATCTTAAGAGTAAATAAATAATAAAAGGATATTAGAAAATTTTATTCTGTAGTTAAATATAATCAAGCAACGTAAGCTCAGTAGCTTAGGGGTATGAACTGCGCTTAGTAGTTGGAATGATCCAAAAATAAGTACTAAGAATGTCAAAATATTAAAAAAAAAAAAAAATATTAATACTTTGAGATCTTTCGTATAGTTGTGGGTAATATCTTTGCTCCTAGTTGTTTTTGCAAATACAATATTTCAATTGAGTTTTTCTATTGGAACATCTGTCGCATTAGCAATTTGATGAATGTGTTTATTCCTTAAATTATCGTTATTAATGAATCGCGTTTTAGATTATAATGTAACTAGTATAGTCGGAAAAGTTTTTTTAACCACGAAGTCTACATTGAATAATTAAAAATTATCGCACAACTTTGTTTTTATTTACAAAGTACTTAATTTTAATTTAGCATGGAATTATCCAACTATTATAAATCATGCAGAATTAAGTGTGTTGTTATTAGAATGAAAATAAAATGTCAGTTATTCTATTTTCGAGTTTTCGAAATGAAACGTATGCGGGTAAGGTTTTTTTAGACGAATTTAAGCACACGGACTCATTGCGGATTGATATATGCACGAGAAGTGCAAAGAATATTTATTTTGCACGATTAAAAATATTCAACCAAGATATTTATTCAGTTTACAATGACTAATGATATGACAAGTCTTGTCCGTTGATTATTCGCGACGTGTCTGCCTACAGCTATTTTCATTTTTTTTAGTATGTGATACTCAAATGGCAATAACCTTTGTGTTAATAACAATTTGTCGCCAGTTTTGCTCTATGGTTTCAATAAACCACACGAATCATTTGATATGAACTAGTTGCGATAGGTGAATGATGTATCCTATATGTAAATCATTAGAATCTATTTGCAAAGTAACGAAATCATAAATGTAGTATTTACCTTTTATATAGTTATGCTCAGTTGAGTTTTAACTATGTATTTTTAGGTATCTTAAACTATTAATAACTCGCAGAATGTGCCAACAGATGGATACACGTTAGAAACTATTTTTGCATTCTATTAATCAAAATTGTAATATATAAATATTGTGGCCATTAGAAGGCTAAGTAAATATAGAAGCGAAATGTACATTACATTACACTACACAATTTACATACATTTAAAACGAAATGCCTGAATAGTATAGCAATTGTCAAGATAAGTTAATTTTAAAATATATTTCATAAATTTATAAATTTTGGCAATTAAATTATTGAGATTCTTGTGAGTGCTCGCTTTTCAAATTCGTCAGTAGTATTTGTTGACACACCTTATAAAATTATTTTTTGTAAAACTTCATGGACATACAATGTATCACAAGATTGATGCTCGATTAATGTTCAAATATTCTGGGACGCACCACTTGTTTGTTGGCCTCATTTTTCACTAACGAAATGGTCATGAACGAGAAGAAATTTATATTCAATCTATTGTAGCAAGCCAATGTTTATAAAAATACTGCTATTGATGAGATTGATATGTTGCCTTAATAATTGCATATTAAATCATTTTTGAGAAGTAAAACACATAAGTAACCATACTTTATTCCATCTATATCTTATATTATATAACAATAATTTACTGTTCACATTTTGTTCTGATTCTAATCTCTAGTGATGATTTATATATTGAGTTAAAAATTGTTAACTGGCGCTTCATAAGTTTGTGGAGACGTTGTTGCGGTACGTTTAAAAGATACCAATATGGCTAAGTAGTCACTAATGTAAAAAAAGGTTAGTGGATTATTCTATTCTAGGACGAAACCAAACAGACACATTCATATTATTCTAGTTATACTAGGTAAGGCACGTGCGAAACAGGAAATCTCTGGAAGAACTACGGCTAAATTGATATCGAAACCGGAACCGGCAAACGAAATAAAATAAACATAATATCGTGTATCGCCCAACAGAAATGTTCTTTGTCAACCGTACCAGGAGTGACAAAACTTTTGGAGAAATCGGGTAGATCGTTTTTAAGCTTACACAATATTCTTGTTGGAACCATACTTTGTATAAATTATAATATTTTGGTTGCACTTTTTATCATGGAATTTTGATAAATGATAAATTAGCGCTTAAAGAAACATATGGTTACTTCAATAAATACATGTAAGAATTTCCTTTAAAATTTTACTAAAAATTTCAAGAGACGAAAATTACTGTCGTGTATTCTCAATTCAACCATAAAATATCTTTGTATCATAATAGTGGGACGGGTAAAAATCTTTATATGTTCGTATTCAGCTTGCGGGCCAGAGTTTGGAAGATTTTTTTAAACATCGCGCACAAGAAAATATTTTTTGCGAAAATGGGTTAATCTTTGGTTATAAAAAATCTATGTTTGTTTATTTTTCAGAACTTTTTATTTATTTCAATGAATGTGTGTACAATCGCTTTTGATATTAGGTTGAACTGAGGGTTTACAACTTCACCCAAGATATAATACTTTAAAGCACCCTTTAAACTTTAAAACTAATTTGCATTCCAGAAAAAAATTACTTAATTCCAAGATTAATTGAAATCTATGATTTATGAAACATGTAGATTATTTGAAAATTAAGACCAAGAAATGATGTCTATTCTCTTTGCAATTTAATATTTATTTCGTTTAAAATTTATAGACAATTTTTAATTTTGTACTATTTTAATACTTAATATTTTAATGTTTTATAAGGGCCCCTAAGCAATTATTTGATTTATGAATGAACAAATAAATTGTTTTAATTGATTTGATTTAACCTCTGTATCTTCTTAAACTTCATTTTCGAATTATATATGGGTCATATGCACTTGTAATGTAACTTGAAGAGATTTTATGGACGACAACTGCTTGTTGTACAGTTGCTTAATCTCTATTTTTAATAAACGGTAAAGGTAGGGAAACGAAACGATGAATGGTTTTTAAATCGCTCTCACTATGTACTTTTTTAGGTGGGTGGAAATTCATAAATTGATTGAAAAATGAACATGGGAAACAGTCCGAACTGCGATTCAAAACTATGAGCTATCTCAAATCAACATACAGGAAATTTTGACTTTTTTATGAATAACATTATTATGATTTAAACAGCTGTTCTACCTTCTTTAGTGAAGTATAGTACGCACAGTATATTCATTGAATGTTAATGAAAGTAACCCCATGGTTGACCTATGTGAATAATTATATAATTAATAGGTGTCTGCTCGCACACACAATGATAACAGCCGTCAAAGTATGAAGTTATTCAAATGGAATGAGCAAAGTTTTCATCACATTGAAAGTTATCTGAGGCGAGAAACGCTTCCAAGCTCAAGCCCACAAACTTTGCTTACATATAATACTAAACTTGGCATTGCGATGAACGAGGGTGTTTTCTTAGAGATTGGTGTAATCAAAATATGCTATTTAATATTTGAAAAAAATTATATCTTGGAGCTTAAAAAAATACAAACTTTAGAGGCTTGTCAGCTTACCGATGAATTTTAGTCAATGTATTAGCATTTAACTTACTTTGTGTCACAAGTCTCAATAACAAAAAAAACTACCCTTTCCTCTCCTTTTCAATCTTTGTATAACGTTTTTTAAATTATGTTCTCACAAAAGAGATCAAAAAATAAAATTCTAGCAAAGAATTTTGTCTTATAAGCTTTTTTCATTTTTTTTCAGTGATAAAATATGCTAATAATAATAATAATAATTCAAAATTTATTATTTTATCAATGGAAAAAATTACTGCCATTTGTAATGATAGAGTAGAGACTGGAGAGGCAAATAAATTTCTGATATGGAATCTCATTTTTTATTGAAAGTGAGTACATTCACTGTTTATTGACATTTTGATAGTTTACAGAAATAAAAAAAGCAGTGTTAAAATGGTTAAAATAATTCAAAAAATTCTAGCCTTACTTGATATGCTAGATTGCTGTTAAGTTATATTTGTTTGTATGACATAATGTACATACATTGAAACCCAGATGATATGGCAATGCATGAACCAAAATAACGCCACAAAAACGCGAAAATCTGAACCTAAGCACACAAAAAAAAATCCATGGAAAAATATATATTATATTCGCAAAAGAAAAATAAAGTTCATCAGCCTTTCATTTGTTTCTTGCTTTTATTTTTCGTAACGTAAACATGCGTACATACAGTATACTATAAATACGTCAATAAAAATATTCGTAGGAAATCAGTTTACAAAAAAAATGTGTTTTATACGAAAACATCAAATGGTTTTTATTTGAACAAAAAAAAATGTAACATTCACTCACTCTCTGTAATAAGCTCTCGTTAACAGCAACAAGAAATTTGTTTGGCAAAATTCTATTCGCAGATCAAAGGGATTCTTTTATAAACAGACGTCAATCATCCGCATTTACTCACTTAATCAACGCTTGCGTTCTCCACAACGGACACATCACAAAATACTCCTCGAAAATCACGAATACGTTTGTATTATATTTATGCTGTAACTGTTGAAAAGCTTAGTGGTTTTTATTACTCATATAAAAAACAGACCAAATTTTTATTTTATGTAAATATAATATTCTATCAATTTTTATTTTATTATTTACTAGAATTAAGAAAAAGGTCTTATAGGTGAGTGGTCAAGGCTGTACAATTTTCTTTTACTTGTTTGGTTGCTCAAGGGATAAACTTTCGGAATTGAGTTAGTTTCATAAGAATTGTATAAAGAAGTGATTTAGGCTTGATGCTATCACAATATCCGCAATAACTGCAGAAGACTGATTAAATTGATGTGCTGCTAAATATTTTGCTATTTTTACGTTATTATAACAGATTTATACCAAGTAAATGTCAGTTAAAACAACTGCAATGAGTAATCAGTCATAATCATATGAAATATCTTAACATTGCTTTTCGTAACCGCAGTCGACATAAAAATTTAGAATAATATTTTTTATGATCGTTTAGTGTAGTAATTGCGTGGATATTCCAACATAAAGTAAAACGATATTATTTTAATTAAGGAAAGCGTGTAGCTAGCTATCTATAAAAAGTGTTAAGGTGAATTTTGTAGCAACCAAACGAACACAGTATAAGCAGACACCTTAACTGCTTCATTTGTAGAGGTTATATTCCTAGACACATGAAGGAGTTGGAGTTTCAAAGCCCGCTTGATTAAAAACTTAGCTTCAGTTTGAAGAAAATGCAATTAAAGTCTTAGAAAGGTTTGAATGGTCTCGTTAAGATCTCACAAGATGGAGTAATCGCTCACAATTTGTGTGGAATTTAGTTTCATTTCTCATCACTTCTGCGCTAAATTTGTTCAATAAAAAAGTATATTGAAACAAATTTCAAATAACGCATTATAATATTTTGATTGAAACTATACAGTAATCTATGTTAACATTTCAAATGTCATCAGATATGAAATACAATTTCATTGATCAATTCACAAAATGCTTGCATGATAAAATTACTCTTAATTCTGTCTTACACGGGTCGTACGTCCCATGTCGAACATTCGTGTAAATTAATTGGATCGTGCAATTTCGAAGACATGAGAAAATACATCAAGCAAAAAGAAGATAAGTATTGTACCTGCTACTATATAAGAGATATTTTTTCTGACAATGCATCCTAGATGATACAAGTTTTGATTTCCTGAGTTCAATATTCATTTTTGAAATAATATGATTTTTTTCCCTGCCGAGTTCATATGTTCAACTTCTGACATTGCACTCATTTCTTAAAAACCATAACTGGCGTGACAATCAAATACGAGTGACTTTTCTAGTATGTGTCAGCATAAGTGATTTTTAAGGCTCAATATACACACACATACATATTCTCCCCGATTTTCTCTATCTGTATACACTTTATTCATAAGATTGGCCAAATGCTGGCAGATGAAGTTGCCTTTTTGTTGCCTTGAATTTCTTTGTAAGGTCCCATCATATAAGAATATATATATAGCTTACTAATTTCATCGTATATAATATGAACGTAATTCAGCTGTTCTAAGAAATGTAACGAAATGAACGATTTAATATATCTGAATTAGTTACCGGCTAAAATATTTTAAAGAATTCTATTATGCTTGAAATTTATTATCGATTTGATATCTAGTGATAATGTTCAAACAATAATATTTTTTTGATTAAAGTTACTCGTAGAATAGCTTTTTTGCCAATACAGAATATGACATGTTCGCGAATATGTTCGCGATACATTTTTGAGAGAGGTGTTTGCCTTTATGGAAAAGGATGCGAATTTTTCCAAGTCACGTAGCAATCTGAAGGTGGGCGTAGAAGTGAGGTTGGCATCTACGGCGTGAAAACGTTACGTCGTCTCGTAGGAGTGGGTGAGACGTAGCGCACCGTAGCAAGCACCGTAGGGCGTTTGCGGCCTCACCTCTACGTGATTTCATTAGTCTCTCGATACGTGATCATCACAAAATTCAGATTTTTATAAAAATGTTGTTATTTCTGATTCTCTTCAAGTTTGCATTAACAAAAATATGACAACTTTTTGACGTTATGTGAAGAATATAAAAATAAAATTGTGTCGAAGATTATTGTATAGGATTATAAGACAAGTAAAAACGAAATATTCTCAATTTAAAAATTTATATATAATTTCGGCAATTACTGGCTAAGCATTACGTATTCTTTAATTGTGGGTGTTTAACGAGAATTGTGTTTTTCAAATTTCTATCTGATGGATGGATTGAATATTTGGTACTTTTAGTTCCCCTCACAAAAACATATATTTTACTTTGACATAAATAAAATATAATATTGATAAAAGTTTTGAAATACTAACAGTTGAAAATGAATATTTAATTTTACAAGATGATTGCTAAGATAAGGATATTTGCTCCGTCCAAAGATCCGTAGAAAAAATATAGAACTATTTTGTTCAAAAAAAATATTTGTTGTAGAAATTCACGTGTTGATGAAATATATATATTTATAAACATCCTATCGGATGTTTGTGATTTTGATTAACGTACGCATTATTACTGCTAGTTAAGAAATCTTTGCTCGGTTCTCAGAGACGCATAACATATTCGATTCTAATAAAAATCCATAAAACGAATGGAGATATAAACAGCAGCATCTCATATTCCCACAAAAAGGGGAAACGCCTAATAAAGATTTATGTTGGGTGTTAAAGCTTCTTTATTGAACATAAAAAAAGGCAGACTTTATTTTAAATTTTCTCTGGAAAGCTGCGCTGAACAAAGAAAAACAAATTGTGATACATTGACCGAGATTTTATCCATGTCGTCGCGTTCAAACGTAATGTAGAATAATGGAACATATTTAATATATATTCTATTTCTCGTATGATACTTTTTTTTCATTCACAATTATTGTGAACCAATTTTTTTAAATAAGATCCTGATTATTTCTTTGTTGGGTGACGTCTGTTGATTATTTTATTATTAAATGTTAGATTTTATCTTTCTAGTATAAACATCCACCACAACCGCAAGTGCTATTTTTTAAATGAAACTTATTTATTACTATAATATGGTAATATTTTCTAGTTGATTCGCTAGATTTTTTGAATACTATTTGTAATTTTAAAGCATACGAATTAAGCTTGTACGTGCATTTTTTTTTGGGATATCAAATTCATGGAGCGTTAAGATCTATGACGCGTCAGCATCAGAGCTCTTCAGGTCTCCTCCATCTCTCATATATAGATTTAATTTTGTTATAATTATTGTGTCATTGTTGACAATATTAGGTCGCAGCTGAGCCGTGGAACCCATGATGAGTGCAGCTCACGCGGACACCATACGCATTATATTCACTCAAGCATACGTGTGCATACAGACACACACACACAGCCACACGCAAGCATATACAATACGTAAGGAAATAAAATAGGAAGGTCATTTTCAGATGCCGAGGTTGTCCATGTTGGGATTAAGATCTATAACAACAAACCTATGGCGGGTCATCGAGCAGAACCGCTCTCGGCCTTAGACGATTACTCGGTACTGTCTCATCATAATTATGTAGATAAGAAATTGTAGGGTTATAATGTTTGCCTATATCGTTGTGAAAGTTTCGAGACATTTCACGAACGAACTCTCGAATTGTAGGCATTTTCAAGTCTCTATGTAACAGCGAATTGCGAACGTACCACGGGGCATTACAAATTTGTCGCAATGATTTATTTTGAACAATTTGAAGTGTCTTCAGATGCTTCTGGTGAGCAAAAGCCCACACTGGAGTAGCGTACACCATAATTGGCCAAGTTATAGCTGTATAGAGGAGCAGCTTGCTTTTGAGAGTAAGCTTGCTCTTCGCATTGAGCATAAAGTTTAGTCTAACTTTTACACCATAAGCTTGACGTTTTTTAATCGCGGTGTGCTGTACGTGCATATTATAATATATCAAATGATACGTTTATGTAGATACTTGCCTCCTTCATAATACTGTAAGAAATATACTTTTCAAGTGAGGCGCGCCAGTAATCGTGGAATGACAACTGAGTATTTAAGTGATAAAAATTTTCTGAAATTAATTATGATAATGCATAATTTTCAATGCGATTGCTCAATTTTCCAACTGTCTAACTCCAATTGTTCACAAATTTCAAGGCATGTACAAAATTACATTTATCAGAATTCAACAAATCCCAAATACACTTCGGTAAGTTTCATTGGTACATAAAAAGTGGCGAAGTTAATTTTTGGAATTGTTTGATACCTGTTGATGATGAAATTATCATTTTTTTCTTTGCCCTGAATAAATTGATCAAGTGGATATAGTAATATAAGATTAAATAGTCGAATGGTAGAATCTGCTTGTTAAAATATATTTAGAAAGCTTAGAATGTGTGTGCATTTTTTAATTTATACGAACTTGTTCAATATATTACATATAATGCTTTATATCAGAAATCCAGCGCTCCAGATATTTTTATAACAAATAAATACACTTGAGAAACTCAAAGCGATTAACAAAATGCCACTCGAGAAAAGACATCATAGATTACCATGCCCTAAATTTAAAATTTGAATTGATAAATTGACTTGCCAAGAACTTGTCTGACAGCTACCTGATCACCGGGGTACAGAGGCTGACAACTTATTATACTTCAACCAATATTAAATTGTTTTATTTTTAAAAAATTGTTCATTTGCCTGTTATTAATATATTATTAAATAGTTTTAAGTATTATTTTTTTTATCACTACATCTAAATCGAAGACTTTTTGGTGGCAGTATTGGTATTTAATTAGTAGAACTCCACCATAAGAAGGTTAAAAGTAGCAAAATTTTTAGTTGCATAAAAATGTCATGTAATAAGTATTTCGCCAAATGTGATAGCACCATTCGTTTTGAAAAAACCTCGGGCTATCAATTTCTAGAACGGACAAATAATGAGTTATCAATCGATTTATAAATTTGATTTCAAAGTCATAGATGTCTACATAAAACACACTGAATTATATTCCAGTAGTCTATATGTCAGGCATGAAAATTAATATTAATGTTAAATAAAGAATTTGCGCATATATTGGTATATTTCACTTATTCTAAATTCCGAATGATATATTATGTAAGACGGGATACGCACTGGCGCCTGTATAGTCAGCTTTTTAAGTTGCGTCTGCGCAAGTGAATCTTCTAAGAAAATAACTTTTACGATTGGCTTCGGTAATAAACGGATGACTCGCTTTCAAACGTCCACATTCACATTCTAAAAAATCATTTTTCTTGGTCATTTGAGTTTGGCAGGTAGCACATAATGACACATTTTGAGATACAATAGTAAAATAATTATTATTTAAAAATAATGTTACTCCCAGCCCAGTTTAGATATGCTAAAAGCTTTAGAAAGCCATACCGCGAGACATGGGATAGTAAAGCAACTATCAATGACGTCAAATATCTGGATTTGTAGTACAGTTTAGTTGTTCATTACATGAAAGATTTCTCTAACAGGACACAAAATGTTTGACGACCTGTATGAATTGACGTCTCAGAATTTCAGGTATGTATAAAAAAAAGCTATGAATAATAATAGCAAAATTAAATTCAATCTATATAATTATTATATTATCCTGAATTTTTTGTGTTGTATTAATACAATACTACTTCTTAGTACTATTGAACATTTCCGGGTTTTATGAACCGAATTAAATTACAAATAATCCACATAATAAAAATATAATTCTACAGGGAAACATTATTCGCTTTAACACGGTGAAAAAATAGCAATGTATTTTAGTTCTAAAAAAATATTTTTAACAAATATAGTTGATAGATATTTCGGCTCACGCCATCGTCAGAAATATAGTTCTGACGGTGGCGTGAGCCGAAATAGCTATCAAGCCAATTCATACAACTAAAATACATTGATATTTTTTCACCCTGTTATAATGGAGTTCTACCAAATGAATGCCAATTCAATCAATTATTCGCTTTAATCAAACTTTTGAGAAATTTTATTACAATACTATTCTGTTTGACATGTAGATAATATTTAATAGTAGTTGAATGTTGGATTGTGTTTTATATAATATTTAAAATTAAGTAATTATCCTATCCATTGGATTAGTTAATTTCAAAAATTTTAAGACTTTTTATCGGTGTTATGCATAGCAATACCAAACCATATGCGTTCAAGGCATTTGAAAACGTATTTTATTTTGCTATATTTCTTGAATTTACGCGATAAGACAACTTATTTCTTTTAGTAGAAGGACAGACGGGAAGTGGAACGATTTGTGTAATGACGGTATAAAAATATTCCTTATTTGTTGCATTGAAATAGTCCAATTTATTTGAATAAAAAACAAGTACCTATTCCAGTTGCACAAGCTTATTGAAAATATGACATACGCATGCGCATCACGTTTGTAAGGGGAAACGTCATGGCGTCAAATTTAACGGCGTCACTTTTTGAATTATCTACATACTTACTTGCTTCATTGTTTTCTTGTGTTGTCTGGCTCCGGTTGTAATTTAGTTTGGTCTTCCTTATTAATTTATAGAAACATCAAACGGTGGATACACAAGAGTTTGTAATTTACTCAATTCTTACGACCCAAATGGATTATATTATAAACGAGAGTTTTTAAAACTTATATGAAATTGGTCTATTTTAATTTAATTTAATTGAAAATATTGTTGTTAGTTAATTTACCAGTACTTGGCGCGAATAATTATTAATATTAACATTGTACGAGTGTATAATATTCTTTTTTGTCAATGCTATACACATTTCATAAATGGGAGGTACTTGTTAATTTAGTGTTCGCTCATTTTATCATTATTAGTAATGTATCTAAATAATAGCTCTTGAATAATTGCTCTTCGAAGCTATCACTCTATATTTGTTACGTAATTGATACCTTCTTTGGAGGCATCTGCACAAATATTGCAACATCGGATAATTATGATTGCATACATATGGTAATGTCGCTGAGAATATTATTTTGGATGCTTATTATTCCTAGGCCTTAAATGCTCAGTGATCAAATTGGGAAACTTTGAAAACAATATGCTAAAAAGATATTAGTAGTATACATATTTGTGAGACTTGAAAATATAATCATATTATAAAACCGTGAAGAATTGAAATATGATAGAAAAATCAATCTCTTTTTTGCTATAGAAATTAAACTTGAATGTTGTGACAGGGGAATATGTTGTTATTTTGTTAAGTTTGAAAACCAAATTGTCCATTAGTTTCCTTTTAAGCGAATTGCTGGCGTGAAAATGTTTGCCTATAAAACGGATAAAACTCCCACACAAAAAATATGCAGCGGACGTTGTAAATTCAATTTTCTTTTAAGATCATTTCAATTATGTGTTTATGCGCGTCGAGAATAGTTCAGCTATTAGCTGAAAGATTTATTTTCATCTAAAATTTTTAAAGATACAAATTTACTTTTGGCTGAATAGATTTCTGTCTAGTGTCTCGATTTTAAGACTCGAATCCAGAATCACTTTATTTTTTATCTCATGAAAATCTACATTTGTGGATACAAAAAACATTGTTTTGTTTTTCATATTGGAGTTTACGTCGTAAAACTTCATATAAATATGTTAAAAAAGCATCGTATTTTGTAAATAAAATTTGAGGTACGGTTATTCACAGCTATTTCGGCTTTCGCCATAGTTAGAAGTATAACTGACTATGGTAGTTCTGGTTAAAATTTTTGCGAGAGAAATACTTTTGATATTTTTGCCTATTGATAAAATATTGCTTAGCATTTTTGATGATTGTTTTGTAAATATACTGAACTTTGATCTTTAAAAAGGTTATCAAGGTTATGATAAACTATCTGATGTAAAAATAAACTTTCATACTCACTGCAGCATTAATTAACATACTTATCTTATTCAAGTGAGAAGTTTATCATTTGTTTCATGTAGTTAAAACTAACAAAATCGATATTGTTACTTACAGATGCTGCATTTTAAAAGACTAAATTGTACTCGTGAACTTATAAAATGTTTGATGTAATGCAGCTAATAATGATGTCATGGTTATCAAGCAAAGCGTATAATATTAGGAGTGCCTTTAGACTTTATCAAAAGTGACTAGGATCGAACGGGGGTAATATTTTGTACATAATTATTAGTTTAGACATATGAATATTGAAGACGCATAATGTGGTTGTGCAAACGCTTACAATGCACGACGGCCTATAGACCTAAAAAGTTGTCGGAAGTAAAGTTCAATTTTTGTATTCATTGTTACGTAGTAAGTTGACTTTTTTTGCTTTTTATGCTACTGTTTTATCTGAGAATGATAAATGGGCAATGTTTAAAAGATAAAAACTAAAATATATTAGTTTATTGAAGCGTTCATTTTTGTTATTATTAATTAATTAAAAAATAATTGATGATATTCAAATACGAATTCGGATAGTTACGTAAAAATTTTTGAAATAAATATGTAGATATGATATACAAAACTAAATGATTAATTTGCATCTATACACCCAATAGATCAGTGGAACCCTGATTGTTAGCAACTTAGACTGAAATGAAAGAATTTATCGTATTTAGTTTAATGACCAATCTTTATTCCTGTATTAGTAATATTAGTGCGAAATTAATTAAATGTATTGTAAAATTATTTCCCCATGCCTGCCCAGCTTATTGCCATCTGGTTGTTATTAAACAAGCAGTCATCTTTTATTGTTCTTTAGTTTTTATTCACACAATTAATAAGTCAGATGATAGAATAAACAACTGTCTACTTTGTCAAGTGTAAATGAATTGGTGTAATAAAAAATATTTATAGGAAGATCTGTTCTCTACGTTCCACTCGGCCCATTAAAAAATATGATGGCACTGAAGTGATATAATGGTCCATCTGCAAATTAATATCTATATTCTTAGAATATTGTTTGATGTGAAGTTCTTCTGTTTTTTTTTTCATTATTATATGATATATATTGTTAGCACTTGCAATTTGGTACTATTTTAATGCAATCATCTGGTATTTAATATACGCTCAATATAAAAACCTTGAAAGTTAAGCAAAAATCAATTTAATAATGTCCAAAGTAGCCTTTAATAACTTCGACAAATTAACGTTAAGTATGAGATTCGTTAGAACCTAATTGCATCGATTATTTCTGTGAAAATTCGCATAAAATTAAAGTGATTTAAATTTTTATATACATATATAAAATAATATTCTGAACATTTTCATGTCCTTTTTAATTCAGTACTGATATATTATAAATACTGCCATATTCTGTTTAACAGATAGATTTTAGAAAAAAATGTGTGTCATTTGACATGACACCCTTAACAAACTTGGACGAAATTCCATTTTTTCATGGTGTTAGGTTAAAGCATCAGGTTTTTAATTTTTGGTTTCCTTTCTATAATTACGTAAGCCAGTTCAGCAAGGGATAAATGTCTGTTTTTTTTTAAATTAAATGGGTTATTTTAGAAGTATTATTTTTCTTCTATTTTTCTCAATTGTTTTTTTTATATCCTGTGTTCTATCGTTTTCAAGGGTATAAAATATTGGTCAATCCCGCTGGATATTGTTATTTTCTTCTACGAATGAACAAGGGGAACAAACAATCACGCGAGTCAATATTACAATTTTGATATTTGGTATCTTATTTCATACACAATTTTGCGAAACGTTAAATAACTTACAGATCATTGCTAAAGACAAAAGACAGGTACGGTGGTTAATAACACAAGTCTAAATTATGTGGTTATTCCCTCATGTGTTAAACTTACATTTTTTTTGGTCAATAAAACATTTCATAACCAATAAATTTTTAAGAGAGTTGGATCAATTCGTTGAGGTACACATGTTATGATAAGCAAATATTGAAAATGAGAAAAAAAATTTGCTCATGCTTGACCCCTTCGAAATACGAAAATATTAGAGGCATTTATACTATGTAAAGATACGCTGATTTCCGAATATTCGATGATATTATCATACATACAACCAGACACTCACACTTCATTTTATTTTTAGTCAATTTTACTGGCGAGTTACTGTTAACTGTTACTTGACTCAGAAATGAAAACAATTTCAGTTCCAGGGCAATAAAACACGCTCTAAAATTATGTGAAACTTTTATTAAGTTAATTTTTAAGTGTTGGCATATGAAGATGTATTCCCGTCTATGCACCCAATTTTAGCTGCTGAAGTTTTAAATAGCTCATGCGGGCGACTGCTGAGAAAGTTCCCAGTAATAAAATGCATTGCCACCTCGTTAGTGAGAAATGAAAGAAGATAAGTCAGATGAGCTGCCACGCTTAGTTAAGTTTTCATTTAAACTTGTTACTCTTGCAGTCTATAAACGGTACCTACTGCAGATACTTGTATGAAATTTAAGCAATTACTTCTGTAAAAAAACTTGCTTATAAACAAGTATGTTTCATCAAATTCTACAAAGCAGAATGATTCAATTTCAAATAATTATTTCCGATATCAAGTAACGTTTCACAACTTAAGATCATTACTCATTGCACTGTTTAACATACGGAAGTAATCCATTTTGACAAATGACATGTTTGACTACACGCTTCCAAACAAACATATGAAATTTCGAAAACAAATAATCTGCTTGTCTTGAAATTATGGAAAAATTTTGTATAACTGATTTCAATGCAGAAGACATCGGATATTCGTATATTAAAAAAAAATGACAGTGGTTGTTCTTCAACGATGAACGGCGATGATGAGTTGAATCATCGCATTATGAAAAGATTTAAGCACCCAATTAAATTTAATCACAAATTACACAAATTAGAATATCTAGCGTCATTTATTCCCCCGTTAAGTAGCACAGATCTAATTCATTTACTTATCTGCGAAATTAATAATAATTAAAACTTTGAATTAAGTTGTGTAACCAAACAAATAGTGGACTTGAAAAGAACATCATTGAGTAATTTTTGGGATTAGTAGTGATACTTGTCTTGGAGTTTTTCTTCCTACTTTATATTGTATCTTAATCTTGTAAATGCTGACAAAATCGTCCTATTGTCACATGGTCTTTTGTTTTAGCTTGAGAACGTAGTATGTCACATGGGCCAAATGTCAACAACAGCAGATTACGGACAGCTTACCTGAAAAAATTATTATAACAATATGTTTTACTCTAGCGCGATAATAAAATTACGACTAGAAATATTTGTGTATATAGAAAGCAAACAACGTTAGTTTGACAAGATAATTGAAAATTATATACGATGCCTTGAAGACGCAAATGGCATTTGTACACGAGTGCATTAGGATTTTTTTTTACAGTGGGGCGATTCGACTTATATAATACAGTTTCAATAGTCTTGACGATAATTCATTGTAATTACTCTAAGACAATTGGTGTGACGGCTAGCATTGCACTAGCTCTATCCTTTATATTTCTTCTCTGTATACAAAAGAGAGTGTATAGAAGAGAGAGAATAATGAATAACAACCAGCTGTCGTAGAAAAGCTTTATTTAAGGTACACCCTTTAGGAGGCCATATGTTCCTTAATGTAAGTGAACAAAGCTAAAAAATAAATTAATAGACTCGAACTTATCGTCAATGGATAAGATACGTTTCGGAAATTCATAAAAAGCGTAATTGCTCAGAGAAAAGTGAAACTAAAAAAATATTGTAATGCTTCGGTACATTAAAGCATTTAAAATATCCATGTAAATAAATACATATTACTTTTTATAATTTATTGAACAACGACTTTTTCCTTTTCGCCAACATACATTTTGTACCTATTTATATTTAGAGTGCGAGGATTGCCTCCATTGTCCTTTCCCTGACTTTGTTGCTGAGTATCTACGAGCATAATTCAGAGAATTAAAGCTTGGTTTATTTTCTCTAATGCGTTATAAAAGTGTCAGATTAAGCCAAGGCATGACGGTGTAATGAAAACGTATTATCTGTTGAATGCGAGATTATTTTATAAATCTATAACTGGTTTCTCACTAAAGTGGAAGCATGAAAGCAGCAGTGCATTTAAATGCGACCAAAAACTAATTGAAATAATAAAATTTTATTCCATAAACATTTCAACTGAATCATCTTCGTTTTATTCTTCCTACGCACTGTGGCTTATAATGACAGTTGGTGTAATTCATACCACTTGGTGTCATATAAATTAAAATGATTGAGATTTATTCTTCAATTAAATAATGTTATGGAATACAATATCACAAAATATTGAAAAAAATAGATTCAATCGATATCATAAATTAAAAATAAAGTAAATAATGGTTATAATCACAAATGTATATATATATATATATATATTATGCTGTGTAGATATATGTAGATGCAAGACAGCTCTTTTGGTATATTGCGAGATATTTTCATGAGTAATTTATTAATAAACATAATATATAGTATGTGCTTAGAGGAATATTTATCACACTTACAGGTTATAAAAAAATGTGTCTTCTCTTCTACAAAATCCCTTTCAGCCTTTATCAAAAGCTACAATATTAAAAAAATAATGGAAAATTGTAAAACTTAATTCAGTATAATGCAGAATAGTAGACTGACTGAAGTGACTTTTGATTGTACGCGATCTTATATAATCAAACTTCTGTGAATCGTGAAATTCTGTGATTCAGCAGTTAAAAAGAATGCTCAAATATGTACATTACACCTGTATTTTATGACGTGCTGCATACATTAATGACAAAATAGAATTGCATATTAGATAGACAACTTTGTTTATTATCAAATCGGAAAAAAATATCTATTAATTTAATGCGAGTAGCGATTATAACACACTGCAATCCTTATTTATTATAAATTGAATACATTTAACAAGTTAATTAAATTTATTTATGCATAATAAGTATTTTTATAGAATTCAAAAAATCTTTTTTGAAAATTTATAGCACGAATAAGTCTATCTTCGCGTGTCATTGACGTCCTTTCCTACCAAAGGTTAGCAAGAAAAATTTATTTGGTATGTTTTTCAAAGAGGGTCTTTAGATATCCTTCTTATTGGCCTGTAAGAAAGTCAGTATTACCTATAAATAAGACGATGAGTGTTCTTAAAAGTTAATAATTTGTTGAAAACAGCCTCATTACGAATAAATCTTCGTACTAATAAATTATCTTAAATTTTTGTAGTCTTATTCACTTTTACTCAAAAAATAATTATAAAATAATTATATTCGAAAAAAATACTGAATAATCCCACCGTATATTGTGTTTGGTTGTATTAATATATAACTATGATCGAATATAATGTCGATCACGTTCGCCGAAGGCGTATTTGTTTATTGATTTTTCGATCAAGCCATGTTCAATTTAAATCAATTTTTTCATTCTCTCGCCGAGTGTTGGTGTAATATATGTGTGGAACACAATGTTGCAACTATTTGTGACAAATAAATTTGAATAAATATTAGATGAATATTAAAATATACGTTTTTATTGTTACATATTTGCATTTATAAAATTGTATTACAATTGCGATTTAAAATATTTAGATTGTCGATAAACAACACATTCTATTATGACAACATGACAGTTTATTTTGAAATGCGATTTAACATTTTCGTTGATGAATAATAGTTATTTTGAATGCGACATGAGTAGAGAAAGTGTTCGACAATAAAATATCAAAAATATTAGTCTCAATAGCTTAATGAAATTGCATGTTTTTATTTAAATAAATTAATGGACATTATTAAGTTTGTATGTATGCAGGTATTCAGCTGCGAAGGTAAAGCTATTGGGTAGCACAGGTATTGCGTGATCGCTTGATCGTCTTCGACATCGACAATAAAGACATTATGTTACCAGTGATGTACATACAAAAATAAATCGAGTATCTTAGAAAAATCATTTATTAATTAATTAAAAGTAATATGATAATTGTAGCTTTCGATAAGTCATAATTTACTCAAGTAATAAATTACATAAAATAAGAGGATTACGGAACAAGTAATTATTCAATTCTGTGGCTCAAAAATAAACTCTCGTAGGCCACAATAAATTATAGGCTAGCGAACAAAATCTAAAATCGCAATTGTCAAACCCACATTGCAAAAATAGTCAGGTGCTTAATGTTGACTGTGGGGAACGCGATAAATTATGATGGAATTTAGGAAATATTATCAGAAGTAAATTATGCCTAGTGTGTTATTTTGCGATTTATTACATAAAGAGTAAAATTAGAGATTCAATTTCGTTGTAATTCTTATCTCGGTTTCTACTTAAAGTAGGCAATCAGTATTATACCACTGAGTAGATTGAATAATCCGATTCAGAAAGTTTTTAAAATTTAAAATAGCTAAAATGATACTTAGCGATAATTCGCTTTGCGTTAGAGCAGCAGAATTTATAAATTAGTTCTTTCTCACACATTCTTTTGATTTCCAGTTTGTTTTATAATCAAAAGATTGCAATCAAAACCTATAGAAGTTTTTCTAAGAAATATAAGGGTTCATTAGAAGTCAAACACTACCGTTAAAAAGTTATCCATGTGAGAAAGTTTCTCATATATGAAAATCATCTTATAAAAATGAATTATTATCAGGTGGAAAACTATCCGATTTTTTACACCATTTCAAAGGAGGGTTGTCTGTAGTTATAAGTAGTAAAAGTTAGTACAATATTATTCATAACATATATTTTTTCAAATGTATTGTTTTTTTTACTCATAACGCAATAAATATGCGTTGACATGAAATTAATTAAAAACTCTGGCACGAGACGCCTTTTTCACAAGTAAGTATCATGTACGGCCAATATGTTGCTAAGAGGATTATCTTTGGAATGTTGTGATATTTTTACAGGCAATCAATTCTGTCAGATTCAAGGTGGACTCTCACTGCAGCTAATGACTAATAACAGTGTTGTCAGTGCATAATTTATTAGTTATTAAATTACGATATGCCATTTTGTTGTAACGGTCTATAATGGAATAATACCACGGATGTATAATATAAACAGAAATTTTAACATTTTATCAGATAACTACCGGCGCGATATTTACATATATTTTTAAATAAGTAAAAAAAGAGACTTTTTATTTTTTATTACATATAAATGAAGCCATAAAAATCACATAAAAGCACCAAAACATCAAAGGGGTGATGGGGATAGTTTGAATTTTCAGTGGCTTCCCACATTAATATTTTGAACCCGATGAACATTATTTCTTAGACTCATAGCTAGTTTTTAGACCCACCATATTCAATCGCTCATTTTTTTACTTATTGTTAGATAAAAGTTTGTCTCGTAATGGTTTTTGGCACTTCGGGTGATTTCTGCTTATCAAGACGAGGTATCTCCATAAAAAAAAGATTCATAATATAATCAATTATGTAAAATATCATTAACATTGTTAAATAATAAATGTTTAAAATAATAATCTCACACCAGTGATGAAACACAGTTGTATCGAGCTTTAACAAATTGTGCTTAGATGCCCCATTGGGAGTAAATATATGTCATGTTAAAACGTACAAGGTATAAAAAATAATATAATTCTGCAAGTTTCAGTCATAAGACAGTCTTGTTGAAGAGATTGAAAATATTTTTTTCTTTCTCTATAGCTGTCGACAAATCACTATTATTTTATATTATTAATACTCTTCAAACAGGCCCAAGCGGGATTGGATACTTTTTTATTTATTTCAGTTCATAACAACGGTTTTCGTGATACACTTTACCAATGAAATTTAATTTACTTAAGTCATTTGGTATAATTTACAAAAAGTTAATTGACTGTAAAAATTTTGCAGGTATTAGAAAAAAATATGTACTGATTTGTTTTAGTTTGCTCAGATCTTATACAAAGTGTCATAAATTACTTTTTAATGCAATCCCTTCTTAAAGAGTAACACGAAATTTATTCGCAACGCTTAAAATTTGCATATAAGATGTCTTACTTCTTTTCGTATGATTGCGAAGTTATTTTTGACGAGGATAACATCACCACGGGTGATGTTAGGCATACCACATATTCTGTACGATTTATTTACAGTACAATCAGTTCTGCGCCTCCTCCTTCCTTTTTCGTCTGCGACAATTAATTTCGTTGTATTTGAAAGACGAAACATGTTCGTCGCTTTTGCAGACCTAATGTCTGCAAAAGCTTTCCTTTTCTCATTCCGCAATAATTTATTTGATGGATTCCTGATGAGACTTAATGGTTGCGGCTAAGTTGCGAACCCAGAATCCAAATATCAACAGAATTAGTAAATTTCTGAATTGACACACAAACATATATAATAATATACATACATATGGACATAGATTAACGTATAATTGTAGATATGCACATACTATTAAAAATTCCTGAACAGAACAATTATTTTACAAGCTAAACGCCGGTCACACTATAGTTTTTATGATTTTTTTCTACTATTTCCACAAGAAATTTAATAATCAGGACTGGCTTCACTCATCAACTGATATAAAATTATAAGCAAATCTATTTATAAATACATACTTTTAAGTTAATAATTAGTAGGTATAAAAAACCAAAGGTTCAAGAATTAAGACAACAAAAAAAAAACAATTTACAAGCAATCATACAATATAAATCCAAATGAATTTATCAAATGAACAATGAAATAGTAATAATCTCTTTACTTAGAGTAAAGATCAACTTCTCGTTATTCTTGCTTGTCAGTTTTACACGATTGTTCTTGACCTCTTAATTGATTATTGATTTGTCTTTATTTTGTTTGCAAATTATTTGGACTATAGTGATTTATACCTCCCAGGGAAAATAATAAATATATGTTAGATGTATTACGAAACACCCCTAACAATTCAAAAATATTTAATGTTGTTCCATAGTGCGTTAAAAATAGGAAGTAAAGCGATCCATTCGACATCAGTTGTCTCGACTCTTAATATCATTTGTGACGAAACAAGTGAAAGACTTAAAAAAATAAAATATTTTATAGGAGATATTAAATGTTAAGTGAATGGTTACAATCTTAATTCGATTTGATTCTCCAATCGATGCATTATAAAATGCGGTGAACCTTGTTGTGAAATAGCCACTGTCACTATCTTATTACAAAATCTAAATATTTACATGACATTCCAGTCAATATACTGGGTACTGTTTTGGGATTGACAAAACTAGTTTACTTAAAAAGATCACTTTAATAACACAATTTAGAGATTAATTCAATAAGTTTTTTACTGTGATAATTTTGATTAATTCCTAAAATACCTGTTTGCTTTCATTAGCTTCTAAAGCGCCCTGTTGTTTTTTTTTAAATTTAATTCTATTTAAATGCGATATAAATGATAATTTGATTTTTGCAAGAATGCTTATTAATCTGTTTATGAAAAAATGACAAACTACTTGACAAAGAGATCCGCCGTTTTATTTACATTTAGTCGATTACTTACATGCGACTATAATCTTTTTTGATTTATGTCCAAGTTTTTTGTTTCTGAAATTGAATACGTGGTAGTCATATCAAATAACATTTCGGGTCATTCTTTATCGCAGTCAGATAGAATGGATGTACAATCTACACGCCTCGCTTTCACGTTCAAGCACAAGAGGTGTGGGAACAGTTTGAATTTACACAAATTTCGTTATGCCATTGTTGAAAATTTTTGATGAACCTTCACTGTAAGATTAGTAATATGGAGTATTAATTTCATAATTTTTTTCGCACTGTATTGACCTTTTAATTCACAAATGAATTCAATAATATCAGTTGACATTCTAATTCTCATGAAGGTATTATTGTATCAGTAAATCAATTGATATCGGGTTGATCTTTGCTTTTTTGTCATCAAATATCCAGTTTACACATTGAGGGAAACATTTTTTGTTTTGATACCTTACGTTTAATCCGTGAATGGGTAAGTTTCGTTTACCTGCGTATCGTAATACTATACAAAAATATGTTGATTCTTTGAATATTGTTTCAAATGTCACTCTTATACTTGTATATTAGCATTCTATAAATGTATTGAAATTTATTGCAACTTAGATTTTTGGATGTTAAAAGAGGGCTCTAGTACAGTGAAAGTTACCTTCATTAGTATTATCAAGGTAAATACGATTGAAAATGTCAATTATTTTAAAAATTTACACCTAAGTCAAAAAAAAAATCAAAGGTTTATGGTAAAGAGATACAGATATTTGTTGTAGGAATAATGAAGTTCCTTATTTATTGTATTTAACAATGTAATACATTAGCAATGCTTTGCTTTTATGAAAACACATTTTTTCTTAACCATAGTTTATTCTTAAAAAAAAATCTGTGAAGACTGGAAGTTTCAAATAAATCAACAACATTGGTGATTGTGTTGTGGTCATGACAAGTATATTATTATAAATAACACTAATCACTCCATATTAGCGTCCTCTATAAATCTGACAACTTATAATCGTCAATTAACTACCATATCGTGACGATGTTTGGTGAGTAAACATCTTACTAAAACTTAAAGTTCATTTTCAATGATTAAACAAAATGATCGTATAATTCCTTTGTTATAAAATATATGTCTTTAAAATTAAACAGTTATTAAACAGCTATATTAGCTTAGGATGCTGGGCAAGTAAAATTTATGGAGTCAGCATAAGGTTTCAAAGCGTGGGCGAAAGACGCCTTATCCAAACAAGCTCTACCACGCGACTCTTTAACGCGAGCTTTTTTATTTGCGGTTTTGTTTCGTTGATCGCGAAGCTTTAGCTCATATCCATACATTTAAGTAAATCTTAAATCTTAACTAATTTATAAATAATTAATATGATTGACATTTTTGTAAATGTAATGCTTTGTCAATTTTTAGATTTTAACTTACTTTTATTCAAACGTTGACTTAGAATTCATACTGCCGTACTAAAGAATTGATATAAAATTATGCGACTCTATCAATATGTTCACGATTCTTTGGCGATTAAATGATGTAAAGATATGATATTATTATATATTCTTACTATGTAGATTGAAAAAAATATGTGAACGTCATTATAGTATTTTATATCATAAATTAATTTGATCAATTAACGTCTTAATAACAAATGATTATATTTAAAAAAGTAAGCTGATATAACCTGGTCCTCAAACAAAATTCCCAATTTGAAATGTTTTATCAAAATTATTAAATGAACAAATAAAATAAATGTTATGATGGTAAAATTGCTGTTCATGTAATTCATATTATATAAGCCTGTCAGCAAGCACAATTATTTAATTTATATTGAAATATTTTGAAAGGCTATTAATATAAAATAATTTGTCCCTTTTGTTTATGATCACAATAATATGAAATATGGTTTATAAATAAATGTACGACATTTACATAATAAAAAAGTATTGAATAAGATTAAGTTATTCGAATAAAAACAGCATTCTTTGAAAGATAGGACAGAAATAGAGAGGATCGTACATTTTATTATAACCCTTCTCAAAATGTACGATGATATAAACAGCTTTATAAAAGATACCAACCATACAATAATGTCATATTTACATTTAACAATTTGTACAATATAATTGACATAAATTATAAGGTGTCTCTTGGTGATTATTACGTGTCATTACGATGATTCCTAGAATTGTGGACTTAATCAGCAATTATTTGTATATATGTAAAATTCAATCAATTTATACGCAAATAGAACCATATTTAATTTGAATTGTTAAAACTTTGTACGATTCCACATGTTTTGTCACTTACGACCCAGGTTTCGCCTTTCGACATCTTCAGGCATTCCATCACACGGGTGCAAAACAATTGACTGATTCTGAATCTGATCTGATGTAACAGAACTGAGTCAGTTCTGTTGCACCAGTGAGATAGAATGCCTAAAGATGAAGATGTCGAAAGGCGAAATCTGGGTCGTTGGTGACAAAATGTGTGGAATCGTACAAAGTTTTAACAATTCAAAATTGATATTGAAATTCCATCAAGCACCTTTAGTCCATATCATAAATTAGAACCATATTTAACATGTATTGTAAATGTATGATCCTTTGATACATTTCACATTATAGATTGTCATATACATACAGTGCTGAGACAGCTTGAATTACATGAATACTATAAAAATGTCAATCTATTAAAAATTAATTGCGACGTAAAACACATCAGTAGAAAATCCGTTCTAAGTTAATAAATATTAAAAATCTTTTTATTAAGGTAAGTGTAAGTTATGTAAATCTGTCAAAAAGAGAATCATTCAATTTGACATACTTTTGAATTATATATACTTCTAGTACTATTACAAATATTATAAAATTGATTTAATTAGTAATTTGTATACTAGCCACTTCATAATATTTACTACTTCTTTTTGTGGCATTCGTTAATTATATGTGTATAAATATGCATTGACGAATAAAAATAATCATTTGTATGCTTATTTTCTTGATTGCTGGGTAAATTAATTATATATTGTGTATCTCTGAGTGTTGGGGATAAGAAACGAGGGGTCGCACAGCTGGGCATTGTCATTTTTTGTTTGCTTATGGGAAACAGCATGAGGGCTGAACCTGATCGTTTGGGACATACATATATCGCGGACCGAGCAAGCGTGGTTTCCTGTGGGTCACAAGGATCTATAAAGTAATGGGTTTCTCATAAATATTTATTAGACATATAATGAATTAACGGTAAATGAAAAACATATCAAAAGAACAATATTTAAGTATTTAAAAAACGGTATATATTTGACAGTTTCACCTGAAAATTGTCAATGTGCCAAATATATTGGAAAAATCATGCTAGATCATATCTATGAGAAATGAAACCACACACACAACAATATCTATCTGTTAAAATATTTTTATTTGCTTTGTTTGAAATCTTATAATTCATTTTCTTTTCCATATTATTTCAGAATTTTTAAAAATCTTCTCCTTTGCAGTGATTATAATTACTATACTTGTGTTGTTCATCAACAAAATTATATTATACACAATGAATTTTGTAGCTTAATTTTGTTGTTTTATGTCTTAGTTCTCCTTTCTAATTTACAGTACAAACAAGTTCAGATTAATAGAAATGGTATGCTTTAATATTTTGCTGTAAAATAATATTTATAATTTATTTAACGAATTCTATCGGTTTGATATAGCAAGAAGTTTAAAATTGCACGTTTATAAAAGTGAGATATACAATTATTCCCCACGTTATGATAATATATTTAATAAAATATTGGAAACTTCTGGTGGCCATTGCTTACCTACTGGTCATTTTATAAGTAAAATATTGCTTTCGATTACGTATGAAGGCGGTTGGATCGCAGTGTAAGATTTAACGAGGATGTTGCTGGGTGTTCGTAGTCCACACCGCATGTCCTCTCGCTCGGCACACCTTCCTTCCATTGTCCTCTACGCGAGACTCGAATTCTGATGTTTCGCAGCCATCTCACAATATTTATTTTTCGTTTCGTTCTACTGCTTAACCCTCAAGAGACGGAAATAATTTATCTTATCAATCGATGGAAATAAATCATTAAAACAATAATGATTGTTTTATATATTCGGCTGTTACTTATTAGTACATTTATTTGAGACATATATTACGAAGTCAATAAAGGAAGTATATACTATTATATATAATACTTATCGATTTCAAATTTATCAAACAGTGACAAATCTATTTTTCATATTTAATTGTTTTAATACTTGTGTGTTGGGTCTCAAACGAAAATAATGACGGTTGAAGCTAAGCTCAGAATTTGAGGATTGAGTACGGTCATATTGAAACCATAAATTTAACAGTTACAGAAAACGTTAAATTTAATTTTGCTACAACCTAATTATTTTTTATACATGCTCTCTCCCAATATGGAGCTTATGGGCTTGTATCAGCCATTATTTTTATTTCGACTGCTCAATATCTCACTTCAGAAGGTGTTTATAGACAAATAAGGCAAGGACAGGGTAGCTAATCACTTCTACTAGCCTTCGAATAGAAATCGATTGAAAAGTTAACCAATTTAACTCCCTATGAACTCATGCGAAACTAAATAGAAGACAATGACTTAATCATTCGACTATGAATTCAATATATTATCCTTGAAAAAATACGGGGAATTTATATCCAAATATTGGGGTTAAAAATACCCATATTGATATATAAAAGACTGACAGCCAACGCTGTGTTCGCTGAGACCGGAGAACGTGTATGTATCAATAAATGCTGACAGCATTATCAATCTTACGAACACTTTTGTACGCTTTTTGCTTCTTTTTTGGTGACACTGTTTACGTTCGAATAAAAGAGTTTTATTGTTTGTGTTATGTTTTTATTTATTCTTTAATAGGATAACGAGTACATTAATATGCTATACACCGTTGTTATTTTTAACATTTTTACTGCCTGTTGTATCTGTGAATTGAAATGATTTATTAATAGTTTTTTTAAGAATTTTTTTTTTTTTTTTCAAAGTTTTGAACGATTATTAAACAATCATAGAGGTTTATTTATTTTACGTACAAAACTAGTTTAAACCGTACATATGTTTCTCATTACATCATACTATTTTAAATTGAAAATATGTTTCGTGATAACATATGTATTCTAAAATTAACAGTAACTGAAAAAAATGGATAAACGATAAGACATATTGATTATGTATATTTGACAAAATCTGTTAGTACGAGGCATTTCGTATAAATTACGACGGAAGTGAGTGAAGAACGGCTGACTTGTGAGGTACATCTTGGTAATAATTGATTTAATTTAATAGCCATCAAATGATACCGGTCACGCTTCGAACCAGACATATAGTAAATCGGTGCATCAATATTGGATATTTTTTATCGATCCTATAATTCATATATAATTCCCTATAAAACAATAATGCTCCATATTTGTCCTAATAGGGCTTGAAACCTAGCATGATATTAAAAATTTTTAATTAAGATAATGTGAAATCATTTACCTGCATAGTAAATTATTTAAAACTTGAAAAATTTTATTGCTTGACATACGTAACGTACAAAGAAAATTTATTACACTATTTTTCTTTCATCTCTTTTTACTAGAGGTCACTAGGTCTTCACGAGAAACGCGTTCGGCGGAAGCAGAAATATTATTACGATGTCTCCACATCTTGGTGGGAGTGCCACACGATGATGATGATCAAAGGAATCTCGATTCGTGCGGCCGTTTTCAAGTCCACGACATTTTTGGCAACGCTTCAAAGAAATTAACCGATCGCTAATGACAGGATCCGAATGAATCAAAAGAGAAAACAACACTTGACTCGACACTGGGTGGATCGTCAATCTTTATATATATTGTCAGTTTTGTATATCTGCCAAACATACATGCCAAAATAATAATCAAAAACAGAGTATATTATGATATAGACTTACTTACATAATAATACATACCTTGTTATGATGCTTCTCTTTGTATATATTACAAATGTATATTACAAATAAATGTTTATTTGATTAAAAATGTTCGGATATATTCCTGTAAAGTGTATTACGTCGTGTGTACGTATCACTCAGTTTATGATAATGATTTATTAAATTTTATTATCAAAATAACTTTATCAACTTAGCTCTCATTATGTATAAATGAAAATGGAGGAGAAAATAAAAACAAGGCTTACAATATTGTAATAATATAATAAATTTATTGAAATTCTAATACATTGCAAAACGATGAAATATTGCATATTTAAATAAACTTTCAAAGTTCATTGTTTGATAGGAACCGATAAATGAATTTTTATTAGCCTGTTAATATGATGACACAAGAAATTATTCAAAAAAGTATTAATATCCATATATTTATATCAAATTTTACTTTCACTGAAACTACCGCTAAAATAAAAGTACGCAAATGCTTATAATGGTTTATTAAAATTATTTACGACTTTTATTTTCGGAAATCTATTATACACAACTCAGGTTTATATTTGCTACAATATGTAGAAAAGCTTGGTGGTCCGCATGTTGAGTACGTTTGCTTTATTATAATTCACATTTAGCCATTACCGGATCGATCAAATGTTCAAAAAAATATTTAAGTCTGTATTTCAATATATTCATTGAAATAAATGATTTTATCGATTGGTTCCTAAAATATACAGATAATCCGTGCTAATTAACACCTGGATGCATATATTTTGCCTTGTATACGGTAAATGAATTATCGAAGGAGGAGGGACAGAAGTTTATGTATTTTTTTTTAATTTTCGTACTTAGTAGTTTCTAAATGTGTCGTTGGACATTTGTTGCCAACAAATGGAAACACAATCACAATAGAAGAATGGAAATATACGAGTCCAAAAGATTTTATCAAAATTCATGATTGGATTAAACAATAGCAAGAGATAATTGAATGCGTAATTCGTTTCTAAGTATTTATTGTGCGTAGGTGTTCCTAAGGTATCTGCGTATTATAACTAAAGTACTTCCAGTAGCGTGCACTTTTAAAACACTTTTGTCATTTATTATTATAGAAATATGTAGAAAGAAGCAGATGAATACAATATATCGCAATACATTTAATTACAATAATTATCTTTCTTGGTTCTTTTTTCTGTATTATTGAGTGGAAACAAAATAATATACATATTTACTTGACTATTTGACTATACTTTTCCAAGGAATGTATTATTATTTAGAAATTTATTTCAGGTATATACTAATAATTATTTAATTTAAAACTCTCTAAAGTATGTGTCAGTTCTATTTTTGTATAAAAAAAAAATTAAAAACAAATTTAAATGATTAGTCGAATGAAATTCAACAGCTTCATCTAGAGCTTTGAATGTGATTGATTATGCAAACGTTCATTCTACCCCTTCTCGATTGTCATTGGTAAAATCCCTCACCAAAATTGATGTTGAAGGAGTCATAACAGTTAATAGATATTGATAATAAATAACAGAAATTATTGAAATCTAGCATCTATTTTTTATGTCGTCTTCCGACCGTTAAATTATACGTGACATTAACAAGGATAACTTCTATTGTGTTAACTGCCACTTCTTGTTGGAAAGATGGATGATATTTCAAATAATAAAAAAATTAGTTCTTATTTCCACAATATATTTTATCATCACGATGGGTTTCGCTTACCGCGAGCATTATCAACAATGATAAACAAAGATAATATGAAAATTCATTTTTCGTTTCATAAATATCTAGTCGAAACTTGGGAACTGAAAAAAATAGGATTTCAATAAAACACCTCGGTTTGTTTTCTGTTTACAATTAAATAGTAAAAAGTTTCTTAGAATATGACAAGCTCAATTAACTCAATTCATTATAATTGTGACAGGCGATCGGATTAGTAAAATTAAATTATTAGTTTCCATTTATTCCTAAATGTCATTTACAAAAACGAAATATAATATTCATACTTCTAAAAAATACTACCATCACCAATACATTAATTTAAATGTCACGCATCATGCTATATTTCCATGAAATCAAACCTGCCAGTTAAAAATTTGGTGATGGAGATAATAAACCTGTCACGAAAGTTTTTTTTTATTATTCTCTCAATTGTAAAAAATGTCAGTATTCAAACGATTCGTTTTGTATTCAAAGAAACAAAGGTTTTCCCTCCATATGCGTTACATGAATGGAATATTGAATGATTCGATGCTTTATCAGGCAGGATTTTTGTGACCATCGTGCTGGGAGTAATTGTTCTGCACTTTTACCTAGTAAAAATAGCCAACGATAATGGAAAATTTTACTTTATATTTTCTAGCAACAATAATTACTTTTACTATACTTCTAAGCATGCTATTTAATGACATATAATGCTATAATATCTCATAAATGAGATAATTATGCTTTAAGGTAAAATTTTGCAAAACACTGAGTAAACCGAATTCAGATACGTGAATTATATACATTTATGTATATTATATTATTTCACAATTCCAGTGACTTCGAGAAATGAGGCGATGAAAAACAAATACTGTATTTAATATATTACACTGTATATAATATTAAATAGTATACACGTGTTTTATGTTTTAAATATAAAAATTATCAAAGGTTTATTCTATTCATCCCATTGAACTTTCAATTCAATAAATTTCTTTTCTACCTAGCCAACCTAAATAAACATAATAATATTGGATAAAGTATATTGTGTTTTTTTTGTAATGCCTTTTCGTCACAAACGATATAAATGTATGTGCTTGTATTTGTATAATATTTTGACACACTGTGGATAGTGGAAGCTTTCACATAAAAATCAATTGGTGAGATTTTTCTTATAATTGTAATATGTATGGTTACCATAGTACTGTAATTGTAAACGTAACACCATATAACAATTAAATATTTATTGACTTTATTTAATAACCGTGTTTTAAATCGTCCATATAAAAAGATATTTGAGAATGTAGTATTGTCTTTTGTTAGTGTCGTTCAATTACTAGTTTTGTGTGGGATACATTACATTACATGAAAAAAGTTAGCATGCCGCATATCTGAATTAATTAGTTTAATTTTATTTTCGAAACTAATTTCCTATTGATTTAATTAAATAAAACGGTACCCCATTGTTGTACATATGGTATGATTAATTTGTGGTTGACCTGAGAGAATAGTTTCAAAAGGTTGAGAGTCGAAAGAGGAGCTTCATTGTATTTGCTCGCTTCCTTTACTATTTGATCATGTTCCGTTTAATTTTTTAAAAATATTCAAAACTAGAATGAACTGAAGTAAGCAAGAAAACTAAGTCATTGACTCCGTGTTTTTATGGAATAGTGTGAAAGGTATTCTATGAAGCTATTAATTAGAAATTTTGCTATAAAACATTTTAAAAGATGAATAAAAAAGCATAGATTTTTTTTATTATTAGTCGATAATTGTTCACATTGGACGAAACCCGTCCTGATCTTCATCATTTTTCACAATAAAATCACATTAAATGAATTAGTTTTTCAGAAATTCATCATATTTGTGATAGAAATTGAGAGAGATTAATTTACTATTTTTACGGAATGTGTATTAAAATAAGGTTGTGTCATTTGTCGATATAAAATTTTTGGCATTTTACTAGTTACCAGCTTCGTATGTGCTACAGAACGAAAATTTTTATTAATATCAAAAAATAATGATGTTATGGATTTATAAATGTCGACTTGGATTCAGTTATGTCGGTGAATATTTTGAATCATTCAATTTACATCTTAATGCATCGTCTGATTAATATCTTTTCATTTATTTACAATATTACAGTGATCGTATTAAATTTACGACTTTCACGTGAAAATAGTTTGTGGTGACTAAATCGTATTAGATTAGAAAATTCTTGTTAAAAACGTGTTAATATAATAAATTGTGTCGTTAAAGCTGTCTATATAAATCATTTTAATATGCGGATCTATTTGGAGAAGTACCTTTTACTTTTGGGCAGTCTCTTTGCATTGACATCACGAAATAAGCAGGCGTGCAGGAGTTTTGTTTTTCTTCTGAGCACCATTTCTAGGAATTATTAATGTCATATGGACTCGTATGTAATGGGAGATTCATGCGGAACACATGTGCTGGAGTCATTATTTTATTTTATTAGGTCTAGTTACGAATTAATACTATTTAGACTAAGTAATTATAACCAACCAAAAAAAAAACTGTGAAGAGATTGGTATTCTTTTTTCAATATACGAATCTATTATTATATGTGAAGTATATTAACTTTCACATAGATAATACCCAAATGGCGCTATCAAATTACTTTTTTTTGCTTATTTTGTCATCCTTTACGATATCAAGTATTGATATTAATTTAAAACAAAATTGCTTATTGATTGAATTGGCATTCACTTGGTAGAACTCCATTATAACACGGTGAACAAATAGAAAAAACAGATTCACAATTCGCTAATCACGTTATAAAGGAATCACATAATATAAATTCAAACTCAGCGTCTATGTGTTTGCATCTTTGTAGTGAGGATCGCAGGATGACGGCTTTATGCCATTATTTACAGCTGGAAATCAATAGACATCAACTATCAAAAAAGGATTCTTAACGAACAAACTAAGATATGTCTATCACCATTGCTTAACACTCTTCGGGGTGCTTCTTTGTTTCTGTAATACACCATTTCCGTGCCACATGTAAACTTATTGATATAGCCGCCTTTTTAGTTTCATTTACAATTATTAGTTTTATTGTGAGCAAGAAACAAGCTAGGTCGTTAAAACAGGAGAGAAGATGTATTGTATACCTTTTCTAAACAGCTATATATAGATAAGCAACTGTTCGTTTAAGCATAGTTCTGACGATGGCGTGAGCCGAAATAGCTATCAACTATATTTAAAAAAAACTTGTAGAACTAAAATACATTGCTATTTTTTTCACCGTGTTAAAATTGTTTATTATTTTATATGAAAAAAAATTGCTTATAATAAGATGATTTTATATGTATCAAGAATTAGGGAAGGAGTGGTCTTACTTATCGAGAGAGTTATCGTTATATCAATCTTTAAATATGCTTTGACTCACATATTTTGGTATTGCTTAAATATTTGTCGAATTGGTAAAATAAGCCCACGGCTCAAAAGACTAGACAAAGAAATTATAGCAACTTTTTCGCCAACGATAATAAATATTATTCATACATAAAATTTTATGGTTTATTGTGTTTTATTATTAAAATAAGCAGACTCGATTCATAGAAATCATTTTATGGATGCTGTACAGACGTGTTACCAATATAACGTAGTATTTGATATTTATAAGCTCACATCCTCTGTCAAGTTCTTTGATCTTGCCAAATGAATGTTACACAGAAAAGATTAGTTAATTAACTAGCTTATGTTATTGTAAGAAGAATTCTGTCCAATGTGAAGTAAATAAAGAGCTTTAGTATTTTTATAAAGATGATTAATATTTGTGCGGTGAAAAAAATATTTGAATTGAATTTTCGTCTAAAAAAAAACAATTTAATAGTTAATTAAATAATAATAAAAAAATCGTAATGCTAATTATTTAAAATTTATTAAAAAGCAATTTATTTTTTCAAGTATGTACAAATTATAGTTTCCAAATTTAATAATATTTAATGATATAAACTAAAGAATAAATTTGTTTTTTCAGTCCGTGGTATTTTAAGCATGTTTTAAGTTTTTATTCGAAGAAATATGGCATATTATAGAAGTTGGTCGACTATCATTCTTCTTTTCTATCATAGTAGAAAAGAGATATTAGAAGTATAATAAAATATGCAATGAATCTTTCCTATCAATAAAAACGGATAAGTCATTTTTGAGAGTTCGATGTTTCTCTTGTTACATTCCTATGACACAAGCTCCTCAAATAGTTGATCGATTTATAAGCACTATTAAAATTCTCGAATATTATATGCATCCAAAAAATCAGTTTATAGCGTTCGGTGTAAAATAATATGCACAATTATTATTACTGTTAAAATTAATACCCCGAGGTGACTGAAAAGAAGGATGCATTTAAATTCCGATTGACCACCTACGCGTGTATTGTTTATTCATTTGAGTATACCACCCGCGACTACTATTGCCTTTCATTATAATAATACATACATTAATTCAAAATAAAGTACAGCATTGCATGATGTAAGTGTGAGGTTACATGTTATGGATAATTAATAGTGAAAATCAAAACTATGTATATGATGTGCTGTAAACATCAACTCATAATTGTGGCCAATATTCTTAAAAGCTACGTTTTATTATCGATCGAAATAATTTTAAAATAAGAAAAAAGTTAACTAACCCTTATAAAGTTAAATCGATTAAGGTTACAGGAAATTAATACGTCATCATAAAATCTAATGTGCCAATTTCCTTGGAAAACTTTTAAATTTGCTTCACGTCACAAATTTCTTAACATCTAAGAAATAACTTTACAGAAGCGATATAAAAACTAATTTTGATGTTCTGAAATATTTATAGCTTAGTCAAACTTCGCTAGTAGAATTGTATGTGACAATTTATTATAATTCGATAAATGTGATCGAATCAAATACCTCCACGTAAGTTTAGGTCAAGCGTTTCTCACACGAAGCTTTTTATCGACATGCAGATTTTCACACCACACAAAATAAATGTGTACGTGTAACTCCGCAAATAGTTTATATCAATCGATCTTTCTTCGAAGTCATTGCTGCAGGAATTTGCTGTTTATTTTATTTGTTTGATCTTCATCATGAATAGCGATGCACAGCTTTTGAGCCATGCTCATGGAAATATATGTATTCGAAACATATTTTTTTTTTGTGTACCGTCATTTATTAAATATACTATTATTCATTAATTGACGTGAAATGCCATCATTTAGGTGGCCTTCGACGATCGGGTGAGTGATGATATAATTGAATATTATGATGATGTTATCAATAATGTCAATTAATTCTCAAAACACTATTGCGCGATTTTTACGTTAGTTTGTCCAAGTTATTCTGCATTAAAATCAACCAGCCTAACCAACTACAAAGAAATAATTCTTCTCACTATCTATCTTTTGGATGGTTATAGCATACACTCTTTTAGCGAGAATAATTGTCCCATAATACATGTTCCTAGAGTAATTCAGCCAGCTTTATTTCTAGAAGCTTTTGAGTGAACCAAATACACAATCCTGGATGTTTATGGTCGCTTCACTGTTAAGGAATGTAGCTTGTCTGATTAGTAAATAGTAGATATGGTGCGTTGAATATGTTTTATTGTAAATTACTAAATTAAATAAGATAAAACGTCATAATAATTTAAAATGCTTATTGAAATCGATTTTCTCAGATATGTCAGTCTTTGGGATATTCTTTGAAGAAAACTATTTTCAGCAGCTTTCGTTTCGTATGGCACGAAGGAAGTTCTTGAATTTCAAACAGACTTATTACTGTCCAGAAAAACTTTTGTCGCAGTCAAAAGAATAAAGTTTCCTTTGCCTCAAAACTTGTTCGGTTGTCATTCAAATTTACAATAATAATTCTCCAGCATTTTTTCACAAAGGAGGATTACTGATTACTATTGAATATAAATATTTGATTTATACCTTTATAATAACTTGCACACAATTCTGTATGAATTTTATTCCCATTAGCTATCTCTTGGTAAATGGTTCAATCTTACAGACATATTGATGCAGTTTGCATTGGATCAAAAATAACAATCAAAAATTAAGATGTCCCTGTGCTGTTGCCAAAATGGACTGACGATGGTTATGCAATGGAAACCTTATTATTTCAGATAAAAGACAAAATTCGTAATACACATATAACGTAATTTTAATTGTTCCATCAGTGTTTCTTGTGAGTAATTTCTTAAATTTTTTGTAATTATGTTTTTATTTTTTAACCCGAAGCTTTATATTTTTGATTTTTAATGTATATTTGACTCTTCATTTGAGAAATAGATAACATTTGCATGTGATTCCCTTACTTTAGAAGATATTTTTCCATTTTCAAACAATGGCGAACATATAGTGTCCATGATAATTTAATTAGATATGAGGACAATGTGGTCATGTGTGATTTCACTGAAATGCCAGTAAAATATATTTTTATTTGAATAAAATACTGCTGTAACATATACATTCTTAACATATAGCGTTGCCGATAGGAATTTTTATTATTTGAACTTTTCTGCTAACATTTAATAATCGGAGAAAAGAAGATATGTTTGAGCGCTCTATTCGAATTTAGAATGCGGAACAAATTTCATGTTTCTGTTTGAAATTTAAATGTTTTAACTAAACATTGCTAATCCAAACCCTCGTTTAAATATATGAAATGTGTTAAACTGTGAAATAAGGGGAACAAAATCCATAAGAAATATTCGGCTTATTTCAGAAATGAAACGGTTCAATGACCAAAAATTAATGATGCGTATCGTTTTCTCGTTTAACAAATTTATGACTCTTAGTTTTAGGTCTTTTGAAGGATGTGAAATATTTTTAACCCACGCAACACAATTATATAAACGTATAAAAATGCTCGAAAAGACAGTATATACAAATCAATTCTTGCCAAAATAATGCCGAATATATTAGAGCTAATAAGACAGTGGTATTTATTTGGAAAACATATAAATTTTATAATAATAATTGTGTCTGGAAACAATAAAAACGTACGTCCAGTTTGATTGTGTGTTCCTTTTTTATCATTAGATAGATCATGATAGACGTATGTTGTGAGAATTCGACACAGTTTTTTCGCAATGATTTCAAGTGCGTATTAGTGTGCATTAATCAAATGACTTTTTCTAGACTAAACATATACTGTCTTCTTTTGCTGCACAAATAAATATGTCGGAGTTTAATAACTTGGTAACTGTAAATAATGACATTAAAATTTAGTGTCGCAATTCAATATTCAAATGGAAAAGTGTTGTTGAGTGATACACGGCTAAGGAGTGTATAATTAGCGGCATTGGGTTTGATGTGCTCGATTTATGAATTTATAAATAAAGTTTGTTGAATCATATAGGCTATTTGCTAAGACATAATAATGTTATAGCCGGCGGGTTACAAGTCACAACTATTATAAAATGATACAAAATAGTAGATTGCAGCGCTTAAGTATAACATAATCTTAATCTGTATAATTTTATATTGTTAATAATTATTTATGATCTATAATGTCTAAGATTTACTAAACGGAATCTCAGTTTGTCAGTCAGCGAGCGACGATATTTTTTTCTGATGAGTTAGACCAAATTACTCAATATAAAAAAGGAGACAATGCTTCGATTGGAAAATAGTTCTTCGTGATGTAAAGCACTGCTGTAAGTTTATTCATACCTATGGGAAATGGGGATTAAGTTATCAACACCAATGCAATCGACAGACATTTTTCAGATATAAAATTGAAGGATATACAATTGTGTATTACGATGAGAACGTAGGTACTTGATATTTTAACATCGCTCGTTCATAAAGAGGCTTAACAACAATATTAAACCGGTTCTGTAGCTGAGTGGTCAACGTCATACTCTTCGGTTGCAAAGCTCGCGAGCCCGAGCTTTTTAAAATCCGATTAAGGATTTAAAAATTTTATTCAAAGACATAGATATTGGTCATGTGTTTATTTTTGTGTCGAATATTCTCTCCTGAAAACGGATCTCAGGGAGAGCAATTAGGTCATCATGTATATTTAACATCTTCGTCCAACCATATTTATTGATTTGTTTTTTTTTATTATTTCTGGAGCATTATATATTATTCAATTTAACCGTTCTTGTAAATAAAGGACACTCCAAGTCTAGATCTAGGATCGTGGAATAAAATAATTGGGCGGCAAATAATGGTTAAGTAGAAATAAATCTTAAAACAAGTGAGAAATTGTAAGACAAAACCATAACTTATATTGTAAACACTTTACAAGTTCTTTAGGTAGTTGGGCAACCGTTAGATGAAATTCATAAATTACTACAGGCTATTTATTATCAAACAATAACCGACTGCCATCTCCACACACATCTTGCATGCCTCTTCATATATTCAAATACAAAGCCGGTAAACATATTTTTTAAAAGCTTTCGTTATGAAGGTTTATAACATCTATCCAGCGTGTTACAATAATGTATTTATTCAGTCGTTTAATTGATTGTGTTGGACATTTTCTGTAAAAGTGAACAGGTTTTTTTTTTAATTTATGAAAATTTTCTGCCAAAAAATATGTTTCACAATAGTGATAGGCAAGGAGCGGCTTATATATTTTCCCACTGCGGCGAAAAATTGTACTTGTTCTCAGATTACTGACACAAAAAATGATAGGACTAAAAATACAAAATATTATTTCTTGCAAAATAAAAAAATCTATTCAATGGATTATTCAAACATGTGGGTGGCATTTGACATTAAGAATTTATGAAATATGCTAAACATTAAATGGTTCATTATACCATCTGTTTCATAACACATGCATTGCATATTTTTTGCAGATTACAACGAAACGATAACTGAGTATTATTCAGAAAGAACGATTATCCAAGTTATATATACATTATTTAATCCTGCAAAAAAGTAGCTGAAGATAGTAAAGTAGAACATAATTGATCATTATGTTTACTTTTCTGAAATCTTATACGAATAATCACAGGCAATATTTAAAGCCAAAAAATAAAATAAAAACTGTACTGACAAGATCAGGCAAGGGAAGATGGAATAACTGAAGATGATCAAATTAAATAATTTTATTGAGCCAAAAGGCTGTACTTGTAAGTAGTCAGGTTCTCCACATGTATCGCATTTCAATGACTCTGAGTGAAATTCTATTTGATGGAAGCATAGTCAAAAAACATGTAGAAATAACTACACATAACTAATATCTATAACGACGGTATTTATAATTTTCATCTACTTGTTGTTTGTCTTAATCACGTTTCTGTAAGAAAATGTTTTTGTGTTTTTTAACAATGTGAACAAAAGATCATTTTTATTGTTTTTTCTTCCACTTTCATTTACATTCGATATTCAGTTCAATTTAAAGATATTGTTTAAAAGTGTTAAGTTTGATACATCTTATCTATTCTGTAAGCGATTTATAGAAGCGCTTATATCGCTCGAGAAACATGACATTTAATCTGCTATCCATGTTCGTTTTCACTTAATGAACGTTCCGTCGCGGAAGCTTAGTCGAGAGTTGCAAATTGTATTCCATGTATAGTCAATGTCCAAGTGTCGTTTCGTTGCAGGCGGAAATGGCAAAATAAAACATGATGTGTTAAAAAGATGAAAAATTAACATTGTATGTCGTGACTAGAATGTGCATGGGTGGCTATACTTCGTGGGGATACACTAATCCAAGTGCATTGTGGTACAGAGCCGACTCTCGATCACTCGAAAAATAATGAATTTTGATAATAAATTAATTTCAATGACTATAATCATTGCCATATTATATCGTAAATCATTATTTCTGTTTTTTCACAACAAGTATATTTTACGTTATATTTAATTGGGTGAATGCTAGGGTTCAGATAAAAATAGAAATACTATGAAATTATACGGTACTGCTTTTTAAAAATCATTTTTTTTCTTCTCGATAATCTCCACATAAGATTTTATCAAATGAAGTTCTTAACACTTTCGATGGATTCGGAAATACCTTTATGGAAGTTTTTTTTTTCAATATAAATTAAAACTAATATCTGTTTTATATTCCTTTTGTTTACCAATTGGAAATAACAAAATTATCAAGAGGCTAGCGTACCATCACAATTGAATTTAATTAAGTCTTAAGCTGCAAAGCATTATTGTTTATTCAGTTACTAAGCGACTGCAGTTCGAATTTATCGAAGATGAGACTTGCATAAATAATTGTCTGGGAGTTCTAAATAATTATTATGGGTAGCAAATTTGTTATAAAGGTAGATATATGCATTGGTAGCCGTGACTGCAGCTCGCAGCTTGCACTAGTGTCAGGATTAATGCAGCCACTTGTAAACTGCATTATGCAACGCACCCACCTATTTCGTTTTATTTGCTTGCAGTTTCTGTGCAGTTTGCAGCACGTCTTATCACAGCCTCTCGCGTCCGATGTGAACGCTTATTTCAATAGCAAATGCACATTTAATTGCTTGGATATTTAATTGACAAGTAATAATGCTCACAGAAAGTCATTAAACCTATCAGGCTGTAAAATATTGCGGTTATTCATCGAGCACGCATTGACGTTCTATTATTAATTTATGATAATAATATCTTTTTACTCACATCAGCAATTGAATCCGAAATTACTAGATGTAAAATTTTTCATTAAAACATAGTTAAATGTTAGGCTCGTTTTTGCAATGTAAAATTTTTGAATACCTAAATTCCTTTCACCTTTCACAATGTTTGTTTTTTATTCAGGTAATCAAAAATTAAAACGCATCGACTAGATCAGTGGTCTTTTTATTTAACTTATTAGCCAAAGACCCAAATATGAACATTGCAACAATTAAAAAAAAAATCAGAGCCAAATCTGCTTGTTTAGTAAACTTTTATTACACTAAATATGTAGTACACTAAATAAAACTATTCCGTGGATAGTTGTGCCAGAGCCGCACTTAAGGAGCCAAAGAGCCACATGCGGCTCCGGAGCCGTACTTTGCCGACCACTGGACTAGATATACTTCTGTTTGTATCTGATCATCAGTCGATAACCGGTAGTCCACGAGCCACGAATGGTCCGTGGAGTTGTTGCAGTTACGTGATTAAGGCCGAAAATTCATGAACATATTTCAAATATGGATCAGCAAGTATCACACAAATATATTATGTTTCACAATAAAAAATATTATGTCTATTTTTCATACACTAACATCTAGTGACCATATTAGTTGTAAGCGGGATTCAACATTGTGCGTTTAGTTGTCACCGATGAGCGTCAGGTTTGCGATTGCTGCATTAAACTATTGGTTAAATCTATTGACATAACTATCAAATTAGTATGGCGTAACAAGTATTTAAAAACAGTGAATTATGAATTTATGTACTTGGGTTATTACATCACGGTATTCCTTGCTTAAAAACTCACCACTTGGCACGGTTGAATGTATTTAATGCTGTAAATAATGTAAGAATAATTGGGAATGTTTCATGATGCTTTTTATGCAGTTGATGGTAAACGATCCCCCGAATCATCATTTTATGACTGATTTTTTAAATCGTATTTTTCAATGGCCTTCCTTTTATCATATAAGTACAAATAGTCTAGAAACAAAATGGTGTTCACCATAAAGTCGTATTGAGTGTGGGTAGTGCCAATAGAATAATTTTCCTCTTCAAACCATTTTAAATTCTAGGTCGTTATCCCGGCAGATTTTATGTCGAAAACCAGTTCCACGGTATTTAGTTACGAGTATAATAAGCTCTTGCCTATATTGAATGGTTAAGCAAAGAAAATTAAGTGCATATAAATATAATAAAACAGGCGCTATTGATACTTATTACATTATTTTGTGAAAATTTCTTGATAATTATTACATAAAATTTGTATTATTATTTATTACATTTAAGTAAGCTTTAAATTATTGTTCACGATTGAAGTGTAAATAGTTAAAATATATTTAAATTATTTATGTTAGCTGAACTTTCAATCAAAACCACATTGTTGTGCTAAATATCGTATCGTCAAAATAAACAGGAACTATTCAAAGCAAACTAAGACTCATTTAACTTGCTCGCAATAAAGTTTATTAATATTCGTGATCGCGAGACGTGTTTCAAATCTCTGATAAAGAAAACAGATATTGTTCTTTATCACAAGAAACCCATTAGAACTGACTCTCTTAGTAAGAACAAAGCCAGTCAACCACCAATTTACGGAATTAGACAGTAATTAGATATTAGCAGAAAAGTGATACAGAAAACACATAATTAACATGCGACACTTTCAGTCAATTAACTGGCAAGCTCTGATCAAATAATGTTATTATGTAAACATTGTTTAAGCACTTAAGAACACATAACACTTCTCAAATTCCACTGGCCAAGGTTGGCTGAATGCCTTAGCCGTCCTTACTATTCATGAGGATAACTAATAAGAAATTTAACATTTAATCACAAGTAATAAAGAAATGCTCTCATATGAAGCAAAGAGGGCGGAATATTTATTGAAAGCGTGTCTTGGTAGATATGTTTGTATATTTTATTTTATACTTAAACAAGCTACGAATATCATAATTTTGCGTCTATTTTATTTCGTCACCTTCTATGCTCAAAAAAAGTCGAAAGTAGAAAGAAAGAAAGAAAACATGGTAACATATATGTTTTTTTTAATTATAAGTAGAATCTCAAAGGCTTTGAAAACTATTAAAGAAGTTAAGATATCACTTTTTAAGTGTTAATTGTCACTTCTTGATGGAAAGGCATGATATTTTAAATAATAAAAACACACTCGCGATGAACGAAACCAGTCCTGATCAAAAATATATTGTGGAAATAAGTACTAAAATAATGTGTTTTTTTATTTATTATTAAATAATTATAGTACGTTGATGAATTAAGTTTGTAAAAAAATTTGTTTAGCCGCACCTGTTTATATTGTCAACAACCGCCACTGGTATTTTAAATACCATATACATATTAAATAATATGGTAAATTTTATACTTTGATTTGTATGAGCTGGATAAACTCTTAATACAGTTTTAGTACTTGTTTTGTTAAATTTATATTAAAAATGAACTTCCACAAAGTTACTGCCTAATCAAACGAAAATACTTCTTATATTATATTATAAGCATTTTTCTTCTGAAATGAATATATAACCATACACTACTTCGTTACTCATGAAATTCTTGAAGACATTGTAATAAATGTAATTTTATGTTAATTAAAATAAGCAATATTTATCCCTCTTTTTTAATTATGATATGATTTTTGGAATACTTATTTTCATGTATATTTTCTATATATTCACTTCCTTTTTTTTACAGATGTCACTGGTAGAAATTGCTGCGGATACAGCACTGAGAGAAGAGAGACTGCTTCATATTTATAGATTTTGTTCGCCAGAACTGGTAAGAAAATTATATTTATACTTTCAAGATATCCATGATTGTTTTTAATAGATTCATAAGTATAAAATACAATTGAAAATTCATCAATTTTGATTGGCTCTGTTGGGTTAGATCGGAATTTACATGTTTTATTCTTAGTAAGAGTAGTAAATGTTGTATTTACTATTTTTTTTTTGCAATTGATTCATGGGCGTTTGCTCAAAAGCCTATTCTATCCTATTCTAAGCCTATAAAAGAATATTCCCTTCCTAACACGCTATTCAAAATAGGGATTCGAGAAAGTCTAAAAAGCCTAATATAATTTCTATCCTAGTTTTATCTCACTTTCTGCGAACAAGTTGTGTGAAAGTCAACATTGAACTTTCAATAAGGGATATTGTATTAATGTGTGCGCGAAACTCGTTGCAGAATAAATAATTCACCAAATAAATCACCACCCATCGTTAAAAGCAAACAACTCGAGAATTTAAAAGCTTGCTGGGCCCTCGTCCATTTGTAATAAATTATTTTCCAGTAGAAAAATAAACACACGGTTCTTCAATTTGTCACATGGACCCTTGAGGCGTCTTACCCGCCCACGCCCAACGCAGGGTGGAGCGAGTCAAACACTCCAACGAATTTAGCATAGTCAGAAAAACCGTTTCTCATTATTTTTCTGTAGAGTGAGGCATAAGCACATTTATGACGTAACCTTACTTTAATTGTAATAATGCGATTATTGTTAACATTATCACTTTTTATATGTTAAGTGTTTCTCCACCAAAAAGAGACTCTAAAATTATAAGTGATTATTGGTTTTATTGAAGAAAAAAACATAATGATGATTTTGGTATTTGAAAAAAGATAACTATAGAAAATAAAACTATATAATCCCCGAAGTTCGGTCATTATTGATTGCTTTTTCTCAAATACTGTACTGTGTGAGACGCACAGTCATACATTTCGGCCTAGTCAGATTAACTCACATTGATCGTTTGTGTTGAGTTTGACCAACTTATTATTTCACATTCAATCATACATATGTGTATTTCATTTGCAGCCTTTAAATCTTGATATTATGTATCAAACAGTCTTAGTAAAAATCAATTCATTCCTTGATTAAACTATGCTAAAGATTCTTTTCTTCTGATAAGCTATGTTTTAATTAAATTTGTTTATTTCTATTATGTAATAAATACAATAATCAAAAACATTTAGCGAGATGAATCACCATCACTATGCAATTTGGAATAATATTATATTAAATTAATGTATTCTTCACTCCGCCCTTTTGCCTGTGCCTGACAAGTGTCACGCGGCCCTTCAACCTCTACCCATACTTTTTACTCCGGGATCATTTTGAATTCTCATACTCGGCGATAACTTCCTGACTTCAAAAAAAAAAAAAACAATCATCAACTCAAGTGGATTTTTTAAATATGATATATTATTATTATCAAATATTTGAAAAACTAAACAAAAGCGATAATCAAGCATCGAATGAAGAGGTCGTATAACTATCGATATTGATTTTTATGAGTACCAACATAGAAAAATAATAGAGAAAATGTTAATGTCCTTTTAAATAAACGGTGAACCCCTGTGTAATATCAATAACAGGAAGCGATGAGATTTTTTTTTAAGTTTGTATGACTTCATTCAAATATTCAAAAAATTATAGAAATTCATTTACGTATTGTTCTTTCAAGTTCATACATTATAGATTTTCATTCTGTGTTCCCGACAAATGGAAATCAGAAGGAGTTAGTTGAATGAGGTCAGATCCCAACGACATAAACACAAGCCAACAATTATGAAATTTGTGTTGTTTTATATATTCTTTTATTATGCTTCCTGTGACATTTTTTTAGTCTTAAATATCAACATATTGGTTATGAGGCACATAAAACTACGTGTTTGCAAATCAATGAAACAATATAAAAGAAAAACATCTTAAATACTTTAATCAATTACGAAAAAGTTTTCTTCGGATATTTTTTATTGTTTTTATATAACCTTTATAATTTATTGAATTGGAATTTACTTGGTAGAACTTCATTATAACATGGCGAAAAACAGCAGGGTATTTCGTAGCATTAAAATATATGGGTATTCATTCACCGCGTTAACCTTACGTACATCGGTTGGTAGCACCTGCTCATATTCTCTTTTAGTGCCCTTGTCGATAATAAATATGACTTTTTCAATAATCGTTAGAGGCATCTGGTTATTAATACGGTTTTTGACATGTTGGATTTCTTTTAATCTAGTTAAAATATTAAACCAATTAGCTTCTGTTTTAAAAGAGATATGCAGTCCTTTTCTCAATATTATTCGACAATTATTTTCGAAAACCTTTTTTCAACCAACAATTAATTTGTTTGCTTTATCTTGGTTACCAATATAATTAAGTTTTTAATAATGAATACTTTATAAAAACATTTTGAAAATGTTTACGTATAATGTGGAGTATATAGATACTTGTTATTATGATAACTGGCTGCAAGTTAGTAGCTTAGTATATTTCTTTTAAGTGGGTAACAAAAAATGGATGATAGAAGATAACTAGCGGGTTGCTAGTTACTTTTATAGCATTGGTACTGTTCGTCGGAATCGGGTAGGTGAAGATTGGCTAGTTATGAAAATAATACAGAAGAATATACTTTTGCATAAAGAAATCCATTATTCACTCTTACTATTATAAAAAATAATAATACTAGAAACGTAATATAATAGCTGTAACATCATTAATTTCAAATAATATTTTATTATGTTCGATGCCTGAATACTGAGTTGTTTACTATCAAATATCGGAATACAGTGGAGTAGCTATTTATAAGAAAATAAATTAAAATAAAGGAAAACATTACCAATGAATGAAAGCGGTAAGAACTGAAATTTTCTTTGATCGAGGTTTATTTATTTGTGTTCTCAATGAAAACATAAAAATTGTGTTCCCTACATGTGTCAAATTTACAACAAAAAAAGAACACAATAAACGTGAGCGATGAATATGAGAAAATATAGGTAACATATATTCAAAAAAATCATCGCTTTTAATTTTATAAAAGCTAATATTCTTTTAAATTTTGTCTGATTATTACTTCTCAGTGGTTTACAAGACTAATGAAAAGAAAATTCTTCTTTATTGTCTCCATATTGTCTTTGTGTAAGTCTCGAAGAGTATTTTACGTTTTTTTTTTAATTTCACCAATATTTGATGAGCGAAACCACTCCTGATATAACTAACAATAAGTTAGTTAGTAGGTTTTAAACAATAATAAATGTCTGTTAGCAAAATTTTTGGAATGAAGAATAAGATTTGAATTGTTGAAACTTTGTCCAATACAAACTTCATATTGGAAGCACCCACATCAAGCAATTAGAATGATTAGTATTTAATTTTTCTGTTTTTATAACAGATTTTTGTTTATTTATTTATTATTATGTATGCCCGGAATGATCGCTGTTTTAAGAATGCAAAATAAGTTTGACTCGATTGTGGTTGCGTATCGTTGAAACCTTGTGACCGAGGTACAGTGGTCAACGTCGTTAGCTTCCGTTGCGATTTTCACAACTTCGAATTGATTGTCCAATTATGGCCAGAGAGAAAAAAAGCTTATTTAATATTTGGTCATTTTTCTATCTGTCTGTATCTAACCATTCATAATCCATGAAATTGAGCAACTGAGTGAGAAGCAATTCTTGTGAAAAGAATTGTTGTTGTAATGGTTGATAAGAAGGCCTCGTGCTCCAGATTTGGAGCGGAAATGATTTAAAAATGATACATAAGAATCTTCAGAGGCCTGGGTGGAATGGTGATATTAATGTTTATACTATAACTTCTGTAACAGACCGCGAAGTTTATTTGTGAAACTTATCTATTTTTGGACCCCGGTGTTAAGGAAAATGTGCGATAATCAATAAAATACCATTCAATATATTATACGTTTATGATTGTTTCAGTGCATTCGTAGTTATCATTCGTATAATGATTACTTCGTATAATATTGAGTGATTTTGAACTAAACTTTCAAACTTCGCTCACTTCCCGTAAATCTCGTAACATAAATAGTGAAACGTGAGAAATAAAGGCGGCACATGTCAAAGACGTGAAAAAAGTTTGTAATACGGTAAGCTTTTGATGAAAGTACAAAGGATTGTAAAGTAAGTCTTCTGTATTATTTTTTGAGCTTTTCAACACACACTAAGGCTTTTCAGTTAATTTCAAATAATATAAGACTAAGAAAACAAGCAATCCGTCAAATAGAAGCATTATCGAAAAAGCTTTCGTAATTTTACGAGAATTGAATAGAAATATATTAGTTTTTATTACAGTTCGAATATTTTATTCAGAATTTCGGTTCGGAAACCACTGTACTGCAAACACAACAATTTAACAGTAAACCAGATTGTAGATTGAAATAAAAATGTGTCTTCTAAATTGTTTCTCCTCACAAAGTAAAACATATATTTCTAATAGCGTATTTGAACATGCGGATTTAAGAGAACTGTTTATAAGACAGTTAATCAATCTGTATTTTGTAAATTGAAAGGACAATCGTCGGTGGCTAAGAAAAATATCAAAGGAAAATTGCATATCAACGGCCTATTATGAGTACGAAAGAGGATAAGCGGGAAGCGAATACAACGTTTCTACTACAGTTAAGATATCTTACCGCATTTTGAAGATACTAGATTTTATTAGCCTGATTGCTTAAGCTTCACTTCCACCAGACTGAGAACCGTTGGTTCAAAACATTTTTTTTTATTATGTAAATTATAATTCGAGCTCGATAACAGTTCCTTTGAAGAGGGATCAGTCCTCACAGTAGATTTAGTCATTTTTATTGGTTGTATTTCCAGTCGTCATTGTCACCTCGTCAGACGCTTGAACATTTTTAAACTAAAGCTTTGTGGTTCGGAGTTAGTATCCGGTCTTTATATTATTAATAGAATAGAACAAACAGCAGTTTTTCTCATCATCTTAGTTCTTTTTTTTTGAACCATTATGTATTCTCGCTTTCATTTCCTTTCCGCGGTAAAAATGAACCATCATTCTTAAATTTCACGGCAATATCATATGAGAGTATTCGCATATCTTATTACGTTTACCTATATCCATTGATCTATTGTGATATTTTAGACATGCATGTCAAAATGTTACCTGCTCGATTGTGTGCCGATTTAAACATGTGAGAATTCCTATTTTGTAGAATAATGTAACGTATGAGAACAATTCAATACAAATTCATTTGTTATATTATCCACGTGCATATAGCTATGCACAGGTGACCGTATTTATATAAAAGCAACACGGAGCGTATACTTATCGTGTTAAAATAAGCTTTTATCCCGCAATACACGCTTCAATAAAGTTGATTTAGTGATTTATATATATAATTGAAATATCAAATTTTCGATCAGTAATTTAAAGATATATCTTACACTATAATCTTTGTTCACAAATTATGGTCATAACCATCTTGTGTATGATTTTAGAATGTACCACATCAGATATGATGTTCAAAGTAAACTCTTCAAATTTGTTCCTCACTTTGATTTATATTTGAAGTCGTCGACTTCTTATAGAAATACGTCATAGTAAAATAGCAGTTAATGGTTTTGTATTCGTAGAGTAAAATTATATGTATATATATATTTTTGCAGATTTTCAAAATAATTTTGTCATTGAAATAATGTTTAGTTTTAAAAAATATACAAAAATCCTACATGTTATGTCTATTTTAATTACAGAGAAAATTGTTCGAGCAAACTCAATTTACGTGCATAATTCGACGATTGAATGTTTCGCGTACAACAAGTCAAACTACTGTCAAGCGTGATTCAATTTTGAACTGCGGTTTTGGCAAATCAAACTGTCTCACGGATATCGAAAATTGTTGGCGGCTTCTGAAATACGCGCGCACGCCTCGTCTCACTTTGACATATTTTTTGTCAAATTCTAAAAGAAACGCTATCCAACTTAAAGGCGGTCCGACGTCCGGACACATTACTAAAATATTTATTTGACACTAAAATTTAACGACCCGTGTGTATGCCTGAGGAAATTATTATGCGTGTCTATTCTATATAAGACACCCAGTATTCAAAGAAAATTGGTTTTCATATGACATGTCACGTCATAATTCAATAAAAATATATTCAGGTGCAACTAATGATTGTAGGTGTTTTTTTAATCATAGATTTTATATTCATCTAGCATGTAATTAAAAATATTTTTAATTACATGCTAGTTACCAAAACTGCATTGTAAACCCAATTCAGCACAACTGTTTTATTTTAATGTATTGTAAAATTATGTTTTTACCCTAATTTTTTGCTTTTCAATCAATATAAAAAATTAGCATAGTTGCGTACACAAGAATTGAAGCCAACGCCATGTATAGTTTGCCATCAGATTTCTGATACTAAGAGACTTAATTCTCCAAATGTAATGCGCTCAATTGATGTATTATTTATAATCAAAATGCGTGCACACTAATGAATTATAAGGTTGGTCAAAGTATGTAAGTTTTTGCATGGCGGTCGTTGAAACATATCATCCGTGTGAAAAGACTATCTGCAGTCATATTCAAATGTTCATTAGTGGCTGGATACCAATAGAACCAAAGCAGTTAATGCTCGAGATCTTTATACTGCGCCGTGCAGTACAAAAATCACACAGCTCAACCTAGGCGTATCGTGCCTTAGCTGCCTGTGCTCTTTAGTGTCTAACCACTTATAAATATGATAATAGTACCGCTGGTGTATACAAAACCCGTATAATTTAAAATTTGAAAATATACAGCATGCCAAAAAGTAAATAAAAATATGTGTACAATAACTTGAATCAGTAAAATGTTGCATGTTTAATAATATTTAAATAAAATAGTACAATTTATTATAAGAATACTATTAACATGAGTATATTATTTTGTGGAGTTAAGAAAATATTATAAGTAAATATTTGGTTTGCAATGGAAACGTTATGGAAATCTACGACAAATCAATAATATAGAAATGATAGATATCTATAGATGGCATGACCTTTTATACCTTTCTTCAACCATTTAAATTCATCGATATCTATAACGACGTTAACGACGAAAATAATTGTTCATTATGTTTGTATACTTTAAGAAATGAGGCCAACCGATTGATTAATGCGCCGAGATTCTCATTCAATCGCTGCTGTTGAAATAATCTAAAATTGAAATTCTAGTCGCGAAATACTGGGAACGTAATTGTATGAAAAAATCATTACTATAGAAACATATTATAATGGTTTGTGTAAAATAAGTTGATAGATGAACTTAAAATAATAAATTATTTGCTAGTCAACCATATCAAAAAAGAATTTAAATATGTATTGTTCAAAAGTAACCCATACCTTTTATTGTGTTACTCTGTAACTAGTCAGTGTGCAAGAAAAACATTGCGTGTTTATTTATTCTGCCCTTACAAAAATAGTACTAGCGGTGTTCAATAATAGGAGGCAATTTGGGAAAATGACACTCTTTCATTTTCTGTTTATGTAAATTGCTGTTTCATTCGTCTGCTTATTTTCAAATGTATATTAATTTGTTTTTTACGTTGTTTCAGACTGAGTTTTGGGCCTGCATGAATCAAACTTTACAAGGTAAGAGTGTTTTATTGAATTTATTTTCAACCAGCTTAACTATTCAACTTTGTCCAGAAATTAGTTCTTGGGGATGCCTTATTCATTTATTTATTTCTTACAATTATACAATGGTTTATTAGCTTCGGGAGCTGTAATTCCCGTAAAGAATATATACTTTTTTGCTTCTTCTGACTACAATTATGATATAAATGTTAAAGGTGTATAAGGAAAGATAGACTTTTATGAAATAGTCGTGCAATAATGGTGCTAGCTATCAGTATAGTCAGATTGTGATGTGTAGGTTTTCAAAATAGAGCATCAATATGCAGCGTTTTATAGAGGACGTAAAATTTCACGGTTAGTATGCTTTCAACATTTTCTTGTCTGGCAAATAAGACTGCTCTTTCCTTAGTATGAAGATAACATGGCTATCTAACAAGAAAACTATCTATTATTATCTACCAATATTATAAAAAATATTTTAAATCCTTCTAAATCTTTTTTTTATTCCTAAGATAGATTCGTTGTAGCCACGGCTCAATGGAAGTAAATGCAATTATGGCAGAGAAAAAGTCCCCTTTTCACACTCTCTGATAAGAGAAAGGAACTTGAAGGTGCGTGGAAAAATTACTCGCCTATTAAAAACAAATGAAAATCCATTCGTTATAACACGGTGAAAAAATAGCAATGTATTTTAGTTCTACAAAATTATTTTTAACAAATATAGTTGATAGCTATTTCGGCTCACGCCATCGTCAGAACGATCAGTAGTTCTGACGATGGCGTGAGCCGAAATAGCTATCAACTATATTTGTTAAAAATAATTTTGTAGAACTAAAATACATTGCTATTTTTTCACCGTGTTATAATGGAGTTCTACCAAGTGAATGCCAATTCAATCAATCCATTCGTTATATTTATTCGAAAACCAATAAAGCGTCTTGTTAAATTTCAAAGTAATTGCGCGGAAGTGTCCATGCCTATGCTAGAATTTGGGACCAAAAAATTTATCTGCAAGACTCTATTTATTTCATTTTGATATGTTGTTATGAAAAAAAATACCATAATAATTTGTAGTCACTTATAAACTTAAACAGTATATTTGAAATTTATTACACAATGGTATGAAATGCCTGGCACGCACAACTATGCACTGTAGGTTCTTTCTAGACTGGAGAGTAATAAACAGCTTCAATATTACTTTATTTTTCGTCCGAATATAGCTTTATCAAGGCACATTAGCGTTTATTGGAAAAGTTCAACTCTATATCGTGTTGTATTATGGGCTAGCCGACGATAAAGACACTCCAGACGCGCTTGCTGCACTCAATTGCACTTTTATATTTCCACTGCAAATGTTACATTATGACTTAATATTAGGATAGGACTTAGGATTAAGTTTTAGAGTTTCATATAGGTAATAACATCACATGATAATTATAATAATATAATGCTGGTAAAAAGTGTAGTGTAAGAGCCGAAAACAAAACATTACTTTTTTCCTATGTCCGAATAAAGTTTTTCCCAAAATTTTCTTCTGTCACACATTGTAAGCGTCCATGATTTCAAAGAACCTGATGATAACATTGTAAGATGAAGAATACTTTTTGAATGTAAATACTTATATATACATTTAAGGTTTCTTATCACGAATGCTATTAAATTTAAACTGATAGTTTGAATTGGTACAACTTTGTACGACTCCACATGTCTTGTCACTAACGACCCGGGTTTCGCCTTTATGCATCTTCAGGCATTCTATCACTCTGATGCAACAGAACTGACCAACGTCAATTAGTTTCGTCAGTTCTGCTCGTCACATCTGGAATTGTACAAAGTTGTAACAATTTGATATTGAAATTCCATCAAGCACCTTCAGTCGATATCATAAATTAAACTGATAGTAATACAGTTTCGTCCATTAATTTGTATCTCAAAATAGAATTTTCCATCATAATTTTCATTTTTTAATTATAAAAAAAAAACTATTTGCATTGAATACCGTCTTGCGACGGAAACAACAATTTTTCAAAATTTTCTTCGTTAAGTGTAGCAAAATAATAAATTATATCGCTAGTAAATTTCATGGAGTCTTGAAGCAAACATGATAAACGATTAACGTAGCGAGAAAAACGTTATTTATTATAACTCTGCAAACTTTATAATAAGATAAATTTTGTGATTTATTGACAATGACGCTACTTTCTTGAACGAGAAGTTAAAGCGACGCCCGTGTTTATTACACTTTATTAGATTAACGCGAAATCACGTATCCTCACACACAGGACGCTTCCGAGAACATCCGGCACAGAAAAAGTAAAAGAATTCAATTTCCCTTTCCGATTGAAAAGTGATCTTATTTCTAGAAAAGCAATGGGAAGGAAGAGAAATAAAATAAAAGAATTTAATGTACAATTTTCGATTATTTCTACATTCTTATAATGTGTAGGATCAATCACCGCCATACACTTAAAAATAAACATCGAAACTAGCTGACATTTTTTTCTTGTTGACAGTTTTTTGAGCATACTCTAAAAGAAAGAGTTTTTTTCAATTTTCAGTCGCACAATTTCGTTTATAAATAAATACCGAAATGTTTTAATGTATTTTATGACATAAATTCAAAAGAATAATTACATTTTTACCGAACGAAGATTCTTTAAAGTTTTAAAGTTACAAGAAAAGAACGCTGTAATATTGATGATTTTATCAAAATTTTGTCATTTTACTCATAACCACGTGTGACTGTTCAACGACTGTCGTAAAAAAGATAGATACTCTTAGTCTGCAAGCGTCTTCTTATTGATATAATGGTAACATATAATGTTTCTACTGCTGACTCACCTATTGAGTCGTGAGAACTTATTTACAGACAGTTTAATCGTCTGTCTCAGTCAGACAGTGATTTTTTGCAACGTTTTTCGCATCGTGAATGAACTAAATTGTAACAATTGCAAAATTCTCTCTAAGAGAATGTCTCTCTGGAATTCAGGCATAAGTGAAAGACTTCCGAGATTTAAACGAAACGTCCCTTCAAAAACGATGAATCGGACCATCGCTGTATAGCTTTAAATTTAAATATAACTGGAAGACGTATTTAATTAAAAAATCCATGCGGCCAACTGTAAGATTTATTGTGAATTATTTAGTCAACAAAAATATGTGTATAGAGAGGCACCTCCGATAAAAATAAATATCATGCGGTGTATTAAATTACCTCTGGGAGGTTCCACAGAATCTCTCTTACCAGTGACCGCTGACTTTGAATTCAAAAGCTGAAGTTAAAGGTTGATAGCTTCGAAAAATAATATAATAAGGCGTGGGTTCGAATAATTTTTGTTAGCCTGACAATATATGATTATATAGATAATTTTATGCGTGTATAAATTATTACATGCAGTGGCGTAATTGGATGGCGCACACTGCGTATACCTTTTATGCGACGTAGGGTCTGAAATATTTTTTAAAATTTTCGTTTATCGTTGGCTCATTTGTAGACTTTTATAAACAATCGCAATATTTTTTCACGCTTTATTGAAAGTACGCCAACTTTCATCGTAAACACAATTGAAGTACACCCAGTCCTTTTTTAATGCGATTTTTTTTACGCGAATTCGATTATACGCGATTTTTTTGGACGGCACCGCTACATTTTTTTACGCGTTTCACTAGTTTTTACGTAATTTTTTCCCCAAATTTGTTGTAAAGAAGACATTATTATACGATGCTAGGCATGTACGTTTCATTATTTTTTTAAATAAAAAAATGTGTATTTTTAAAACTTGATTTTGTAACGCATTCCATTTTTTAAATACAAATACAATTGCCAAATATTGACGAGTGTATCGGATATTATGCGAATTTATGTTTTAGTGTGTGTAAAGAAATATAATGCAATTGCGTGAAATCATTTTTTTACGCGATTTTTTTACGCGCCTTTTTCTGGAACTAATGTATCGCGTAAAAAAAGGACTGGGCGTATTTCACTTCTACCAAACTTTCTGTATCTCCCAATTATTGTAAATGTCACCACCCGCTAAGGTAAAAATATGAGTAAACAAGACAGAAAGAAGCAGAAATAAGAAGGAAAATATGAAATGTTACCTAAGGTTTTATTGTTGTGTATTTGCCACCAACCGTTACTGAATTACAGACCCGTACTGGTCGTATCCTGTTTTACAGCAGAATTTAGCGCTTTCAAATGATTGCCTTATGTGTTTAGAATTGTTTGTTGGCACTTCAATGTGGTGTTTGTCTTCGGAAAGTTTTTAATGCCGAATAATTCTTATCTTTAGTTTACGTGCAACGTAGAAATAAATAAATGTCTATGATTCAAGAGGTAAATTTTTTGTTATCCTCTCAATAATTATTAAACCAGCTGTCGTCATTGAGTCTTACTTTGGGTATATTAATGGCTAATTTATGACGTATATAAAATAGGTATTTCATTATACAAATAAAAAATGTAGTGCCCGAGTCGTGATGGATTTTCGGATGTAGTGGAAAGTGAATAAATAAATCATCGTGCATATAGATTCACCATCGTTGATAAGGTTCCGCGCGCGACGGGGGCAAATCGTGTCTTCGGATCGCATCTTGCTGCCGTTATTTACATTTATCGAGTGGCCCCCTCGCCTCTGCCGACCCTATTGCGCCGCTCCATGCCATATGCACCACACTCTCTGCTTCCAGCCGTGCATGGCGTCTTTTTATTTTGTTTTTGGACTATAGTCTGTTTGCTTGACCATGCTCAATGACCATCCCTTCCAGTTTTTTGACACTTATATTGTGGTTGTCATTTTTTGTCCATGAATAAATAATTAAGGTATGAAGGTATTTCTAACCTCGTATAGCATTGTAAAATATACAACAAAAACTTTACAAATTAAAAATATAGTAAGAATTTTTATAGAGATCGTTTCAAGAGAGCTTACCAAACAAAATATTTCATTACATATCGTTTAATTTTAGCGTGATTTAGATGACATTTTTCTCAGTGACTTATTTCTCATTTTCGAAATATCAATAATACATTGACCAATTCAAAATGATGAAATAATCTTTATCGATAGATAGTTTGTTTGAAAGTTTGCTGTTATTTTGGTTGCAATATTCTATTTTGATGATTTTGTTACTGAAAAGTTTTAATTAATGCAGGAGTGAACTTTATATAAATTTAAACATTCAGAAAACGAATACTTGTAAAGAGCACGATGTACTTTATATAGTGTACCATCCGCCTGTTATAATTGAGACAAACAGTTAATTAAGATAAATAATGTATACTTCACAATAACGAGTTGCTATGCAATCGTAAAATTCAATTCTGAAAAAGAGTACGTACATAAAACAAACTAGATGATGAAAACATTTTAAGAAGCACATGTTTTATTGATAGAAATGCAAGTATAATTAATAAGTACGAAATATATTTTCAGATGTTGTCCGCGGTTCCGAATGGTGGGGTCGCGCCTGTTGCGGGCTCCCTCAGGCGAAAGGTTGCCAGCGAGCGTGTGCCACTGCCTCCAGTGTTTCGAACCTCATGCCAGCTTGCCGAAGAAGTGATGAGCAGACTTTCTTCGAATGCTTGGATAGGCAGACTCATGGACAAGAATGCTGCTGTAATATATTTATATTAATTTTATTCTATTTTCATTTTTAACTCATATTGTAATTTCAAAAAAATCAAGTTAGTAGCAAGCGGTTGAAAAGTAAGAAAAATATAAAACACATACATACATTTTATTTTGTTTCATATACAATGTGTTGATTTTCCAATGTATTGAAAGCAATGTAATACATTTTTATGAAAATATTTCAATTGATATATGGATATTATCCTTTTTTAAATAAACATACTTAAATGATGTATTTACAGTATCTACATTTGGAATTTGCGAGGAATGCTAACTGAGTCACTTAGTGACATCTGTTTGTAGATTTTATAAAAATCAACCAAATTAACAAATTATTTATTGTATATATATTTATTTTACAGGCGTCATATTATAATTTGTTTGATATTACTGATTAATTGGAAATATGTATGCTGAGAAATTTATAAAGTAAAGATATATTGAGCCTTATTCAAATGTCAATGTGATATTTTACAGCTAATACAAGATCTCTCAGCTGCCACGAGGCCTGCAAAGAAATCTTCAGGAGCCGACTGACCCCAACAAGAGAACAAAGACTGAAAGTGACTGACTCGTGCGAAGAGCAAAGCCCCAAAGTAATGCAATGCATCAGAAACTATACCAAAGTAACACCAGTTAATAATCCCCATAAATGTAAGTACAACAATTTGAAATATCATTTGACACAGCTGCGTTCTTACCATTATGTTTATTATAGTATTATTCGGTTCAATAAGACACTGTTGCATTTATTTTTGGCCACGTAAAATATAGCATTGTATTTTATTTGTATTCAAATTTATTCAACTAGCCAGAACACTCATGTCAACTTCTTCTGGGACATCATCAAAGTTGACCTCATTCTGCATTCCAATCTGAATTTCCGTCATATCCCTTTACTGTTGAATCATTGGTCTGATACTCTCACGTTTTGCAATATGGGTATCATTAAAAGAGTATTTCTGGTCAAAATATCCTGCTTATAGTGAATTAGATACCCAACTATCAGTTATTTTATCCCATGAATTCTTTACCCACTTCACAACTTCTTGTAGGTTAGGCTCCAAAAAATTTCTGTGATCATTTCTCTTCATTCTGTTTCAATATATTCATTGATTTCGATACACAGATGATGGTTGAATGGCTTTTTTATTCCAATATCAAGGATCTGGAGATAAGAAGCCATTCCTGCGGTAATAATTATTTGAATAATCCTCCTTTCAGTAAGAAAGTTTTTCAAAGGTAGTATCTAGCCACTAATAAATACGGAAATAGGACCATATAAGGCCAGTGTGAATATATAAAATGATATAATATATTATGTCGATGAATCAACTTACTACTTTTCGCTTATATCAAAAGAAATTGAGATAGTTTATTCAAAACTTTGATTATATTTCAGACCTCCATTGCTGTGAGAAATCAAGCAATCCCCCTTGCAGAGATGCCTGCAAGAAAGCATTGAAGACAAAAACCATCGGTAATGAAATATTGGATGTGCTTCAAGAAGGAGGATGTGGACCGCCTTTACCTCATGATGCTCTGTGGCAATGTTTTCTAAGGACTGATTCACATGCTGAGCGAGATAATGAAGTGAGCAACATTGATAGACTAGGGATGGACTCTGCTAAATTACATTGCTGTCATAAGGTATGCACTTTCAAATTTAAAAAAAAATGATAGTTTTAGGAAAAGAGTTGTAATATGATAATATCGCATAACCAAAAAAAATAGTTGTCGGTCAACAAGATATGATTTTGAGGTAAACTGCAAAATTAAAAAGTATTTTCATTTATCTTAGACTTATTTATTAAATTATATATTATTATTATTATTAATTATATATTAATATTATTAAACTTATTTAAATCCAGATTATAACATAGACTGAAACTTTTGAAAGTGTTATGATGCAAAATTTCTTTATTTTTTTTTGATAAGTAATGATTATGATTTCATGGTATACTTTATATGTATACCATGAATATGAATGATGTATATATGAATATGTATAAAATAAAAAGATTCCCTCCTTATAATGTATATTTATTATTAAAACATTAATGCCGTATAAATGTACTGATTGTAAAAATATTTCATTTCAAATTTCAGTCAACCACCAGTCACTGTAAAAGGTTATGCCTAAATACTTTCACTAATGACTGGGCTGGAAGATGGGAGCGTTTTGATGCAGAATGCTTAAGGCAAACACAAGAAGCTGCTCTTACACATTGTATAGATGAAGGTATTACACTATGCAATCTTCATTTACATTCATTTTATTAACTTGAATCTATTCATTTTTAAGGTGTTGACTTTCACTTCTTGATGGAAAGACATGATATTTTAAATAATAAACATTTATTAAGTATTATTTCCACAATATATTTTATGTCCAGAACTGAATTTATTCTATAAACCCAACATTTTTTTGACACTTTTCTATCTAGTGTAGTCGTAAATTTGATTATGGTAAGCCGTTGCAAAGCATAGATGAGAGTTTTTTTGCATCTGTGTCAATTGCTCCAGGAATTGTCATAATGAGTAATTTTGTAAAGTTATAAATGCAAATGGAGAATAAATATGCTGGGGCACCGCTTGCTCAGCATTAAAGTATCTCATACATGTTACAATATCAATTTTCATTTTTTTTCTTTCGGAAAATAAAATTTTATGTTTGACATTTTATTTGTTATTCATATGTATAGCTTATTGATAAAACGTTATTTCATATTTAGAATATTTTATTATATTAGCTGTAACTTCAAGTGTCCCTAGTTGATGTTAAAAAAAAAATTGTCAGAGAATTTTGCTGCAGCTGTCAACAGCTTTATAGATAATAATATCCTCATAAACTTATTTAAAATATGACTAACTATATCTTTTGGTTCAATTTGAAGATTATAAATTATTTGCATGTTCATTGAGGCAGATAGCTGTAGTGAATAATTAGTCTATAAATTGGTTGTCCCACCTTCACCCGTTATGTGTATGCAGCCGTTGTGACACGGCCGCCTTCCATAACGCAATACTAATAAAAAGAATCGATTTTACTCCTCATACTCTTGGCCCGATACAGAGCTGCACGGACCGATCGTTAAACCATGCACTATTGTGCTTAAAAGAAGAGAAAAAAAAAAAAAGGAAATGTGACTTGCTCAGCCACTTAGTCTACGTGATATTAGGTATCCTGTGTATCTGCGTACTGAAAATCCGCCGTGGCGGAAGAGTTTAATGTGCTACGCGTTGAATCTAAAGACGAATCGAGAATGTCTCGTTCCCCGTATGATCTTGCAAATTTATCGAATGCCTCAAAGTTGGCCTTGGTTGATACTAAGTCAGCGTGGCCTATTGGGCCCGTATGAGGACGGACCACAGCAAACAGCTCTGTTCGTTCGGCCTTCATCTCGGGGCAGTCCCACAGTACGTGATTAGCGTCCTGATGGTTGTGTCCACAAGTGCAGTCCGGCCTTTCAACCAATTTGCCCAGCCCAAATAGTTTGCCGTCGAACTTGCCATGGCCGGTTATGAATTGGCAAGCCCAGTGTCCAGGTGAAAGTCATTTCACTTCGAGCCTCCAGGTTACGTTTGGGAAGAAAAGATATGTTTGGCGACCTTTTGTGGAAGCAGACCACCTAGTCTGCCAGGCTGCCAAAGCTGTTCTATACGCCAGCTTTTTTACAAATGAACGATAAGTGTGAGTGTCTGGTATGTTTTGCAGAAGGGGCGGCGTCAAAGGGACGCCCTCGATATGTGTATGAATACCCTTTAGAAGAAGAGTTATTGCACCTCGTACTTGTATGTGCAGGTCCAGCGGTAGTACGCCAGCTAGGACCGGTAAGGCATCCGTCGAAGTAGTTCTGTACGCTTTAGTGAGTGAAATCAGAGCAGTTCGTTGTCCACTCAGCAGAGTTCTCTTTACAAATCCGATCTTTGCTCTAGAATTCCAAACACTAGATGCATAACCGGCTATCCCCATAAAAATAGCACCATACGCTATTTTAAGCGCACGAGCTTTGAACCCCCAGTTTTTGCCAGCCAGTTTGGATACACGGAGATATGCCATACTAGCGTTCTCTACAATTCTTTGAGCGTGGTGTTGAAATGACAATTTGTCATCGAGGATAACGCCAAGGTATTTGACTTGCTTAGAGACACGTACAGAGAAGTCACCCATGCGGATATTCGGAGACCTTTTTGAAATGTCAAGCTTTGTACCTCCTTTCAAAAGAAGGGATTCCGTCTTGGCAGGAGCAAATGACAGTTTATTTAGCGTTCCCCATTTGAGAATATCTACAAGTGCACCGCTTGCAGCTCGTTCGAGGCCAGCGCGACTATTAGCTTCGACCAACAGAAGAGCATCATCGGCGTAAGCAATAATTGTACAATCCAATGGCAACGGTAAGGACAAAAGATCATCAAATAAAATATTCCAAAGCAGTGGCCCGAGGACGGAGCCCTGAGGACATCCCATTGTAGTTTTCCTGATAATTTTGGTGAGGCCAGATTTGTATTCTATCTCCCTATTGCTAAAGTAACTCTGTATTAATGCAAATAGGTTTCCAGGTATTTGTCTAAGCCTTAGCTTTGCCAGTACCAGTGGCCACCACGCATTGTCAAACGCTCCGGCAATATCCAAAAATATGCCGATGACTAGCTTCTTGCGAGAGCTTTCTACTGTTGTCATCACAAAACGTATTGCGTCCTCAGTTGACTTGCCGGGTCGAAATCCAAACTGTCTATTCGAAATAGGGCAGTTTTCGTTTAAGTGCGTTTCGAGTTTGGTGCATATCAGTCTTTCTAGAACCTTCCCCAGTATGGGCAGGAGTGTAATTGGACGATAAGCCTTTGGGTTACTTGGAGGGTGATTACCAGATTTGGGAATCACCACAAGCAATCCCTTCTTCCAACAGTCAGGAAATGTGCCGCTCGTTATGCAGTCTTGGTAGATCGTGGTGAGTTCGTGTGATGCAAGATACCCTTTGTGCTAGCGCGTTGTCTATACAGTCTGGGCCTGGGGCCTTGCCCTCGGGTAGGTTAGAAATGATCATACCGATTTCGCGTGATGTGGGTGGTTGACTGTGAGGGGTGTGGAGAGGCAATCTAGCAGCTATGCGAGCTTGCGTCGATCGCTCATCATCCCGAGAAGGGTTGTCTTGAGGTATGAGTGCATCCAAAAGTACAGAGGCAGTTTCCTCCGCACTGTTAGTATATCCACCGTCTGGACGTACGATGGCAGATAAACTTTGACTAGGTCTAAGACTTAGTTTCATCGCACGAAAAGGAGGTCCCCATGGGTTCGAGCCACCCATTTCCGAGACGAAATCTCTCCAATGATCTCTCTTAGCTTTATTTATGGCCTTTTTTAGAGAATGCCGAGCTTTCCGATGTGCGATACAGAGAGGGTGGTTTTCAGATAAGGGCTCACTCGCTTGACTACGGGCTTTTTGAACTTTCCTTCTGGCTTTCCTAAATTTGTCTCGCAGCGTAGTGAGCTTTGGTTTCCACCATGGGGAAAGATTTTGCGGTCTCTCGGATATGCGGCCAAGTTTTTCTTCTGCTGTTTGGGTAACGTTGTGCATCAGTTGTGACACAGTAGAGTGTAGATCACCAGCTGAGACCCTAGCTGAACGGTCCAGTTTTCGCATCATTTCCGAGTCGAATTCGTCCCAGTTTGCTCCTTTCGTTTTAAAACGCCTGCGAGAGCTATTGTTGTTATCTGGTAGGCACAGACCATTTGGTAGAGCCAGTTGAAATGTTATAAGTCTGTGATTGCTGGCTGAAGAATCTGTATGGACTTTCCAGTCTAAGATGCGGGAAACAATTTCACCAGACGAAAGTGTGACATCGATGTGGGATGAACCATTTGCGCGAACGAAGGTGGGAGGGCTGTTGGGGTCGTTGGCAACCGACAGGTCATACTTGGCGATCAATTCCTCCATCTCTGGGCAGCCCCGTCTTAGTGAGGTTTCAGGAGTCCAAAGATAGGACTGTGCGTTGACATCTGCACCGATTATAAATAATAAATAAAGATTATGAATAATTAGTCTATAGAAATCTTTTTTTTTTTGCAGTTGAGGAGCCATGTGAATTAGGATGTGAAGGATTATCATACTGCACTAATTTCAACAACAGGCCGACTGAGCTTTTCAGGTCTTGCAATCCACACGCTGATGTAGCGGCTCATTATGATGTTGCACTTTGGCAAACTCAAGGGTAAAATAATTATTGATACTGTTAAGTGTTTCAACTGATTTTATTCTATCTGCGAGAATGAAAAACTCACTAGAAAACTGTGGAAAATAACTTATGTTTTTGACATGGTTTTAGATATCTTGACATTCCTGGAGTCCAGTTGCCGGTGAGAAATATAACGAGGTGCTCTCCGCAAGTGTGGAAAGCGGTAGCGTGCACGCTGCAAATCAAGCCCTGTTCTCGCCACGAGCATGCCAACAGAATCTGTCGAGATGATTGTTTTTCAGTTCTATCTCACTGCATGGACTGGACAAGAATTGACGGCGACCATAACGCAGCTAGTCTATGCGCTAAGCTTTCACCGGAAGATTCTGATACACCATGTATTTCTCTACAGAATTTTATGGAGCCGAGTAAGATTTTTTATACTACATATAACACAACCATACTATTAGCAGCGCATGTCTTTTGTTACACTAGGCAGTCCGTACTCAATCAAGTTCCAGCTTATTCTCAAAGTACCATTTGTTTGGTAAAATGTCAAAAGCTGAATTTATTTAATTATTTTGTGATATTATGAAACAGAAAAAGCCAATTTTAAGAACCTGGAGCGAATACAAAGCTCATGTACAATATCATGCTTTCAAATATAAGGCAGATAACTTTACTGACACTTGTTATTTTTTTAGGTGATAATCCTTATATAGAACCATATGAACAAGTATCATCACCGTGTAAAGGAGAGCCATGTAATGTCACTCAAATTTGCACTATCAATAGAAATTGTCCACACGGAAGATCCTGTAATGCGTTCACTTGCAATAATGGATGTCCACTTGGTAAGTAATCATTTCAAAATAGAAATATGGTCTTGACCAAAATTTTTATTATGGGAGTTATAAAAAGCATATTTTTATATGAGTGTTCTTAGCTATCCTTAAAATATAATGTAAAATTAATGGCTAGACGTTTTTTATTGCAAATCCTTATTGATTTATAAATTTCTATTTTTACTTGACCATGTTGCCAAACCATTATACCACTACTATGATGTTATGACTAATGAATTTGAGTACTGATGTATATATTATAATCAAAGACAGACTGGAGAGCACTCTAAGGGGCTCATGCTAATTCTTTGTTAACTTGAAGTATATATATATGTACATTTTCCCAGATCAAACCAAAATTCAGCTTCAATACTGTAATAATTTTACTCGATGGTTTAACCTATTCCCTGATGAGCTGCACAACGCATATTCCAGCACCACAACACACAAGTGTCTTAACTGTTGCGATGCCAGCAGTCTGGGAGTTATGTGCATAATAAATGAAACCTGGCAACCTTATTGTTTATTGTCCAACAGTGCTAAAAAATATTGATTTTTGATATGTGTTACATATTGATTCCAGATGTTCTTAAATTTTCAATGCAACATTATTGTGAATGAAATTTATGTATTGATACTTAAGAACAATATTTTCAAGATTTTATTGCTGAATTAATTATTGTGTATAATTGTATGAGTGATTTTCCCTTCCTGGGAAACTGTGAATAATTCCTTACATAAAACGCAACTCCCTTGTTATTTGATGGCCTATTGCTGGTTATAATGCCAGGGAACCAGCCCAGCCAAGATGATACTAAGCCAAAAATTATATTATGAAGCATGACGTAACAATGGCTTTAAAATTCTAGGTGAAGCAAGTCAGCTCTTGGTCCCTGAAGGAACTTACGTTCGCATTCCAATATCCAATTCACAAAAAGGCTGCTTAAAAATATGCAGTTGCTCTGCTAAAGGAGTAATCGACAACTGCCAACCAATTCCCTGTTTTTCATATGACAACTGTGTACTGGCGAATAAAGATATTCTTCATGGTAACTATTTTATTTTATTTTATTTCAAAAATCTCTTTAAAAATGATTTTGCGTGAACATTAATAGAATTGATCTAAATTTCAGGATCCACATTCTTTATGGAATGTAATATTTGTTCCTGCTTTGCTGGAGAGATAGTGTGCAGTAAGAAACAATGTATTGATACTCGAGACCAGGAAACCGAAGGAGGTGTAGTATCGTTTACAAGACTTCCTTGCAATTGTCCTCCTCATCATGTTCCAGTCTGTGGGTCAAACGGAAATACTTATCCCAATCCATGTTTAGCCAAGTGAGTATATTTCAAATGTAATTTATATATTTACGACTCTAATATGAATCCTATAATTATTTTTTTGTGCTTCTGTTAGCTAAGTATTTATAACTCCATGTTAATTATATAGATATCTTTGAAGATTTACACAGTTTGACAGTATTCTTTTTGTTACCTGCTCAGTTATTTCATTTTTGTACGTTTGGGTAACAAATGCTGCACATTGGGAATAAATATGGTTTTAAAATAAAACTTTTTGAATTTTTGCCATAAAACATATTCAATATTACCATACTTTTGACAGAACTTGAACTTTTTGTAATATGATATTCTTAAACAATTTTTTAAAAGTATAACTATTGTAATTAAGGGCTAGTGCAAAACATGTAACAAAATATTCAATTGTTTTTCACTAATTTTTTAAATACTCAAAAGCAAAAAATGGAAAACATATTCTTCTATTTATCCTTGACTTAACTCTTTTATGTTTATAGATGTGCAGGCCTTGGTGATGCGGATATAGAATTTGTGCCATGTTCTTCTAAAAAGCTATGTACAGATACTTCATGTCCACTCCCGAATAATACTTGTATTCCTAACCCCACCGTTTGTCTTTCATTGATGCATAAGCCATGTCCGCAGCATTTGTGTGGTGAGTTTTCTTCTAATAAAAAACCTTACTAGAATTAAATTATTTATTACAACCATAGAACATATTTTTATGACATTTTTGATGTCTTTTAAGTACTTTGTTTTTAATTGATATTGAGGAATTGGTAAACTTTTAAGAATAATTTACTTTGGTTTACAGTTTAGACATATAAATTTATTGAGTTCTTTGGCAGGCATTTTTCAAAAAATATGTCACAATGAATCAAAATTCTTATTTATCTTATAGATAAAGCAATTTACTAGTTAAATTCATGAACAAAAAAAATATATATATTGATAACTGAACTATATCAGAATTATGAGATATTTTTTAGGGTTAAAGGTTTTAATGGCTTCAGCTTGTTTTCAGCATTTTTTTTTAAAGCTGAGTATCAAAATTCTCTTAAGTATAAAATATCCTTTAGTTGAGAAATATTTTCTTTGTAAAACTTGTCAATTCAACAATTAAATAATTTGTTTTTTTACAGCTAATTCTACAAATTGTGCATTCGCACCGAAGGATTTGATATGCGATACTGAGGGTAACACCCATTTATCACCATGCCACATGTTAAGTGCTGGGAAGAAAGTAGCCTATATGGGAAAATGTTTATCTAAATGCTCAAAGGTAATTATTTATTGAAAGTTTATTTCATTTTGTGATCATAATGTATTGCAACTTACTTTTTATATTAAATTTGATATTTAACAAAGGCAAAAAATGATTGAGGATAAATTTTTGTGTTTGTCAATTTGAGACTACATTTCTATGATGATGCCTTGTTTTTATTAATATGTCTTTGTTTTTTGCTTTCCAATTGTTGCTATCAATAAAAAATAAATTACCAGCAGAGAATAACTGCCAAACTATTTAATTTTATGATAAGTGATTTTTGTATAATTGTAGGTTGGTATTGTTTGTGGAATAAATGGAAACACCTATCCGTCAGAGTGTGCAGCTTGGGCCGACTACATAAGTGTTGATTATCAAGGAGTGTGCGTTGCTGTCGGGCTCATCACAGATATAATGAGTAATAAGTGTACTCTTGACCATATTTCATGCCCCCCTTTGATAAAGCCGAATTGCATTGGTTTTACACCGCCGGGGGCATGCTGTCCAATTTGTGGTGGAGCTCTAAAACTGCTTTACTCCCGAAAACAAATCGATCGAGCCCTATATGCATTAAAAGGACAATCATTGTCAGCTCTCACCTTGAAATCAGTTTTAGCTTCTCTGCAGCGGCAAATTCAGGTCGCAGAATGTGTGGTGAGGGGATATATCACAATAGAATTGGAAATATTTGTAATGGTGCAGAGCACAGAACTTAAAGCTTCCGAGCTACAACTCGAAGCGTGCGTGCGAGAAGCAGAAAAACTTGCAAGTCTTATCAGGCGTCAAAGTGCAAGAATAGCGAGTGAATTAAGCTTGAGTCCTTTGACTGTTGCGACGGAAGTTCACACAGTACCATCCGGAGGTCCGAGTCTGAGATTTTATGGTCCAACATTTCTTGCGTTTTGTATCGGTATCAAAATCATCACTATTTACCTCTATAGATTGTAATCGTTTTACAGTGGTTGGAAGTTATCAATTTAAGAAAAGAAAACTTCAGTCAGTCAATGAACCAAATATTCTCTATTAGACACAAATTTCAATTATTGATGTTGTTGAATACGCTAGATATGTGCCATATATTAAATAATTATTGCTTTATTTATAAACAAAAAATAAAAATTGTAGTGCCATACGTCCTTTGTATTTGTTCTAGTGTCTGGATTAAATTATACAAAAGAAATTATGTGATAAAATTACACTGAATATTTCACAGACTTTATTATTTTAGTGCTTTTATTTGTCCTTAATTTTGAGTAAAAAAAAGGTGGAAATATAATAATGTATACCATACCAATTACAGTTTTATTGTATGAAATGGATTTTTGAAATTACATTTTTCTTCATTACGTCATTTCTTCTCAATTTTAAATGTTAAATATTACCACATGTTATTTATTCGTAATATAACCATTTGTTATAAATAATTATTTTTTTTTAACTTTATTTCTTAATTGAAATAAAAAAATTGAGAACATAATTATTTATCAGAGTTCATATTCTTGATTTATCTATTTTAGTTATGTGCAATAGCTTTTAAAACAGCATAAAAATGCTGTTTGTTTTATATTATCATAAACATTAAAAGTGGATTCATGGTGCCAATGCGATTATTGTAATATACACTGTATGATAAGGTATTTATTGTAAATATTATTCAATGAAGTTTGTTGTATTTAGTTTTAAATTGTTTTTATTGTTGTTGATTGAGTTTTTGAACACTGCTGCCTGCAATTGAAAAGAAATCTCTTTTAATGGGAAGTCTTCCACAGTTTGCATCAAATGTGCCTTTTCACTAAAATATATGAACTCAGATATTTAAATGATAATCTATAACATGCAAATTAAAAAGTACTTTTTTTTTGATGCCGCTTGTACACTACTATTAAAAATAATTTCAAATCAAGTATTTATAGCAATGGGGCATTTGTAATTAATGCTGGCATTACCCATAGGTGCAGTGGGCGTCTGCAATAAGCTAAATTAGTAAAAATGGTACATTTGGAGTCTTAATCATTGAAATTTTATTGATTCAGAAAAATACAATATTGCCCAGGTCAGCAAGATTTTTGATGCCATTATGGAGAATGATTTCAACAATTGTAAAATTTCCTTTTGCAATATTTTGGCAGAATATCTTTTAAAAAGTTGTGATATGATATTTGTATCTTATTGCTTAGAATATTTGATCTGCCACAAGTTTTTTATCTGCTTATGTCGACAGAATAGTTCTTCATTGGAAGTGTGTTTGTCCCTGGAAAGTTTTCATGCAGAAAAACCTCTCATTTGCATTGCCTCTCTATAGTTATGAATATAATAAATGTATTTAATTCATTGTCTGTAGTTAACTTCGAAATGTTCAAGCAATCACCAATTTTCTAGCAAAATATATAAATTTCAATGGCATATTATCCTATAAGCGAAGAGGCTCATGTTTTGGGACCTAAGAGCTTAGATTATATGTAACACATATATTACGACCCCCATTTTCGACAATAACTTTTATTTTCATTACATTTATGATTTGAACTGAAAAACAGATCATCCAAATTTTATTGAGCCTGAGACTTCTCAAGTGCTTAAATCACTACTATTAATTTTTATTGTAAAGTGTGGTAGTATGAATTTGGTTTAATAATTATTTGTGATGGTTTTTGTAAGAAATCCAAAGTTTATGATATGAAAACTATATTTTCACATTCTTTCGAAATCCCTGTAACTCATTAGAGAAGTAAAGTTTGTGTCTACTCTCGATATTGAATCTTCATGATATACCTTTTTATCAAAACTGGTTTTACGTCAATCACTTATCCTTTTTTATTTCAAAGTTAACAAAAGTGACTGGGAGTAAGGGCACAAAGTTATTTCACTACATACAAGTTAGGTAATATTTTCAAAATATAATCAAAGTTTCTATTCAGTTATTACTAGGGCTCGGATTTGACCGGAAAGTATAAGAGTATAGGCAGAAATAATTATGCAACTCGTATAAAATAAATTTTTAATAATAATAGTAAATGATTATAATTTTTTTTAAATTATGACCCTTTTAGCACATACCTGCAATTGCAAGATGGAAGCTTAGGGTGTCACCACTGGGCTTTGATGTTTTACATAATAGAGTGATTATACCTAATTTTAATCAAAAATATTTCATACGATACAATATTTTAGATTATGTTCTGCTTTAATATTTATAAATTTATAAGACAATATTCCATAGCTGACAATTGTAGTTTATAAAAAGACTGCAATTTCTTTTTTACCTGATAATGTGCATAATTTGTTACCATAAAACTGATAAAAATTCTGTATAAAAAATATATTTAACTATGACAAACACTTTTAATTTTATATTGATTGCTCTCTCAAATATGATTTTTAAGATATATGTTATAGTGCTCAATTTATCAAAATATTTATTTATGTTTCTTTTAATAATGAGCATTTGTATTTAATTGATATAAATGTAATATTTGATTACCTGTACTAGTCGCTATTTTTGTACATAATGCATTTATAACATTTTTACTATAAATACAAAACTTTTATGAGAAATGATGTTTTATTTAGTATCAAAAAGTTTTAGAAAATCAAAATTGGTTCTTCCTATGAAGTTAAGATATTCCAGTTTAAGTCGAATATTTAGCAAGGGTGCTAATTTCATTTTTACTCATCTTGAAAACTAAGTGATCCACAGAGTTATTGATTCAAACTAATACATTTTTTGTCTTTTTATTTTAACAGAATAATAGTAATTAAAACCCTGAAAAAACATGATTTTCTCAATGGCCATGAGAAATTTCATATGACAAATGTGTTACACCAAGTATTTAAATATAATCAGAGTTCTTCTATTTTTTTCCTACCAATAATCTTATGATTACATTTCTGGTTACTTCTAGTACATTTTTTTATTTCCTTTGTTAAAATCATTAAAATTTAACCTTACGACATTCTTTGTAACTGAAGTAGCCATATCAATCTATTCCTCTTTATTTAGGCCTAGCTCATTTGGGTATACACTATTTTCATCCATAGCTTAATCATATTATCTGAGATTTCCTAATGAATGACCTGGGTCGATCTTTGATTTTCTTTATTCAAAGTTTATTATTTCTCGAAACTGTTTAAGGATAGATTCATTTCAGAATCACGCTTAATAAAAATCATGATAAACAAACAATGTGTAAAATGAGGGATGAATCGATTATTAATTTTAAAGAAGTCCATAACATTTCAACTACAATATGATTTCATTAACGTGCTGTGTAAATTTTTTAAAATACTCCTTGAAGAAATTGTTTTAAATTCCTGTTTACATTAAAAACATTCAATTTAATATAAATAACCTTTGTTGATATTTATGACAACTGATAAATCTTGTGATGAGTGACAGTAGCCCCCATCGTTATAAATAATGCGGAAGTTGTACAATACAAAAATGTATAACGTCTCTCCACCAAGAACTGAAAGTCAATATGTTAGAAGTAGCTAAAATAAGTCTTCAATACATTTTGATGAAAAAAATACAAAAGGAAAAAGAAATAGTTTTAAAAATTACATTTTCACAGTTAAAGATGTATACAATCTAATCAGTTAGCTCAGAAGAAAATGAAAATAGGTTTATGTATGTTCCTAAAATTTATCTATTTTTTTGATGAATAGCTAATCGCCTGCTCACTAACGGCTGAGTGACCCCACAATAATATATATATATATATACATATATTATAGTTCACAATAAACAAATATATTGAAATCAGAATCAGTAAAGCTTCTATACTAGACTTTTCTGTCGGAATATGCATGGAAATTAATCAGAAATACGAATCGGCTTTACTGCCACCGTACATATCAATATGTTAGTTATAAAATGAAAACATTTGTCAGTGTGTAGGAGAGTAACGCAATCGATAAGAACAAAGAATAGATTTATTATTTGCGTGACATATAGAATACATAATTTGAATTCTTTTACACAGGTTTAAGCCCAATACAAACAGGTGACCATTTTCACTTGGCGATAAGTCATAATTTGACATCTGTCACTTTTCAATGTTGCTAGGCAATAAATAATTTTTATTGCAAGTTGATGTTGCTTGGTAAATAAAAGATTTTGTATTGTGTGAAAAAACATAAAATAATGTGTTTTTTTGTTGTGAAACAAAATTTTAACCAATATGAGGAAAAAAATATATTTCAACAATTTATAGTGATTTTTCGGATTCTTTTTTGCATTAAAATTTAATATGCCAATCATTATTTTGGCACAAAAAGTTGATTTTTTTATATGTATAGGGGTGTTGATTTCCACTTCTAAAATGAAAGAAAAAATAAGCAATATGGTAGAATAAGTTATTAAATACATGCTATTTTATATAAAACCATTTTCATAAAAAAAGACAAACGATTCGACTCGTATGACTTAAATATTTAATTAAAAGTAATCAAAAATATCTTTCATTCTTTACTTAATAAAATATTTTGAATAAATTGTTAATTTTCTTGAGATTATTTGCAAAATTTTTTGATTCTCCATAATCACAATATTATAAAAAAAAGGATTTTTAATTCTCAAGAATCTAATTTTTTTGAGGCGTTGGGTTGAATGTTGAGTAAAATTTTAAATTACTATTATAATCATTTAAAAGAGCATTTATGTTCTGAATGAAATAAATGACTAACATAAAATTTTTGTTTTTTTGTCGAGCGTACTTTATCCTTGGGTTTTCCGTGCCTCATTTATTATATTATTGAATATATTATATTATAATAAAATTGAAAGCCGAGCTGATCAGAAGCCGGCAAATTTACAATCCGTAGATGGGCATTGAAAATAGACGCATGCGGAGGACTTTGGTACATATCATAACATGTGGGTACACTTTTTTTATGTTTAGTTTTGTCTTTAGCAGTTTTTTCGAGTTCTTTCGAGGATATAAATACTGTACGCTTTCACTAGTCTGATTTAGTCTTAGAACCGTTCTACTATAATACGTGTTGTAAAATTTTATTATTTCTTCTGTGTAGTGTTGAGAACATAGCAAATTATAAGAATGGTATTTAGATTGCAACGATTCGTTATGTCGCCATTAAAATAAAAATCACACTCTTATTTCTTATTAACCTCTCATATATATTTTTTGCATGTGGACTTTTTTCAATTTAATTTTCATATTGTGATAATTATTTCGAAGGAATGTCGAAAAGGCTAGCGCCAGCTCTTTACTAATTTGTAATTATATTACTTGTGTTCGTTAGTGAGCTAGGTTTTCACTTTCATTCGAATATTGTTAACGGAAATGCAGTTTTAAAAATAACAAAAATAAAAATAAGGTTCGACACGTACAAGATTGTTGACAAAATGAATATAAGAGATGGATGATGGGGTAAAGCATTCCTTACAAAATACAAAAGTGGAGAAATTCGTCTCGCATCTCAGTTGGAAAATTTGCGAGAATCGATGACAATTTGTGATGGAAGAATTGGTGTCTAAATTTGCACTAGTAATTCTTAATAATGGCGAGTGAATATAGTCAACACTACTTTTGTTGCTTAAAAATATTTATACTATATATATTTACTTTCTCATCGAGACGTAAATCATTATGCGACGGACTATTTATGATGGCGATCCACATTTCACTGAAACAGTATCGTGTGCGGGTTCCGCACTATTCGCTGCGGATCATTGATGATATCCGCATAACAGGAAGTGCTATCATGTATGTTAATTATTTTTTTCATAATATGCCGTTCAACGTAAGCAGATATTTAGCTTATGATGACTTTATGTGATAGGCTCAAGCCAGTCTGACATTCTTCTGAGGTTCTTCGTTCACAAGCTTTTCAAACTCTTTTCAAAAACTGACAAGAAATTTTCATTGAACTGTTAACCTTTTGCACTCGAACACTTTTTCGTATGTGCCTACCAGCAACTCGACGCGTTTTTTTTTTGCGAAAATCGTATTCGCTACACGAATCAAAGTAATAAAATAAAAATATATTTTTTTATTTTTTCTGTAAAATAGATATATAATGAATATAATGTACATATTTTTATTTTATTTGTAATTCTTCAATTTATGGTATTTCACAAACCAATCGCCAACATTTAATCCTGGCTTATTTACGAAGGTCTCGCAAAACAGCCGTGTTTCCGATCTCATGCCAGAAATTTTTATATTTGAACATACTGCACAGTCTTTCTTAGTCCCTGAACGTAATACATGTTATTTATCTGCAAGACGGTCTTCTGTAGGAACAGTTGAAGTACGAACTCGGGATCCACCATGCATTTCGATGACAACACGTATTGATATTACGCAAGCCGGCTATATTTGGCTATGTTTTTTATCAGTAAATGACTCCCTAATGATCTGTTATTGTGATCTAGTTGAAATCGATGTATAAAAAATGCTAAAAGTTTACAAAAAATGACTTTATAAACATGCCGCCACTGCGGCGGCATCCGAGTAATACGAAAAACTTACAATGCCGCCTCTATGGCGGCATTCGAGTGCAAAGGGTTAAAGATGAGAGGTAGAGATTTTTATTCTGAGAGAAAGACAAATGCATACTTCATAGTCTATTTTGAAGTATAATATCAGGCGGAAAACGAGAGCATTTTCTGCCCAATGCTAGTCGGGTGTTCCCTATAAAGAATTTTCTTTGGTTGAGGAAATTGGTAAAATTAATTAAAAAAAAAAAAAAAAATTGGGATACATTTTAAATCAGTTATGTAGCAGTAATGCGGTGGAAAGGCGTTCCGACACATTTTTTTCGAGTTTTATTTTTTAATTTTTTTTTGTGCGCCTCGTGGCATAGTAAAAGCTGCTTAAAAATTCATTTAAATGATATACAAATATAATTTCATCTATTGAAAATCTTGAGGAAGTGAGTTCTGGCACCGTTTTCTTCTAAAATACCCCTGTATATACCCAATGTTCATTTGCAGAGATGAGATAGATTATTCAAAAAAATGTTATTAGTGAAGCGTTACAACTTTTTTCATTGGACTATTGCCCGGGGAAAAATATATTGAAGTGACTTATAAACTGCATATTGGTTTGCAGTGAAATGTAAAGTGTGTTAATCACCAGTGCAAATTGATGTCACAAAAACACTTATTTGTTAAAAAGCGATCAGGTAGTATGATAGGTACTTACTTGTATTATTTTTACACAGTAATACCGTTACAATAACAATGACTGAGATGGCTACTTCGAAGACTACAAATAAAGCAGGCAGTAAAAAATGTGGTAGTATTATAAATTGATCGCATTTTTTTTCAAAATAACAATGAAATGTAAAAATTTACTTAAAAGGAATGCATGCAACAAAGGAAAAAAAACAATGTTGGTAAATGGAATCGAACTATGCGCATATTTTTTCTTCATATTACTTACTGGAGTTAAATTTGCACGAGGGTAAAAATTGATCGATTGATGTTTTCGCAAAACGAAATATGAATAAAATTTCTAGTGGCTTATATTAGTGATGGAAATTTCATTTTATACCGAACAAGTAATATAAAATTATGATATCGCCTGAAGGTGCTTGATGGAATTTGAATTGTTGAAGTTTTGTACGGTTCCACATATGATATCGTTTTGAACTGACGTTCTGTTACATGCTGAAGATGCTGAAAGGCGAAAATTCGATCATTAGAGACAAAACATGAGAAATCGTACAAAGTTTCAACAATTTGAATTTAACACGGTGAAAAAATAGTAATGTATTTTAGTTCTACAAAATTATTTTTAACAAATATAGTTGATAGCTATTTCGGCTCATGCCATCGTCAGAACTATCACGCCATGTCAGATACTATCACCGTGTTATAATGGAGTTCTACCAAGTGAATGCCAATTCAATCAATAATTTGAATTTAAATAAAATAGAAAAATATTTAAATTAGATTATCCGATAAAATAGGAAAAAATATATACGGCAAGTAAAAAATATATTATGGTACCTGACGATTGTGTTTCCTCAAGGGATATTTCATCGATTGTGTCCGAATATTTGACCGATATAACAAAATATTTATGAGTTACATGTATTTTGACAAAAAAAAATGAAGTTCTCAGACGTCTCAAGAACCGCTAAGTGAGACGTACTGCAAGACAGTGGTGTGTCTTAAAAATCTGGGAAGACTTATATTATTGTTAAATCTAAACATTTGTATGTTTATGATATTATAATAAAAAAATTAAAGCTACTTCATTTCTTTAAATAAAAATGTATTCAACTGATAATACTATTATATTCAACAGTGTTATATCATTACTTAACAATGATATAAGATTCTTTTTTTTAATCAATATTCTTTAATGAAGCGTCGTATTATCCTTCCGAATTCATTTCTTAAAATATTAAAGTAAAGAATTAGCTCAGTGAATATATTTAGTAAAATATGGCAGATTCTAGTATCAAATTATTTTATATGTATTGCCACTGGCCATAATGCGTATTTAATCTATTCACAAACAGAAGGAGTCGGTAAGAACTGAGATATTTTTTTTTATTAATAAATATCCACGCCTTTACATATCCGCTCATTAAAATATGTGGATATAATGACGAGACGAAACTTCCTTTCATGATTTTTTTATAATTGCACGAAATTAACATGATATAAAATAGTTGGTCATTAACCATATTGAATTGGAAAATATACTCTTTCATTCTTTTACACATAAATTTACTCACGTCACTGACAGTAAGTTGAGCATAAGTCGTTAGTCGAGTTTGCAGGTACTTTTTGCAGTTTTATCAAAACCGAATCATGCGGAAACAGTCTTAAAGCAATCTCAGTAGTGTAAGCACGTTAAACATACAATAATAACGCGGTCGATATAAATTACGTGCCGCGATATATAAATCGATAGAATTAATTAACCAATATTTCTAATTAATAAGAATTGGAAAGCTATTGAAGATTTGAGGATACTCAATCAACACCAAATTTACTTATATATACACATATATATTAAATCAAAAAATATTAAACGTTTCTATTTTCTCAATAATATAGCTGATAAAGTATAATTAAATGAATGTTGATTTAGACAATGCACTTTTCTTAGTCACTTCTCCGCGATAACATATTTTTATTATTGAATTAAATCTTGTAAAAAGAATTTTTTTTTACTACCTGGATATCTTTTAAATGGTTTTTCATTAAAGCTACCTGTCATCAGACAGCAATACAAACTAGCAGTGATGCATGTTTTAAAAATATTTAATAATATTCGGTTCGAAGTGGTAATTCTGAGTGTTCTTTTTTTCCCGCCTTTTTGTGAGCTTTCACCATTCACGAAAAATTACGATATATGGGATGACGTGCCGAAGTCTAATATTGTTGATAAATTATTTTATGATAAGCTTTATTCTAAGCCGCCGGCGGCAAAAAGTGACGACGACGAGTCGAGACGAAAAGGGAAAAGTGAGTTTATATTCGACGGTTAAAAAGTAGAATTAAAAAATGTGGAGGTTGATTACTTTTCTGATGCTTTAATTATTTATTTGAATAGTATTACATATCGGGTTAATATTGCTAGTTGTTAGCTATTATTCAAAAATAAAATAAATGTTTGACTGGTAGAAGTACATTTAAAAAGTTTATTACTTTCATGAATTTGCACAAAATAATACAAAGCTACTTGCATTGATAAATGATTATATTTAAGTGGTAGTGAATTTTATATATAAAATGTAATCTAAGGGTATAAATATTTTTGGTGGTGTTGTCAGCGGTTACGAACGTTTGCAACACCAGCATATTCTGTTAACACATCGTTTTAAAATACATATAACGATTTTTGTTTATATTTAGAAAGATTAAGTTGGTTATTAAATGAATCGCTTTGCAATTTATTTAGTTAAATAAAATAAGTATCTGATATAAACATAAAAGTAATTATTTACATAATTTATACTCTTGTGATTATAATGGGATTAGTAAAATTATATTTTTTTTTCTTTTAAAAGCTAAAATTTTTAACCGAAGAAAGATAGAACGGGCGCTAATTTTATTAATATACTACGTATGTCCCTATATCTCGTTTTTAAAATACATTTGCTATTAACTTCTCATCTAAAAACATACAAAATAAAAGAAGAGGATGTCTGTTTTTTTTTTGTAAGTTTAATATGACTCATGATGTTAGGTTTTTCCTGGCAGCTTTGATGGTAAGAATAATGTCTAACTGTCCTGATTAGTTATGATGATTTTAAAACGAGGTTAGTTCGATCAAATCAATCAAAAATGATGGTCGAATCGAGTATATATGGACGATGATTGAAGACAGTCGGAGATAATCTAAAGAAAACTGTAATGTTATGTTTACACTGCCCTGATAAGCAGAAAGATAGCTATTTGACCAAGAATTATTTTTAGATATAGAGGCTTTCGTGGTTTTTCAAGTTTTACAAAAAAAAAAATCATGTTTGACTTATAATAAAACCCATTTTTAAGTAAATATAAGTATGGGTAAAAATTAAACTGTCGTTTTGCGTATGCATGCTTAGCATACTATTTTGTGCATTATGATATTTTTCATGGTTAATAAAAAATGCTATATATTATTAAAATATGTTTCATACTACTTTTGACGTTTTATAAAGCGGTTAGATTTTTTTATAAAGTAATATAACTTCAATTTCACCGTGAATAATAAATGTTAATATAATATTATAATACTTACTCGTTAGTTTCAAGAATATATTTCAAATGTTCATATATTCAGCGAGAACTATTAATAATCAAGAAGCTTTGCTAATAGCAAATGTTTAAATGTTAGCTAAAAGCTTAGCTACGTTTAGGTAAAATTAGTGAATTGATGACTTGAACTTTTTTTTTTACATCTGGTCAAATATTTGATGCATCATCATTATTTTTTTCCTTTTATCTTAACAGCATTCTAGCGACGAAATGATTTCCGTTCACACGGAAGTTTAAAAGATTATTAAAAGTGCATTCAACTTCTATACTTTAATTCCAAATAAAAAATAGTTTTCCCAATCAAAACTATAAATTTATTTGTCTCTGTTCAAACATTTGTGTTTCTTGAAAATATTTAGAAGATATTTTTATCACTTTAAGGTGTTAACTGTCACTTCTCGATGGAAAGGCATGATATTTTAGATAATAAAAACACATTTTTTTAGTACTTATTTCTAAAATATATTTTTTGATCAGGACCGGTTTCGCTCATCGCGAGCATTCCGAGCATCAGTTGATAATGCTCGCGATGAGCGAAACCGGTCCTGATCAAAAAATATATTGTGGAAATAATTACTAAAAATGTGTTTTTATTATTAAAAAAAAAAAAAACATATTTTTATGTGTAGTAGCTGCATTTTTGTATTAAAAACGTATTTATTATATACATATAAATCGAAAAACATTGATCGAAGATTGTTTTTAAAGAAGATGAATGTCTGAATGTAATTTAGAAATATTTGGACGATTGTTCTATGAATATAACGCACAGAATACCGATGAGTCTCGATTGATTTGATTGAAAATAATTGATGGTGATGATTTTTTGTATGACATTTCTTATTCGTTTTGATAAAAAAATAAGCTGCGAAACAGGTATTTGATTGTTACGTCAATGCTTTTAGGTTAAGACGTTTCGGGACAGTTGTTGAACTCATATTTTTTATTATTATTAATGATCGTCTAGTTGTATAGGGGCCATATATATTTATTTTATGTCTTAAAATATATAATGTCGTAACGGGTGCGATAATTTTATCCTCAATCAAATAAATAGAACTATTAAATATTCGAGTATTGCAATGTTAAATAACAAATCAATACGTCTCATGTAAAATTATATATCTGCATATTGACACCTTATCTATATTTATGGGAATATAAGTATCAAAAACCAAAATAGTATATCATTTCAACAGTGTCTAACGAAAAAATCCCGTTTAATATGGTTATAAAATTTATCTTTCATATTAAAACATTATTTAAAAAAGGCAACTGATTATTTGTTTAGTATTTAATTTAATTTTCGGTCAGTAAGTATTAAAGAAATGGTCAGTAATAAATACATAAAATGGTCAGTAAAAAAGTAAGGACACCGACAAAAGTTCAACAGTATCGCCAGACTGTAATATTGTAAACTCCAGAATTATGAGAACAGTATTATCTACTGTTGAATACCTAAATTTAAGAATCACTTCATTTCATGTGTTTATTTTTCATAGTCCTGGTCGTAAATCTTTGATAAAAATTTCGCTGTCAAACTAAAACTGACTATTTATTTAAAATGACTGACCATTTAAATTACATACTAACCGTTTAAGTAAATTACTGACAATTTAATTTAATAGCTAACCACATTCATACTGACCAATGGATACTGACCGTTTATAATATGTACTGACCATTCATTTAATTTACTGGCCAAATCTTGAATTAGATACTGACCCATTAAATACAGGCCTTTAAAAAAAACATAAAACAACATTTCTTTTCGTTTAAAGTTTTGGGTTTCTTCTCATTCACGAATGAGGATGAATGTAAAGCTGAAGATGGTCGACGGTCAGGACTTTGTTTAAATGCATACAAATGCAGAAGAACTGGCGGAACTTCAAGCGGATTTTGTGCTCACGGATTTGGAGTCTGCTGTGTATGTAAGTCATTGCAAATAAAATAAATATCGACCGTAGTATTTTCACATTGAACGGAGAACAACGGTTGGTAAGAAAATCGCTTATATGTCGACCATGATTTTGAACTTCGGCGATATTCTTTTCATGCACAAACATTATAAATGTGAAGATCGCGTATTAAATATATCAGATCAAAATCGAGATGCTCAAAAATATCTATATAATGCATACATGTTAACTTTGCTCGGATTAAACAATGGTATAAATATTTTGGTGATATTCAAATTTGACTAATACTTTGCCACAATTTTTTTACTACTCGTGTTTCTAATATGCAGATGTTTCAATTTAGATAAAATTAACCTTTTAAATGCCATAAGCGCGTTAAAGCTCTCAGTAATTCCGTCTACGGCAGGCCGGACATAGAAAATAAGCGTGTATACGCGCTGTATCTCAATATCTAGCCATGCTGTACTGTTTTCAATACTCTAGTATTTTATACGCACGGTAACATCTTTTGGATTCATGGTGGAATATTAAGACGCAACATATTATGAATGACTCCAATAATCAACCAAAAAGATGTATTTATAAGGTTATGATTTTTCCCCCAGGATCTTGCCATACAAATACCTTCAAAGTATTTAAAAGATTAGAGTATAGTGCACAAATATATTTACAAAGAAGTAAGATAAGAACTGTTTGAGCATTAACACACAATATATGAATTATATAATATGCTTGAGATTATCTTTTTGTTAGCAGGTACCGAACTAGTTTTTTTTATCATATGATATAGAAGATCTCATAATTGACCTGATGATAGTAATACAATATTTATTATTTTTAGCAACCGTAACATGTGGAAAAGAGATGAGAAACAATATAACTTATTTCATATCGCCGGAGTTTCCAAGTTTGTCCCGCAATTTAGACAGCTGCATTCTTTATGTGAAGAAAATGGAAGGAATTTCACAACTGCGGTTAGATTTTATACATTTTAATTTGGTAAGTAAAAATATATCAAAACATTACTTGATAAAATATCAATAAAATTATCTATAAATATTATTGGGATTCGATTTACTGTTGCGAATTGTATAGATTAAAAAATAAGAAATAGTTTGAATCGCTATAATTTTATAGCTTCTTGTGTTAAGTCACTCATATCTTACTGTATTGATAAGATTTTAACGAGAGTAGCGTCGAAAATAATTTTCTTTTTTATTTATTTCTTTTGTATTTGAATTAAAATTTATATTTTTTCATCAATCTTCCGAAAGGTTACATTGTAAATCATATACGAACGATATTAAATTAAATTTGAATATTAAAATCTGGTAGGGATCGAAAGCAGGCCGATAATAAGTAAAGATTTTTTTTGAAGAACCCGTTGGCCTGTGCATATTATATTTTTCGTTCGGGTATAGAAAGAAGAATCTAAAAAATACGAATATTCATTTATAATGGTACATATTAAAAAATCTATACCATAGTTCCATAACCTTTTTACATCCACGGACTACCAAAAAATCCAAAAATGTTCTAAGCACCAGCAACATTGGACTAAAATAATAAACACTTATATAATTGATTTTTTATTCAAAACAATTCATTTTGCAATATTATTTAAGTATATGAAAACAGACGGTTACAAAGAAATGTAATTTGAAAATCTATAAAGTAGAACATAAAATTCGATTGTTTCGGCTCACCCAAAAATCTTCGCGGACTACCGGTTGAGAAGCTATGATCTATACATTCTATACTATAGAGCAAACAGTGTTTATTTTTTGATTAATATTATGAATTTTTGATTCATAATTTAGAGAAGAGTCTCCGAAAAGATAAACATTTTCAATCGAAATATAATATAAATCAACATATTGTAAGATGTGCTATATTCGACGTGATAGCTATATGGGGTTTCCCCAAATTGTATTCGAGTAAAAAAGTAAGGCGCATACCCAATATACATAAATGAACAACGATAATTATTTGTTAATACTTTTTGCAAGCGTTAAAAAATAATAAACTGAATACATATCAAATGAATGCTCCTAACAAAAAAAAAAAAGTTTTTGGTGCCAATGTTCTCGCAATACGTAAGAAGAATACTGTTAGTTGAATCATTAAATTGCTTTGCATCCAATTTCATTTAAAATTATTATTCTGCACACTACGTAACTGTATAAATAAAAATAATATATTTCATTGCATTACGAATAGGGATTGTAATCCCGGGAAACTGGATGTTACAAAAAAACTCGGGATTGTATAAATGATATTCTATAATTTTATCGATTAAACTGCAAAATATGACCGTGGGGATAGAATAAAAAACGTATGAATGAAAAAAACCTTGTTATAGTGCCTTTGTTCAAAATCAAATAACGAAAATTTTTTACAGGGGAAATGATAATTAAGGCTGTTTTAAAAATATGTGATAAAAATGCCGGACATTATTTCTTTTGACAAAATCCTGAGAACATCTTATCAAAGGTACAGTGTCTCGTTTTTAGTTAATGTATTGTAATTTTCTCGCGATCTCAACTACAATATATCGGAATGTATATACTTAAAGAACATATTTTTGCGATTTTCCACTTGTGGTTCATGGGTGATAAATAGATTTATGAGTCTCTTTTCAATTTGTAAAATAACATTTAAATGAAAATCAACGTATACGAAAAGTTTTTCGTTTCTATCCGTGTCTGAATGATAATTAAACACATCGTCACAAAGAAATCATAGTAAACTATTAGCCAGGAATAATAATAAAAAAGAATATATTGTAATCCTTAATTACCGCCAAAAAATAATTAGTACTTTAAATGGAATGGGCATCAATCAATCAAATAAATAGTTCTATCAATTAGTAATAAGTTTGCTTGATTTTTTTAAGTATGCGGCGTATGGATTGCAAAAATTTCACACCGAATGTTATTTGTGATTGAATTGTAATTATTGCAATAAAAACATACATCCACGCAAATAATAGTTATGATAGAATGTAAGATTACATTGAAATACCTTCGAAAACCATTTAATTAATATTTATCAAGTAGCTTGCGATTGACAATGAGTTGGGGGTCTTTGGCCTTAAATAAGTTATCGGATGGTAAAGCAAGACAAAAAGGTCAACGATTTCTTGGGTAACGTATTTTATATGGTTAAGCCGTTCGTTAGTCGGAATTTCGTTAAAAGAGTGTAATGACGGAAGTTTGGGCTTATTCATCCGATATGATGATAAAGTGATTTTTACTTCAATGAATATTTCCAAAACCTTTACAGCTACATGATAGTTTAAATATCTAATAAATATAATAATGCATGTCTTGTTGCAATACATTTTTTAATGATGTTAAAATTATCTCAGTTATGTCGACGTAGAAAATATATATGCATTAGCTTAATTTTTCCATGATACTGTTAAATAATACTGTGGCAAATTATTATTTTTTTGGCAGTAAAACTATGAGATCCTGTACATAGCTAAAATATAATTTACTATGATGAAATAAATATCTAATGAGAAACCATATATTCAATTATATAACATCCAATTAACTTATCGTAGAATTGATAGAATATCTTATTTAATGTTTATGAATTATGAATATTATTATCTTTTTAAAAGTAGGCAATATATCATTATGAAGATATCTTTATGAAATTAAACATCAACACGTGAATACGTAAAACCATAAAAATATATTTCCCTAGCTGGCATAAACGCTTGTGTTACGTGTAAATAGCGTAGGTTTTTAGAAAATATAATATGTATAATAATTATAAGGGTTTCGTTCACAAGGCGTCGTGGTAGAGAAGATAATATTAAATAGTCACGGAGAAAATGGAATTTGTGATTGCAGGGCCAGCCAAATAGGTTGACCGGAGAATGTGACTCTGATGTCTTTGTAATGGCGGGAGGGAATTCAAAAGATTTTAAGCTCTGCGGCCAAAATAGCGGACAGCATGGTAAGTAAAATTTTCTATTTTTTAAAGACATTTTAAGCTTTTAACGCTCAATGTAAGCTGCAAACAAAAGAATTTTTTTGATGATAATTTTCACCACTCTCTTCCTCAAAGCATGTTCCTCATTTGAAAAAGCAACAATAATAAAAATGAATCGTGAATTTTTTTTTTAACGTGTTTTAAAATTTAATTTCTGATTTACGAAATCATTGCAAAATTCATCGAAATTGTGATTTCTATTTAAATAACGAATAAGACTCGATTATATTATTGATCGATTGTGTATTTTATTTTGTCAATAGAACGTTTTGAAAGAGTATTTGTGTTATTGTGTAGGAGACTGGTGACGTGCGCTTTAACTACAGGTGGCATATTGTGATATAAAACTGTAATGAGGATTCGACGTGACGATGACAGGTTTCGAGAACGATAACAGTAAAGTGAATATCCTGTATTGTTGCAGCTTACTACGATATCGACAAGAATGTGGACATGGTGCTACTGAGCATGCATCTTTCAAGACCTACGCTGCAGAGATTGTGGGAGATAAAAGTGACCCAAGTCCCGTTTGCGCAGCGCGCCCCTGCCGGATGTATGCAGTACCACACTACGGATACAGGTTTAATATCGTTACCTTATCGTATAAAGATGCAATTCTCAAACAGTGAACGGGTGGAATTATTAATAAAATGCTTTTGCACCTCACTTTTCCGAGTGTTTTAGAATTAATATTCAAAAGATGCAACCAAATCAACGTATATATAACTTTATTTTGTATTGATATGACGGATGCTCAAAATTTCAAAATAAAAAATACATATTGATTGAATTGGCATTCACTTGGTAGAACTCCATTATAACACGGTGAAAAATATATAATAATGCAATTGTTAGAAGTATAATAATCTTAGATACAAGTTTTATTAATTGAACCAAACTACGTTTGAAACGTGTAAAAATAAAATTATTATGTTTTACTTATCGGTAAAAATATTACTTACATATTGACAGATGGTATTCCGAATAGAAAGGATGTTATTATAAGACGCAAAAAATATCAATCGTATGTAATGTAGATTATTGATTAAGAATATTAATGCGTAAATTTAAACATATATTTGTATTTTTGGATAGAAATTTGAGATATAAGATTAATCAATATTGAATTAATTAATTGATTATTTAATAATGCGTCAAAGCATATAAAATAAAACTTTACCAAGCGTTGTAATGTTCGACCCCGTGTTGCTACATCTTTAACCTCCTGAAGGCAAGCTTTGTATGGAATAAATTATAAAGGAGCACACTGCATTGCGATTATTTCAGCTTATGCTTCAAGAATAATGCAGTTTATTAACGTGCAAACTTGGTAAACAGTATACAATTTTGAATAATTCCCTTACAACGGAATTTTATGCCAATATGATTTCCAGAAGCGTTACATCAACAACAAAAGAAAACTTATTTTTTTTTTGTGTTTTGAAAACTCAGTGATTTTTGAAGATTATTATATAAACTGATAATACAATTTAAGAGATATCATTTTCACAGATGAAATAGTTGTAATTCATATATTTGAATACATTCCAATATTGGATAAGTGTCACGCAGTAATATTACAACTTGTGAATACAACCAAAAGTTTGTAAGGCAGATATATAAATGAATATCATATTACTGAAGACAGGCTATCATCGTGCCAGAGAATAATTGATTTGAGTATCAAGTAATGAAAACAATTATTACGAAATTAGAAACACAATCACTGAAACAAGAAACATCAATCGTTAAATTCCCATATACTTTATTATAAGCGCGCAATGATCAAGAGACTCGATTATTTTGCGCTTGAACGGGAGGTCTCTCATTATGTAGGTTGTAAATCCATATTAATAGACGGGCGGCTCATAAATCACTTTCAGTTGTAAAAATTGTACACCGGCTTTGAAAATAAAATGATTGACGGACCGTCAATTGAGAAAGTTTTTGTCAACTGAATATTAATTAGATATACGAAATACAATATTTCGTGAAAATTCATTTTACTAAAATCGATATTTAAAACATTGACTGTGATACATTTTAGTAATTATTAACTAACGTTCAGTTTTACGATCACTAAGTTATATTAAAAATACATCTTTAAGTAACTTTTATTTTAAATTTGATGACTTGAAACTTCGCACATATGTTGTCACTAACGTCTGTCTGTTGCATGCGTGTGATAGAATGCCCGAAGATGCCGATAGACGAAAACCGGGTTTCAACAGCTCAACTTTTATACTGAAATTTTATCAAGCACCTTCAGTCGATATCATAAAAAAGTTTTCTTTTAATTGCACTAAAATTTTATTCTTACAATTGTTCATAAAGTTACTGAGTTAGAAAAATACGCATTTCTTACATGTTTGTTTTTTGATTGAGAATGAATTTATCAGTAAACTAAGAGATGCTTGGTAATTCTTGAAATAAATGTTATAACTTAATAAAAATTAACTAATACAAGAAAAGAAAAAATAGTCATAACCTTTTTCGAACACCTTGTATGGCCGTTAATACAATACATTTGATAATTAATCAAATAATAATTACTTGCTATGTTTATAAAATTAGGTCAGAAAAATAATTTAAAATATGATAGAAATTTTGTAATTCAGGAATAATCCAGACGTTAAACTTTGCGGAGAATGGGCGCCATTTGGCCGATCAAGACTATCGGGCCTGCATTCGACAGTCGCGGGGAAAATGCTCCATAGCTTACGAGCCTTGCGACAGGAACAGCTTTCGTATCGGACCCAATGCGGCTGCTCTGGCCACTCAGACCGGAATGGGTAAGTAAGACTATGTGAACAGGTCATCAGTGCATGGAATAGGTTCAATTGTACGAACTGGATTTTGTGATTGGGAACACTGCACCGGGGTATAAACTAGGCGTAGGCAACACAGATAACATTATATAACCCACGTTTCTATGAAGACCGTGATATCGTCGTCAAATATTGATTTTATGTATTTTTTTAAAATTTATTATTATTTTTAAAAGTGCGGTATGTATTAATTGAGCGATATATTTTAAATAATAAAGTTACATTTTCTTAGAAAATATTTCTACTATATATTTTGTGTTCAGGATCGGTTTCGCGCATTGTGAGCATTATCAACTGATATCAGATTGGATTATAATAAGTACAAAAAAAAAAATGTTTTTATTATTGGAAATATCATGCTTTTATATCAAGAAGTAACAGTTAACACCTTAAAAGTGACGAACGGTATGTTGTCAATATAAAAGTATGAAGAAGTTGAAGGTGAAAGATTTATACATACAAAGGTAAATGATTTCAACTTTTTCCTGTTATCAAAGTTACGGTATTAAAATTTTAACGATTGACAGGAGTTGTCAATTGGTTGGTAGCTACGTCTTTCAAACAGACATATTAATTAATGTATACTAACTACGTATTATGGTCCAAAAATGTCTTTTTGAAATTTTATTAAAATATTAAATTATCAGTCAACGTTTTAATGCTTACCATGACATTGAAGTGATACAATAGTGTCCAGATAGCGAAGACAAACATGATGTATTTAAATAATATATTGATTCATTTTTTCAAGCCTTACTTCTTGAAATACATATACCAAAAGTCGATTTTAACGAAAAAATGAATTAGATGATTCAATGAATGATATAATATATTTTTATTATTGTATAAGTAAAATTGCTATGCACTCGGTAATCAACGGATATATGATGAAATGGCACATAATGTTTTATATCGGGGTTAATTTTATAACGTTTTTGTTTTTATTTAATTTTACAAGTTTTTGATTGGTTTGGTGAGAAAAATATACTTTTTTTTAATCAAAAATATTTTTTATAATGATTGAAAATATTATAACAAATTAATTATTAAATGTCGTTACTTATATGTAAAACTAAAAAATGCATGCGACGAAATTCAATATCATCATAATGGCTACACAAAATTTATCACAATCATGAATGCAAATCACTTCATTTTCGCTCACTTTCGTTATTCATCATGAGTCATCCTGTCAACTATAGCTTTTGGTGGAGGTCCTGGTTCCTTTGGAGGAGCAGGAACTGAAATGTTGAGCAACATCCAAAACTTTGTTGGCTACACTGACAATATAATGGCTACACCAATTCAAGGTAAGAAAATTTACAAAATCATTGTATTTTTTGTGGCGGCATATAAAAAAGTTTTAATTATGTATTTTTGTGCAGCCGAGACGTCACTTTAAATTGTTGAGCTTTATCATATAGATAATTACAAAATGATAATTAAAATATTTGAATTTATCTTATTCTCCGTTCGAAAATATATTTCATTTAAAAATCAAATTTTTTGAATATTTTAAAGAATTGAGTATATTGCCATTGATTGCTTTATCAGTATTTTTTAACTATAACATATCATCTTAGAAAAAGAGAGTTCTTAGTTTTATACATATAAAATATGAGCAAAACTATTAAGATGAAATATAACTATCATGCTATATGAATTTTGTGATTCGAAAAATATGTATCTTTCAGTGTATACGTTAACCGGATCTTAACAATATCTTTAAACGTATATTCCTCCATAAATGTTCCTTTTAATAAAATGATTCTTTGACGTGACACACACTGATATCTATAAGAAACCTTTAAAAACATGTTACCATAACTGTAAAGAATTTCTACATCGATTTTTCGTGATTTCTTTGAGTGTTCGAACTGTCACTTGACAGATGTCAAAAGTTTCAGGGTTACCAAAATCATTTTTTTTCAAAATTCTTAAGGCAACCTGTTTTTTTATGATATAGTAATAAAAATTGGTGAGTTTATGAATTATTTTTGTTTATTTTCGTCGCATCAGCTTTACTGCTATAGTTGGTGAAAAGAAAGGATAATGTAATACGAATATATGTTTCTTTTTTAATTTTTGCAATGGTATTTATCAGTCATCTATAATGTAAAGAGATATTTATCTTTATTCCTGAATTTATATTATTGTTCTCACCAAATATTAAATGAAAAGGTTTTATAATTTTATAATACTATTATTTACCATGTCAATGACTTTTTTTGTCACAGCTTAATTAGACAGAATAGATCATAAAGTATTGGAATTAGGAAGCAGGTGCGACTGACAATGAACTGAAGAAATTAATTTTCTGCAAGGCTTACAATTATTTAACATTGTATACCTTCTGTAAAATGATAAGAATCAATAATAATCTTGACTATAAGTTCCGATGAATCGGATAAATAAAAAAGTCTTGAAATAAATATTGAAATAAGTCTAATGGCAATAAATGGGAATTAATTAGTTAATTATTAAAACGTCGTTTGTTAAATTGTGGTCTTGAAAATCTAGAATGACTACAGCCTTATAGCAAGTAATTAAACTGGTTTCAAAAGCGAAGAAACGGCATAAAATGGAACTAATTAGATTGTCTGTAAACATTCTTAAGGTTTAGAACGCCTGTTATAAATATGTATCTGATCTAAATCCAGGTGACCCAGTGGCAGATGCAACAGATGATCAGCTAGAATCCGTTGGGTCAGGTGACGGTGCAATCCCAGCAATGTCGACGAACCAGGCAAGAAACTCACTCCATAAATCTGATCAAACTGTTTATAAACCCACTGACAACAAAATATTATGTTTGATTTGTTGAAGTTGTGTAAAATTTCACCGGGTTAATCGGGTTTGGCGTTTTGATATCTTCAGTCATTCTATTACACGGATACAATAGAACTGATAGTTAGTAAACAAAAAATATAAACCCTAAGGTTAGAAAGCTAAATTAATTATTCATTAATTTTAATGACTTCTGATTTGATTACGATGATATTCAAATTTGGAAAAGATCTTGTTAACAATACAGCCTGATGACTTTATAATTAAGGTTTTCATAGGAATCAACTTCTAAAATGTAATTGGTTGATTTAATACTATACCTACTTATATTAAAGATAAATACCTACATATATTAAAAAAGATGGTCTATGATGAGATGTATATCAGATGACCTATTGTAAAAATCCTAATTCAGATTGTTAACTTATTGAGCTTACCTTTCGTTTGAAAGAATTAGGTAGAAACTGATTGTTTTATAGAGAACATTATTTTTATCTTTCATTTGTAGTAATTCTTCATTTAAATTGTGATTGGAAATTTTTTTAAAACTATAATGGGAAAATATTCGCAATTAAATTTTACTCATACATTGTTTTGAATTTCCAAGACATTAAACAAGCAAGGATAAAATATTCGGTAAAAAATGTAATATGTATTCGTTTTTTTTTGAACATTATAACTTAGGTCTCCCGACAATTTACACGCTGGAGCCCATACGCTCAGCATCTTGGTGGAAACAGGCGGGGAAATGGTAGTAATGAACTTTGGAGGTACTGGGGGTATGGAAATTATGGCCAGGGAGTATCCAGCTTCGGAAGACAACGTTGTCAGGATCGCATCATTACTCCCTGCGAGAGCGATGAATTTTTAGGAGTAAGTATTCGAGTTTTGTTATTCAATATATATCCATTTAAATTAATGTTTCCCGGACGCAAACTTACATATATGAATTTAATTAAAAAATAACATCTTTGAGCCAAACCTTTTCAGCTATACAATAAATGTAAACAATGTAATTTTTGATAAAAAAATAAATAAAAAAGCATGTACAGATTTGGATTGAAAAGTCTGATATAATAACATGGTAAAATTTTGATAAAATGATCATTAAATATTTTTTTCTTACGAAGTCAATAATGAAAAGAATATAAAATATTAACAGCGCTATAAAAATATTTACTATGTAATAAATAATTCAGGACTCAATTTAATCGAGGGGTAATCGAAAATATTTAATGTTTTACTGAGGATAATAATATTTATATTATAAATATAAAAAAAGGGATTTTTTTATGAATTCAATGATACATATTGCCGTTATTGGGAATAAGAAGCAACGGGAATCCACTTTTTTATGTATGTCCAATTTTATTAACTTAATGCAATCGAAATGTTATTGTTTAATTATGCATGGACACATGAAATTCGAAAAGTAATCCATGAATAAGTTTTTCATCATCCTGTTTAGACATGTTAGCGAAAAAGAATGATAATAATTGTTCTTCGATTTAATCATTAATGAATTTGATATTCTATAATAATTATAACATTTTAGGTCAGTCTTGTTGGGATAGTATAAAAATTTTCTCACATAAGTTCTCAAAAAATAAACTTTTATGTAAATGCGTCGAGAATTTATGTGATATAGTATTAAAATAGCTACATAAAAATTGGGGACATTAAATGACGTATTTAAAAAAAAACCATAATGTTGAATAAATACAGGTATTCGCAGATTGCTTCTTGGTGAGTATTGAAATACACTGTTTTAAATAACAAAGAAAACTGTCCGCCTCCTTCGAAAGTATTTTAATGAAGTCCTGTGCTTTTGAATGAAGTACCAAAGCTTTCGGACAAGTTTTCGTGTCGCAAGTTTGGCCGATAACAGAGCGAAAGCTGACACAGAACCTGGCAAAGTAAATTGACATACACTAACTCAAAGTCAAATTATAAAGCCAGCTTTGATTATTAAATTTTGTATATTGTAAAACGAAGTTAATTTAATGCAAAAATTTAATCTTCACAATACAATGTATCGCTTTGCAATATTGTTTTTCTCAGAATTGTTTCTAGCTAAATAAATGCGTGTGTCGTTTAAATTTTAAAATGTTCAGAACATTGAATATGTTTGTATAATAGTATGTTTTATTTAAAAATTAAAAATATAAACAAATGAAAAAAATATATTTTAAAACTATTCAGTAACAAATATTTGAGCAGTTTAATTATTCAATTAGATGATATTTTTGACAAATCGGTCATTTTTGATCGTGTTTACTTTTTCACAGGAGCGTTAAAGAAAATTATTCAGAGTTGGTAGTATGGATTATAAGACGCTGTGAGCTATTTAAATGCTCTGTAATGTTTTCTAATACGAATTGTTAGAAAGTGATATCACAGAGCTGGAATGATGGATAATGGATTCATACAATTGATTATTTTTAAATAATTTCAGGCCAGTCCTTACAGCCCAGGAGTTTGCGATCCTTACCATTGTGGGTCAAAGCTTTGTCCTGATATAAGTGGAAAAGCTATATGCCGACTGGAGTCATCTGTCAAGCCTTTTGGTATTGGTGTGCGCTTTGGTCCTCCTTCTCCAAAACCAAGTCCTGAAGATAACATCGGTGCATGTCTCAAATTTGAGCAGTTGCCTTGTTCTGGCTGAAAGCATCTGCGGCAGTATAATTTATTAACATTGTAAAAATAAATTCTGGAAAAGGAAACATGCCTTATTGGCTATTTAAATGTAATGGCATGTAACATATAAAAGTATGGTTGTATTTAAAAGAAGAATTCTTCTAGCAACTACAGTTGATTTCGGTTAAACGTCCAGATTTACACGATAGTTGATTCATAAAAAAAATATGTATTTTTTTCGTTGGGTAGAAAATTGCGTTGTACATAACTTCAACACCATAAAGTAAAGTTTGTCTTTTTTGTATCCATCTATGCACCCGAATGCGTCAGGTATTGATATAATTTGTTCTTATACAGTGTAAGATTTTATTTTGTAATGTTTTTAAAAAAATATATGGATGTTACTAACATGTTTCACTTACGCTGATATGTTAAATATTTAAAATTATCATAAATACAATTTCATTGCATAATGATCCAATAAGATGTTAGAAGTAATAAATTTTATCCATTTTCAAGAAATACTGTATTCAAAACTTCCAACAATCCACAATAAATGAAAAACAGAAGTGAAAAAAATATAATTAGTAATGGTTAACAGAATCTTTTCAGTTAGTGATAATTAGTGCCGCATTTAAAAACATATAAAATATAAAAAAATTGAGACCTATGTATATTCTCATAAGAATATGTCAAACATGCTTTTAGCGATTTCTCGCAAATGGAGTTAGTCAAAATTAAGAAAACATATTTTATATAAAGAAAGAGAGAGAGACGTAGCCAATTTCATGTTTGTATAAATATAGAATTCGAAGTAAATAATAAAGTAAGGTTAATGCATATACTAATATTATATTGATCGAAAAGTGTTTATATTTTGAAATAATATAATTTGTTTTCAGTTTTATACTCTTCTGCAGTGATGTCTTTACACACATCAAAATATTCTTCTATTTTGGGCATTTATTTCAAAGTAATGAAATAAATAATGGTGCTATTTCGGGGTATATAATTAATCATTGAATGTTTTATAAATTAAATCACTTGGGAAATGAAATTAGTTGTGTTTATATGTGAAATAGATACATGTGTTTACTTTATAAATTACACGTGCTTAGCAAACTTTTACGATTTGTTATGATAATATTTGTAATATACGATTAATGATTCGAAAAATTGAGAGATATTTTTTTGGTTATATTTACATATATCATTTTATAAGTTTACAAAACCCAGAATAATCAATAATGATATACATCGTTTGACATATTATTCGACGATCAGCGATAAATCGTTAGAAGTAAGTAACAATTGCTTTTTGTTGAATGAATAACTATGTCTTTTGTTTCAAAAGGTTTTTATGATATCTATTTAAAAAAATCTAAAGCCTGAAAATATATATATAAAGCAGGATATGATGATTGTGTGTTGAATACGTTACAATAATATTAAGAATGATGTTATGCATAACAATATAACACTTGTTCTAGAATTTTCCTTTTAATAATAAAAACAAACTTGTAAGTGCAGTTTCCATTTTAAATCCCAAATTCCAATTTTCCGTTTAATGATCAGGACTGTTGTTTCCCATTGCGATCAGTTGATAGAGCTCACGTTGAGCGACAGCGGTCCTGATTATAAAGCATATTGTGGAAATTGTACTGAAAAAATATTTTTATTATTTAAAATATCATACCTTTCCACCAAAAATTTACCTCAAATTGGTCTTCTATTTGTTTGCCTTAATAATTTTTATAAATTTAAAAATGATAGTGAATTATTGTTTATGCTATGGTTAGTATTGGATTATTTTTTTTAGAAACATTTGAGATCGAACCATGAGTAATTACTTTACATTATCGTACTATCAACTTGCAAGTGTACCTAATCCGACGATAATTACACATTCATTTATAAGCGGAAGACGAGCCTACAGCTACATTCAGACTAGTCATCTGTGACATTGATTAATCGTCTGTTTCGGTATGTAGGTGACCGCCATTTGAACATTTTAATAACAGTGGTGTACAAAAAATATGTAAAAACTATGTAAAACAATATTGAAAAAATGATATTGTCTCATTTTTACTATTTATATTGCATTTATTTCATTAAATGGAAGATAAATTACGATTCAGATAAAAATAATTTATACTCTGTTTATTCCAGTACGAAGTTTAATTTCCATCTATTTACTTTATTGTGTTATAGAAACGTAAGCATTTAATCTGGCAAGTAATCATTTCTTTTTTGTCATTGTAAAACGAATAAGGTGATTCTGTAGAAGTGTTAGATTACTCAATAAGCAAAAGAGTTATCCGCTTGGGGCTTCAGATTCATAGAAGCCCTAAAAATATAAGAGCTTCTGTATGAACCATATAACACACATTTGAAATTTGACTTGATATTTATTCTGCTGGGGATAATAATAATTTCGCAACTACTTTTACAGCTTAAAAGCTGGTGCATTTTTTATTTTATTGGAACGCCCTCAAAATTAATTATAAGATATTTTTAATGAAAATAAATTACGCATGCAGAATTTAGTCTACATAATTTGAAAAAGAAATTTCATAAATTGAGTTAATTTTTTACTCTTAAAAAATGCTTCTAAAATAGTAATAATGCGTAATTAACCTTCATCGAAAGCATATATTTAAAAAAAAAGTATTTCATTCACAACTTCACTAGAGTAATGGCGTGGTAATGGTTTATTGAACATATACTTTAATTTATACGGTTTGTGTATTTTTTGAAATAATATGATCAAAATTATAATTGTCTTCAAGAATCACCCAAAATTATTATATTAAAAAGGTTTTTTTGTATGAGAAATAAGTTGTTCTGATATTGAAAAGTCACTCAATTCTTTAAAATATTGGGTGCTATATGGTCATTTTTATCAGTGTGTCATTTCAACTATATGTAATTTGAAACTATCACTTTAATTTATACGCTACGCCAATGGCAAGACAAATAAATGTATTCAAGATCCATTGGTTTTACCAACGTCAAATTAAATCAACTTTATGAAATTCAAATGGTACTCTACAAATAAAATGTGTATTAGTGTGATGTTGTTTTATGATCATAATATTTAGTTAGTTAATCTGTTATTTTCTTTGTGTTATTCAAATCATATTAAGGTTTTAATTTGAATATAAAATGATAAAGGTGACATAATTCTTTTAAAAATTATAAGAGAATCTTTTCACTTGCATTTTTGTTGCTGATATTGTTATAAAAGTTGTGAAAATGAAAATATAATTATTTTTCTATGCCATGAATTTCATTTTGATCTACCTAATTAATTCGATAAATTTATGATTAAATTTATACTAAAACGGAGACTTCATCAGAATAAAACCCAATAATTTTGCTGATAACTATTGATATACCTAAAGAACTTTTCACTTCAGTAATTTTAATAATTAAACATTAATGAGTTTTATTTGAATAATATTACATAACGATAAGCATGAACATATTGAAACATCTGAAAATTAACTATTTGAAGAATCGTACATAGATGCTCGTTTTTTGCAAAGCATACTGCTCACGATGATCGAAACCGGTCTTGACCTTACATATATAAAATTGTGGGAAAGTACAAAATATGATATTTTATTTTATAAAATAATGACTTACCGCCAAGAAGTGACTGTCAAAACCTTGTGTTAAATCTGTTAATCTATTTTTCGACGTTTATTTCACCACTCAAGGGTAAAGATGTAAATAAAATTGTTAAATTGAAACAGTATTTTTCAGAGAAATAATGTGACACTTCCGTATCAGACAGTAATTTTGAAATTGTGATATTTAATTTTGGAACAAAGATATCTTATCTCTTTCATTCGTAGTGTTCAACCATGTCTACTCCCAATGTGAAGTAAATTATTTATTCTTAATGGAAAATATCGCAATGTAAGATATTGATGAGAATTGGTTGAAACTCAGATGTTCATTTTTTTTATCAACTAGTGTCAGAATAGAAAAATAAGTTGGCGGGTACGATTAGGGGAAGGTTTATCGATTCTGCTATCACCCCATTTTTGTTGCAAGCTTGATAAAAAGAAGGTTGATACATTAGAAATCAATCAATAATTATATTGAAAAATCAATTTATGAAACAGTCCGCAGTAAGGTTTTGTACCTCGTGAATAATCGTCACCGAAACCAAATAAAAGCTAAAAGCTCAGCGAATCGATGCTGTATAAATTATATCTAATCGATAGTTATTTTATAACAATATGAAATTTTTTGTTTTGCATGACAAGATGCCTACCAGGCTATGAAGGTGACTAGTTTCCTATTAAGAATAGCGTTGAACAAAAAAACCGCAACTTGACACAAAATGTTAAATAACGGCTGTTTGATAATGAATGATAATTTTATAATGACCTACAACTATAATTCAATGGAGAGTGAATTTTATAACAGTAAACCTAAACTCTGTGATTACTTTGTACTTATTGCTACAGGTCGTGTTCCGAATGCGGTCGAATACTTAGAAGGAATCATAAAAAGATGTTCGTAACTTTTTTGTTATTTGACTGGACTGTTGGACTGATAAAAAACTTGTCGAATGTAAATGAAAAATACTTGGATTAAATTTTTCCCGATTGACTAACTCCTCCAAAAACAATATTCAGTCGCCAAAAGAACCATAGTATATATTTGTTTGTGTTAATCAATATTTGAATTAAAAAAATCATTTACTGAATGAAAAATACTTTTACATTAATGTAAAATTACACTAACGAAAATTCCTGTCACATAATCATTTTTTCAATTTGCTCGTTCTAACTAAATTTACCTTGCCGTTATCGTGAGGAGCTTTGAATTAAAAAAAAATACTTTGTTCGAAGTTGAATTACCATTCAAGAACTATAGAAAATAATCTACCGACGTAAATTTATCTGAATATAAAATGCCAAATTCTTACGAATATTTTTATTTGAAAGCATAAAAGATGTATAGAAAATCACGTGCAACATATTTTTTCGTCTTTGAGAAATTTATTTGTAATCTTCTCACATAATACACACTAATTGTATAACGAAATACAATACAATATTTATTGACAACCTCTATAAATATTATTTGATTGTTATATGAAAAAAAAATATATAAAAAAGCTTGTTGGACTCTGTTTGCTATGGTGGCGGATTCAATGCAGTAAGAAAATCTATATATTTGAGATTGGATAAAAAAAAATTTTAATGAATGTTTAAGACTATTTAATTAACGACTATCTCCGGTGATATGTATTGGTAGAGTCGATAAGAAAGCGTAGCAACAAAATGTTTCTATCGCCGATGGTACACTAAGTTTTAATACGATAATATTTTGATTAGTTTTTTGAGACACATGCTAGACCTGGTTTTGGTTGCGGTTTTAATGAGGTATGCTACGGCACATACTCATAGATTGGTTAAGAATTTACCATATTCACCGTTCCATGAATATTGATGGCATTTAATTAACACTCCGTAAGTGATTAATAGACAAGGTTGCGTAGCACTGCTGAAAAACTATTTTAAATTTAAAGAAGAGTTATACAACATTGTATCCTCATCGTCGATTAGTTTCTAATTTTTGTTGAATATTTGCTTTTTGTGTAACTAAGATAGTATACTATTGTAGTAAAAAATATTGTATATTATTTAAAATATTATCGGAATTTTCATTTTGCCTCTATATAAACTCATAGAGTTCCTGAAATTTATTTTTGGGTCTTTAATCTATTCAAAATGAGTGAATATAAATGTGCCAGTTGAATGATGCCGTAAGGCTTACGTCGTAAGCAGAATTCATATAACATATAAACCCGAAATCTGAAAAATGTCTTCTGAACATACTTAATTAGATTAATAACATTTTAGCGTATGAAGAATCGATCCTCTCTCAAGCATGGTAAGCATAATTATCTCCATCAAGCAGTGTTAAAAAGGCAAAAGTTTTTTGAATTATTTTCTCTACTAAGCAATACTTTACACAAAAATCAGAAATAAAGTGAATACAAGATTGTTTTCTACCACGTAAGAGATATAATATTCCTCCGATGTAATTCTAATGTCATAAAATGAGAAATTTTCATGCAATCCAAAATACTGAAAATCTTGATTGCATCTACAATATAAAAAAAGTGGTCGTTAGTTGATTTTTATATGAAAAATGGGCGCGTATTTGAAATCCCTATATAACTATAATCTTTGATGTATGGTCCTTCGTTAAAATTTATGTTTAATTTGTAAAATTTGAAATAAGCGTATTGTATTTCAGTAAAAAAAGGATTCGGCGGTTTACAAAGAAGCGGTGTGTATATGAGTTTAAATATACCCTGTGACTTGACAGTTAATACAGACGGCAAAAGGGTCGTCGATATTGGGTCTCACGTCAACCTTGTTACGGGAGGCACCGTCAACAGGACGCGTGTTTACGTTATTGCTGAAACCCCTAGCGGGTTTCTCAATGTTGGGGGTATGTGTTAATTGGGAATTTGCGATTCGCCCGAGTGGGGAAATTCCTATTAACATTGCCGATGGCGATGTCGCAAAAGTAACCGGGGGTTTAATTTAGCTTTAAAATAAACATAGACTTATAAGATAAGTTCTCGCACACATCCAGATAGAATATACCAGGGATGACAAGAGAATTTTATTAATACGCCGAAATAAAATTAAATTGAAAGCAATTTTCGCGCTCCAGTATCCAAGCCATGTTACATGAAAAAAATTAACAATAATGGGTATAATATTGTATAAAAGCAACTTATAATAAATAAAAAAGTTGGAAAGGGATCGAATTACTGACTTATATTTGTGTATATTGAGTGTAAAGCTGTTTTTACTATTGGAAATCTTTTTATATATATTATATATATTAAATACTGCGCTTGAACGAAATTCACTATAGTGGCAGGTGTCTTTGTAAATATAAGTGAATTTAGATAAGTGTATGTACCAGACGGATTAAATAAACTCGTGGCCTGCGATTCACAGATTATCTAACAAATAGAAGATACAGTTATATTAATCATTCATTTGAGACTAAATAAAAACTATTGTTTTCTGTTGACTGTCAAAATAACTTAAGGAATGTGATATTCTAATATTTTTTATTTATTTAAAGGAAAATTTCTTAGATCTGTATCGGTCCGACATTTCTGTCGAAAAGACTTTGTGTTGCATGGTGTACCGCAGGGGTTCATAAACTTTTACCTTGACATATTTAAAATCAAAAATATTGGGCGTGTTACCATTTCTTTTCTAAATGGTTTTTGTTTAAAAAAAAATAAGCGAAATAAAAAAAGGATTTTTCGTTTTTCAATCATATTTTTTTAAAACTAAATATGCATTATTATTATACATTCAAAAAAAACTTATACACAAATATTTTTTTTCCGTTATGTGAAATTGTTTGTAACTAAGTCCTGCTTTGTGTGATGACACAAAACAGATGCTATATGGCCGTCTGTAATTTCGATTTTTATGATTGTTTTATTATTATTTATCGGAGAAAATGTTTTTTTCACAAATACAGGTCTTCCAAACAAAGAAGCCATTTGATTAGTATGTTTAACTTTATTTGGATATACCTAACGTGAAAGTCCTCTGTATAATTCAATTAAATTCGTATCACAAAATATTCCTTCAAGATTCTCTTGTAAATCTATTAATTTAACAAGATTTTTACGGATACATCGGGCTACATTAAAAAGGATTTTTTTTATTAAAACATGCCGATTTAGCATAGCACTCACTAGAAAGATATGATTGATATTCCATACTCATTTACTCCATAACCTAGTGTAAAGTAGTTACGTGATCACATCCTCATTTTTTTTGCAATATTATGGTTTCAAAAACTAATCGTATTCATCCTCATTGGCAACTATGCGGGTTTGTAGAAAATTTTATTGAGCAATAATGGTGTTATTATTCATAAAATAAAAAAAACCAAGCGATAAGAAAAATGAGAATCACGGCCGCCGCCAATATATAATACATTATAGCTATGTTTGAGATCGCGTATTGCTGCGAGTCGTTCTTTCGATATTAAAAATAGTTAAATAAAGTGTCACAACTGTTGGATAATGGAAACGTGGCCAGTCAATTACAAAACATAACATTGAGGGGTATAAAAATCTTTGCAGACTACATAATACTAGGAATATTTTTGTGGTACATCAAACGACTTCTTTTAGATATGACTGATCATTGTGAAAGTAAACTAGATTATAGGCTAGCCAAAAATAACAATATACCAGTGAGTACGTTGTACATATATATAAATAGGTTTTTTACTTACACATTTCATATAAAATATGTTTATAGATTATGACCACAATTATGTATCTACAAGTTATTTTTGTATCGTTTGATGTTTTGAAAATAGAGTATTTTTTGCGATAAAAACTATTTTATAAATACGGTAAAGAAAAGCTTTTATGTTACTGCCTATTTAAATACCACAGAGGGAAAATCTATACTTAGTCCATTAAATCGTTTTTGCTACGCTAAAATGGAACTGTCATATTGGACGTGGGGAGAATACTTTATTCTTTGTCAACCTCTGGGCGGGCCTTATTGTATTATGAACAAGCAGAAAAAGTTGAGATTTTTTTCATGAAAAGGAATTTTACCCTGGAAACTATAAATCAAAATGACTGGCTTCAAAATTGGTTTAAGAAATTGTATAAGTAATCATCATTTCTCTTGGGTACTCACACCCGTAAATGTTTTGTTTTCATACAATTTCTCTCGTGTGTTATTTTAAATGAAATCTGTAAGCTATTCAGTAAATTTATGGTAAAATAAATTTTATCCAAAAAATAAAACAAATGCTCATTTAACAATCTTTTCATAGCTTTCAATAGCTTCGGGAGTATCTGACTAATCAAAAATAAACAACGTAATAAAGTGAATGAATTTTATAGATTTTAATAAAATATGATTTACTACAAACTTTATATATATCGTTGGAGTTGTTATATGTGACTAGAACGTTCTTCTTCTCATATGACTTTATTTACGAAAAACTTCTAGTGGAACATAAGTTTAAAATGATGATATTTATGGAAACATTACAGCTGTGGTCTACCTGATTTATTGGCAATAAGATTATTGTATCTTTTTTGAGATTGATTTATTTGATTTATTGATTTTTTATTCAATATAAAGCCAATGTGTAGGAATTAGATATTTATGTGTCGAAATAAAAAAAAGTTAGGATTTTTAAATTTCAATCACTACACCAAAAAAAGAGTAGTGAAATCATGTAGTGAAACTAGCAATTTTTTTTGACCAACTTATGAAAGTTGAAAAGGAAATACTTCTGGTCAAATACAACTGGTAATAAGATTAGATACGATTAAAATAAACGGAATGGATATTGAAGCAATCTTGATTTCACACATCTTACCCAACTTTAAATTAATATTTAGAGGGAGTAATAATATTAAATGAGTAAAAGAAGATACATTTGCGATGAAATATGAGATGATATTGTTGACAAAAAATAGCCATATTTTAGTTGTAAATAAAAAAAACCAGTAAATAAAACCAACTTACTATTTTCAATAAATTTTATTTTCAAAAACTCATAGTAATAATATAATATAATCAATATTGTTAGTCTGTAACATTTTTGCACCTGAAAAATTACCGTAAATATTTCAAGGAAGATAATTTTAGCATTAATGATACTTCAATATCTAGGCATATTTTATTTTCATTGCATCAAGCTGATATTTTTGAGAAATCTTCTCAACAACGCAGTGGCAGATATATGTATGTTTATGTTACATTAATCAATATGGACACCTTTCAAATATTATTTTAGTATCTATTAATATCATTTTACATTTCCTATATGGTAAAAATATGGATGCGTTGGTGCTTGTTTTAATTTGTGTGATAAAAATTCAAATTAGCCATATCGCTTGCTTTGCACACATGAAAAAATATTCAGTAAAGTAAAATCATTTTGAAGACTAATATTGAAAACATAACGAGGTGGAAGAAAAGGGAGATAAAAAGCCTCACGAATAATAATGTATCTATCCGGAGATAAGATCCCTTTATAACTTTGACGAAGAAAAAAAATAATCTGTGAGTATTTATTATATTATAGGATATTTTGATTAATTTCTTACAGTCACTGGTGTATCATGTTAGTACAGATATAACTATTTTTATGTCACAAGTCGTTCACGTTATGTTTTCATCATGAAAATATTGAATCATCTGATAAATGCAAAATTTAATTTGTTGAAAAAAAAAACAAGTTGAAATTTATTCCACATTAATCATTTTGTTATAATCTATGTATATGCATAATGTATTAAATTTTAATAAAAAATTAATACTACAATATACTAAAAATAGTAGTTTCAATGAAAATTTTATGTTTTATTTGAAATGTTTAATGTGAAGAAATAATTGTTTATTGAAAATATTGCAATTACCATTGCTTAAATAAAAGAAATTTGTTTTAGATATGAATTATTTGGTTTTATAATTTTGTATTAAATAAAGAGATTAACAATAAGTTTTTCGTAATTCTATCAAATATTAACATTAAATTTATGTATATTAATCGTAACAAAATCTGAGACTGTAAAAAATACATTTTTCTACGTTTGTGCTAGGGGTTTCAGATATTTAAAATATAATTGTTTTAATTATGACATAAAATGATTACAATTTTTATCAACTCAAAACACTGTTGAAATAATGAAAAATATATGTTGACCTTTTTTTAAGTTAGTAATAATTTTAAGATTGAAGATATGATATACGACGGAGAGATATGTTTATTTTCAAATTCAAATTTCCAAGGTCCACCAAAAATTATATACGTGTCTTTCCCGAGAAACTTCATGCGAAAATAAGACAAAAATAACCGTATCTTTTTAGCAAGCAATTTTTCGAGAGATCAAAGTTTGTTTTCAAATAATATATATATATATATGTATAAATTCTTTCACTTTTTTATCAAATGTTTAAAGTTGCTCGCAGGAAAATAAATGGAGAGTGACATTCCAAAGCACATCATTTCGATATTGCAAAGATACCGTATTCAAAATAAGCAACGTTTAAATTTATGATTTCATTTTGAGATCGATTACATAATAAAAAAAGACAGTATTCCGTCGTGTTAAATATAGTATCATCGTTTGATAAAATATTTTTTAGTCGCGGACACAACACCTGTTTTTTAGAACTTGGATGAAACTGTATGTAAACAATGTAATTGTTGATTGTCATAATTATTTAAACATATTTTATAAATTTCTCATAAATTAAAATAATGAGAATATGAGAATTTTTATACATTCAGAATAATCACAATATCTCAAATCATTACGCACCATGACGAGTCAATCAGCGCAATACATTTCGTATATTAAAAAATCTATACTGTTACTTTCTGGAATGTCACTCTTTTGGCTTAAATTAAGTAATTTATTTGCTTTCATGAAATGCCAACACATAATTTTGTTTTTCAATAAGTAATTTATTTTGGTATTTTGCATGAGATATATAGCAGTTAGCTAAAATGAAAATAACATTTTACTTTATCTTCTCATCGGGTTCACCTTTACAATCAAGAAAATCAATAACAGGACATAAATTTTATTTTTCTAAACATGCGATTGTTAACCATTAATCATTATTATCACAAATGTATGTTATTTATTTTGGTCCAAAGTCTCTGCCGTTCTCACTATTCCATTGCAGGTATTCAAATTACCATTTACGATTAATGTGAAAATAGTAATAGAATAATTATATAAATTTAAACAGTAAATATTGTATAATCAACACTTAACATTATAATGTTCAATAACATTCACAGTCAGTATGAATGCTTATTATATATATATATTATCAAGCCTTGATATAATTTGTAGAATTAACTGAGGGTGCTTCATAGAATTTTGATATCAAATTTGAATCTTTTTAATTTTTTACATTTTCACATATTGTATAATTAACGACCTTAGTTTTGCCATTCTCATATAACTGTATAATATAATTTGTATACTGATTTGATTATACTGAAGTATTTGTGAAAATACTCTCATAAAATATTTTAAGCTACACGGTTTTACAAATTGAGGTGACTATAAAAATCAATCAACATTAAAATTTAACTGCTTAAACTTATATTCCAGAGATACTAACTGCGGGATGAAATATCACACGAAGTATTATTGTGAGAATAAAATGTATTCAATTGTATTGAAAACAACTCGTTAGGTAAATTTTAAATTAATAATAATGATACGATTAATTTTGAGAATAAATATGGTTGAAAATTATAATGTAGTAATTAACATCACTTATTTGTGAGATGAAGATGAAGAATTAATTTTAAATTATGGATTATTTAGATTAAAAAAATACATATAAATTTTCCAACCATTTATTACTCTTCTTACTCACAATATTGCATCAAAACAAGAGGATCGATTTTTTTAAAGTATTCAGTTTCATTTTATTCCACCAGGTATCTTTATGATATTTGATGTATCAATATAAATGTCTTAGAAATAATTTCTTATGACCAACACCGATTCAAAAACCTTATAGATTGTATTTATTCATGAAATTATTTTTCTATTTAATGTTCATTAATTCGGGTAAAAAAATATCTCGTAGGCTAAGATTAACCATTTTCAACCTGAGTAAATCTGTGTTCTTGTGAAACTAAATGTAGCAAAGTTTGATTTATTCATGACAAAAATGGAAATGTACAAAATTTTAAAGATTCAAATCGTAAAAAATATATTATCAAGCTATTGTCTCACAAAATAAACGTACAAAATATGTTTTATACGTGTGAGGGATGCGAAATATTTAATATTTAAATTTTTAAATTACATGCGATAATCTGGGTCACAGATACGGATAAGATGTATAAATTTTGTTATCATTGTATGCAAGTTTTTCGTCCCTCAGATTCAAATAACATATTGAAACAGTTACAAGATGATGACTGTAAATTTTCAGTGTATAAGTATTTCGTTAAACCAAATACAATCAAAAAAAAGTACAATCAAAATTATTAATTCTTAATAACTTCATTTTTTAAAAACGAATAAACTGTGAGACAATATCTTGTGTAATTGTTTCAGTATTAAAAAAAAACTCTGAATGTTACTGAAAACCATTTTTTATATATCTATAAGCTTTTAATATCACTAATTAAAATAAAATGTTTCAATCCAATATTTGTGATAAGCCATGGAGGTGATATGAGTGAAAGTTTTTATAATATACATTCTTATTACAATGGTATTTCTTAAGACCTAGTAAAAAATATATTAATCACTCTTTAGATAAAGTATTTTAAGCATTATGCGTTATTAAATTTGATTTTAAACGTTTTTTTAGAGCTTAGTTTTTTATAATTAATAAATCGTTAGATGAAAAATGAAAAATAAACAAAGCATTTGTTTTGAATATTATTTCTGGCATTTATGAACAAAAAAAAATATATAATTTTGGAAATGTCAAGTAATGAAATTGAACAAATAATAGATAGGAGAAATTTGCAAGTGCTTAAAAAATACACAGGAATTGATGTGTTTGAATAAAATGTTGAATACGATATTATTGCATTTTTCGTACAGAATTGGGTAGTTTTGAAACCTCAATTGAACGTTTGTTTCAGAGCTTTGTGGGAATTGTATATGTATTTTCAACAAGCATATTTACATTCTGGTGAATTGATTAAACTCATGTTTTTTCAATTAATTCAATATAAACAAACATGCAATTAAAAGACGGAATATGTTTTAGTTTTTAAAGTATAATGAAACGTATATTTTATAGTTTATTTTATTTTGTAAAGTTTAACGTTATATTTTAACCATTTATTTTTTATACATATATTATTTAATATAATTTTCGTTAAACATAAAAATATCGAACTTGTGAGAGACTTTTAAATGTACATTATATTATTTAACGTACAAAGCGAGTTATATACTATAGCGCTCGAATTTCACTACATACTTTGAATTTAAAAAATATATTTGATTCGCACCATATTGAGTTAATATTATTATAATATTTATATTATTACAATCTACTCAAATCTTACCATAAAAGATAAAACGTTCGGTTTCAACAACACTTATTTTTTTGGTTATTTACTATATAGCACAAGAATTTTGCTGTCTTTTTTTTATGTTTAACATGATTTCAATAGAAACGGCCTGAGCGAATCGTCATTAAACTGTCTTAAAATTGGCCCTGGTCTTGTACTAAATCTAGAGTTTAAGAACTATTACGAAGTAACGAGGGCGTCTAGTTCGCCGTCCTTATCTTCACTACAATTATTATGATCATCGGATGGATTTAGAGTTGGTTCATCGTCAATGTCTTCCAGTGCAGGGTGTTCCCCCGCGAACACTGTGGACGCCTCTATGAGATTTTTCTCAAGAAAACCTTTCTCTGTTACATTCTTTTCCATGAGGCCTTTGCTGATGAGGTTGGATTCTGCTTCCTGTGGTCGGTTAATGAACGCCAAGTTTTCAAAACATTGCGTTGCTTTCAACATCGCCATGGCTGGTGTCATCTCCAGGCCGTTTGGGCTTAGATTGGTTGTAATCCCTATGCCCGGCATCATGCTCATTGTCACTAAACAAACATATACAAATTAAATCAGTCTATGTGAGTAATAAGATTTTTTTACAATTTTGTTTATCAAATCTATTTTAGATAAACACAAAATATTAAAAAATGATTTCGATTCAGATGATAAAGTCAAAAGACACAGAACATGAGAAAAAAAATTAAAGATTAATTATATTAACAGTGATTTGGCAAAAATTACATACAGTAAATAATCTAATCTTATAGAAAAAATCATTATTTTAGTGTTTTAAAATTAGACATTTGAAGTGATGAAACTTTCATTTAATACTAACCAAATAAATAAACTACGTTAAGAGTTAAATTGAAAACGCTTATCCGTTCTTTTGTCAGAGTCTAATATTCAAAGAGTTTCTAAGCTAGATAAGTATTGGAATAAACTGTTATGAGACGATAATCTCCGATGTGATTTTAAAATTCGGCGAAGAAAAAAGGAAAATAAATGCTATTAGGTATTAACAGTAAAATAAAAACAACGAGACTCTCAAAATCGTGTCGACCAAAGCAATAACAATACAACGAATAAAACTGTGCGCTGAAGTTTTTTGACTTAGGCACCTTATTATTCGTTTTATCACCAAAGGTGCTTTGAAAATGTGAAATACATGCAAATGTGTTAGCAATCTCACAGAATTTGTGATATAAACATGAATAATTATTTAAATTAAATTTGAATATGAATAAGTTAAGTGAGATTAAACAAATAAATCACATTGTTTAGTACTATGTCTACAATATGATACAATGATCGTCGGCGGTTTTTCTCATTTCGAGCATTATTAGTTGATAACACTCGCGATGAGTTAAACTGGTCCATTCATTATATAACATTGCAGATATTTTACTTTAAAAAATATGTTTTATTTATGTAAATATAATATACCTTTTCACCAAATGGTTTGTGAGATTCGAAGATAATATTTGTTTGTTTTGACTGCATTCGAGTCTCTAAAAAAATGACTTGTTTTTGGAAGATTATCAAATTTTCACCGATAAAATAATAAAAATTGAATTTTTTGACGACTAAATATAATATTACTTACATAATATAAACTTTTGCATGGATTCATTATATTAATAATGTAAAAACAAATTGCTATCAAAAACGTACATTAAATATTGTAATTCTAAATAGGTCGAGAAGATAAAAATCATGCCATTTAATGAAACCCTGAACGGAAAATTAAATATGTATTGGAAAAACTAAATTGGAAAGAAACATTCAATATTAAGGTGGAAACTTAAGGGATATGACAAATATTTGTATAAATAATTAAACGATATAAAAATATCCATTATATTATTTATAGGCGACATCAATAGACATGCTTCATTCCAGAAGATTTATTTGTTGTGTTATAAATTGATATATTTTTTGTTTGGCTAACATGCTACGATGTAATCCTTTTCTACCAAATATGTTTAACATAACAGTCGAATATCATAATAGCTATATGGTAAATGGTGACATTCCCATGTCCCATGGAATTAAGCTTTCATGTTTAAAAATTAAAAAAAAGTAAGGTTAGATAAATATGAACTGAAAATTTTTAAAACTGTGTTAAGAACATATTATATGTATGATGATATAACATTTATTTTTATGGATGAAAATTTCTGAAAAATGACTTTGAGGTATAATGATATTCGTTGAAACTGACTGTTTTCACTACAGTTTGGAAGAATTTTTCTTCTAGTATACACCATTCTATAGAGTTAAACATAATGCATTCGCAGTCATGACATCAAAACAAACATAGTTAATACTTTCAATGATGCTTATCGAGTTTCAATATAATACCCTGTCAGTCTTTAGTCTCGACCTAAGTCCAACGAAGTTTTTGTTCCATTTCTCCCCAAGTTCGAGTTGTTTCTGTCTTCATCTGAAAACACTTTCAAAGTCAATTTTATGGACGCTACTACGAAAAAAGTAAACTTTTATATGTTCGATTGACATAATTGGTGTTTTGATCTGATAAAGCAGGCGCGTCCGTAAAATTACTCCGAAGCGATGACAAAGATTATTCTGAAATAACATTGAAAATAACCAACACTTACACACATAAAGCCAACGACGATTAAAGCACTTGGTTTACAATAAAATACATTATTCTACGGTATCTGTACCTCATAGTACATTATACGACCAACTACAGCGAAAGACAAAACTAAAACAAATAGATACAGAGTGTGCACGAATAGAGAGGGCCAGAAGAACAATGTAGTGGGGATAGAGAGAAGTACTAAACATGTTTCAAGAAAAATGTTAAGATGAAAAATAAAATGTAAATCAAACCTTCAATGATGGCAGTCGGAAGCAGGTTTGATAAAGCCTCTACGGGAACTACAACAGTGGCAGTGGTGTTAGAATCTTGGAGAGCCTCATTCAACTATTTAGGCCTTTTGATTTACGGAGTAATGTGTTGACAAGAAGGGAAGATACTTTTAATGTATTGCAAACAACAATCGTCGTATTTAACGACAAAGTTAATGCGAGTATATAAGATATAATCTTGTTTTTATGGAAAACTAAGAAATGATTTTCTTCTTACTATTGCTTCATTTTCACGGCAGCTTGCATTCTTTAAAATCTAGTGTTAGCAATGGATATAATAGCAACCATTTGACTGGTAGTTGTGAAATTATTGTCGACAACATGTTAAAATTTTTTTGAAAGTGGTTTTTGGATTAGAGATAGTGTTGGGTATATTAAAAGGTTAACGGTATTGTATAAGATTGAAAGTGGTGCAAAGGAAGTTGATTAAAGGTTTCGGCAGTGTGTCGTGGTGGTTTGATGTAGTGATTGATAAAAGAGAAGAAAGAAGTGAGGCGACTGCACAAGTTTTGAATCGAGTCTAAAGGGGAGTAGTCTGGGCGAGCTTCCCCGAGCCGACTCGGCCCAGCGGGCGTTAGAGCATGCTCAGGTTCTTTCTTTTGAAGTGGTTAGGAGTGCTTTGAATCATGGCCTCTAGCTCGCTATGGTCACCATCTGCGGAATTTGCGCACGACAAATGCACGATGAAAAAAATGACAGGCAACATAATTAAATGCAATTTATAGCTAAAACGCACGGCTTCTTTATTTGACGATATTTGATATCAGCGACCAACAGTTTTAATAATATGGAATCGTTTTTATTGCGGGAGTGAAATTGCGAATACGGAAGCGTTTTACTGTGAATAATAAAGGACTAAATTTATTGTGAAGTATACTAATTTATCCCTCGCCATAAACGAACACATATTATAATTTTAAGTCAAAGAAACATTAAATTATTATTCAATTAAATAAAATATTGATTTTTGATTTACCAATATAATATAAGATATTTATATGTGTTGGTCACTGATATTTAAGTGAAAGTTTTGCTTACAAACGTGTTTTTGTGTTATTATACTTTTAAAATATCCAACAATATTTGGATGTTTATTAATGCATTGGAAACATTTATTAAAAATATTTTTGTTTCTTCGTCTTGGCCTGAAAATTTATTGTAAAACAAAGTAGGCATGTCGCCACAATTCTCCGCACTGTAAAAATGACATTCAATACCATCAGCGTCAAAAACTTTATCATCATTCAATAACTAATGAAATTTTATCGGTTATAATTAAAATATATCAGCTTACTTAAATAATATATATACAGTATTATGATATATTAAAATTAAATATTTGAACTATTTAATGCCTTAATTTTTGATTTTTTCATAATTTGAAATCAACTCGATGGTAAAACAAGCGAGTGGATTTATTTGATATTGACGCTTCATTGATAAATAATGCAACGTTTACTACGACTCGTGTATTTATATCAATCCTTTGAAACTTATTCTATAACTACATGTAGTTTTGATGAAAAATTTACAAGTCGAATGTTTATCGAAAACAAAGGTTGTCGATGTGGTGGTTGACTGATGAAAATTATATTCAGAAATGTAATATTTATCCATTTAGCCACGCAAAAGCCGTTGAACTAAATAAAAGACATCTTATTGACTACTGAAGCTCTAAAGTGAAATTATTGTCCAGTCTAACTTATTTTATTTGCAAATGAATGGCGAATTTAATGCTGCGGTGGTTTTGTATTTATCTATACATGTTTAACATAGCTCGATATGCTTAATTGTAAGTGCAATGATTTTTTTGCATTAAGCAAAAGAGTAAAATATTCCATTTTCTAAAAAATTGCATATTTGTTCTCGTAGTACATAAAGTAGTGAAATAATAAAGAAATTTATTATATTAGAATTATAATTATTAGAAATAAACGTAATTCAATTGATTTTAGATTTTTTTTTGTTAAATAAGATGAGGTTGATTGAGTTAAATTTTTTTTCCTTTTAATATAAAATATAAAATCATCAGTTGAAAGTATATCACAGAAATATGGCAGTAAAATTAAACGTAGGGGTTATTTAAATTTTCATGCTATTTTCAGAAAATTTTAATTCAAATTAATTATACGTGGATTAACTCAATTATTTTTTAATTGATAAATAATTCAACGTCAATGCTATAATTTTGATATGGTAACAGTTTATTTTGTATTATTGTGATTATCTTCAGTAAATAGCGCATATATGATAATTGATTAGTAAGCTGACTAAAAATGTGGCTATTGATAAAAACTGACCCATTTTGGCAGCCATCAACTCCTTGGGATGGTTAGACTTGATGGCATTCATACGTCGGTTTTGAGCTGCGGGGGCGCCGGGGCCAGTCGCGGCGCTCCCTTGCGCCCCTCCAGCGACCGGCGCCCCCGTCAGTGAGCCCGCCGTTCCACCGGGGCCAGCTTGTCCTGAAAATAGATATAGGTAAATATCCGCGATAGAAATTATCGATCCAACTTTTTAACCATATATACATACATATATATATTCAAAAAATAAATCTCAAAAAAAGCATGATAAATCAATATTTTTTACAAACGTAATCCCTTTCCCCATAATTGACACATATTTACGTGCGCCTTATAAAGTAATACGAATATGAAAAATTACTGATCGTGTGTATTGAAACAATTTTTTTCTGTAGTTAAATATTTCGATTCACGCTTTACATTTTTTGGTTTAAATTGCCAATGTAAATTATTGTTAACAAGCGTAATGGTAAAATGGTTATACTTGTATTATTTTTGGAGGTATTTATTACAACAAATGAATATATAAATGAAACCATTCTCATAATATCTGTAAATAGTTTATTGACCACTTTTAAAATGCCTTTTTTAACTTTGTTCTTTATCGTTGACTTACATTAGGTCTTCAACAAACTATTATTTGTGAAAATAAGATAAAGAGCTCGTATCCAAATACGGATAAATATTTTTGTACCGAAAGATGAATTCGGGATCGAACGAAAGGATGTTTTTAATATCTGAAAATACACTTTTACTAATCTGAACAAAAAATAGAGTGGGGGAAAAAGCGACGAGTTAATCACTAGCTTTGTCCAAAGAAGGAGAGAAGAGAAATATTGATTTTTACTTCATTCATGTATATCGGTAAGTTCAAAAAAGAATAAGAGCATTTTTCTTCAAATTACAGTTAAAAATGCCATGTGTTTGCAAATTGCCATAGAACCAAAGGTGGGGTTACGCAATTGAGTAACTTTTTAAAAAAGTTTTCTCGAAGTTACTCCACGAAGAATCAATATTACGCTTTATTGGAATTAGACATGCTTAAAAATTGTATTACATTCTCCGTCATCATTTTTTTGCCTTCAGTATATCGTTCATTAGGTAAAATAAATAATATAATAATGGAATAGCTGATTTAGATTATGTTCTTTATATATTGCTGTGAAAAATTTGAATGCCTTGTGAAATCGGCATTTCTATCGAGAGCTTTCAGATTCAAATGATAATTACATCGTTTCAAGCAAATCAATTTTGTGGTATCACGGTATTCACGAATCATATGATCAACGTTCTGAATCACATTATGATAAGTTGATTCCTACAACGCACTTAACGGTAAAATTGGAAGAATTTTGTATAGGTACACGAAAATATCATTTAATCGCTTTCAATTAAACAGTCAATAAGCGTTCGACTTTTATAAAAATGTTGATCACTGAGATTTCTAATTTAACGAATAGATTTGGATAAAAATAGAAGTTTCAAAAATAAAATTGTCGCACAATAATATTTTTCACAGCCTTGTAGAATTTTTCGGTGATTTCTTAAATATGAATAAATTATTAGATTCATGATTGGATAAAATAAGAAAACTTCTGACGTTTCGAATCATGGTTTATTTTAGAAGTAATCCAATTGTATCGTTTCTTATTGAATAAAGCAAAATTTTGGTAGAAATACGCCATAGAATTATCGAAGGGTGAAAAACAGTGAAAGAATTTTAATATCAGATCGGCCGACCTAAATAATATACGATGATGATATAAATTGAAATTTATTACTTTTTGGATAGTTTTGAAAGTGTTGAAATAAAATTTGTTGACTGAAATATAAATTGGTCTTCTGTGTAAATGGATGTAAAGTAGAATTAGAATCTCGGAAATAGAATACTCCTCGAAAAGCATCAAGGACCTTCTATTTTAGAAAGAAAAATATACGAAAACATTCGTCTATGAAATAGTCCTTTTCAAAACTTAACCTATCGATATCGAAAGATTTATTTTATTAATTTCGGAATGTAAAAAAGTATTTTTTTAAGTGAAGACAATTTTTAACACGCTTATAACAACTTACAAGTTAAAAACGAAAAGAAACTAATGCATGATTCATGCTGTTTCGAAATAAAATTATATTTGCACACCTCGACATTCGAAGAATTACTTCATAGTATTTTCCAGTCTCGAGTTTGAAATGGAGTTTTCAATACTATATATGAATATTATTTGTAAAACTATTTTGGATGACAAAGTTAGTATTGGAGTATAAAACAATATCTATTGTATAATATAGTATCCAAAGCTTTGAAGATATGAAGGGTGTCAAAAAATATCTTCATTTTCGAAAATATATCAATATAAGCAGTGAGCGTATAAACTAAATAAAAAAAGATTGAAAAGGGTTGATTTTTTTGAAGACTTTAAAGTTTTAATGAAGATAACGTTAAATACTTGAAAAGTGTTTTTGTAATTACATTGTGTAGATGATTAAGAAATGATAAAAAATAATGGCTTAATTAACGTTAACCCTGATTAAACTGCTAACGATGCTAACTTTTTTTTATAAAGAAAGTGGTTTAAAAGTTTAAATTATCCGTTTATTACTAAAGTTTATAACTCGACCGCTTGGATCGCGACATCGTATACGGATACATATAATATATAATTCAGTTTCTTGCAACCAGCCAGTGAATGTTTTTGACGCCGAAAGTTTACTACTTTTATATTGTTAAAATGCATATTGAATGCGTTTTTTTTTAATTCCAGAAGAGTTTTAATTATTTATTCATAAAAAAGCTTGACACTAAGACTTAGCCCTCGTAAGTCCCTGTGGTTCAAAAATATTAAAAAAATATTTATATATGAACCCAACATTAGTATCCAATTTAGCAACGACAATTATTTTTCAAATTCTTTTAAATATAATACTAAACAATATTAAAAGCATAGTATATATGTTTTCATTAGAAATACGAAAAACATCTGGTTAGTTGCTGCCATACAATGATAGTTTTCCATCAGTTTTCTTGACAAAATATTTTTTTCTGAAAGAAAAATATCGTATTGGGATTTGAATGCACGATTTTCGCATTTGTTCATCATTTTGATTCTAGATTTAATTTTATGATTAAAGTTTAAATAAAACAAATATATTGTCAAAAAAAGGAAGTTTGATACGTACAACGATCTTTTCATCGTTAGCTAAGCTGTGACTCCTCTTTTAGATATGAATTTATATCAGAGTTGATCGTGGTTTAATCTAAGCGTAGAGTAGCTAAAAAGATGATCTTATCTTTATTTAATTTATAACCCTTATTTGAAGATTAAAAATCAATTTCTTTCAACAAAATGATATTGCAGAAGTGAAGTAATATTGTAATATTAGACTGTACCTGGTAGTCTGGGACCTCGAGGCTGCTCCACTGGCAAAACCCTTCGTCTCTTCTTTGGCAATTTTGCTCGAGCTTGTGTATGAGAATAGTACATTGCAAAGTTTGAAACTATTACGGGTACCGGTAGAGCTATCGTTAGTACCTGAAATTTGAAATATGTTTACTATCATTGGCGGCAAATTAAAAAAAAGCATAAAAAATATTCTCTCAATTATCATATTCTATCAACGAAACCAGCAGATATTTGAGGCATAATTTATTTTATGTTTGTTTTCACTAAATTGTTAGTATTAATGTTTTTTAAATGAAAGCTGTTATTTTTTTAACAAATGTAGCTTCGTGATTTGTTCAATTATATTATATTTGTGTTGATTTATCAGTCTGTCTGAATAACCCAAAGCATATACATATATTTGCTCTCCATTAGAGCATGTCGAAAACGATTGTGTGAAACGAAAAGTGTGAGTGTCAAATGAATGTTGACAGCTGGTACAACTTTGAAAAATTATTTTTGTTTTTAGATGAGAGTTACAAAAATGTGATTAAGTGTGATTGGGTAAATTTAAATTATTAAAGCTCAAAATGGTGAGGGTATCATTTATTAAGCCAGAAAGGTTTTTTTTTTATTTTATTATATGAGAAATGTAATTTTCTGTTTTTAAGTACCTTTTTTTATTATGTAAAAAAACTGCGACTAAAATAAATAGTTAATAAGTAAAATAGTTTGAATAATTTGAAGCACATTTCACACATAAAATAATACCTTGGATACTGTTAAAAGTGTATAGGATTTTTTTCAATGATCGGGTCTGATCCATCAGACGTGGCAATTTCCCCTCGAGAAAAAAAGTGAAGGATTTTGGTGACCATATGGTTCATAAATCATTGTTGACTCAATATCGAAAGAAGTGAAACAAACGAGAGAGAAAAATAAATCGCAATAATGAAAATGATTCAAGAAATAATTTTCTTTGACCAACTCTATTTTTCAGTGAACTTAAATTTGACATGACGGCAAAAACTTTTATTATTTATGCAGTTGCACACCAAGTGTGTGGTATTTCATAACGGCGATACTCTCAAAGGGACGTAAGTAGTTAAGCTCAGTGAAATGGAAAATTTAAGTCTGAATAAAAATAAACTAATGAATGTTATATGTAACTGGTTCTCAAAATGTATTACGAACTCGGTTAGTGTAGCAGAGTATGTTAGAAAATAAACGTATTCGCCACCTACGCTCGTCAAATAATTTTATTTGCATAGCTTGCATGTTTAGTGAATGTTAAAAATTGTTGATCATCGATAAAGCAAAAGATATGAACAGTGTTCCATTAGCTGCCGTGAATTGTTTTATTATTCTTACCTCGAAATACCTATTTTTTACTTAACCTAAAAATAATTTTAGTGTTACTTTAAAGAGCTCTGTACTCTTTGAAGCTTTTTTTATTTCAAAGAACTCTACAATATAATAAATTTGACTTCACGTGAACTATAAAACATACATCAGGCATTTGGCTACACGAGGCATTTGGCTAATGAAAATTTTCTCTTTATGTATGTTTATTATTTTACAGCAATAATTGGATATTCAAATACGACTTATGAATAATCTTATTGACGTGTCGTATAATGGGACTGTGTAATCGATATATCTCGTGTGATTGATATGGCTTTAATATTGTAAGCGTTTTCGTAAGTAACAACGGTATTTTTTTAAGTTGACAACACGGCATAATATTGTATAAATGATGAAAGCTTACCCCTGCAAGTGCACAAAGTGCTCCGACGAACATTCCCACGTACGTCTTTGGCGCCATGTCCCCATAGCCGACAGTCGTCATGGTGACGAGAGCCCACCACAGTCCCAGCGGTATACTGTTAAAGTCATTGTGAGGATTGGCTTGTATCCTCTCCGCGTAGTACACCAAACTCGCGAAAATCACAATACCAAGCACCAGAAAGAAAACGAGGAGTGTAAGCTCTTTGGCCGATGCCCTGAAAGTTTGTATGAGAATTTTCAGTCCAGAAGAATGCCTGGTGAGCTTGAATAGCCGCATTATCCTTATTATCGAGAAGAACTCCAAAATGTCCGCGTTTTCTAAGTGCGACGCGAATTTCTGTAATATCAAATCGATGTAAAAACTCAATGTGGCTATGTAGTCTATTATGTTCACTGATGATTTTATGAATTCGCACTTGTTTGGCGATGATATGAAGCGGACGAGGATCTCTAAAGTGAACCACGCGTTGCAAACGCACTCGATGTAGAAGAACGCCACGTGTGCGTTCGTCTGTGTCTTGTCGAGAACCCAGCCTCGGCTCTGATTTGCTGTTTTAACGGTTAGGTTTCTGATAACTGGAACACGCATGTCTGGATGAGTTTTGAGACAAAACGACAAGATTGAAACGCAGATGAAGAATACGGATATCACGCCAATGATCTGAAACAAAAAATGAAAATCAATATTCAAGCAAAATATAAAATAAACAATTATTTACAATTCTTTTTGGTTCGAATATGGTTCTTTTAATGTTTATAAGCTTCATACGATATAGAAAATTTATGAAAAAAAAGAGTTAAATTGTTATTTAAAGTAAACAAAAATTGTTTGCTTCGAGTGCATACCACCTAAGGTAGATGCGGAAGTGCATTGAAGTTGCTGCACACCTTAGAACGGACACTGTCTGAGTGCAGATTCTACTTTAAACATTTACATTTTTTATTATTATAAAAATTATGAATGAAAATGTTTAATGCGGACAGATAATTTCATTATATTATATATTACTTACGACGATCTTAATGTGTCTCTGCCAGAAACATGGTAACAGAGTACTGAAATTCATGTTTGATGGTGGAATATATGTAGAATACAAAAATAAAAATCACGTCGGTAGAAAAAGAAATGCGTTTCTAACAAATTACTATATGATAAAGTTGATGTGAAATATCTGGTTGTTTGTTTTGTGATTTCAGTTACAGTTACATAAATAACTGACATAGACGAAGCTCTAAATATTTCATTGTTATTGACAGAGTCTGGCGTTGTCTACTAGAGGTCAAAACGGGGACACTGGTTTGTATTAGAGTTATTATATTAATTAAAACCACTTTGAAATTGGACCTTTGTGGTGTATTATTGATTTAGCTGTTGAAAAATTAAAAAAGTGTAAGTTTCTTTCCTGTATTCTTTTAAAATGATATTCAATTAAAAGTAATTAACTGTCCAGAAATAAGCAATATAATCGAAGGAGCTTTATATAAATAACTTTTGATTTAATTTTTCACGCCTCACAATGTAGATAAATAGTACTACATGTAATTTACTAAAAGATTTAAGCGTCGTTTCTTATAAGCTAAATACTCTATGACGTGGATTAATGTTTTTGAAAGGTGAGCTATAGCGCTATTAATAACATAAGTATTGTATTTTTTGAGACTAATTAATGATCATGTAAATTTGTGAAACAAACGAAAATAGGATCGTTTGTGCGTACTCAATTTAACTACACTTTTGATTTAAGTAAAGTATTAAATTTGAGAAAGGAATTAGAAATTGTAAATAAATTTGTATATGTATAATAACGTGTATAAATATACGAATATATATATATATAAGTTATCTTCTTACAATGAATGTAAATAATATTAATTTCGGTATAATCTACATTTTACGTCGTTAAAAGTTTAATCAAAACGCGAAACAGTCATCATAATAATCTTTACAAATCACTCCTGCTGAGGATCATAATCTGTCATGCCAGCCACGCAGATAGTAATTTGTAGTTTGAGAAGTAATGGGCGATAATTTCGCTTTATTCGAAATGAAAATTGAACAAATTATTCAAACGTTAATTTAGAATGTTATGACACACTTACAAAGACGGATTACTGTGAACATATCTCGTGTAGATTGTAATTAGAAAAAACATAATTAATTTTCTGTTTTATGCAATCTTAGATAAATCAAAGAGTATAAAAAAAACCAATTACCTACTCGTATAACGCACCAAAATCAATTTGTAAAATAATAAAACAACTGATATAAAAATTGGTGTCACTTGATAAATTGAATATGCAGTTGTATCAATCATTTTTATGATTTTATTCTTAGTACAAAAGCCATCGTTTAAAAAAAAGAAACAAAGGACTTTTTGCTTGTATCGATTCAAAAAATTAAAAGAAATAATCATGATAGAATTCAATAGAATTATAAAGATACACTTGAATGAATTATTTGAAAAATTAAAACTAAGTATATATAAATAAATTGAATATCAAAATATATAATATTACTCCAACGAATATATATATTTATATACTCAAAAAGTATTTGTAATATGTGTTATAGGGAAATTATTTTATTTCAATTTCGGCTCGGCAAATGTAGCCACCCTTTCTCAAATCTTTTAACCATGGATCATTTTATTTAGTTTCACTTTTCTGTATCAGTGAAACTATATACACACGACGTATGCTTTAGTCGTATAACACTAATGTAACAAACGTTTTTGTGATTTGATGGAATATAGATTATTAACCAATTGCATTTATTTGAGCCTTGCTACGTGATTGCTTACTCTGAATAAGTTAATTATATAACAAAGACAATTTTATGTTTATAATGTTATTGGCAATACATTTACCAAATTAACCGTTCAGGTATTTATTGTGAGTTTGATTTGATAGGCCACTTCCTATATGTCGAATTTAATTTCAAATTATAGTTGCCTGTGATTTTGATGATCGCTCGGAAATAAATAAAAATTTAACACTGAGCATTTGTCACTATACAATTTCATCAGTATTATATATTCATTTGTATATTTTCATACTGAAAATATGTAAAGAATATGGTTGGTTATGGTTTCCTTATAATTTCAGTAAAATAAAGACCTCTAGTAATAATATGTTGTTTATATTAAATAAAATACGAATTGTAGGTGAAGGATAAAATATAAGATCCGTTTTTTAAATTTTGTGTGGTGAGATAATGTGGTGTCAAAATTGCCGAATAAGCTTAATTTTTCTGTGGAAGTTTCACCGCGGGAGGGTTATGAAAGGTTAGGGTAGCGCACGTGGCGTTGACGAGAGGGAAGGATCGATACGCCTTGAGAGGTAGCGAACCGCCCGTTTACTGGCGTACCGACTCTTTACCGCAGAAGAATTAAATATACATTTAATTCTTCATAAAATGTATTATATGAAAACTAAACAGACAAATATAATAGAAATAAAATAATAGTACTATATTGACTAATAGTATATTCAGAAAAAATGTATATTTATTTCATATACGACAAACCATTCTCTATACATAATTCATGTTAAGGAAGGAGGCGGGAAACGAATGATTTGACAATTAAAATTTAATCAAATTTGAATTGTTACAATTTTGTACGACTCCACGTGTTTCGTCACAACGACCCGGGTTTCTCCTTTCGGCATCCTCAGGCATTCCAGCACACGGATGCAACAGAACTGACTGGCGAAACCCGGGTCGTTTGTGACAAAACATGTGGAATCGTACAAAATTGTAACAATTCAAATTTGATATTGAAATTCCATCAAGCACTATCAGTTGATATCATAAATTATAAAATTTAATCGTTAAATTTTATTACGCTTCCGGATGTTTTGTAACTTAAGACCATTTGTTTAAATAATAAAAGCACATTTTTTGTACTTGTTTCCACAAAATGTTGTATGACCAGGATCGGTTTCGCATCGCGAGCATTAAGTATTTAAAAATGTGCTTTCATCATTCAAAACATTAATTAACAGACAATTAATGATTAAAGTTACTTAAGACCGCGGTCAGTACTAAACCACCCTTCACCCGTCTAAAAAATATAAATTAATCGGTTTGTATATAAAAATGAAAATGCTGATGTGATAAAAAAAAGAAAGATGCATGGCTTATCACTTGATATATTCATGTTATGTGCATTACATTAAACTGCTGGAAGGATTTAGTAACAGGCGTGCCATATTTCAGACAAAGAAAAAATATTAGTTTAATCGCATTACGATATGTTTTCATCATTTCATAATATGATTTTTCATCTAACACATTTAAATACCTATCGTCATTTTATGAACAATCAGATTTTAATGTTATTTAAACCCGTTAAAGCCTCTAAGCACGCCATTGGCGATATTGCGACCACGCTAGTCCACTTCAGCCCACGCTTTCCCACATTCGCGAACCTGCCAAACCCCTTTTAACGTTACCTATCAGCAAACACTACATTTGTTATTGCCACTGAAAAAAAGAATATCACGAAGATACTAAAACAAAGCGAATTTAGATGCATTTTAATTATCAAAAATGAATTTTTTTTTCCATTGACTAAAAATATGTATTCATTAATATATGTGTCAGTCTTTGTGGTCTAGTGCTTAGAGTTTTACGAAAGCAATCAGTTATGTTTCGAGTTCCAGTTTGGAAAAGTAAAAAAAATCTTCGTGTTACTGCATTTACTTGAATAATTTTCGAAACTCTCAATGGATTGATATAATTTAAAAAATCCTAAGATATAGCAGACATTTTCTCTGCTATTATTTGTCATGTCAAATATAAAGTAAGGAAGTGATTTTTAAATTAATTCTATCAATTAATTGAACTGTTTATTTTTTAAAATTATTTAATTGGGATCTACTTGGAAAATTCTATAATGATAATGTAAAAATAATATTTATCTCTTTAAATTTTTATAAACATGTCTGTTTATAACTATTTTAGCCTACGTCATTGTCAGAAGAATGACTATACAAAATTAATTTTAGATTTATGTGCTTTCATAGCACATACATGCAGGTTGTAATTATGTTATATTGTCTCACTCTTCTACCATCGTATATTTTCTACATAATTTGAATACTAAATATATTTTATAAAAATAAAATAAAGCAAAATTGAAAAAATAAATGATGATTATGTTAAATGCGCTTGATTGAAGATAATTACATCGGTTATATTAATTAATTTCTTATTGTCCAAAAGCATTTAAGCCAAGGCATCTATTACAATAATTTAGGCTTAATAGATGAGAATCGGAAGATATGTTGTATTTATGTGGTTTTTCACATACTGCGTAACATAAGATTCGCGTCCAAATAATTTGGTATAGTACGTTAGTGTTGAATTGCAAAATAATTTAAAATTCTTTGATTTATAAAAGATCTCTATAAAATTGCTTTTCGGTAAAACTGGAACAGTCAAGAAAGGTAGTTCAAACTTAGCTTGAGTGGAATGTGTTGAGTATGCAAGTGTCAAAAACTTTCTTAATATACACACAAACCTGTGTGGCTTTTTCTCAAACCATCAAACCACTGGGAAAACTTCAAGATAGTTTCTGAATTATTTGTCTTTGAAAAGCTTTAAGCAGTGTTCTGATTCACGGGTTCTACTTAACACGGTAGGTTAACCAAACTCAAACGAACAAACTTATAAAAAACTAATCTGATCGTTTCAAAACTTCGGAAGATTAAAAAAAGGCTATAGAACAATGTTCTTTTAGGAACTTCACGCTAAACTTCAAAGAAGCAAAAATAGGTCAAAGATTACGACTGTAAAAAAATATTGATCAGCACTCAATCAAATTTATTTAGAAACAACTTTTCTTTTTTAAAAAATACTTTGAACCTGAAGAATTCGTTGAAACATTTAAATACGTCGATCCAATGATCTTTAAGTGTTATGATTTTATTGGAGTAAGTACTTAAGTATACGTATTTACTTTTGTTATTTCAATTTAATTAAAAGAAAAAAAATCAGTATATTCATTAGGTAGGCCGGCGTATTATATCAATATTTACAAAACAATCTATATCGTTACTATCAAATGACTTGAAATAATTTTTCAAGCTATATAATTAAACATTTACTTTGCAAATAATAGTTAACAAAAGATATCGTAAAACATTAATAGATTCCTCGAAAGCGTGACGCTTAAATTGCACATTGAATCAATAACCACCCGAGAATTAAACCAGAATACGGCTTTTATTCATCCATGTTTTAACAATGACAGTCATCATTCAATTGCTTCCCGTTGGTTTTCATCTGCTCTCATTGTATTCGATTTATGCAATCTTCAAAACTATTGAATCAATTGTTGCATTGATGGGTGAGCATGCCAGGAAATTCAAACAGTCAACGCAAATGAGAAATAAAATTACCAAATAATTTAACTTCTTCCTTGAGAAACAATAGAATATATGATTTTAGTTATAATTTTTACGCTGAAAATGCATACAAACATTTTGTTTCATGTGAAAGTTTGCTTCTATAAATTTGAACAGCATTACTATAGATTGAGAGCAGTGGCATAAATTATTTCCTCTATTCTATACATTGAAAGAATGGAAACGAAAATAAGAAATGGGGTAAATAGATATCTTATTGATACTTAATGACATGCGGAGCTTTTTTTCAGTTAAATCTAAGTATGAGCTGGATTACTCTCGTGAATACGTTTGCTTGAAAGACATGGCCAGAAAAACGCAAGTGTTTGCCACCGGGCTTATTTATGGACTTTCTAAAGGAGAAATTTTTAAGTCGTAATACTATAATATGTGATTTTATTAATTTCACAAAATTACTTGCTAAAAGCATCGTTACTATGAAATTTGGCATATTTGTGTGATAATTCAAATCAAACGTACAAGAATACAATGCTTTCGCTACATTGCAAGATTAAGAGACAGAGTGTTTATTATCGCACTGACTAATCATATATACATGTATGTAAAAACATGCAGATTGAATATTTTTTAATTTTAAAATCAATGATTTCTGCCAAAGAATAAAAATAAACCTGCGCTAAAAGACTGAATTACAGGTTTTGTAATAAGCAATTTAGTAAAAGTAAATTCACAGTTAGATAAGACCTCACAAATAATTAAGTCGATTACATGAGAATCAAAAGTTAAAATCAATAAATTTGGCGCATCTAAAACTATATGTCGATGATGTGTCCTATTAACATGTTTTTTTGGGAATCTTAACAGTATAGATGCTAACCATTTATGTTAATAAAGTCATCTTGTATTTGTATGGTTGGCAAATAAATCCACAGAAAAATAAAAACTGCTTTATAAAGAATGTACTAGTACATCGATAAATTTAAACGTCTAGAACTTCAACGGAAAGGAATGTTATAAACATGAATATTTCAACGAATATCTAACACAAATGCATTACTTCCGTAATGCGCATTTCATACGAACTAAATATTTACATATATTATCGGCGAATGAACTTTTCATTTCAGTTTTCATAAAGATCACTGAGAAATATCTCTTGAATTGCTTTCTAGACGTACTTCTATTAGTCAAGTCATCTTGCCTTTGATATTCTTGATATTTTATTTCTGATGGTATGAGCAAACGTCTTTCAAATATAACTTTCCAGTAAGACGTAAGGAATGTCAACATTTGCAACAGAAATGATAAGAGTAAAATGGAATGCATAAGTTTATGGAATTCTAATGGAACTAAATATAATTGTGGATACATAAAAAAAATAAAGCGAATCATTTCTTCGCTTTTATTTAGTTCTCTTTAGTAAACTAAGTTATCTGGCGATAGTAGAGGAATAAAATTAAAGAATAGGAGACATTTTTTAATTGAATTATTTTCATTAGGTAAAAAATATTAAGTTCAATATGAAATATTACTGTTCAAATTTATTTCAGCATAATTGCATCTTTAAAAATAACGAAGATTTTTTTGCCATATTATATTGAAGTACTATTAATAAATTGGCTATATAATCAACTCGTTACCATACCTCAAAATTATCAACAATAATGTCAAAAAACGTTCATAATCTATTATTAAAAAGATATTTTATAAAAATATTTTTTTTTATAATTTCTATTATATATTTTTCACTTATAAGATATATTGTCGAAAAAGTACTAATAAATGTGTTTTTTATTATTCAAATATTATGCCTTTCCACCATGAGGTGACAAATAACATCTTACAAGCCTCAATAAAGTGAAAGATATCGGTTAATATTTTTTTGAAATATGTAACTGATAAATTTCTCTCTATTCATTAACGATCCTTTCGTTATGTATAAACATACGTAAAATTACTTTAACTTAAAAAAGATCAACTGCCGTTATTACAATAGTGTATTATAAAATAAATCTTTCGATTTATTTGGCATGATTAAAGTCAACTACTATGTTTTCTAACGCAAGGCAAAATAAATATTTCAAAATACTTTTAGTATACATTTTAAACAGCATAGAGTCCAATAAAATATTTATTTACAGTAAAGTGATTATTAATATATGCGGCAAATTTATGTTTCTTAAAATTGTTGATGGTAGTGTTCAACAATAATTTAATGTTGAATTTAAGATTCTTCTAATCTAAAAGCCCAATGTAAAAGATAGTATAAATATTCATTTATTTATTCCTGTTGACTATTAATATTCTCACGAAGCTTCAGAGGACAAGCTATGTTGGTGTATTCTAGTTCGCCAAAGTCGACGTTATTTTCAGTTTGACGATACCCTAGAGAAAACCTGGTAGGAAAATGAGAATTCAACAACACTATTTAATCTACAGTATATTGTGTGTTAAGCATGGTTGAATAAAGAGGGCCTTGCATAATTAACATGCCATTAGTCTTTCGCACTCTTCATAATGACTGTATATTATGCATTCGAATGCGAACAACAGGAAACGGATATTTTTTTCAATATGAGTGATGTAAACATTTTCTACAACAATGTCATACTTAGATGGAAAGTGCATACTGTGGTAATGGGGTGCAGGAGCAAAGCGTTGTGAGAGTCTGAGGGTCTCATTATATCGGAGTGTCTTGTTTTTTAGTGTGTTCGTAAGTGGAACGCAATTAATTTTACAGAGTTCTTTCTTATTTTTATATTTTTATGTAATATTTTATTCGAAAATGCATTGATGAGACGTATTGGATTATCATATTGCTGATTCTAGGCGTATTTTTTATGCCATGGCTTTTTTAAATCAGAATCTAAATTTAAACGAGGTTACTATTCAAAAGTTGATACTAAAATTGGATGACACGGTGAAAAAATAACAATGTATTTTAGTTCTACAAAATTATTTAAAAAAAAATAGTTGATAGCTATTTCGGCTGACGCCATCGTCAGAACTATGCTTAAACTAACATTCGCTTCATTATATATAGCTGTGCAGAAAAGGCACACAACACATCCTATCTCCTGTTCCAACGGCCTAGCTTGTTATTTTAACACAATGACACTAAATTTTCAACATTCTAAATGAAACAATAGGTGTCTATAACAATAAGATTATACGTGGGACGAAAGTGGTCCTTCTGGAAGCAAATCAGACCACCCCTTTGAACAACGGCTGGACAAGTGGCGATACTATTATGTTAGTTTGTACGTTAAGAATCCTTTGTGATAATTGGTGTCTATTGATTTCCAGCTGTTCCAAAGCCGTCATTCTCCGACCCTTACTACAAAGATGCAAACATTTAGGGGCTGAGTTTGAATTTATATTATGTGATTCATTAATAACGTGATTAGCGAATTGTGAATCTGGTTTTTTACTGTTGAATGATCTTACATGTTCCTCGAGCTCGAGTAGATATACTTCTACCTGTCTGTCCGATATAAACGGATAAACATGAGCCACAGGACATTTTATAACTACCGCTTCTGTCCAGCTTATTGATTTTATCTTTAGTAAGGAAAAGTAGTGTTATAATGGAGTTCTACCAAGTGAATGCCAATTCAATCAATAAAATTGGATGGTTATAGAATAAATGTATTTAATATTTATTGAATTATTTCAAATCGACTTATATGACCAAATTAAACGAATTAATCGAAAGACTAAACTATTTACTGTTTGTGATTGAGTACTATACTAATGATGGTTGACTGCACGTAAGTTTTGTAATCTGGCAAAAGTTTAGGGAATTCGGTACATTCGTTGACGTGCCTTGGACACACTGGGTTTCGTCAACCATTATAACAATTTATTTCCTAAGACATGGTTGCATGCGCTAAAGTTATTATTTTCTCGATACTTTCCGGTACTATCAAAAGCAGATAAACTAGGTGCGATTGCCTAACTCCGTCATTACAGCTGTACTCGAAATTAGAGGTTGACGCTTTGTTTACATCCAGTTCTATTGAATAAGACTGTCAAGAAAGGTTAAAAATACACTTAAGTCCTATGAATAAATTCTAAGCTTAAAAAAACATAGTCGTTTGACGAATTTTTTTTGTAGATGAATGAAATACAAACTAGCGTTTACAATTACCAGAATGGTTTACTTATGTATCGATCCTATACTAGAAAAACCAGGAGCTCCGAAAATTCAATTTAAAAAAACCAAGATAAAATAAAAATGAGAAAATAAATAAAAGTCATAAAAAACAACCGGTGTTAAATTAAATGTGCTGATAACATTTCTCGTTAATAAATTATAATTTTATTAAATCCAATATATTTTTAGCACTCCCTGATTTCATTTGAAACTTCGTTCGAAACGATCGACATTTTACGAATGAAAAGATTGCGAACGGAAAAGAGGTGTCATTCATGTTGGCCGTTTCGAGTCCGGAAAATCACGGCGTAATCCCATACACGAAAGCGTTAACGGTAGCTGACAGATGTGGCATCGCGTAGTGTAATATGTATGTGTTCTAACTGTAACTGGCAACCACTTCGTCTTGAAAGAGATCACAGATGGCGCTAGCGGTCTCGTTAGGAAAGCATGAGATACCAATTTCGGCCATAAAAAGGGTAAAAAGAAAATGTTACATATAATGTTTTTAAGTATTTAAATTTATTTTAATAAAGAATATGATGTCAGAAGGGTGTAAGATATAACTTAATTGATATCATATATACATATAATCGTTTGAATCTAGAAATTCATTTTGTCACTTTAGAGCACGAATGCACTTAATTCGAATGCACTACAAAATTCGCTCAGTGTTCATTGATTTTTTCACTGACTTGATATTGAGAACATATATCTAACGCTTCTAAGAATATAAATTGTTTTTCATCTTAAGTTTACTTTTCAAAACCACTATGCTTTTGTTTTCGGATACAGGAAGAACAGTGATCTTTGCCAAGTCATTTTTTTGTATGCACATTGAATGTGTGACGCCTGTTCGTCACAAAAAACTATGTTGCCATACTAAATGCTTGATAGTTTAGGAAATCAGAACGTGTACTATACGATAGAACTTAGAAGAATAAATGATCTGACTTGATAAGATATTTTTTTATATATTTGTTATTTACTTGGACGTCTTGTGTACACTTTGTTTCTATATAATAACCGCTCCTGTAATATTTGTCTAGAATATGTTCGAAGTTATACAAACAATAACATTTAACATCTTTTGAACATTGATTTTATATAAGAAAAAATTTATTCGATAATAAATATCAAACAGTTATTTTTTCTTGGATTAAACGAATACTAGATATAGAAAAAATAAAAAATAATATCGATGGCTTCGGTCTGTCAAAAATATATATTTAAAAAAAATACACAAAAAAGAAATTTATATTTATTACCTTGCTGAGTTGAAAAATAAAAAATATTAAGTCAATAAAAAGTTTTGTAAGGAAAATTTATCTAACAATATAATTTTGAAAATTTTTTTAAAAGTTTTGAGCAAATATTTAAATTGAAATGGTAGTTTAACTTTGTGTTCATAATAATAATTTTATTTATTTTGCAAGTTGTTGCCAAGATTAACACAACACTTCCAGATTAACTCAAACATGACAATAAAAGCCTTAAGGGGTTGGAAAGAGTAAGAATAAGTTCAAATTTTAGTGCCGAGATTGACTAAAATACGCGTAAATGCAAGAAAACCCGCAAAAAGGATCAAGGTATTAAAGGCTTAACAAGCTTCCTTGGTTTAATATCCGTCTAACTTCGGATCACTTTAGATTAGATCCTTAAATGTGACGATGTACTCATCAGAGAGATAAATTTAAGGTAAAAAACCTATCTAAAAAAGAAATGACTATTTTGAATACAGAAATTATCACTTTCCTGTTTATAGCTTATAATGACTTATGCAAATAAATTCCGGAAATTTCTCTTCTTAGACGAAGATTATTTGGATAAAGTTTTTCAATTACATTCGGTAGCGTAATCCGCAAAGGCTCTTTCGTATACCTTCCAAAGTGATAAGTCGTTTTTGGTGTCGTAATCTTTACCAAAAACTTTGAGGAAACAAACGTCGAGTGATTATTAGTTTGACAGTTATGAATTGTGTAGAAATAATATTATTTTTACGTTCAAAATATTTTGAAAATCAATACTAAAATTGTGAATGGAAAAATTATAAAAGAACACATATGAATAATACGAAGAAAAAGAGTAACTATTTATTAGTATCCCAATTATAAAAAAAAGCTTTATGATAAAAATAAAATATTACGTCTGAGATTCTCAAATATTCTGCAGTTTCCAACAAAACAAACAGTGATACCTGCCGAGAGTTCGTATTACGTTAGTTTCACGAAGTTAAACTAGAGCAGAGCACTCGCAGTTCGTTGTGAGAGAGTAGGCAATGGATTACGAGCGGTGCGCAATGCCTTATATGTACATATGTACCAGTTTCATAATAAAAATGGGTTACATCCCTACGAAATGTGGTTGGATCGCGAATTGCATTTGTCACAGGGATGGAGTTGTAAATACATGTGTTTGCTTTTTGTTCAATATTTTATTTAGTAATGATATCACTCAACAAATTCCGCATCATGCTTTCAAAATCGAATCACTTAAAAATCGACAGATTTTACTAGTGCTCATATCATGTTTTCTTTGAACTTCTCTATAAATGCATTTTAATAACAATAGTTAAAAGGAATAAATAATGTGTTAGTATTAGTCTGAAAACATTTATAAATATCAAGTTAAGTCATAGGTTAGAAACGTCGTGACATACTATGTTATATCTATTGTTATAAAAATACATTTTTCGGGCAACAATGTAAATAGCTGAGCTAAAAAAAACTTTTTTTATTAAAAGATAGAGTTTTTTTCAATAAATTCCATCTGAATAAACATTAGATTAAAAACTAAGTCTAGCCCCTGTGAATTTTTAACATTTCATAAACCATTTCATACCAATGATAACGTAACAAGGAAATGACAAATGACAGAAAGCCAAACCGAGAAAAAGTCTTAGTTAAGTAAATGAATTTGAATACAAATATGTGTTATTATCATTGAAAATACGCTATAACTCAACGTAATATATTGTTTGAAACAAGTTTTTAAATAATGTGATTTATTATTAAGGGTTTGTATAACTTTAAAGTTAGAATTTTATTAAATTTTAACTTGAAGAGTTTAATAAATAAAGAAACGAGGTGAAAGATTTTTGTTTGTTGTAATTCAACATTAACCAACCTGATGAAATCAGACCAATTTAATTAAGAAATATGTTTATTGACATATTAAAATATTTTATATTGAAGATAACATTTTAGTGATAAAAATATTTTATGTTTATCGAGTAATTAATATATGTAAATAAATGTACATCATATGACTATTTTTTAATTTTATTGTGCTAATTTTATATTGCTCATAAATTTTAATGTACTTACAAAAACATACAAAAAAACGTGAAGAAATAATCTTGGTTTTGGTTGCTTGGTGTTTTTGATATAAAATATTTACAGAATAATGAAAATAAGCAATGCAATTTTACCAAATGTAATCTTTTTTTAAAAGATTTATGGTTGCATTACAAAATATATAAGCATTTAGATGGTGATATCCAGAATTCAATAAGAGAAGACAGATTTATTCAATAAAAACATAAAAAGAAATCAGCATTGAAAGAATATTTTTTATCGAGGAGCTGTTTTATATCAGCAGATTTTTATAAAGTCAGGGAAAAATCGGAATGAAAAATGGATAGAAAGGGAAGCCCTCTTTCTCCGGAAAACTTTTATTGAGTATCCAGAGCACGTCGCTCATTTCCAGCTGTGAGTACACTTTGGATCGACGAGCTCGATTCCAGCGGTGTGCTCAATTTTAACAGCCTTTTATGTTTAATAAAATTACGAAGAACTACTCAAACAATTTGCATCATTCGTGTCAATATCTAAGCTTTCAAGCGAGTAAATCAACGAAGTGGATTTATCGGTTTATAGTTCAACGGTATTACCATAAACGATGTCACAAGTCATTAGTTTCTAACATAACTTTTGAAGCATATATATTGTACCATTATATTAATGGTTGTCATAGATCGTTAGACAGCATAGATTTATTTACATTTCATACGAACAAAATAGCGATATAACTTTAAAAGTAATGATATTTTTTTATCTATTTTAACTTATTATAGACTTTTGTTTTTAAAAATGGAATGATTTTATTATTTTATCATCAAATTGTTCAAACTAAATCAAAGGGAATTTAGAAACTCGAAGTTATTTATATCAATAAATAAATATTTAAAATTGTTCAGTATGGTACCTAGTCCAGTACATTATCTGATAATTTTTGGTACATCTTAACTTGGAAATAATATAAAGTTCACAATACAGTAACAATTGAAAAAGTCTCCGAAAGTTGACATGACCTTTATAAGAAATCAATAATTATAAGAATTCTGCAATATTGCTTATCAGAATAAATTTTAAATGCTTTATGCAGTCAATTGAAGTTAAAATAAAATACGTGAATGGGCGAGATATTCGAGTCAAAATGTTTTGGGACATTTATTTGTACATAACATTGTTTTCAATTTGAAAATTTCTTTTGATAGAATAAAAATAATTGAACAGCACTGTTTTCTGCATACAACAATTAATATAGAGCCAACGGCCATTTAAAAAACACAATGCCAATCAATTGTAGGAGTTTATAGTACAATATAACGACCGCAGGATATAATCTGTGCGGAACTAATAGTCAATATTGAAATATTTTGTTTTGATTGATTGATTTGATTAATGAAAAATATTATGTAAAAAAGAACAAAACTATCGTTTAATTAAATTTTTCAGAGGATATATTATATAAAACAGTAAAATAATCAAAATTGTCATTAAGCGTAAAAACTTTTCGATGTTGTATTTTTGATATATCAAAGCACATGTCAATAAATGTATTCATGGTTCAATTGGAAGTATTATATTTCACTGCTTAACAACTCACAGTTATTGCTTTTATAATATCGTCAGTTCTGTTGCATCCGTGCGATGGAATACCTGAAGATGCCGAAGGGCGAAACCCGGGTCGTTTGTGATAAGACATATGGAATCGTACAAAGTTGTAACAATTCAAATTTAATATTGAAGTTCCATCAAGCACCTTCAGTCGATATCATAAATTATAATAATATATCATTATATATTTATATATATATATTATATAAAATAAAAGTTATTATGTCATTATTTATATAATATATAAAATAAAAGTGAAGATGTATATCTAATCATTCTTCTTAGATCCTGTTTCCATGCTATGACTAAGAGGATGAGATGTAAAATATCATAAGTTTTAGTGTCTTTGTATGAATGTTCAACGATAGATTGAAAGTGTATGTATAAGAAAATTATTGGGAGATTTGAATCGTTCACAACTTGGACGACTGTTTTCTTGGCTTAGGGGAGAGCTTAGAAGATTTTTTTTCCCAACCAGCAAATTAAATGACGAATCTTTCAAAAACGTTGCACGGTATCAACATTATAATTATAACACGGTGAAATAATAGTAGAGTATTGTTATTGTTTAAAAAATATAAGATAGTTGATGGCTATTTCAGCTTACGCCCTCGTCAGAACTATATTATAACGCACATTTACTGTAAATAATAATGTAAGAAAAATAATTGTAATTCTTGATGAATTTGTAAATCAGATTTATATTTATCAAAAATTGACTCAAAGATTTTTTTTTCATTGATTATCAACATTTTATAATTAATACATTCAATGAAATATATATGTATGTAATATATCGTACAAACTTGAATATATAATAGAAAAATATATTTGTATTACGATCTACACTAATTTTATTATCATTAGAATTAAGATATTTTATTTTTCGAATTGAGAGTGGCATTAATAGTTAATGATAGAAGCCATAAAGTTGAACATAAAATTTTCAAAACACTAGTTTTCTCAATTTAAGCACTAAATTTTCATTTTCAAAATTGCCCACTTAAGGGCTCCTTCTTAATTTATTACATTCCTTTTCCGCTTCATCAACGATTGAAATGGAAATAAAATCTGGCTTAATGTATGCATTGAAACATATATTATCCATGATTTTTAAAAATAACGAGAGTAGAACATTCAATTTTGAAATAAAAATCAGCTCATCATATGATATGTAAATGCTGTACAAACATCAATTTCATATCTGATTGTGTAACATATTGGAAAGATTTAAATAACTACTTGTTTATCTAAACTGGCCCGAAATATATAATGGAATAATATTGAAATTCCACGAATATATGCTACACAACGATATGATTTATTATTAATTTCATTATTTTAAAATAATGATCATAATCTCTCTAATTCTAATATTAAACTATTCAACATATAATATAAATAACAACATAAAGTTTTTTATGAGTTCAACGTTACTGAAATAAAGTGCGTATAAACAAAAGTAAACGAATCACTGGTATCTACAATATATACGCGTAAAAATACGGTTTATTCACAACTTTTGTGAGCAGCGACTAATCCATTTTTTATGACCTATCAATCTCAAAAAAAGACAGCTATAAAATTAATGTGATTTTATTGTAATTGTATTTAAAATTCCTTAAAAAGAATTGCACGTTTAAAAAAAGATTGTTAATGAAACCAATTTCAATAAAAAGTTTATAGAGGAGTTGGAGTGAAGAATATATCTTGTATGTAATATTTAAATATATAGTTGGTAAATCCGTAAGCGTAACGACACTAAATCTTACAACTCAATGTAATATTTTTCAACATCGACAATCTATAAGTTAAATTATAACACTTTGTGTAGCCTGTTGTGGATTGGTCAGTAATTTATTTCTTGGTTGCTATGCTAACGGATTCGAATAATTCTACAGCTCATGCCCTTACATTTATTTTTCTCACTACAAAAAAGTGTTTGTTTGATAAATTGAATAAAAGCTATTTTAGTCACACAACTTCTGTTAAAGCTAAATAAGAGAACCATTTGGAGTAGTCGTAGTTAGAAAAATATATGTAGCGTGTAAAAGAATGTCTTTATTGTGTCCATCGTGTGTTAAAAAAAGCGATTTCGATTTCAATTATAAAAGCTTACACGCGTCGATCCGCTCAGCTAGATTTCCTTGAAAGATTTCATGTGGTGTCAATTTTATCTCTGTCCACACTTTACCGACTTACTCCTGCATACTTGACCGAGAATATACGATATTATCTGCAATCTCAGATTTATTTTCAATCTAGGTAGCTAACATGACATTATCCGATTCTATCTATTTCAAGATAAATATATAATAGAACGCTTGATTTTTTTTTATATCTAAACATTCTTCAATGTATTTAAAATTTTTAACACGTAAAGTTTTGTTGTCTCGATCACATTATATAAGAAATTTTGAACGTTATAAAAAAACACATTGTGTACAGTATAATAGTATTATTTATTGAGAATTCAAAGAAAAATATTAAATTGTGTTGCTTTTGATGGAAATATGAAAAATATAAAACATACGTATTTTATTTTGAGCACAGCGTATTGTAGGGTTGGTAGAGCAATGCAATTTGAAAGTTATAACTCTTATAGTAATTTAAATTGTCAAACGTTGAGTTTAAAATTTAAAGTTAGTATGTAAATAAATTGATAAATCAAAAATTATTTAATTTTTAAGTCATATCCAATGAAAGTTAATTTTGAATATTATGCAAGGAAAATGAGAAATCTTTTAAAACAGTATGGGAACGTTATCCGATTATAGACCAATTAAAAACATATATTTTTTCAAATTAAATGATCACTGAAAGGTAGGCACTGATTAATAATATTAATTGTGAACCGTTTCAAAAAAATGAAAATTAAATATAAGATACATAATTTGAATATGTTAGAGTATAACATAGGTAATAAAAAAATAAAAAAGGACTATTCGGTCAAACACGTAAAATCTATTCAATATAAAAACACCATAAAACGCCGTACGTTAAAAGAAAATAAAACAACAAAAACCCGCCATAAAATGAGTAAGTAGCGGAATTTTCTATTGCATAATATTGTTCTTCAATAAAAACTCAAGTTTATAGAACAATGGCTTGAAAAAGCAATAAATTTTAGACGAACACAGTTATATGAGAATATATTAAAACTAAGAGATGTATTAAAAAATAATAAAAAAACGTTCTTCGAAATTATATAAATATATTAGAATACAATAAAAGAGGAGAGCCTTTAAACCTATTATTATAAAGGTAAAATAAGTTGAAAAAAATCATATCATTTACGTTGCTCAGTAAAAAGAATGTAAAATATTGGAATATTGTCGATTGTCTCATGAAGATTGAATTTTTTTAGCAATCAAATCAAATGAGCTTATACTAAGACTTATCTTGTGAATATAAGCCGGGTCTATTCAATTAATGGTTTTCTGCGCTATGATTTATCAAAGTTTACCACACAATTTTCCCTTTGTTTATTTATCAAACTTTTCAAAAAAACAATTTTCATTGACTGACCTCTCATTATATCCCGCGGGATATTATTTGAAAATGAAACGAAAAATATGCCAGATTTCATTAAACAGTATGCTATACACATAATATGTAAGAATGTAGACTTTAATATAGTAATACCATGCTTAATATTGAATTTTAAAACTAAATATTTAAAAAATAGTACTATTCAATAATAAAAAAAAATAGTTGTAATTTTTTTTGTTTGTTTCCTCTATCTATATATATAAAAATGAATGTCTGTCTGTCTGTCCTTTATATACTCCTACACCATTAATCCAATTGCGATAAAACTTTGTCGAATTATTGCTTAGACTACCGGGCAAAAGATAGGATACTCAAAATTTGATTTGATTACAAAAAATAATTGAATATTTACGAAAAAAATGTTTTCATACAAGACTATTGTAATACAGAATGGCCATTTATGACACATTGTATCCATAGCAACGCCGAAAACAAGAACGACGCAAATCTGTCACATTCACTCACCTGTAGGTACTTACGTAAGATACTGAATATTTTGAAACAAAGTTCGATTTTCGAAAAAAATATTTCAATGTTCTATTTTTTACCGACTTTTTTGTTTTGGTTTTATGTCAGATGACAGAACAAATTGAAATAAATACTACGTATAAATCGTGTGTGATATAGAAAGAATTTATTAAATATATCAATTTTTTTATTTTTATTTTTCAAAAGTGAATTTCAAAACGTAGCATTCACTGTAAAATCAATTATGCCACCCAAACAAAAAGGAATAGGTAAGAGTACAACTCAAGCACGAAAGAAAAGGGCGAAACAATGAGGTTGAAGTTGATAATCGTTGGATTGTGCCGTATTCACAGCTTATCTCGAAAACGTACAAAGCACACATCAACGTCGAGTATTGTAATTCAGCGAAATCCATCAAATACATTTGTAAATATGTCAACAAAGGAAGCAATATGGCAGTTTTTGGAGTGGGAAATTAAACTGCATCTATCGATGAAATCAACCAATATCAACTGGGACGCTAGATTAATAGCAATGAAGCAATATGGCGCATTTTATCATTTCCAATTTATGAACGGCATCCACCAGTTACTCATTTGGCAGTTCATCTTGAAAATGGACAGCGAGTGTACTTCACAACAGAAAATGCACGTGTAAGAGCATTGTCACCACAGCCAACAACGTTGGCTGGATTTTTCTTATTGTGTAGGGATGATATGTTTGCAAAGACGCTATCTTACTCTGAAGTGCCAACATTCTACAGATGGAATACATCAGAAAAAATTCAACGTCGCAAACAAGGTAAAGCAGTTGAAGGACATTACAATGTATATTCAACCGACGCATTAGGCCGTCGGTACACTGTGCAACCAAATAATGCAGAATGCTTTTACTTGCGATTACTGTTAATCAACATACGTGGACCGATATCCGTCCAAGAACTGAGAACAGTAAACGGTCGAACATGTTTCATTTATCGTGAAGCTTGCCTCAAATTAAACTTCTAGAAAACGATGCACATTGGGACACTTCACTCGCTGATTCATCGAATACTGTTGACCCACAACAAATACATGCGTTATTTGCAGTAATATTAACAATTTGCTTTCCATCCAATCCAAAAGATCTTTGGAAAAAATACAAAGGCTACATGAGTGAAGATATTTTACATAGTTTGCGTGAAACAATTCAAAATCCACACGTTCAATTCACACCAAACGTGTATAATGAGGCATTGTTATTGATTGAGGACGTATGTTTTGTAATCGCTAACAAATCATTGGTACAATTGGGAATGGCTGCGCTGAATCGATATGAAAACGACTGACGTGATCGTGATTTCCAACGAGAAACACGCTTGGATGTGGATGGATTGGGTAAATTTGTTCAAACGAATCTTCCGAAATTGGTTCCAGATCAACATATAGTGTATGACACAATTATGGGTGCAATTACATGTCAAAGTGGTAGATTTATTTCATAGATGCACCCGGAGGCAAAGGTAAAACATTTCACTCATTTTGGCAGCCACACGATCACGAAAAAACATTGCACTAGCAATCGCATCATCTGGAATTGCAGCAACTCTTTTAGATGGTGGCCGAACAGCGCATTCAGCACTGAAACTGCCATTGAATATGCAAATAATTGCACCAACCATGCAATATGCAATTGACACCAACATGCAATATCAACAAAAATTCTTAAACGGGCAAACTACTCACATCATGTAAAATCATTTTATGCGATGAATGTACTATGGCACACAAAAAATCATCGGAAGAACTTCATTGCACACTAAAAGATTTGAGAGGATATGAGCAACTTTTCGGTGGCCTACTCATTTTATTGTCTGGTGATTTGCGACAAACTCTACCGTTAGATCACGTTCAACAATGGCCGATGAACTTAATGCATGTCTCAAATCATTCGTTTTATGGCGATACGTACATAGATTCACTTTGAAGACCAATATGCGTGTACAACTACAACATGATGCATCCATTGAACGTTTCGTAAAACAATTGTTGGATATAGGAAAATGGAAAATGGCAATAGAGGAATCCACACAATGTATCACATTGCCAGCGAATTTCTGTAAAATAACCGCAACCATAGACGAATTGATTCACAAAGTTTTTCCAAATATTGCACACAATCATAAAAGTCATCAATGACTCAGTGCACATGCTATATTAGCAGCCAAAAACAAAGATATAAATGCAATCAATTTCAGCATACTAAATGAAATACCAGGAGAAGCGATAACGTATAAGTCCATCGATAGTATAACGGATGAAGACGAAGCCGTCAATTATCCAAAAGAATTCTTAAATTCACTTGATTTTTCAGGCATGCCGCCGCATGTTTTAGCATTGAAAATTGGCGTCCCTATCATTCTTCCCCGAAACATAAATTCCTCACGACTTTGCAACGGTACCAGGATTTCAGTAAGAAAAATTATGAATTATTGTAGCTACAATTTTAAATGGAAAATTCAAAGGAGAAGATGTAATGTTGCCACGCATCCCAATGATTCCGACAGATATGCCATTTGAATTTTAACGTCTGTAGTTTCCAGTGCGAGTCGCCTTTGCAATGACCATCAATAAGTCACAAGAACAGTCGTTACAAGTGTGTGGACTAAATTTAGAAAATCCATGCTTCTCACATGTACAACTGTATATGGCCTGCTCATGTGTTGGAAAACCTTCTGATTTATTTGTGTACGCACAGGATAGAAAAACAAAAAACATTGTGCATCCAAAAGCATTCCAATAAATTAAAACACATACGGCAGCCACTGTCAAATTTAGGTAAGAAAAACATAACCTCAGCTTTTCGCTTCTAATTGGCTCCGGCCTCGCCTCAAATCCGACTTATCCAATTGGAAGGCGAGAGGCTCCCGACGAGACGCTTCCATAAACTCGCGGTTTCTTTTTTTTTTGAGTGGCATTGCAACGCATGTAGGGTACACGCTAGTATAATATAAATGAGAATAGTTTGTTATAACGTTGACCTGTTGAATTAAAATCAGTTTTCATTAAAATTTCATAATTTATATGATTAATCCACAAAAGAGTAGACAGTCTTTAAAAAATATGATAATAACGAGATGGTTTAATGTAAAATGAAAAATTTTGAATAAATATATCAATTTAATTTTCTACCGAATAACCTGTAATTCATAATGTATTAATGTACTTATGTGTATAGTGAAGTGAACTAAGACTTCCTAACGGAATCATCTGTTTGAACAATCACAGATTCTTTTGATCGAGAGAGCTTTCTCTGTGTCGAGAGCTACCAGAGAGAGATGAAGTATGGTACACATACGACTCATCGCTTCACGCAAAGCCTTTGATGTAATGTGCACACTGTTTGTATTCACGTGGTATGTTAGCCTCCAGCACCTGTAAAGCTCGCAATTCACACAACCTGATATCCTAGCGTTTTTGTGTATATACATTATAGTTCGATACGCTATTTACTAAAAATAGCAGATATTTTCGAAAAAGTTTTTTAATACGGTAAAAAGTAAGTATTGATACCAAAATCTGATAAAAAATTAAGTCGTTCTCAATGAATCAAAATAAATTTTATGCTATGTAATCAATTAGGATTTGAATAAAAAAAAGGCTAAAATAGAAAAAAACAAATTATTAGCATATTCGATCATTTGTGTTAAATGATTTCACAGATAAGATTTTTACGGTTATTATACAGCGATTACACAAAAATAGAAAATAAATAGTGGTTAAGTCTATCTCTGAGCAAATAATTGTATTTGAAAACAACAATGAACAAATTAACTCGAGTTGAATTGAATACTTTTTAGAAAATTTTGAATAGGATTTTTATTGAGAATCTGTTGACGACACTGTGATAAAGCCAAATAATCGATGGTTTATGTTTTCTATTGCCACCCTGAGATTAGCTTTATTGATATTTTATATATGTTGAAAACACAACATTGATGGCAGACACAGTTACTGAAAACACCGATGGTTTGAAAAAATAACTTAAATATGTAAATCGTGTAACAAAAACATTTTGAGTTCGAAGGCCAAAAATTTTCATGAGACAAGAATAACAGACAAAATTTGATAGTTGAAGCTGCTGAAATATATCATCGTATAACGATGTGAAAGATTAAAGTTTTTCCAATTAGATTATGCAAATTGTCTTCTGAATAAAAACATTGGAAAAGCTTCCGGTGGCAATGTTTTCATTATTCCGCTTGGTGGGCGGCAGTTCGTTTCCGCCCACACGGTTCATCGCAAACACGAAGTTCAAATTGTGAATGACCTGCTAAGAGTGCGATCCGCAGGGGTCAGCATGTCCGATTAGAGAGTGCGGTATTCCGGTGTGGGTTTGAATCCATTAGATACGAGAGTGTATACAGCCATGAAGCGAAGTTAGGTACGTCATACCTTCACCGTCTCATAAAATGTAGGTATACACTGGGAAATTCATCTCATTGAGATATGTGTAATTGTAGAACTACTGAATGAAACATGAACCAAACCAAACAGAATATACCTTTTCTTTTTTCGCTTATGCTGAAATCTGTTTAGAGCTAAGTTTTGCATCAAGCCAAACATTATGCATCGTATTCATGTATAATATATTAATCTACAAATTTCATTTGTCTATATTATTTTTAGTATACATCGTTTTGGTAAAGACAATATGAAAAAAAACGTAGGTTTTTTTTAATGAAATTGTTTTTGCTTAACAATTATTGTTCATTACAGATTGGAACAAAAAAGTAATAATAAATGTTACGAGGTGTGTATTGATATCCATTTCTTGGTAAAAATAATTATAATGACTAATATGCTAGAAAATTCAAAGTAACCGGATACTAAGTTTATAAAGAAATGCATGGTTTATATATATATATATATATATAATAATGTCCAGCTCGACTGTATTTCGTGTTTATTGGGTGGTACAAAATCAAAAGGCATCTGATTACTATCCATCTTTTATCGTTCATGGAACTATAACGAGAAGTGTTGATTTGAAGAAAAAGAAAAATAACATATTTTAGTGATCATTTGATCTAAATACGAAAAAAATATGGACCAAAAGTATATTTCAAAAATGTGCTCTAATAATACATACTTCCCATAAAACGTAAGTATCTGTAAATATAATGGGAAAATTGAGATTGAAAACTTGTATACTGACCACATCAATCATGCGGTGAGCGACACTTCATAATTGTCAAATATACCAACATGTACCCACTTAAATCCACCCTCTAGCCACGCGCCTAGCTTACTGTAAGCTACACTACCGCACCACACAGCGCATCCGGTGACCACATAAACGACCACGTAAAATTTAATTAGCGCAGGCTTTTGCCTAATACGAATTATATATTGCTTCGTAACGGTACCGGCCAGGAGCTTTTGATGGTGGCAGAATCCATTCGCATACAATTTTCCTGTTATTATTGAATGCCTCCGTAATTCGAACTCTAGTAAATATCAATGATTTGCAATAATTGACAGGGAACGCCAAGTTGTTTTGTTGCGATTGACGTCTTAAATGTTCAGGAATGGAAAACTGATGTTTTAAATGATAAATTTAATGAATGAGAAGAAAAGAAATGAATACGTGAATTGGTATATATGTTTTTTTTCGTTTAAAATCAATCATGCGGTATATATCTTGGATTTTGAATCATTATGGAAGCTCTATAGTCACAAGTATTTCACGAGATTACGTAATTTTTTTGATTAAAAATTATTTTTGCGAACTATTAAAACAAAAATAAAAAAAAAACTTTAAAAATAAAACAATACACAGAGAAATTCAAAAAAATATGACTCTTAGCCAAAAAGCAACAACAAATTAATGTCGTGATTTATTTCGTGATAAGCCACAAGTAGACAAAAGAGTATAACCGTTGATATGTTGTTGATAAAATTGTGGAATGTTTATTTATTGCTTGTCAATAACGAACAAATCTTTTTTTTAGTAACTTACAAAAAGAAGATATTAAATGATATTTAAAAAATGCATTAAACTATTCAATACGTTAAAAAAATACTATCATACTTGAGTCGCAGTATTAAAAAATGATATCGATATGTCATAATGTTATTGCATATTTAAAGCTTCGAAAAAAGCTAATATAGATCGATGGTCGAAATAAAAAACTACTGTATTTTGTAATACAATTAAGGAGTCGGGCTTGCTAGAATACCCGAAATATAATGATAATATTAATCGATTTAGGAATTATAATTTAGGCTGTCATAATATTCAAGTGTATTTATTTTGGTTACGATTAAATATTTATGGAACATTCAATCCTTTATCATTTTTATGTTCACTTAGCTCCAGCGGAAGCAACTTCAGACAAGTAAACACTTATTAACGGATGAAACTCGTTCAGGCAATATTAATTTAATCATTCAATTCATAATTTATAAAATAATCGAATAAACCTAGCTGGGTTACATGGATGATTAGAGATATGGAAGTTTTTTTTAAACCTTTTTGAGACCTTTTAGATTTGCTAAAAAAACATGTAGATAAAATACAAATAAGTTATTATGATTTTAAAAATTATCAAGTTTTGTAAAAAAGAAACAAATATTTTGAGACAGTTAACTATTTTTCAATATCAAATCATAGTACTTTTGATGGATTCCGTGGTGACTTTGTGAAAGTTTATTTTAGGTTATTATTTAAAATAACTTTTATTATTCCACATATTGTGTTACTAATTGTGACACGTCTCTTTAGACCTACATAAGTCAGTTACATTTTGAAAATGTCTCTGATAGACGTGAAACTCATGTCACAATTAGTAACACAATAAGTGAAATAATCAAAGTTATTTTAATTTTTATATCAATCTTAGTACATAAATTCAGCAAATTTTGAAAACAAGTTGATTTTCCATCGCCAATGGTCGTGTATGTGCAGTTAATGTTTCATGTTACACACAAAGATGTGGAAATGTAGACAATTTATACAATAAAAATTTGAATCCTTTTTTGTTATGATATCAATCTGTGTACATTATATTTTAACCTTAAAGTATCCGAATAAGTTTCATTGTTATCAAATATAAATCTAGTAGCCATTGATCATCGAAATCCTCATATTAATTTTGTTTACAAAAATCCGTATCACTTACCACAACTTCCAACAACTTGATGGCGGTTTCAATGTTTTTGTCAGTGATTTTTGATATTTTTTCAAAAATAAAGGGTTAACTATTTACAAATTAATAAAATGCAAAAATATATTATTATATACAAAAAATACTAATATTCTTTTTGGCCACATTTAGCCGTTTGTTGAATTACATGAATCTAACGGCATTCAAAATCAATTTTATAATCAGTTAAACTACTTGAATCCTAGTTTCATTACAAAATTTACAATTTGATGTCATGTTGATCAATGGCGACATCTTTAGAGTAGGCTATTTTAGATTCCATTTATTGGTAACTTTTTTTTATATAATAATGTTGGATGAAATATCGTAGTAGCATAAATGAATTATTTTCTTTTAAAGTAAAAAAAACTATAGAAAAAATGCATTGCTTGAATTTTTTGTGTAGAATTTAATGAAAAACAAAATTATGGTACGCAAAAAAAATCAATAAAAACCTTGCTAGCTATGCACAAAATAAATGTTTACGGTAATGATGACTTTTCATTTTGAAAAATAGAATCAATAGTTCAATCTGAATTTTCTGTCAAAATAAGTGGATGACTATCAGGTTTCGTTACAATTCTTAACTGAAATTATTACAGATAATCTTTTATTAAATAATACATACTTATTGGAAGAGTTGAAGTTAAAATTTGTCATGGGAAAATATTTGAATACCAGTGTTTACATTTATCGTTAAGAAATAGTTAATGAGCAATTGATTAAAATCACGAAATTGAAGTTATAAAGTACGTGTCTTAAATTTGCAAAGAAAAGGGAAATAAATGAGATTTTTCCCAAAAACTTGGCGAGGGGTTGTTTAAATCTGTTTAGGGGTGTTACCCGAAGAAACCTAAATCAGCGGGTTTAGTAACGAAACGTGTCTGTGCTTAACGCGCGTTCAATTAACTAAGACTGATTTTATTTCAACATTCACTTAGCCAGCAAGGAAGCTTTTAGACAATACAAGTAAAAAAAAAATATGTGGACTTGATGAATTTTGAAATTTTCGCTGATCGTAAAAGAAAGGTTCAATGAATAAGATCGTAAGCTTCAGACATTCACTTTTAATATACCTATAATAGTCGACGTTTAATGGACGATGGCTTTTATACATCGAAAAAGCTTTTTAAAGAATATTCAAAATACATTTAAGAGGAATATCAAATTTTCATTTAAGATGCTAACGCTTTTAGTCAATATCGTAAATTAAAGTTATAACCTTCTAATTCTTAGTGAAGATATGTTTATTATAAATTAAAAACTTTTTTTGATTCCAAATGAAATGAAAGATTTTTAATAAGGACGAAACCGATTCTGATAATTTTAAATATGTAAATGACAAACAAATATTTATTATATTTTCTTCCATAGATTTTTATGTAAAGAATGTTAAGTCGAATGGAAAATTATAAGAAATACATATTTGAAAGTGAAAGCGATTAATCTACTATTTAAGTCTCCATTTTGGCATTAAGATGTGATGGAAAGCTACAGACCTAAATCAAAGTATAAACAAATCGATAAAAAAATATCACACAATTTGAGTGTTTATTTTCTTATATAACACATTCAAACGAAAGTTTATAAAAATGGTTTCTTTAAAAATGTATTGATTTATATTGAACATGTCGAAGTGTCAACAGTAAGCGGCAATTCAACACCCTTAGAAAACTTAACAATCTTTTCTCCAGAGGGTGAAGTTTGGCAACAGTTTGATTAAGGATAAACTAAATTTTGATTGCCAATTAAGAGTTTTTTCTAAGAAAAAAACATGGCGTTCTATGAAAGCATTAAGTGATGGTGATATATATTTTTCTATTTAAACAAAATTTGCATACCAATATTTTGGTGTCAAATTGCACCAAAAAAAATTGTATCAACGTTTTCACAACAAAAATTAATCAATGAATTTTTGACGGTTTTTTTTTTAAATATTACTAAAAAAATATCCTAAAATCTCAACTGGTAAATTTATAATAAAAAATATCTTTTCCCTATTGGGGCCGGAGCGCCGACCGTAATTTTCTGAATCAATGGCTCGGCAAAAAACCAATTATATAAGAAAGCTATTGTGATGGTCAAATATTCCATTACAAATATTTGCATTTCATTTTGTTCGGTAACACCATGTTGATAATTATGCTATCGATATTTTTGTCTCTTGGGCAAGTCTCTTGTTTATATTTTAGTGAATTTTTTCAAGGAAAGATTTCGATCACGATTTACAAAAATGTTGAAATATTCATAAATATTCGATGTTAATCCTTCTTAGAAATTTGATTACTTTTTTAAACCTTTCGTAATGTAATTTTTAATAAAGTGTGCATAAAAAAATTATTGATTTGAGATAATAATTCAACCAAGACTATTTATGTATTCCTTAATGTAATTGTAAAAATATTGAGAAGTCAACGAAAAACTGTACATCGTAAATGAAAACGAAATTAATAAGGTGTTTGTTGGTATTACTTTCGGTAATAAATTGAAAGTTTTAATGAATTTAGTTCGATACTGTATTTAAAAGATCGTAAAATACGACGCCAGTTTTTTTAAGGCGTGTTGTTCCATTTTACAGCGAAGTAATAGATTTAAACAATCATTTATTAATTTTAATGAAAACGAATTCGAAGATTTAATTAAGAATAAAATATTTTAGAAACAATTATGACGTCTTCTTTTAGGCTGTCGATTGATTGATGGCTTTTGATAGTGATTTTCTAAATATTACTAAAGATTGGATACACGATTCAACTAATCACATATCACGGTTGTATGAAATCGCCAGAAAGTATTTATGGGGATGTTTAATTAACTTCCACTCAAAGATAATCTAATATGTTAAAAATTATAGAATTTTAATAAATGCGAATGATAATAATACATTTTTAATAAGAGTTCATTGAATTTGTCTCAAAAAGTAGCATATTAATACCTACAATTGGTTCGACAAAGCTAATCAATAATAATTACAAATGTTAAAAAATCGTATTTGCACGAAGGAAATATACGACAATCAGCCTCATAACAATATTAAAGACGAATGAAAATTTAAGAAAGGTCTTTCTTAATGTAATCTATCTAGAGAGCGACTAGATAACTGTGATACATTATGTTATAGCATTCGTAGAGAGTCTTACCTCTGTTGTCCAAACAATGGAACATTTTGTATTGTTTGTTTACCCGCTCTAGCGAGAAGCAATAAGTCACCGAAAGCTAAGCTCTTAGACACCGCTTAAAAAAACAAACTTCCACCGGGAAAAGTTTTGTACTTAGCAATGTGACAATAGTAAAGTGGAACACTGATAGAAAACCAAACACTTTTACAGTCTCTAAATGAACAGCTAGGCAATAAAAATGAACAAAATTTAGATAAATAGCGTTCTTCAAGTACAAATTATTTCAGGAAGTAATAAAATGATATTATCACAATAGCTTTTAGGTGTCGTAAATTATTTCTGGATGAAAGTATTGCTAACAAACTATTGAATTACATTTAAAAGTAGAACAATATTTTGAACTAGGTGTGTAGAGTTATATTTTGTGAACATGGTGATAATTTTAAAGAATGAAAAATAATTTTGCTAAAATATCCTAATGGTCGCTTTTTAATCTTAAAATAATATTCCAGCAAGGCAGATTCTGCGGAGGAATTGTTTTGGAAAACATAGAATATATTTCTCGTAATTGGTATATATCAAAATTTTTCCAAGAAACATATTTAAAACAATTTATGGATTTAATAAATCGTTGCTCATTTGACAATGTTCTATGTGACAAGCTTAAGCAAAATTCTCCAAACATTATTTTTACGTAAACTTGGGTATTTCACACAGTTAAAGATAATTAAAAACATTAAGATATTATGAAACAGAGATTGAATTATTACGAGAAATATTTTTCGCAAGAATGAATTAAAGATTTTTTGATTGCGATACACCTTCTTTGTGATTATATTATTCACATTAAGCGAAAGAATAATATTGTAGTTATGTATATTGCGTGTTAAAATGAAAGTTTAAAATAGTTTTTAAACACGAATTTCTATCATTAAAATACTAGTCGGTCTCATAATAAATATAATGTAACTTTAGTTGTTTTTGCAAATGTATGAAATATGTTGTCGGACTAAAGTCTTTGTGGAGTTTCGTGTTTTCTAATGGTTCTCTATATAACGCTGAAATTTTTTAGAGTTCTTTTCAAGAAAAAAAGTTACTAAGTTTAGGACATATGTTAAATACTTGCTAATCCTTGGGTAAGTGATGTGAAAATTACGTTATAGATATTCCAAAATGTTCAAGAGTAGTAAAATCGTTTTTAATGATATGTAATATATTTTCTTAGTATTATATTCACATAGATATATATTAAATGCAGAAAATGGGTGGGGTGATTTATATATAATATAAAAGAAATATACACACCTTTTCTTACGGATATGTACAGAATACGCAAAAGCATATGTTACTCAGTGATTCGCTGATATGGGTTCGCAGTGGCTCTATCGTAAATTAATTTTGGATTGTGAGCTGGCTATTATGTACGGACTTTTTTTTATTATCGTAGTTCCAAAATCAACTTAATGACGTGAATGATAAATGTCATGTGAATATTAGTTTGATATATATATTTTTTAATTGAAATGAATGATTACAGATTTGCATTGAGCGATATCAATAGTTGGTCACATTGAAAAAAGTTGTCATTTATTTGTGTTTTTTTAACATTTTTCTCTTTTCATGTTGATTTGGTTATATTATACTTTTTCCAATTGCTTTTGTAGAAGGAATCTTCAGTAATATACTGATACGGTATATTATGTATAGAAAAAATCCCCATTGATTTAAAATTGTTATACTGTAATTTAACGAATGCTAGATAGATATACATTTAAAAATTATTAGCGAATACCAAAAAATATTTCTTTCTTACCTTTGCGGCATTTGAACTGTAGGGTTCGTCAAAGAGACTCCACATTTGAGGCTTAAGATTCTGCCACCAAGAGACCGTTCCCTTAAAATAGTCTTCCTCGAAGCCAAATTTCCTCGCTATCTCTTCATCAGATGGCTTCTCGGTGTCCAGATCCAGCCTATCAAGTACTGCCAAAGTTTCCTGCGTGTCCCGATGCTACAAGAAAAATATAAAAAAAAACATTATTTCTAGTCCGTGTTCGATCTTAATGTGAAATATTACTTATGAAAAATTTCAACTGATTTTGAATACAGTAATAATTCCGTTATTCAGATATATGTTTACGAGAGAAAAAGTATACAATGACAAAGTAGAGATCAATGGTGGCCGGTTTTTACTGTATACAAAGAGTTATGCCTTATTCATAACATTCAAAAATACATACACTAATAAGCAACATTAAATTTTCAAATAATTTGCTAGAAGCTTGAATTTGGAAAATGATTATAAGAAATACATATAAAGTAGATTAACAGCCAAACATCCATATCATTTTGGTTTACTAACAAATAGATAAGCTTTTCAATACAGTAAAATTACCACTTTTGTATGAAATCAATATCATATTTATAGCATATGAACGGCAAAGTTATTGTTAATGCATAACCATTGCTTTAGAATAATGTTATTCCATTACTTTAGATAACTACAGGCTTTGTGTTTATTAACAAATAATAATAATATCGCACTGTTTTTTTAATAGTTTGGTTAATAATAAATGCGTTACAAAATTATTTTATGGATTGAGTTTAGAATATTTCATTGTAATATAATACCCGTTTGATGAATAATTCAATTGTATACTAAAAATATTTGAGGTCAATCAATTAGTTATTCGATTGGTTTGTTGATAGGGTGAGAAATTTTCTTATATAAAGGCTATCTAAGACCTGTCTATATAAAATATTTTCCTAAATTTATCTTATGAAATTTATTGAAACATCGACGAATTCGTCAATACTACGGTTTGCGGTGTTTACTGTGGAAAGAGTTCTTATACACAATTAATGAGGAGTTTGTGAATCAAAATGACCGCATTCTGAAGTTTTAGGTGTGGTATACGATTGCTTGATTTCACCAGTGCTTTGATCTCTCGTCAAGTGAAGAAACTGACTACACATATACTGATAGATCTTCTAGATATCGAGTTTTTGTGTAAGTATGGAAATAGTCTTTTTGTTAGTTATATTTTTAAAGACTACTGTATTATTGATTGAATTGGCATTCATTTGGTAGAACTCCATTATAACACGGTGAAAAAATAGCAATGTATTTTAGTTCTACAAAATTATTTTTAACAAATATAGTTGATAGCTATTTATAGATATTTATTTGGAACTATAGTTCTGACGATGGCGTGAGCCGAAATAGCTATCAACTATATTTGTTAAAAATAATTTTGTAGAACTAAAATACATTGCTATTTTTTCACCGTGTTACTACTGTATTACCACATTTATAACATTTTCTATTGAATCTAATAACAGAAAATTAATGACTCTTTATTAGCATACTTCGGCTATCATGATATGTTATTTATACACGTTCGTTCATATATTTGTTCAAGTAATAAATTTTTATGACAAGTAAACGTTTGAAATATAAACGTAGTTAAATAAAGTATTAATTCATTGAATACATTTTCTTTAAATTAAACCACGCCTTGGAAAAGTTTTTATTAAATCATGATAAATTAAAAATTCTGTAATAATGCTTTTAATCTACCCAGGAGATGAAAATAAAATATCGCAAGAACTTTTTAAAAATGTTCTGCGATAAATCTAGTTCGAATGACGAATGACTTGGATTATGCAAGATTAATGCTGGAAAGGTCTTAAAAGGGCGTGGATCCTAATACATGTACTATGGGGATAAGGTTCCATACTAAGCCGGATATATTGTAGATGCAGCTTTTTATTCGATATTTGTCTTTCCAACGATAGCTTATTACGCATTGCTTATAACAATTAAATATATAATTTGCTATAAATATTGGTAAAGATATAATTATTTCGCAGTATCAGATTAAAGAATGGGCTTACAGTTTTATGAAGCTTTGAAAATCATTAGTTTTTTACATTAGAATTTCTCAACCAATAGTGTACAGAGAAAAACATACGTAGTTACATTATTATACGTTTAACTTATCCACTGGAGTAAGATTCTTAGTAAAACCAATTGAAATATATAACAGCTTTAAATCTACATATCTCTTAAATGTCGATAAAAATTTAGTATAAGATAAGGTAAGTTTATAAATCGTAAATTTTTTTACCAAAATTCTAAAATATATAGTGTTTTGCCAATTGACATTAAGAGTGAAAAAACAGAATGTAAAAATAAGTAATATAGATTTTATTCTTTTTAAAAATGACAATTTTTATTTTGATAAATAAAATTGTATAATTCGTTCGTAATCGAGTATCTAAGAAACATTGTTTGTCAATCAATTAATGCTGAAAACTTATTTGTGCACTGAATGAATATAAACAGATATTCGAGTGTAAAATATTTAGTTCCATAAATTTTGCTAAGTTTGACAGGTCTGTAACAACGAAAGCTCGCATTTTTATGCTTCCAGTCGTTGTCCAAAATGTCGCAAAAATGGAAATATAATTCCTTGGGCTTTTAAAATCGGATGAATTATGCATACTAAAAATGAGCTTCCATGCTTGACACGTAGAAGCCTTTGTTTGACACGAGCCGCTTTTGTAGCGGATTATCATTTAATATTGATATTGAATATTCAGAACGGTAATACGAGCGGGTGAGCTTTTCGAAAGCTCATTATTTACTTGGGAAGATGTAATATAAATTTATAAGGTTATAAAAATAAATATGGAATAAATGAAACTAAACAAAAGTTTACCAATACAATAATTAAAAAAAATATCGGGTTTGTTGTCAAATAAGTAAAAAAATTTACACATTTTTACTAAAGATTTCCGAATAAATTGAAAGTAAAACTTATATTTTCAAGTACTTATATTTAAAAAAACTTTTGATAGATAATAAAGATGTAGCTTGTTGATCACGAAGTAAAACTATGTCAAGAACGCAAACATGGCTTTTTTGCTGATTCTGAAGAATTAGTTATTTTTATTAATTTCATATAAAAATATTTTTACCAGAATATGAATTTGTTTTATTCAGTTTTTAATGGGATAAGTGTTTTTTTCTATTAATGCAACAAAAAGAAAATTTCTACGCATCAATGTTTGTTTTGACATAAAGCTGTAGGTATTTTAAACATATGTTTCAATGTGGCTGTATGCTATATTTGATAAAAATGTTCATATATTACTTATATATCTAAAATTAAAATTAAGCAAATTTTCTAGTTCTATAACTTGCATTCAATATTTAGCCATCATATGAAAAGTATGTGTTTTTGATCTCTAATATACGTATATATATTTATCATTAATTCTTTATCAAGATGGATGCATAAATAATGTTTTAAGTCAAATCTAGCACATTTTCATGATATGAAAAAAGGTCAGGTGTACAATATAAAATGTCAGAAGATCATGAATTTTGATAGCCAATGGAAAAAAGAAAAGAACATAATTCTTAATATGTTTATCTAAAAATTTTGTTTAAAGAAGTTGAATATTTTAACGAAATCTTTTGGAGATTACATGATTTCTCACAGATGCCAGTGTTGAATTTAAAGTTTATTTTTCCGAACCTTCAAAAACCGTTCATTCAAATGGATTAAACTCTTGAGAAACGAACTTTGAATCTTATACGAACTTTTGGGACTTATGCTTGATTATTAGATAAAAATTTTCGTGAGATCCTCTGATTTTTGTTTCAAGTTTTATATTAATAATATAGCAGATAATAAATAGAAAAGTGACATTGTTTGAGAATCAAGATTTACTTTATGCCTGAAAACTTGATGAATAATTATTTATTGAGAAATAATGATTATCGTTAGGAAAAACCCAAATAACGAAAAAAACAATCGTGATTATATAAAACATAATTAAATAACAATAAATATTATGTGGTATAGTTTTACAGTTTTAAAAGTGAATTGAAAACTAAAATATTTTTTAAATAGTAATTAGAAATGCTAGACTGCTTGAATTTGTATTTTTTAAATAAGAATAAATAAGTTTTGCCGTACCCGTTTTACTTTTTGAAGGAAAGACATTTTGAATAATAAAAAAACATTTTTAGTGCTTATTTCTACAATATACATTATGATCAGAACCAGCTTCGCTCATCGCGAGCATTATTAAATGATCAGTTGTTTTCCACCAAGAAATGACAATTAACACCATGATTAATGAGTAACTTTTTATGAAACTAATAGTTCTATGCTACTTCCACTAGCTTTGTCACATAATTTTTTAATGATTTATTATTATTAGAGTTCTGAAATAATCAATTAAAATGATTAAATACACTGAAAACCTCTCTTAACAAGCGTTGTTTCTTGAGAATTGTGTAGGGCATGTTTGTTTGGTATTTAAATATTGTTTCACATGACCCCAAAGGTAACATTGACGAAGGAAACGGCAAAAAATTAAGTATTCATTACAATAACTGAACTTTCGAGAATCATTCAAAATGTATAAAATTGGCTGATCTCCAAGGGCCCTGTAAGTGGAAACGGGACGTAAATTAGACCTTTAGGCCAAGGGGCTTATGGTATTATTGCAAATTTCAAGCAAGTCAAGTCCCTTTGGTAATTTGTTACCAAGGTGAATCGCTGACCTGCTTTTTGGATGTTGAATCGTCACATATAAGACTCCATGAATTATTCTGTTACATGTGAATTTGTCGAGTCAACACAGTGTTTCGTTGAAATATGGAAAAAGGTCTTTTATTATGAATTTTAATAATTATGAGAAAGTAGCACATATCTAAAAACCAAAATATGATAGCAATCTACATCATAAGAGTTCGTTTGCTTTAATAGATACCTTATGAAAATGGAAGTTTTGTAAAAGAATGATTACCTTGATTAGCTCACACACTTCTTATGAATAAAACTGGTATCTTATTCTATTTGCTTATAGCTTATAAGGTGCCTGAAATTTGTCAATAAAAATTATTGGCTTTTTGTGTATATTTATTTAATATTTTTAGCTCTACAGTATGAAATATAAAATCATCACATATTACATAGGTGAAAGAGTTTAATATGATATTCGTTTGATAAACCTGTAAAAAAATATGTTGTAATCAACTTTTGATAATGATCAATTTACGATGTATAAAATGCAATCTACGTTAGCTGTAATACTATACTTTATGGATGAAAACAAATTTTGATAATACATATGTGAAAACAAATTTTTACGAAGCTTGTATTAATTATGTGTTTGTTTTGAAAGTATGAACTCAATACAGATGAAAAGATGTATGATAATACCATATATGAAAGAATAAAGCTTAAAATTTGAGCAAAATAGCATTTTGTTTGATAATCTTAAAGCAGAGTAAATGTAGTAGGTACATAATGAAATATCCAAATGCCTGAAAGCAAAATGAACAATTTTGATTTTTCTGACACGAGTCAAGAATTATGAAAATTTTATGCATGCTTAAAAATATGTCTTCATTTTTTTTCTTGGAAAATACGGCGTTGTAAGAAATAATTTTATTTTAAATATTACGCTTTATATGAGAGATTATGAGACTGTCACCCTTTCAGCAATTTATGGATTTTTTGAATGCGTGGGTATTAGTGATGCATAAAATAAAATTTAACGTAAACATGAATAACAAAATACTACTATTTTATATATAGTCATTATTGGTATATCAAGCTTATAAATAATAAAATTTTATTTGGATCAAATAAAAAGATTTAAATGTATAAAACTCTTGGTGAAAATAAAATAAGTCAAAGGTATTCACGAATGACGAGAACGCATTTCTCGTTGAGATTTAAATGTTACCGTCTTGAATCCTTCTGTATTTGTCACTCTAAAAACCATTTCCTTGAGTTATTGCAGCACTGATAACTTACCATAGAACTAAGTTTCAAGATTGTCCTAATGAATAAATTATGAAATTGAAAATATAAGGAAGAGGAAAAAAAGAGAAAAATCTCCATGATTTGTATAAAATAAAACTAAAACTTTATCAGATATTTTACCATCTGCCTTAATGTGTATTATGAAAAAAATCGTAGCCATATTTGCTTACGATAAGACTATATTGAGCCCTGCTTTAAAATTAAGGAAATTTTTGTGTGAGAATATTTTTCACTCAGTCATTCAACTTAAATTTTGCGTTTAAGTGGTAAGCACAACGATTCACCTATAGCAGTGGTCAGGCAAATTACGGCTCGCGAGTCACATGGGGTTCGTTAGTCCCTTGAGTGTGACTCTTCCAAAAAATATTACGCACATATAATGCGATTGATACTTCGTGGCCCACGCGCAAAGTAAATTTTTGGACCAAGCGAGTCTGAAATTTTCAATTTCAAAACAACAATTTTTAATATGAAAGAGGCTTTTCTCAGCAAGTTATAGGAATTTAGAAATAGCAAAGCAACTTTTGATTTTGTTAATACCCTCTTAATTCTACTGACTGCAACAGAATAAAAAAATCCCTTTCATATTGACACTGGCAACATTTAAATGCGATTGCTAGATTAAAAACATGAAGAATTTTCGATCTCTGAATTTGAGCGTTTGTGTGCTAATAAAAAAGTGTTGGAGAAAAATAAATATGTTCTTGGTTTTCAGCACAAGTAGTCTGATTGGAATGTCACGGAGAAGGAAATTGTGTTGGTTTTTCACACCTGGAATAGTATCCTTGACTCATATAATCTACTGAAAAACTTAGCGTTTGTTTTATTTTCTATATATTTTCTAAATATTTTTGCGACAAATCATTTAAGTATAAAATTTATTGATAGTAACTGAAGAAATCGTCTTATTTCTGAAAATTCGAAATCGTGCTTAAAATTAAAAACAACAACATAAAAACCAGACTTAGTCAAGGGGATATAAGGACATTGTTTGTATTTGTTTTGATAGACATTGACATAAATCAATTTTTTTCATATAAAAGAAATATTAATACAAATAAAGACATATAACTTAAAGCTGGAAGGAGCAACTTCAGCAAACGTACATACCTCAATCAGATTGAAAATTTATAGCAAAAAATAATAACAGTTTACTTAAGTGTATAGTTTAAGTTTAAAAAATCGGCTTTGAAAAGAAATTTCAATTGTTGCATAATTGATATTTGGTATCACTGCTGTAGGATATATTTTGAGAAGCAGGTAAGTATGAATTAATTTTAGACATCACAAATATAATATTTTAACATGGTTAAGTAAATATTATATACGTTGTATCATAGTTTAGTTCAAAATACATTAAGATTTTAGATAATTCAAAACCAGAAGCTATTTCACGGTATATATACGTTGGCACCCAAAACTTTGCCGCCTATTATTATTATTATTCGTCATCTCTAGTTATAATAAAGAGTCAGTACCAAGAAACTCTCTACCTACGTCTTGATTCAGACTTCAAGTTTGCTTTGCCAAGTCCAACTTGCTAAAATTGTAATCATTGAGTGCTAAACGGAAACGGTCAAACTGTTTTGAAATGTTTACTTTCATATCGCAAGTCTTCCCAGCAAAGAGAATTGAATAGTGCTGCTAAAACATTAAAACATTATTAATTTTGTATTCCTAGCAAAGATGTAAGAAAAATGATATAAAAGTTACTGTAGCAATATGCATTTTTAAAAGCATTCATTTTAACTGAACCTAATAATTGAAAAAAAAATTGTACTTATTTGAAAATGTTATATTTTGATTTAAAACGATTTGACTTATGGTTTAATTGAGTAGTAAGTGTCTGAAGCGAGCGAAAATACCAGTCTTGTTGACTCTTTATTATCGATTATCATTAAAATTGATTAGCAAGTAGTTGTTGCACAAAAATGCTTACAGTTAATACCATAAAACAATATATTGTTACAAATGCAATTTATTCGGAAGATTGCGTTATATCGTTTTAAAATTTGAAATAGAATTGTATAATGCATCAATTAGAATTCCACAAAATTTTGATTGTAACCGACTACTTAACTAAATTTGAAAGTAACGAAGAAATAGTTAATGCATATAAATCTGGAATATTATATATATAACCTAACTTGGTATACTCTAGAATAAAGTTAAGTAGAAAATAAACTTGCGTTTACTCGCAAAGGAAAGTAAGGATATTCATTTGGAAAAACTCCAATTTGTTGAAGGAAGTCATTTGGAACATTTCAGTTATAAAGCAAAGCGTTGTCAAACGTAAATTGCAATATGGAGGTTTCCGCGTATTTCATGTGTAAATATAAACTTTAGCCGAGAAATAAAATGTGACGTGATTTTACTTTGTTCCATAAAACATTTACGCTGTACAATATACCTATGCTTCAAATTGAGCAGAAAAATAATCGAAAAAATTGGAAACCATTTTACCGAAGTACATAACACAGTTTTATTGTTAAACAAATGTCGTTTATAAGAGAATTGGAAATTCATAGAGCAAAATTATAAATGAAAAAAGTATGATTCGAGATCAACGAATGTACGATTCAACTATTAACTTTAATACCAATGAAATACGTTATCATCAAGCTCAACGAGATAAAAATAAAACAAGGTGTCATTAGCAATGTTTAGTACGAGTGAACGAAAATTGTAACTATTTTCAAATAAGCCTATAAATATTTTATGTAAGGTAAGCAGAATGTATCAGAAATTCAATCAACTAATGCTTCCAAATGTTAACCTCTACAACTCAGGGAATTTAAGTACGGGAGAGATGAGAGGAATAAATGCTGGAAAAAAGAAATCCTTGTTCTGTCCTACATGTTTATAATTGTGATCCCTATGGAAGCACGCTGCTTTTGCTTTAATAACGCTAAAACAATATTTGCAGAGAACTCTCGATAAAAAAGAAGAAACATAACAACAAACTTTCTTTGAAGCAATGGTGAGTTGTTGATAATCGTGAAATATTTTTATTCATAATTATAATATAGAAAATATAATAATTATTTATTTTATATACTAATGTTCTAAAGAAAGAAAAATACGTAGAATTTAGAACAAAGCTGTAAATTCTTTAACGAATTTAATTATTTCTACTGCACCGACTATTACTATTATACTTTTGTGATTGAAAGTATGTCAGATGGTCCGATTGGTTTCTGGTAACCGCGATAGTATTAATTTTATAAACATCATCGGTCAGATATGACTCTACAAGTACATCTACAAAGAAATCTTAAGAAAAAACACTTAAAAAAAAACAATATGAAAAACTTTTTGTATGTGGGTGATTTTGAAAATAGTTAAATAAAATATTTGATGAAAAAGATGACATGATAGGTATGAGAAAGTTCAATTCAATTATGGTATTTATTTTTAATAAAGTTATTTTTAAACGGATTTTTACATCTTGGATATCAATTGTTTATTTTTACCAAGTGTCAAAACAGTCTGCTCATGGGAATGCCAATAGGATGAGATTTAAAAAAATTCAACGGTATTTCTTAAACGTTGACATTTTCCATGTAGACGTGAGTGAGTGTTGAGTGCTTTGCTATATTATCATATACTTTGAAATAGTTTTATTTGGCACTTACTCCATTGATTCCTTTAACGATTTATCATGTAAGCTTTCTTTTTATTGTGCACCAGAATGGAAAAGTAATGAATGTTGAATTATTATTTATAATTTTTGCATAATAAATAATAAATAAACAATATTAAAAATTTCAAGACAAGATTTGGTAATAACAAATTTCACAAAATTTTTAATTAAAATTGAGTAGGCCTGTGCAAAAATTACGGGTACTAGTTTTGTGAATGTTTTCGAGAATAGCTCATATAGAAAAAAATACCATCTAAAGAAAGAAGACACCTGAGGCCTACCAAACATATAAGAATGGAGAAGTGATGTAATAGAGAAAGGTTTGCCCTGAATTTTGCTATGAAAGGAAGACAATAGAAAAATACGTATTTTTTAATATTGAGTAAAAATATTTTAAATTATCTTAAATATTTTTTATCAATTTACATATTAAAAAGAATTCATTAATATTTAATAAATTAAGAACATGAGGTAAATTAGTCGCATTTGTGAATGATTCTATCCTGTTATAAGAAATTAGTGGTTTAAATATGCTTAATTAAATTTTAATATATGTATAAGATGAATAACCACGAAACAGAAAATTGTCAAAATAACTTTGACAAATGTATTGTTATTAATATTTGTGATGTAAGATGTGAATTGAAATAAGCTACTATATTAAAATAACCGATCCCGAGTTTCTGTTGAATTCCATTTCAAATGTATGTTTGAACAATTTAGATCCTTGTCGTGTTTCTAACTTTTATAAGCAGTCTACGCTTAGTAAGACAACCGTCGTTAGAATATTAAACAAGTAATGAAATTATCTTTAAATCATGTTTGAATACTAAAATTTACATCGATAATTGAAAAGTGTTATATGCTCCTAGTTTGATATTTTATTCGTAGTATTAAACAAGCATTAAGTAGTAATTGGAATAACACAATAAACATTTCTAGAAAAGTTTAAATCAATATGTTGAAGACGAATATTTGAAAAAAATTAATTAAGTTATTGAATGTAATAAGTGTTGGATTAAAAATTGGCAGTTTTTTTGAAATTGCTTATTCAATAGTTTATATTATGCTAATCAAGTAAATTAATGATGTTAATTTATGGCAGAATGTGTTATAGCACGCAACAAGACCAACCACATTATGATGAACAAGTAACAAATCAATACTATGCTGGCAACCCAAATACCAGAATGAGATAATTCGCAGGCGAAGATGTTGTTGACAATACCGAAAAATCACGAAGTAACAAAAATCGATAATATAGTTATGAATTTTATAAAAAACTCAGTGAACAAAGTTTTAAAATAGATGTATTGAAAGTAAGAGTAGCTTAAGATATATATGTAATTAAATTTACAAATTTAATTATTGCAATAATACATGAATATATGTAATATCTTATATCGACAGGGTTGGGTAAGCCATATGGTCAGTCAGGGGCGTTGCAATATCTTCCCATCTCATAGATTCAGCTTTAATTGACTTTCACTAAAATTCTCATGTATTAATTTATTTTGTTCCATTAAGTAGTAAGTGTGGGTTATTTTCGTCATTAAAATTTCCCACTCCTTACTTCCTTACTGATTGTTCAGAGCTCCTAATGGATTATTGATTTACCATAATTGTAATTGTAATTCTTAATAAGTGATTGTGAACATTTAGTTTTAATACTAATTTACTTTATTTATATCAATATTGTATGATTTTATGTAAATTGTTTCCTAGTTATTGAACCCATGGTTTTGTACACCTGCTACCTTTAACTCAAATTAATTTTTTGTTTTGTATAAATAGACTTGTTTGTATATTGTATTCTATCAGTTGATAATGCTCGCGATGAGCGAAACCGGTCCTGATCAAAAATATATTGTGGAAATAAGTACTAAAAAACGTGTATTTATTATTTAAAATATCATGCCTTTCCATCAAGAAGTGACAGTTAACACCTTAAAACTTTTTTTTCATTTATACGTTCACATATACAGACGTTCATACTGTAAACGGCGTTTTACTACGTAATAAAACATTTCTTTTGGTTTGGTAGCTTTTTTATGAAAGCTTTGATTCTATTTCCAATATAAAGTTTTTTTTCTTATTCAAGGCTATCAGAGTCTGTTAAAAATATAAATGGAGTACCACTTAAAGAAGAGAATAAAAAATATATTTAATGAAAATTTCGGTGATCACTTATCGGGCATAAAAAATGAATTAAAGTATTCTTAATGTGTTAAGAAATGATAATTTGAATTGATTAATGATATCGGGATAATGGGTTGTCTCTCGACAGAGTTGGTTGTACGAAAATCTTCCAAGTGCTCAGAGCCTTTACAAGTCTGGAGCATTTGGTCTCCGGCCGTTATACTATAATATAATAAAGATTTTTTTTATTTATTTTATAATAAAGATTAATTTTATTTGAACATTTCTTTTTCATACATGTACTAAATTATTTTTGGTTTGCGACATAAATAAAATGGCTTTAGTTATGCCGCAACATATTTTCCAATATTGTTTGGGTTGTATTCCACGTCTTGCAAACATTTATTTAATATGAAACTACTACTGCGTCAATCGGTGTTTGGTTAATATTATATTAAGCATTTGCAAAATTTATCATTGTGTATCTTTATAACCAGAAGAGATTATTAATAACAGCGAAACTATATTAAATTCATTTAACTAATCCGTGAAGTTTAAGTAGCAATTTTACGTCACAATGTGTTTCGATTGCCTCAATGGAACGACTTACTGTATTCATTATTGAATAAAGGTTGGAGTTGTTATAGAACCGGGATAGCGATTTAATTGCGTCATAAATCGAGGTTTATTGGCGCCGATAACTCTTGCACGGACACGAGAATGAGAAGACGTCGTCGGAATCCCTGATATGGGTTCCTCTCAGCATATTGACTTCAAATTACCTACCGTGGCTTAGAAATTTCTTTCAGACGAATAAAAATCAGAAATTTTGAAAAATAAGAAGTTTTATAAAGTCACAAATTTATTTTAAGGCCACGCCCGCCTCCAGTGTGTAACATATTATGATGCATATGTATTGTAATATTAAAATACAATTATGTTATTGCTTTTTTTCCAATCGTGAACTAGTTGTGTTCTGGAGTAGCATTCAGTTGGTAAAGTTAGGTTAGGTTTATCTGATGTGAATGAACTAACTATTGATTAAAGATCAATAGTAAGATAATCACACATGGCTTAAGACGTATGCTAGTACATGTAGAGTATATAAAGATTAAAATTGTGAGTTTTTTTCGATATACTTTCCCGAATATATAATATACCCGAATTCGTACAATTATTTTTTCCAGTGAATATATATATGCTAGTTCTGTAAAAAAATATCTGTATAATAAATGTTTTTTTTCATCAAATGAAAGCGTTTTGACAAAACAGTTTAAAGGTGTTTGCTGAAACTCTTTATACAAGTTAGTTGTCCCGTTTCCACCTGTTTTGTGTATGCAGCTGCTGTTACACGGTCGTCTTCCATAACGCAATACTGATAAATAGAATAGATTTTACTCCTCATATTCTTGGCCTGATACAGAGCTGCACGGAGCAATCTTTAAACCTGCGTTAATGTGCTTAAAAGAAAAGAGAAACAAAGAAAATGTGACTTGCTCAGCCACTTACTTTAAGTGATAATAAGTGTCCTGTGTATCTGTGTGCTGAACATCCGTCGTAGCGGAAGAGTTTAATGTGCTACGCGTTGAATCTAAAGACGAATCGAGATAAAATAGTTTGATTTAGGATGATGAGTTTAAAAATGAACTTAAATTTATGTGAAGTTTTTTCTAAGACATTGAAAAAGTAAGGCTGCAAAACTTTGCAGGAACTTATTCTTTTGCATAAAATAATAGTAAAATTAAAAGACCAAAGTTTGTGTGATCAAGTGATTAAATGTTGCGCAATCAAAACCTTATCACGCTCACTAATTGGCCATTGGCTTTATGTTGGCATACTATGTATCTGTATTATATAATAAAAGCTACGACAGCCATTTAAATGTAGAAAATATTAGCTTAATTAATCAAGTCTTCGTTCTGAAAAATGATATAAAGCGCCATTATTAAATAGACCAGCAAGAAAATAAACCAAAACAGAAGAGCGACGAATTTGGTAATTTAATGAGAATTTTATTTGTTTTTTTTAGAAATAAAATTTTATCCAAGAAAATTCAGAGAAATTAAAGCATTAAACAATATGCGTATTTACGTGAATTATTTGTAAAGCTTTAGGTAACGTTAATGCTTTATTACAGTTTTTCCAAGTAAATGTAAAATCCAAAAAAAAATATTGCTCTACTATAATAAATATATCAAATAAGAGATTATATAATTTATGATGAGTGTTAGTGCTTCGTGGAATTTCAATGTCAAATTTGAAATGTTTGCACCACTTCATACGTTTTGTAACTAACGACATGAAGATGTCAAAAGGCGAAACCCGTGTCGTTAGAGACAAAACATATTGAGTCGTAAAATGTTTCGAAAATTCATATTTTAGAAAATTATAATTAATTGTTTTCATTTTCGTTGAGTTCATTTCCTAAAATCAATATTTTTGATGAATCGGTGAATAATTTTGATTTTATATTATTTTATTGTTAAATACGACCTTGGTACACGACATAATGATTCAATGATTTTTATTAACTATAACAACATATTTCAATAAGAATCTTTCTTATCACATATCACGTTGATTAGCTCTATACTTCTGACGCATAATAAAGTGGCCATTAATAATAAATATACGTATGTAACGCAACAATGTGAAATTTTCACTGAAGCTATTTACAAAAAGTAAAATCAACGTTCAGAAAATTCTGTTAAAAGCAATGTTATCTTGCGAAAACAATATTTTTGCTTTTCGTGATAATTTATTAAATAGGGAAAATAAATGTTGGCAGATCAGAAAAGAAAATGGCGAGCAATCTCAGCAGTCAGCCGGGCGTGAGTGACGCAGGTTGCCGCCGAAATTCATTCCCAATGCTTAGGTAAGGGAACAAAGCCCCAAGCGTAATAAGCAGACTAAAAAGTATACAGTTTCATTTTTTATAAAAGTTATTATTTGTTCATTAAACGTTTCCTGTAATAAAGTGTTTTTTAGAAAATGTTGCTTTATTATTAACGAATTTATTGATGATCTATTATTTATTATAATAGATCATCTATTTATTTGTTTTCTCTATCTATTTATTTATCACTATTATTTGTTTTTATTTTAGGAATTTAATTAGGAATGACAGTCACAACTTTCACGGATAAATTCTCTTCATAAAATTTTTCAAGCATGCATGCTTTTATAAATGAGACATATATTTCTTTACAATAATACCCTAGTTATTAACTCTTAAGTGTCGATTATTTTTGGATAACTCATTAATAACAACTACGTTTATTTATAAACATATTTTTGATACGAATAGTGAATGATAGAATTTTATTTTATAGAATCAATAATAATTTTTGAAACGACGTAAATTGCGCCAATTCGCTGTATCGATTGACAAACGTCAACATAACTCATTAACATAAACAAAAATAAAATGTTATTGTTTAAAAAAAACACATGACTAACTTCATTTTGTATTTAGAAGTTGCATCATTTCTTCTATTGTTGTTTTTTTAGGTTTCCAAGACAACTAAAATTAGCGCTTACTGTATGTATCATTGTACAATAATATGCCATATCTCATATAAGAAATCGATTTTTGCTATTTTATTAGAGAAAAAAGCTTGTCAAGTTCTCGAAAGGGAACGAAACTTTCCCGATATTTTAGTAATACGATTTGAGCATAACGAAACGTACAGGAAAAGATATTACAAACAAACACTCTGTAACGAATCGCAATAATATTTTGAGTTTCCGTATCAATTCAACTGACAAAAGCCCAGTAGGAAGAAATAAACATGGCACTAAAAATCACTTTGAAAAGTTTCTTAGATGTTTATCGATAAAACAGGAATAGAAATAGTCTTTAAGATATAAAGTGTGAATGGGATATTTTGAAAATAGTTTTTTACGAGTTTATTGATGACTTATTAAGAAAACTAATATACACAATGAATTACTAGGTTTTTGAAAAGTATGAGACATTTTCGTAAAGAGATTGCTTAGAGAAAAAATTAAATTCTGGTGAATATTTCACATATTTTATGACTTACAAATATTGTAAAACGTTTTCAACGAAAGTTTTTTTTTCAAATATTTACCTGCCAACTCACAAAAAACCAAAAAAGGATTCATTGATTAAGACCCAAAATCACTTAAAATTTTATTTATATAGAACGAGATTAGTAATTTTATACACGTTATAATTTAACTAGACTAACAATAACCATATATTTTAATATATATTTTGATTATCTGTTCTTTCCGATTGCCTGATACTCGTTTACAAACAAATAAAATTGATAAATATTAAATTCGATATATGAGTAAATATAACGTTATTATAAGAAAAAATATGTCTTTTTAAAAAATAGATAATCCATTATATTCATTTGAAGATGTAAATGCGTGTTGTTAATAGTGTTAGGAGAGTTGAATTAAAATAAAGTATTTTTTTAATAAAATTTGAGATAAAAGTGATGAAAATCAAGATAAATAACTAAACTAAACAGTTTTACAAAACCCACCAGGGTTTCGTGAACAACATGTAAAATAAGAAGTAAAATATTCCATTCTTAGGTAAGTAACTGGACACCTGTTGTAGAACAGAATCGTTAAATTTTCCTTTAAATGATTTCAGCGTTTATGTACGTGAAAGCAAACTCTTTAAATGTACAAACGAGTCTCCAAGAGTATAAATGTAAAGAGAAAGATCTTTTTCACTGTTGAATTGGCGTTATACAAAACTTCCTGTTATAGTCACAAATATATTTTTTTAATTAAAAACTTCCTTTAAAGTTAACTTTGTATCAATAATATTTTATAGTTTATATAAAATATAGAGGCATTTTTCAATTGCATAGTTAGTTTTCTGTACATTTTTTGTTTAGTCTTAGGGAGCTGCTTCCGAGACACTCCTAGTTAACGAAAAATTTTTTTGGACACTGCTATATAAAATATAACGGATATGAAAGCAGTGGTGGGTGAAGGGAGGTAATACGCTAGTGTGCAGTTTAAATATCATAAATTCTGTATCGCAAAATTATATTGGCTACCATAAGCATACTCTATTTTTATATCTCGTTGTCATGCGATGCCTGTTAAAGTTATGCGAATACTACGTATTGTGACTAATATCTGACAAATAACTTTAAGAAGATCGATGTATAACATAATAGATGCCGTTGATGACATTCCTTGGTTACTAAATGCTCATGGATTATATTCCGTTACGGTCATATGTTTTGACTAAATGAAAGAGTTGTATTTTGACTTTATTCTTCTATGTATTTACTGCTATAAAAAAGAACTGTAAAACATGGCGGAAAACATATTGAAAGCGTTTTATTACTATTATTCCGTAAAGCCGTAATTCCATGCAAAAACAATTTTGTCGAAAATGCAAATTCTGAAAAAAAATATAATGAGACACATACAGCTACGTACATGCGACCGATAGATTTTTTACTAATTATAATGACAAAATAATCCTCGTATTACTAACACATCCCAAAAATTAAATGAGACCTCTAATTACACGCATCGTTACCAGATTTAAAGCTAATGAGGGTTTTTTGTGGATTTTAAAGTAAATGCCGTTAGACTTTTTTACACTTTAACTAAGTGTGACATGAATGCCAAACAAAATTGACGTGAATGTTGCGTTTAAGGCAGCTGAATAAATCTTAATTGTTCATTTTACTAGCTGATATCTGTAGACTGTCGATTTAACCAAACGTTTCGGCAATGTCATAATAATTGAAATGGATGGTATTTACTGGCTCAATATGATTGTCAATACTTTAATAAAGTTAAATTGTATTAAAAATGAAAAAAAAAATGAGAGAAAAAACTATTTTTTCTTCAAAAATAATTTAAATAAAATAATAATTTCTCTTAATTATTTAATAAAAATAATAATTTCTTTACTCAATGATGGCTGACTGGTGTGCAAAATGTTAGCTCTCAAAAACATTAGAAAGATAGTTTATATAGAATACAGTTTACTTTTGTGTAAGAGATAATTTTATACTATAATATAGTTTGATGTGTTCTGATAATTTTCACAAGTTTGGTATACACAAATACTATTAAATTAGTTTTTGAAATTTTCGAGGTTTTAGTTTCCTATACGTGGATCAATAGGGAACGAAAAAGCAAGTAAATACTTTTATTGTTAAAATGAACACCTTTACTTCTTAAAATATAGATTTGGTAAGTAAGAAAGCATATCTTACACTAAAAAAATATTTTTCAATGTATATACAAAAATGGATATGCCATAAAATGAAAGATGAACTAAAGGCATAAAATAAAGATTTTTAGCATACTAAAAGTGTATGAAATAGCGTTGTATAGTGGCTTTTGTAATAAAATACAAACATAATTGTAAGGATGGGTATAGATTTTTACTAAAGCACTCACATTATGGCTTAGTCGCTCTAAAAATATAAACAAAGCTTATATCTACGCTACTGGAGTGATAAATGCTCGGTTGTTTGCCAGAACAAGATATACAACGTGACTTGTATTGTGATTGCTTGCAGATGTGAAAAATGAAATCGTCAAGGAAAACAAACCCGACCACCATTACGATGAATGGAAAAACAAACGACGTCAATGTGTGTTATGTCGTATTCTGTCGATTTGCTGAATACGTCCGATGAGTCAGAACTATGAAAATGGTGGTGTATTTTAGTTCCTAATAAAATTAATGTAGCTTCTAACAAAAAAATTGCACACATTTTTTTAAAATATTAACTTTCGGAATAATGTAGCACAATAAACTAGAGATATTTTGGTTCTGATACAAACTATCAAAGACAAATCAAAGATAAATGTTTGGTGTGCCACATGTCTAAGATATACACTCATGCATCTATTTCTGTGATGGTACACAAGTGAGCCGTATCCGTTGTGTTTATTTCCAAGATGTCCTTTCAAAAAAAAATAAGAATTGTGTAAAGTTCAAACTATCAAGCAAGTGGTTTGATGCATTGTAATATGAAAATGCTTTTTTTAAGCTGGCTGATGGCTTGTACAGCTGAATGGAAATGCCCAAGTAATGGTCACGTAGTTTTCAAATACACAACAATATAGTTGTGTTGTTTTAGATCTTTTATGAAAAATTTACCACCAGTATCAATTATTCTACAAAAGATGTTTCTGTTGAAATCTATGCCCATTTTCAATGTGGAACACAATGCCGTCTATTGTATGTATTTAAAATAAAAACACTTATAAGAGAACAATTACTTAGGCTTCTCTTTTTCAAAGAGAAAAGAGATATTAGAATATGAATAGTGATGAGATTATCGTTCTCACTAAAGCATGTTAATTAGAATCGGACGAGTAGGAGAATTTTCAAAAAATATTTTATACTCTCATGTCTTCGTTCAAAATTTCAAAAATCTGTTTGTACTAGGACCCCGACTCGTGAGGTCCCTGATTGAAGCAAATGAAGTTGCCACTGCATCACAAAACTAAGTCAAAATGTATATATTATCAAGTTGTACGAAAAAAAATAGTAAGCTTTAATGACTTCCTAATTTACACGTTGCTATAAGCCTATTAAAAAAATCTATGATTAAAATTCTTTTTCTATTTGAAACTTGTTTTCAAAAGAATAACATTTTTAATATATAGATTTAAGTAGAACCTTTCGATCTAATGTGTTGTTACTGGTTTGTAATTCTTCTCTGATCTCGAACAATATTGCTAAGTTTTAGACAGAAAAAAATATCGAGAGTGTCAAAATCCAATGGTCCTTACCTGAATGAAAGCAATCCAGTCGAACACTTTGGCAAACAATAGAAATGTTTGGATCGGCATGGTTGTATATAAAATTATCTATTGGCTCAACTTTTTTACTATAACATTGTATGTTATTATTTAAATAAAACGCTTTTCCACCAAGAAGCGACAGTTAACACATTAAAATATCTATGTTATCCGGATTATTGAGATTTAAATGTATTGCTTTAAACGAAGTAGCTTTTTACTAAGCAAAATAATTCGAAAAAAGCCAGTTTGAAAATTCATAGCAACAATGCAGAAAAAAGTAATTGAATTAATTATTCGGGTGTTGTAATTCCGACCTGAGCACATTCATACGTGAAATAGCTTCAGAATTAGTTGAGAAAGTAGGTTATCGTTGAACCCGGTTGGAGACTAATTCGAAGAAGGTGAGAGTTGGAATGTAAATAAGAACATTATTATTCAGAAGGTGAGCAATGAACAATGAATAATGAATAATCCATTAATTGATTCATTATTTTATAAAAATGTTAAACAATATTCATTCATTAAGCCTATTACGTTTTATCAATGCAGACTTAAACGAAGAAGAATGATTCATTCAAAATTATTAATAGTATTGAAGATACAAATTTTATAATAATACTTTGAAATAACATTTTGTTTTCTTATGGTATTAACAAAGTGTCGTTGAAAAACTATTTTATATTCCAAAAATATTATTTCTACTAAGTTATACTTCATACATAAACCACTTGAACAATCAACTCATATTATTATATTATTAGGGTAAGTAACAAAGCCTAGAATTTAGCATCGAAACATTATACAGAGCTGTAGAGCTTTCGTCGTGAAAAAGACTTAATCATCGCATTGGATTTGTCTTAAAAAACATTTATTGACAAAAAATCGTGTGGTGATTTCAATAAAAAAATACGGAAAACATTACATTATTCACTTCACCTTAACGTTGTGATACTCGCTTTGGTAGATACTTTTGCCCATTACTTTTATTTCAGATGTTCAAAATGCATTCCAATGCCATTATTTTCCGCACTGTTAGATCGACTTTTATTAGTCATGCGCAGAGAAAAAAATGCTCAATTCGGAGAAGGTTCAAATTAAAAACAATATATTATACAAATAAAGATAAAACTAAATATTATTTAAACTAAAATTTTTTTTTTGTGAATGTAATTTGGGAATATTGCCATTTTTTTGGTCAAGATGTAGACTAATTACCGTGTTACTTAATATAACTAAAGGTACAGAACATATTATATTTTTCTTCCTATATCATATTTAAGTAATTAAAATATAAATAAAAATTTCATCATCACATGGTAGTGTAATTTTTTAACTCATATAAACTAGGCAGATAAATTTGTTTATAAATAATTTTTAATGACTTCATTAACTTTTCTAAAGTTGTAGAATCTCTCAAAAATTGTCCCTCGAAATGAAAAAAAAATAGAGATGAAGTTTTCCATTTCCGAGCAACGATCATTAGCGCTGCAAGGATGAACTTTGAAATCGGTTTTGTGCACTTCCAAGCCTGTAATACCCTAGTACAGGGAAATTGACTTTGCAATAATTGGATTCGTTTAAATATTGATTTAATATAGCACAATTTAGACAGTTCAAATAATTATTTTCGTTCAAGTTTTCAATTCGTAAAATAAAATTTCAAATCGTTATGTAATTAAATAAAATTATATCCAGATAAACATATCAAGGTATTGAACGATTGGGAGAAATAAAAATTCTTTATAATATTTTTATTAAATACAGACATTCAATAAAAAGTGTGTATCCTGAATATAATATACTTCAGTTTCTGAAAGTTCTATATTTTTGTTTATTATTAAATCGAAACTAGCACGAAAAGACAAAAGTAGAATATTTCCATTAATTAAAAAGCTAAATCGTTGCATTAACACGCTCAAGACAATGAATAATGTGCAATGAAGGTGGCGGTGATGTTTCTCTTCTATAATATATGCCTTATATATTCAACAATATGCGGGCGGATGAACTTCTAATATATGATGTGGTTTTCAATAAATATAAAACTTTGTCTTCCGTGTTTGATTGCATATTCACGCAAAATAAAATAATGCAAATTGGACTATCAGAAAAATTTTGATTATAAAATAATAATTTCGGTAATTGATATGCTAGCTAGCTGGTGAAATATGAAATACGTTAATCATAACAATGAAACGATATTTAACTGGGGAATTTTTAACGTTGCTAAAATTATTAATTTTATTCGATTAATTATGTTTAAAGAAAGGCTTAGAGACTTTTTCCCTTCTATATAGTCTCGTGTACATATACTGTCATAAAATTAACAGGATATTTTATAATTATAATAGAAACAAATTTAATTTGAAAAGTCTTTAGAACTATACAAATTTTGCGTTCCATTGTTAACAATGTAGGTATAACAAGATATAACATAATTAATTAGATTATCTTGAAAAAATACCACCAACTAAAATAAGTGTAAAAATGTTCATTTATTCGATGGCAGGGCATAAGAGTATCGTATGTTGGTATTGCACCCTGGTGCTACATCCACTTTTATTAAGGCCTAATCATATTAAAAGAGGTAATTTCTGAGTGGCGCTCGCAAATTGTATTCTTCTCGGCGAGAGACGACGAAAGAATACATTTTAACACGTTAACAACGGTTGACTGAGCTAAGAGGACAAAAAACATCGCGTCGAATGGAACGCTCATCAAAGTGTGCACTCGGGTGTTAACATATTCCGTTTTTTTCGAACAATTTTAAAATGTCGCCTCGCTAGAGCGAAAGCAGATTGACTAGATCAAGCATTAGTGCGGAAGGTATTCGAATTAATCATTCGAAAAATTAATATAATTTATCGAGTCGTGCGATTGTTGTCCATGAAATCGTATTATCGCTTATTTCTAGGCCAAATAAAATAATACATCGAATTTTTTAAGAGTTCGTTAGATCCGCAACGGAGGCCAATGGCGTTGATCACTGAATAACGAATCCAAAATTATAGATCTCGTAAATATAATTTAAGCCTTAAGGATAATGATTGGTTAGAGAGCATTTGATTTCATGAACAAATAATTGTACATAATCATTTAAAATAATATGTAAAAATGCCTTCACTCTTTAAAATATGACAAATCATAAAAATATGATAATTATTTTTTTGTCATTTTTTGATTTTTTTTTACAAAAGAGAGCGTATTAATAATTTTGATATTTATGATAATATAAAAATGGATACATACTTAAATCGCTCAAAGAAAAATAAAACATATTTATTCCAATTTAGGCAATACTGGACATAAAGTGTTTTGTTAATATACAAATTGAAAAATTGTGTATCGCAAAATCTTAGGATTATAAAAATGATCCGGGATTAGACGCTTTTTATGGGTTAAAGTAAAATTTCAAGTTGTATAGCAGTGTTTTGACTGGCACGAACATGTTTTTTTTTATTATAAGTCTGCTTTAAGCCACAATATCTATTGTCTTCCAGAAAACCGCCAAAAGCGATTTATATTTCGTACCAAAAAATATGAGTAAAATAAATATAGTAATAAACACATAAAAATACAATTTATATTCATATCGGTGTAATAAGGAGCTAAGTAAAATTCATTATAAAAATATGATTTTTTAATTGATTTTTTTTGGCACTAAGAGGAACTTTAATAAATTATTCGGTGGCTTGAATAAAGTTGTTACTAAGCCAGTTATGAGCTTATATAATATAAGGAAATCCTTCCCAGCATGACATAGACTGGATCAAGGTAATCTTAAGAAAGTTTTTGGAAAAAGTAGAGACCTAAGATTTATTTTCCGAAAAAAACCGTGCTGTTACGCACCACCCTCATAAGTTTTCCGCAATAAAAATAGCATTCAGCTTATTCGATCATCGAGATATTTTGGTTTCATACAGTAACGGTACTGATAAATACTTCACATAAAAAATAATTCAGATTTTATTTAAAAAATTTGCATTATTGTTTAATAGAAAAATGGGTATCATATTATTTTAGGCTAAAGTAAATTAAATAATAATTAAGTTTGCTTTAATATCTCAGGAAAAATGACATTTTTCATCTTGAAATTTTACGTTAGTCAATGAATAATATATGATAATACAATGAATAATTTAGACTAGTAGACTAATAATTTAGACTAGTAGTTATCTTCAAAATTTTCAGTAAAGAAAAATCAACATAAAATAATTTTGAGAATATCAAGTTTTTGTTGAACCATTACATATATAAAGTCGTCGTGACGAAAATACAAATTGAAAACACTATTGTTGAGCATATAATTTGATTAGAACATACAAAATTTACCCACATAATTCATGAAACGCTTCGTTTGTATGAATGGCAATTTATATATATGATTTAATACGATTAAAATATGAATGCATTCAAATATTTTTTATCTTTAAATTAATTAAGCACAATGTTTAGTAATGCTTACTGAGTTATATAACGTTACTACAAGGACCAGTTTCTTTCATATTAATATATCAAGCAATATCAAGAATGCTCGCAATATGAAATCTCACCCAATTTTTATATTATAAAATGGGAAAAATATCACTATGAATTGTATTTTATTAGTTTCCAAGAAAATTAGTTCATTTGTATTAACATAGATCTTAACTACCAAAGTATTTATAGATTTTATAGTTTCTAATTTTTAAATTTATTTGAAAATTACTCACTTCACATAGATTAGTTTGAATATGTAATTCAAATTTATCATGTATTTCAACAACTGTCTAGCATGATTGAAACTGTTTGCTCATCTTTAAGATTCTAGGCATACCAATTTAAATTTGAATTGTTACAACTTTGTACGATTCCATATGTCTTATCACAAACGACCCAGGTTTCGCCCTTCGGCATCTTCAGGTATTCCATCGCACGGATGCAACAGAACTGACAGTTCAGTCAGTTCTGTCAGTCCGATATTGAAGTTCCATCAAGCACCTTCAGTCGATATCATTGAAGTTCTATTAAGTAATACGATTACGTAATTCTAGTCAACAGCCTTAATTGTGTAATGGAAAATCAGCCTTGACTTGGCTTTATAAGCCAAGCGTTTGAACTAAAAATAGACAACTCATTATACTATTATTATATCCTAGTATGACATATTATTGAATTTAGTGTTATTTTATGGGATATATAAATTTGTATAACACATCGTTTTCAGAACAAGATAAGAATTGCAAAACTGTCGTATCTTGCTAATTTAAAGTTAGTGATAAAAGTTCTAAAATGTTTCTAATTGTATCGCAATAAATGGCTCGTTATCGCATAGCTCTAGCAAAGAAAGTGGAAAAGCGTGTTTTTGGAGCATATTATTTGAAGATTTTGTAAAATATTCGAGCCGAAAGTTTCTGTATAAGTTTTGTTTGGCATTGTTTATTACAATATTACGGCACCATTATTTTTTTACTACGGTTGATTTTGTTTCTAAGATCTCATCGGATTGTTCTATTATAAAAAAATATCTTTACAGTTGTATCTTAGTATTTTTTATCATTGCACAGTACGCTAAATATAAAAGAAAAAATATGAATAAAATATCATTTATCTTTATTTCTGAATTGATTGTCAATCAAATATATCAATTTGAGAAGTTTTGAAGCGTTTTTCATATACTTGTTTGATGTATTATATATTTTTAATGCTTTTGGTATATACAAAGGTAACATTGCGTAATAAAATATATTTTTCATTCTAGATCACTAAACATATCGTCAGTTTCTTGATCCAATGTTTTTTAATTATCATTTTCTGCTTAGTAAACTTTAATTATTTACTTGCCAACGAATAATATGATCTGATTTTAGTATTAAAATAACAAATGAGAAGATTTTTTACTATATGAAATCTTATATCATGATAATATTAGATAAGCTGAGAAGTAGAAGTAGATTAATAGAAGTGAGAGTAGGTAGAAGTAGATTAATACTGACAGCCAAAGTGTATGATATAATTACGTTACGCCACTGCGGAGGCGCACCCAATAATGTTACTAAAGCAATGTTCGTTGACAGTCACTTTCAGTCCGGATGTTAGAGTAATAAAGATAGCAAAAAGATATTCGTTATAAAACACCCTAATAAGACTTATATCGTTGAATGACTATAATTCAAGCTCTTTGGTTAACTAAATGGTCAGATAAATATTATTTGTTTGTTTTCTTTCACAGAGCACTATATTTTTTCTCCACCAAAGTTTAGGAACAGTTTTGTTTCATGTGAAATAAAAAGCATTTGTTATTTGGTCACACATTGTAAGACAGATAAAGTTTAGTACATACTGCAAATTTTTGGCACTGAATATTTTCTGTACATTTTTCGCCTTTGAATGAAACTTGTGTGAATATTTTTTTTTTTAAGTAAAAATAAAAAAAACTGTACCACTTACAGAATAATTACTGTAGTGCATTGGTATTAAACAAACATTTTTATCATTGTTGTATTTTTGTATTTGAGTGGTTATTGCTTTATTTTTATTTGAAATTAAGAGAATGAACAAAAGTTATTGTAGAACGATTTTTTTCTTAAATGCTTACATGGAAAAAAATGTTGATATCAACATGGTTTTATATCATATCTTCATCTTTTAAGCGGACTAGAAAACAATTCCTCCAAAAGTTATTCTTGGCATGAATAATCGCGCGTAGTGAGAATGTGGATCATAAGTATTATATTTTAATAGAAATATTTTTGTTTTGGAAAATACATATAAATATAGTCATTGAAAACTTTTTGGGAACCCATACTGGGTTAAATAATTTTATTTATTATCCCTTCTTCTCGTTTTTGGCATTAAATAGGTGAGTGAGAATGTACAAATTATACACGTTCTTGCGACACAAATCTAAAATTTCAATATAACAGTAAAACATAAGAAACACTAAACGTCAAGATAATATTTTAGTCTAAATACAATAATAATGTATTTATTGATAAAAATTTGAGCTCCAGTTATATTTGAAATTGGTATTGACGATTAACCTTTAAAAATCATCGTTATGGATACTTATATTTTATCCATCTAAAATATTAACCAGTTCAGTGGATTTCGTGCTGTGTATTTCCGTTGCTTTATAAATTAGCATTATGTATAAGAGAGCAGTCAACTGAGTGAAAACAATGAAATGAACGAATAAAACAGCTTATAAAAGATGGAAATTTCTGTGTTTGCGTAGTAAAAAAATATGCGACAATTATGTATAATACAATGGTCTTGAAAGTAGAGTTTTTTTCTTGACTGAGGTAAACAATCGCTCTTTATGTATTCTACGTCAAACTTATTTTACGAATTTTTTGGACGTAGAATTTTTTAAAAAGTTTTTTATGCCAGCAGCATAGTTTATTAAAAATTGAGAACGTTTTGTAGCGGAAAAGGTAATAACGGTTTTCCGTATAAAAGTATTCTTGATTAAATATTCTTTTAACGTTACTGTTCTACCAAAAAATTCGTTCGACGTCATTAAAAGTAATATCAGATTTTTTTTTATGTTGGCTCAGTTTGTTTTTTGCTGTTATTTTGAGAGCGCTCAGACGTCTGATAAGAATACGTGCTTTACTTTTTTCTAGATCCAAAATATTTATTTTTGAGTAAAATACACATTATGTTAAACTTTCATATAAAAATAATGTATTTATAAAATACCATGAAAAGAATAACATGATCACTTTGGTTTTATGACTTACGGCAAGTATCAGTGATTAACTGTGCAACGTTAACTGCGTATTGTGTCTGGTCAAATTTCATATAAAAAATATACGAGGAATGTTACTCGTGTAATAGTACCAACAACATCTTTTGTCCTAGTTTATTAATTGGTGTTTTCATAAAGTGACAAACCTGCGTATATGTCATCCAACAGCAAGGCTCCACTTGGTTTGCATCTAAGCCCCAAAACTCCAACTCTTCTTCAAACAATGGCCCACAGACGTCTGTTGGATAATGTAGTTTTCCAGTCCTGCATAGAAATAAAAATATAGTTAAGGAATAACGTATATTCATAAGAGAAGACGTGTCATTGTGAATAATATCTTACACGAAACGAATGAAAAAATAATGAAACTATCTAAAGATTAAAAGATATTATAAAAGTTGATGAGATCATCAGAGTTTTTGAATCGAAATCTGCGAATTGAAGATTTTTGCAAATATTTTGATTCACTTAAAAATTAAATTACACGTCTTCTTTTATAAATTGTGATAGTCTAAGATATAAATTTTACTTTATTGTGTTTGTATAGCGAAGAGAATTTTGTCAATTTTTGGCGAACGATGTTATGATTTATATACATTATTTAAAAAACGTTGATATCATATTTTTTCATATCCGTATATTCAAAAAATATGTAATATGTATTTTGAAAAAAAAACATTTCATTTGTATAATTAAGTTAAGAATTGAAAAACATACTTTCTATTGAAAAAAGAAAGATATTTTGAAGTGTACAAATGAGTAAACAAAGGAAAAGTCACTATTATCATTTCTGTTTTTTCGTAAGGGTTCACACAACGCAAAATAACTTTTGTCTAAGAAGGCAAATTCGGTAGGAACTTTTCAATAGATGTGAGGTCAGTGTAAAAATTAGAACAATTAATATTTAGAAATTTCTTCATAATCATTAAAAATTAACTTATTCCAAATTTAAATAATAAATTAAATAAAATATTTTTTTTTTTTTTGCGAAACCGAATTATATTGATAAATTTCGATAAGAAGGGGTAATACGATAAACCTGACAAGTTGAAATTCATATTTATAGTTGTGTTAGCCTATTTGATATATAAAGGTGTGAGAAACTATTATTTAAACGAAGTAAAAACAGAACGTGAGTGCTACGCTGACGTTCAGTGAATATCATGCATATTCATACCGAGCCATCTACGACAAAGCTCTACGTTGCTACAGACCGCTTTCGTCGCCAAGCTTTTGGAAGGGGTATTGTTTTAAATACTTTGAGCCGGGTATGCGCCGCACAGCGAATTGGCACAAGTAAATTTGTAACGCTATTAATAAACATTGAAACAAAAGCACCACATTCTATTTTTGATTGAAATTATATGTCTGATTAAATGCTACGAAAACAGTTGGCGGGGATTTTAAATTATGCATTTTTAGACAAACCTCATGGCATTTTATCGTTATTTAAATGCAATAATAATTATGGAATGAGGTCAAAATGGTCATAAAAATAAAGCTACAATTTGAATACTCGTTTAAAACCGAACTTAATTGGTAATAGGAATGGCAAATGAAATAATACAAACTGCTAAATTATTTCAAGCATAGAAGTTAATTGCTTTGGGATATTAAATAAATCATTTTAATAAAATTTACTTACGGCAAATTTCAAATAAGAATTTGTAGCTGCAATAATTTTACAGCGATAATTTTATTAAAAATTCATATTCGAACATAGAGTAGTTTTAAAATTAAGTTGAAAATTTTAACAGCTTAGATTTTGAATTTAAATATTAAGATAGTGGAATACTAACTATAGGGAACAATAATGTGCTATTTTTGTGACTTTCTCGTGTCCAGCGAACACTTCAAACTAAGTGATAATGATCAATCTTTTTTTAAGCCAGATATTTCGTGATTTGTTTGTTTAAGCTATGTCTGCCATCATAGCTGTCAACCAATGCGACAAATACTTTATTCAGTAAAAATCAAATGAAATAAGCTCAATGAGGATTTTATAATTCACTAAAGATATATACAAAGATATAAAAAAGCAAAATCAGGTATAATATTATGATTTTCCATATATTTCAAAATTATTAGTGCAAAAGATTTGTCATGGACTTCGGTTCAAATTTGATGACTCAAAAAATAATGATCACTCGTTTTGAAATTTTTTTCACAGCTTATTCGAATAAAAATTCAATTGAAAGAGCTTTTGCTCTTTTAAAATTTTTTTTAAAAAAATGTTTTTTAAAAAGTGCTACATTTTCCCAGCGTTGATATTACGAGTTTGATCACATTACTATATGCGATGTAATTTTTTGAATATTTGGAATACTAATATCCCAACAAACAGTTATATAAGAGAATTAAAGTGCTGTGTATTCTCATAGTAAGTACTTAAAGTGTTAACAAGCGCAACATGAAACTCCCATTGACAGTCACTTTGCATTTTCTTGGTCGCTTAATTGTGATTGCATTTCGGTGAGAGACACCCGTATTTTTGGAATTCAAGTCTTGTGCTTAGCATTAAGGAGCTTGTATAAAAGCACGACACACTAACTAAGCTAATATAAAAGTTCTTGGTGGCAAAGGTAATGCTAGAAAAGTCATTTCTTTATTAAAAAATCTCCTTGAATAAGTGAAAGTGACTTACATATAAGTAAATTTGTACAAATTAAAAATACACATAGTTCACAGTACAAATAGAAAAAAAAGTGTAATGATAGAAGCTTATTGTTTTAAAAAAAGCTTGTATGTTTGTCCGGCCAAAAACTTTACCACTTGAATCTTATGTACATACCACAAATTTTAAGGAAAGAAATAGTGTCCCTAATTTTTTAAAAATATAGAATATGGTAATCTTAAAGGTTTTTTAGACTACAATTGATACTTAGAGCTTAACCTATGCACATAAGTAAAATCCTTGTAAAACATTAATAATTTTTCCCAATTTTTAGAGGACTAGTAAATTGTATGGACGGCATTCAGGCAAATAAATATCTTTAGTGAGACCAAATATTTAATTGTTACAAAAATTCCAACGTCTGTCTATGATATATTTATGCCTTCTAATTAACACTTTTTGATCTTGAAAAATGATTCTATGTAAAGTGCGATTGATAAACTTTTAGCCAATCACTTCTCGCCACACAGGAATTCTATCTAAGTTCTCTCATTAAAAGTTGAGTGACTATTAACCTTTCGCAAATTAATACAGATAATCGAAATTGCGAGAAATTCTAATGAAACACATTTCGAATTATAAATATATGTTATTTATTTATTAGAATACGAAAATTTACAGAAAACCTTTGATATACTTCGATAAAATGTGGATGCACGCCATTCGTTTCAGAAAACAAAATTGCGCTTCAATAAAAGTTTAAAAAATTAAAAATAATCATAGCGAAAGACATGAAAAGTTGGCTCAGAAATTAATCATTCAAAAAGAAAGAGTTTTCGTTTTTGCAAAAATGATGAATTTCGACGCATTTTTAAAAATAATCACCCAAGTAGCTAAAATTTACATTTCGTTAAAAAATAAATCCTCAGACGAGGATGGAATATGTAAACGTAAATTTCCTCGACGAGTAAAAGGGAATTTTTCAAAAGTAAGAGCTGAAATAACATTTTATATTGTATTATTAACAAATGGCATTGAAGTACGAGTCTTTCAGCAAGATTTTTGTTATTTATGTCGTTGAGAATTCCTTGTGAAAAGATTTTCTATATTACATTTATTTAAAGTAAAAAAAAAAGTATAGCAGGTCACATATAGCTCAATTTATTAAAACCTAACGCATTCTGTAAGCTAGATGTCTACCCGGTATCAAAAATCTTTTTTATTTTTTTTGGTATAATTTAAAAGCTAAAAACTGTGCTTTACAAATTCAGAAACGATGAGATTATTCGATATATGCAAGTTTTCAGATAATATATTGTATATAATCATGGAAAAGAGGTGAACTTTAAAATGTTTATTTCAGGGCTTCGTTTCCGAAAATACAAGATAAACGGTACCTGGTTTAATTGTATGTTTTTAAATATAACTTTAGTTAATAAAAGAGATATTTTATCACACTTTTGTTGTAGTAAAGCACACTGGCCTACCGATCGTGCGTGGAAGCATCATGTCTAACATCGACTTATATTATGTACAACAATAGAATTTGATGAATATTGTGCGCTGAAATTAAAACTGGAAAATGTGTTATTCTGCCAGCTTCGTGATTCTTGCAAAACTATAAAATATCTATTTAATAAGTGAGTCAGAAAAGTGAATTTTAATTGCAAACTCATCGAAAAATTTAGTCAAAATATTTTCATAGCTCTTTTGGCATAGTTGTGAACTCAAAGATGAAAGATTTTATCATTATTTTTTTCATATTACTATAAAATGTGTGGGTGTTTTTTAAAGCTATGATTTCAAGCCACGTACGCAACTTGTTTCATAATATTTCACGGTGAGATGATTTTATATAATTGTATGCATGTTTATCAAATTTCATTTACGCCTATTGTGTTTGTTAGATCAAGATTGTCATGCTGCTTTGTCACTCTCCGAGTATTGAAGCAATTTTTACGATACAATTCAAAACTCTGACTTAAGCATCTCTCTCACAAGTATAATTTGGTCGGTAAGACGCCAGAAGGTACGAGTCTTTTTTCGTTTAACAACTGAAATTGCAAAACTTTTTACGATTGGAGAACTTTTTTCCATGGCAGCTAAAGGTTAACTAACTTATATTAAGTCAAACGACGCTGATGAATAACTTTTCTGCGATTGCCTTATCAAAAAAATAAACAAATAAATTTTTAGTATTATCTCAGCTGTATTAAACTAATTCGGTTGGAGTATTCCAAAAGTAAGTCCAAAAAAAATTTTTTTCTTTCCAAAATAAAATGGATTTAACATTTAATTTTAAAACACATTTTAAATTTAAATTAATCATAAACATAGAGCAATAATGCAAAACTTTTTCTATGTATTATATATATTTATATATATATATAATTATATGATCTTGATACAGATAAATTCTTTTATAGCAAAGATATCATTGTTTCCTCCCTTGAAAGACGTGATCACTTTCTTAAAATTATGATATTTTAATTGTAACTGTAAACTAGCAAACGCGACTTTTGTTCGGAAATATAAATATATAATTGCGTATCATGACACAGGAACACTTTAGAGTTTTATATACATACTTAACTCTTGCAGTATAAATGTAATATTTTAGTGAGACTTACATACATATTCTCTTTCTTTATTAAGATATGGTGATTTTTCCACACTGATTAACATGAAATGTAAGTTTATTTCGATCTTAACACTCTGTTTATTCTCTATAAATTTTATTAAAACCTAATAACATTGATCAAATAACCTAAAACAAGTTCAGGGACTATTTTATTTATCACGAGTCTGTTCTACACCTAAGGCATTTTTTTTATATAATATCACAATACACTTTATTTAATATACACAGAATTTCCTTATCTTGATTGAAAAATGTGGAATTAATCAATTGAATGTTTTTGTATCTTTTCGATATAACGCTTGTCAATTATCAATAACTAAGACGTAAACGGAAAATTGCACGTAGAGTTTTACGTTTTTTTTAATTATCTTATAAGTATTACACAAAATGTTTTTTAATTTCTTGTAGAGCAACTAAAGATAATATTATATATTACAATCAAACTTATAAGCACTATGAAAGTAGACCTAACGTATTTGAATTAGATTGAAACTAATAAAGCATCAAAGCAAGCAAGTCAAGCCAAAGAAGAAGAAAATGTTTTTTCCAAATTGCATTAGTCTGTGGAGAAGAGTATCGTAAAAATGCTTCTCGTTTACTAAGGTAATACTACCAACAGAGCTCGCTGTTTGGAACACTAAGTTGCTTCTTAAATAAGCCAAGCTATTGGAAGTTTTTACTTGCGTTGTTTCGACTGACTGACAATGTATGCAAGTACAACGAGAGGTATTTCAACTTCACTGAATGGCTTGCATGATGTATTTTAACTATTTTTGAATAATATAAAAAAAAAATGAATGTAGTATTATCATGTAGTATTCGATAGTACTAAATTAAGTATTCATTGTAAATACGCTAATACGTAGCTTAATTCGCTTATCTAGTGGAAAAAAACCCTGTAATATTTTTCCATATTGAACTTATCGTTATTTGAATGAGAATTATATGACACATATTTTCATAACAATTTGAATTTAGCAATCTTTAAAAATAATGAATATAAGATATCAAGTAATGCTTATCTTGTATGTCTTTTCCTTTTTTATGGCTTGGTGTGTTAATAAAACGGCCAATATTTGTTTTTGTTTTTTACAAAAAGTGATCATTTAACGTAGTATTATTAATTAACAATTGAACGTATTCTTTTATTATAAAAAAATATTGATTGTACGGTACCCTTACGTGATGTGCTTCCAGTTAAAATAAAAAAATGTTAATTAGAAGATTGATTTATGTACATACAAGTCATCGCCAATAGGAGCGAGTTATGAATTTATATTTAAATAAAATATAAGCAATAATGTTTATAAGAGAAAATAGAATTTATGCTTCGCAATCGTAAAGCCAAAGGCTGGTAATGGACAGGTAGAACTGAGTTTAGTCCAGTATTATTTACACAAAAAGACGGCAATGCCGTTTCAATTATTTTAATTTCGAGTTGTTTCGATGAAAAACTATTTGCTAAATGAATAATTTTATTATCTAAAGCAAGCGTTTTTCAATCCCATAGATACCATCACGATCATAATATTTCCTTCAAAGTACAAAGTGTAAAATTCAAACCGAAATCTTTTTGTCCAAAATCTTTGACAATTGATTGTGATATAGAATACCAAAGATAAACTAGCGAATATAAATTTATGGAACTGCCTTATTAGATTTACAGAGGTTACTAATAGTATTATCATAATTTATCGAAGTATTGCCTTCAAATGTATTAAGTATACAAAAAAGGTACTCTTAAATTTTAACCAAAAAATCGTTTTAAATCTATAAGTATTTGCGATATTTTGTTCGATTCATATAACTCTGCAACTATGTAATAATTTTAACATTAATTTTATGAGATAATAAGATGGGTGAAATGTTTCGGATTATTGAATAGTAGCATATCATAATTGTTCATTGATACAGAAATAATTGAATGCATCTGCTACAGCAACACCGGACTTTTAATCACGTCAACGAATAACTTTGGTTATAGTCAGTTTGTCGATACTCAGTGAATTTTTCAATTAAAATACAAATCTCATCAATTCCGTGTAACGAAAAAGCTGACGTTAATAATTTTTGTAGTAAATAGTATTATAATTGAAATTGTTTTTTTTCTCCTGAATAAAAAGGAAAAAGAAATAGGTTGTATAATTTTGAAATAGATATTAAATACGCTTGCTAATGAGTCAATAGTTTATAAGGAAAACTTTTTTTTATAAAATATATTAAAAAACTGAGTGCTTTTAAATTTAAATAAAAACGAACTTAAAAAATTAGAAAGTGATTTTATGGGTAAACAATTAAGCCTAGATAAATTAATGTAGTTAAATATATTAAACTCACTTTTAAATATTTTTTGTTTGATATATGGCCAATAAATATTAATTTTGACTCCAGGAGCACCTTTTATGTCGTAATGATATTGGATTAAATATTGATTATTTTTCTGTTCCTATTTTAGGATTTATTTAATTTTATATTTTTTTCAGATGACTTAAAAAAGATTTATTATTCTACTCTATTTTAATATATTCTAGTATCTTTCAGTGCCAAAGATTTTAAAAAATAAGCTTTTCGTGTTGCATTAACATAATAAGTTGTCTCAATTATGTATTCAAAAAATAATCCTATAAATTATTAATTTATTACGTTACAGTGTCTGTTCCCTCATTTGCATGTTCCATCATCCCAAAAAATGACCACAAGATGTTCTTCTATATTTCCATTGAAAATATAAATGTAAAGAATTTCAGTCACCCGCGTCAAAGAAGATGTAAATTATAATGTGAGTGAGAATAAAAATGTCTTATTATTTTGATTTGAACAAACAAACGTATACTGAAAAATAAAAAATATTTGGATGGTATCATTAGTTATAATAAGAATATGTGTCACTGAATGAAATGACATGTGAAAAATTGGAAAAAAGCATGGTTATGATTGAATATGTTATATACACACATTCATATGTAAGTAGACACTATAACAAGACAAAAATAACGTAATTCGCTTCGTTTGTATAAAGTAGGTTATGGCCAAATATGATATTTTCAACCATTTTTAAGTATCATCTATTATAAAAGACATAGATTTTTAGTATAAGAAATGTAAATTTTTCCAATTAAAATCATATTTTTTTCATTGTTCGTTTGATTTAAATCGACCTACATTATGCTGAATCTTCGATCAAATTGTTGTTGTAAAATTTTTTTTCAAAAATTCAGTGCTCCAATTTAAATATCGTTCTATAAATAAAGTGTGTGGATGCAATTTATTTTTGAAAATATTGAGCGTGACTTTAACCAACTTCAGCATTGAGTTTTTATGGTTTTAATAGGTTATTACTTGTTATGTTTTCGTGTTATGATACAAATAATAGAAAATTAAAAAAAAATCACGATAATTATAAGAAGATTTTGATAAAAGTACTACTTTTACACTGAATTCGAAACATATGGATTTTGAGTATGTATACCAAGTTGTAACTCATCCTATTTGTTATATATTTTTTGAAAACTCAACTCAAAAGGCATAAACAAGACAATGTGTTTAGAGCCGCCATAACGAATTTGTATAAAAAGATAGACAAATATTGAATATATTGCAGAAAATACGGGTCATAAAAAAGTGTTGCAACATAAGCAATCCAATTATTTTAAATCAAAGAAAAACAATTTCGAGATACTGTTTCGGTTATAATTATTTGCAACGAGCGTTTTGAATACAAGCAAAAGAATAAGCGCATTCTCGTTATGCATAGCTACAAAACGCTGTTTGCCAAAAAAGTAATTTCAATTTTAATTAAATGTGTGAACGAGTCTAATAAAACAACAAAATTTATGGCGATTCATATATGAAGCATTCAAATATTTTGGTTTCCTAAATTCGACCATTTCGTTAAACGCAAACAAATCCTGATGGTCTTTTTTGAGATATTTTTTGCAGTAACTGTGATCATAAAATTGAAATTTATTAGCCTTCAATTTTATTTGGCTTGTTTTCATAACATTTATAATATCTATAAAATGGTAATTGTAGATGTTTATTTTTTATCTTTAACGGCTACCCTCTTATTTCAAACGTATTCGTTTATGTGAGCTTTCAAAAATATCTTTATTCTTATAATAATGGTATAAAATCACGATATCTATTAATGAATATTGTTTATTACAAATTGTATGAAATAAAAGTGAAGTATAAATCTTCGCTTTATCCATTAAAGTCCTTTAGTAAATTAATCAGTAAAAAAATATTCTAATTTGTCGAGAGTTCACATATAGATTCATAAAAAATGTATCGCTGTTACTGAAATTAACTAAGTGTTTTAAGTCAATTAATATTCAGATCGTTAAATACCAGTAAATAGAAGTAGTTCTGAGAATTAGCGGTGAACGTAATCCACGCTTCGTAGCTAATTATCCGCATTGCGTTAAGCCTTAAAAATAGTCAGTTCAAACAAAAAATTGACTTAAATATCGAAGGCGTTAACACAATAGTAAAGAGTACATATTGACTATTATAAATTCCTAAAAAAATGGTGATTGTCTCTTCTTGGTAGGAAAGAATTATATTTGAATAAATAAAACAAAATTTGAGAAAATGTAATGCTTTCACTGTAATATGTAAACTAGTCTTGATCGCGAGAATAAAGTTTAATAATAACTAAGATAACATGGAAAAAATCTTCGAAAAGATTTGTATTTCATAATAGTTGTGATGGTGTAATCGGTCTGAATTGATCGATTATAAATAATGATTGTTGTAACATACAAAAAAAAACTAGATTAGCAGGCCAACAATTTTTCGAAGGCTTAATAAGAGTGTAGTAAATGATACATAACTTAAATGATATTGTATGAATGAACTGTTATTTCATAATTTTACGATAAGCATTAAAAATAAATGTTATATTAGTACCATCAAACCTAATAATATTAAAGTGACACATAAAAATAAAAAAAATGCGCTTAACTAAATTATTAACAGAAACTGGAGATAAGCGTTAAAAAGATACTTTTCAATTCGACATTAAAATCATTCTAGTATTGTAAGCAATAAAACGCGGGTACTTAAATTGAATGTGTATTCGAACGAAACTTTTAACAGAATGTAAAACAGCTTTAGATAATGTTGTTTGCACTTATTTCTACATCTGTGACAATTTTTCTTTGAAATAAATAGACAACCTATATTTGAGCTGAAATGGTGAAATTACAGAGCAATAATGATCGAATGTTTAAATGACATCGATTTTTTTATTTAAATATGAATTAATGACAGTTAATTGAAAATTTGAACTGATAAATTATCTTATATAATTGTATGTTTATAGCAAAAATAAATTGAGAACACTTAAAAGCGAAAAGATATTCACAATAAATCCATTGTACACATTTCCTATAGAATAACTTAATACAAATAATGAAATATGATGGCATAAATAACGTGTCAAATAGTAACCTGTAGTAGTTCAGGACTTGTGCAAAGACTCCAGGATGCCGATCGAAGAAGTATTCGTTGAGGATTGGGTCGTAGTTAGCAAGAGCTTCCGTCAGCCTGGAGAGACGTGTTGCTGGAATTTTCTTCAGCGTGGCTTTGTAGGTCTCATGTCTTATTCCACCCACATTCAGCACGACGCGGTTTTCTGCATCCATGTTGATAAGATTCATTCTTAAAGAAGAAATTTTTATGTACATTTATTTCATTTGAACCTCTATTGAGTGTGATAATGACGAACAAAGTGATATACATATATATTGTTTTGAAATACTCAATTTAACATATTTTTTCGGAATTCGGTAATTGAACGGAATATTTAAAGCAAATAAAGTATAACCACTGATCTTTATAAAGTATTCATTCAAAATATGAACAATTAAGGATGTTTTAAGAATGACATGTATGATTTTTAGATCTTTCAGCCTCCAGAAGAGTAACGTAGGGAAAAGATAAAATGATTACTTTATTTTATGAATTATAAATTATAATTTATTATGAGCACGTCGAATGTGAAAAAATTAATTTTTTTAAAATAAGAATAAAAAATAAATATAGAATACTTACTTCATTCATTTTATGCCAAAAAAGTTTAAATGTACGAAAATGAATGTTTCTGCTTCGAATGAAATACAATTGGTAGGTAATTGGTGGTACTACAAAGAAAGGAACGCCCGTTCAAAAAGGTATGTGAAAAATCGTGTTGAAAATAAAGAAGGATATTTGAATTTTGCTAGAAAATCTCAATAAACTGCGTCGATTTGAAGCATCAAACGAATTCAAAAATCCATCAGTTTTTGCTCGAAAATTGAATAAGGTACCGTTGTTTTACCAAAGCGTATAGGGGCAGAAGTGAAGGAATTGATAAAAAAGGTTGAAATGTAGAAAAACCAGAATTTACCTTATTTTGAAAATAAATTGCCGAGTTCTCCTAATGAAGACCAAATTTCTGCGAAAAGAATTTATGCTTTTGTAAAAAATGCCAAAAAAGTATTTCGAGTACAATTTGCATGAGAAAAAGCAATCATATGAGACGATATTATGGAATTTATTTGGTTTAATTAACAGATAAACGCTGATTGAAAAACGTATATTTAATTTCATTCAATAATTATATTAAAAGAATGCATAAAATTATTAATAATAAAAAAAGTTTAAAATAATTAATGAAAGGACAAGATTTGAGTGATACGAAATTATTTTTTATAGAAATTATAAATAATTCATTGTTATAATTTTTACTATATTTATAGACTTAAAATCATTAAAAATATATCTACAGGACATATTATTCAACAAATTCAAGCAACTTATTCGTTAAAAAGCTAACAGATAGAGAGTAAATAACTTTTTATTTCGAAATGAAAACAGAAGATGACATTGTGTTATTATATAATACCGCAAAAAAAATGTTGAGAATATTGAATAACATGTATGAATGATTTGAAAACAAGAGAAAAATCCAATCAATATGCAAAAGTGTTTTTTTTATCGCTAAAGAATTTATTATGCTTATTTATTTATTATTCTGGTACTAATAAAGAAGATATTATGAATCATTTTGAATAATAATTCAAGTTATTTTAACATTAAAAAAATGTTGAACCGATTGCCATCAATAACAATATATTGCTATCTCTGTATATGTGGTTTTAAATATTATACTCTTTCTAAATTGATTACGGTATATTCTAAATGAAATAATGTATATAACTTCGGTTTCTACAGTTAAAAGTATCTGATTTGCGATCTGAATGCTTGAGGTTCAAGTCAAAATATAGTCAATATCAATTTACTTTTAAGTAAGTCTTGATGGAAAAGCAAAATATATAATATAATAAAAAACAATTTTTTTTGTTTAATACTTCCACAAAATGAACTGAATCGGTTCTGATCAATATAACAATTATTAAGTGGCACAGAACGTATGGCTTTTAATTTCTTTAAAATTATTATATTTCTCAAGGATATTTTGATAAAGCACGAGTGCTAGAGAATCTAGTTGACTTGAGTTGATTTTCGATTAATTGTACTTAAAATTTATTTTGGAGTGTTTTAAGTAAGTAAATAATAATAGGCTCATTTATTTACATCTGTTATTATTATATTATAGTATATTATTAAAATTTAATAAAACACTACGTAAAAAAAGTAAGGCACGGTAAAAATTATATACGAGTACTCATTCCACACTCTATATAATATAATGTGAATATAATGTCAGCACTTTTATTATTACTACAATTATTGTCAGTAGCATCTAGTATAATATTAATGATTGATAGTTCATCAGCTGTATACTGTACCTTAAAAAAATATTTAAAAAATACGTAAAAAGTTTTTTTACAGTACATATATAATATTCAAAATTTATTCTATATCATTTTTGAGTCAATGGACAAAATAAAAATGATCGCATCAGTCGTTTAGCGGTACCTCAGTATTATTTTCAACGTCTTGATATGTGCGTGTGGTGTAATAATAATTCTTTTTTTTTATTTTATTCTGAACGAATTTTTAATTCAAGTTCATAATGACGGAGTTTGAAAGTCGCAGGTAAATGTTTTATAAATAAGAACGTAAATCGAATGACTTGAAAATGCTGCTTTAAATTTGTGTTGAATTAACTGCTAGAGCATTTGAAAATTTTTGAAGTTTTCGTTATTGAGAAGTGTGGAATGAAAGCTTAAATGTAACTAAGCATATACATAACATTTACGCAATTTAAATGATTTTACGTACTGTAAAAATAGTATTTTTATGTGGTTGCTTTTGTGCCACTTGATATGTGTGATAAAATGGTAATCTCGAACATTCTCTAGTATTGAAATCTAATAAGTCTTACAAGCTTCAGAGGCTATGTTGTACTTTTACTACAATTTTTTACTGAAAGTCTACTCGTGATTGTATTGACAGAAGTTGATTAATCGGTGTATGATTTATGATAAGTTGTTTTCATTTTTGTAATTAAATCGTCAAATTTATATAAAGTAAACGTAATAAGTCGTAAGAATTAATATATTTTGAATGAATGTTTGATATTGCTTACACCGATGAAAAAAACTTTCAAAATATGAAACGATTACCAAAATGATACTCAAATATGCACGATGCGTTCATAAAATGACAGCTGAAAGGTTTCAAGATATTTTTTCCAAATTTTTCTCTATTGGGAAATTACTGGTGATGAATCACGTCTTAGTTGTTCTGTGAATGTCTGAAAAAGATATAGATTAAAAAGATAAGATATTCAATATATGTATATTATAGTTCAAACGTGGCATGTCTGCCTTGTAGCAGAATTTCAAATGTGGTTTGACTTTCGTCTAACTAGCTTAGAGGCAACATTATTTTTTCTCACGCGATATCATACATTTGCATCCAAAAGAATTTGTAAATTTTTCCACCCACCCCTCAATGAATTAAAAAACAAGTCTTTCAGGTAATTATTGGTCTATTCCCAACTCTACCTTGGTTGTGCCAACACAAGTAAAAAAAACTGATTTCTAAATTTACATAAAGTTTTTATAACAACATTTCTTTGGTTTGCTCAATTAAAATTCCATACTTGACAAAAAATGTTTTTGAGGTATAGTCAGTATATAAAATACGCAGAGGAATCAAAAAAGAGAGAAAGGAATTTAAGTGAATAATTTAATCAACATTATCAATAGTAATTACAATAATAGGATATTATTGCAGAGTCAAACAAAGGGCTGATTTGGTCAAAAGCTTAAAATCATTAATTTTTTTACGAATATTAGTGTGAAAGAAGTGAAGTACAAGAATATGTGGAAATTATTAGGCTACATTGATGCCATGTAATATTTTCATAATAAATATTTAGCCATGGTGGATACTTGGAATGGTATAACTAGAAACAATTGTTATTTCAGAATAAATAAATTGTTAGATTTCACTGGAAATACTATTACCATTATTATTCCAGAGAGAATAAGAAAATACTATATGTTATAGTCAACATCAAATCGCCTTGAATATTTGTCGAGGCATTCGATCATTATATAAAAACATGATTTTCATAGCGATAAACTTCATTTGGGAATAGTAAAACCAAGTCTATTATAACTCATTAATAAGATTTCTCCTCCACTATCATGGTTGCACCCCGGGGACTCTAAATTGATCTCCGACCAAGACTAACCTATTTCGGAAAACGTTCGGCAAAATGTTCAATTATCCGTTGGCTGGCAGAGAAAATCATACTAAAATTTCATTACAGCGAGTGGCGTTTCTTCTTCGTAATTAATAATATTTATAACATTTATGAAGCCATCAAAACGCATTTGGATAAAGAAATGTTTTTGTAGATCATAACAGTAGTCTTACTATTATGAAGAATGTTAACATATCACAATTGTAAAATTACTTGGTAATCTATTGTAAAATCGATTTTATATCATTACATAATAATTTAAATGGTGTTTCTGGTAAAGTTTACTACTTTTTCAGTTTGCTATTTTTGTTACGACAAATTTTGATAGTTGATGTTTGATAGCTGTGAAATAAAGACGCGGCTAAATGTCACAGATTATTCATGATAATCTTAGTTTCAACTGAAAATCATAATGTGCGATGAAGCCCATTTTCATAGATTTGAATACGATATTTCAATACGCAAAATATTTGGTTTTGGAATGTTGAAAAACTTCAAATTTTTGAAGTCACTTTTGTTATCATTAAAAGTAATACTATGGTGCACCATGTGAACTGTAGTAATTATTGGTCTTTAATTTTTGGAAGAGAACGCGGAATTACGGTTACTGTTAATGAATAACGTTATAATAACATAAATGACAATTTTGACACCAGAATTTGATGGATTGGGTTTGATCAACATGTGGTTGCAGTACAACTTTACATATAGTCATTATAACAATGAAATAAATGAGAGATTTGATTATAAAATAACTTATTTCAACAAATAATGGTGTCAATTGGCCTTCACGGAAACCGCATTAAAAAAAGCCTCGGATTTCTTTTTGTAAGATATAATACTTAAAGAATAAAGTTTATGGCAATATACCAGAGGTAGTAAAGCAACTTAAATCAAAAAAAATACCGATACAGATTACTGATTGATAAAAATATATTGTGCGATAGATTGGAATCATCGTACATTTATTACCAATATTAACACAGCTTCTTCTCAAACCACTAGTAATTCATTCGTTATTAATTTAGAAATAAGTAAAAAAAAAAATATGAACATCTAATAAATAGTTCACAAAATGATTATTTAGACTTTAGTTTTATCCAATTGATGACAAAAAAAATTTATTGCTGATCAAAAAATAAATTATCAAATTTAATAAGTTATAAAATACGTGCGTCGTCAAATATTTTATTGTAATTCACACATAATAAAGAACGAGATATCGGTTCACGACTGCCTTTGGTGCATTTATCTTTACCCGAAGGCTGTTCGAGCCAATTATAAACAAAAATGATAAGATTTTTTATTTACTAAAAGCACAATATAATTAACTTATTGAAGCTTTCCATAAAAAGTATAGGTTTACTTGATATTTCCTCATTAATATTGATATTATTTCATTATGTTTGACTAAAATTTATACTGATAACTGGTGAGCACCGTAGTACTTATTCTAGCAAAAGATTTTTCAAAAATATAAAACTAGCCTTTTATATAATATTTGCGTGCCGATGACGCAAAAAGTTTCACGTGGGTACGTAGAATTTTTTTCAATTTGCGTCTTTACAGGGGAGGTAATATATCTTTCGCGAAAATTGATCTGCAATTTATTTTCTATGGCGAATAAAATTCTAACAATAAATCTTTCTCCCCCTTTGAAACATATATTATCCACCTGGACTATTCACATATTACGGATGGTGATATTATATTATTTTTGTGTTACAAAAGACAGGTTACCATTAAGCCAAAGTGATTTCACAGATTAATTATAAAAACCTTTGATTAGTTAGATATAAGGTATTTTGAGCAATGAATTATAATAATGGATAAACTGGATAATTAATCATAAAGGCTTTGCGTTAATTTATAAATAAATTGATAAAGTATTTGCTTTTCAATAAATATACTTCTTATAATATTGTATATTACATAATGTCATGAATAAATATTTTATCTCGATATCGTGAAATGTTAGTTCATGTAAGTGAAAATAAATAATATATACTTAAATATTGATTTGAATTCGACTGTTGAAATTTGTATAAGATACTCTTTTGCTTGATATAAATAATTTTACATAATGGTGATTTTGTCGTTTTTATTCAAATTCAACCTGTATGATATTTTTATGATTGAAACGAAACATATTTCCCTTTCTATTCAATGTTATAAGCTTTTTTGGCTTTTATATCAACACGTGTATTTATTTTGACAGATTTATGAGCAATTGTTTCTTTAAAAAACATTTTTTTGATTGCCATTTAGAACAAAGAACGAACACTAAAAAGATATATTATTTATGATAATTTTCATAAAATCTGCGACACTCGGGTGGAAAAGTATGTGGTGTATCACCACAGTTTGAAAAAATCAAGTTGAGAAAATCGCTACAAAATGTGAAATTTATTTTCATTATTAAAGGTTTAAGGCGGAAAATAATAAAAGGAAACGCAAAACGTTAACATATATGTTACAAATAAGGGTATTGTTTTTTGTATGAATTAATTTCTAGTTGAGTAAAATGCTTTCGTGCTTGATCGAAAGATAATGTAAAGAAAATCCTTGAATTTTTTCCAGTAGGAAACTATTTCCGCGTATTTCATTATGTCCAGGCATCTGCCAGCTAACAAAAAGGAATTTTTCGAAGCGTTGTTCATGTAAAGATCAATATATTTCACGGTACACACATAAAATAGGTTGAACGGAGAATTCCGCGAGTGGAACACGGAGAAATGTAATTATACCAGTATGAAAATGTGTTTCGTTGAACAAAGATGTGTTTACCATTTTTCAAGGAAAATTATTTGCGTTGTATATTTAAAATGTGGATTTTCATGATATTTCATATTATAAATATTATTATTATTGATATATCTTAGCTTCCAAGTGAAAATATTTGTTTATGCAAAGCAATATGAAGCAAATTTTTAATAAAAAATACTAATAAACAAATAACTATTAAATGTTTGATTGGATTAGTAAATGTTGAATAGGTACTTATCTTTTCAACATTTACTATTACTTAATAATGAACTTATTTATTTATTTATAACTACACGGTACAAAACTTACAAATTATCAATTCATTGCTTTTGCACCGTAGCATATTTAAATATATGAATTTGATTAGTCGAAATTTCTCAATGTAAACGTAGTTTGTTTCTTTCATTTTGTCGAAAAATTTTCATATATGTAGCATACATATAAATTTGTATATAACATGGAACAAAAGATTTTTGAAAGAAAACGAAAGTTCACATCAGGTGTGTTTTTGACAATCGTAAGAATTGTATAAAAAGAAATTATATTCTATATTTTGTTAGCTTCTTATTATATAAAAGCTACATAAGCGCTTATTTATATAAAATATAAAATTTACAAGCTTTGTTTTTACGTTACATAGATAACGAAAATCTTTTTTAATGTTAATATTTTATATAGAAAGTTGAATTGGACATAATTTTGAAATATATTTCTTATTTAGGAACAATACAAAACATGATATTGCTAATGAGTATTTTATTCGATTTAATACCATATTCGGAATTCTTCCTAATATTGCTTTCTTATTTGTAAAAAATTATCTATTTAATTATTTATCAAATAAATTTTGCAAAGAAACAATCATGACTTAGTAATTATACAATATGCAATATATTATTTTCGATGAATATACCGATATAAGTTTCGGTGAATAGAGTCAAGGAACAAACATGTTTGAATTTAGAACACGTTCTCCATAAGCAAATGTATTTCCCGTTTACAAGCAGTAATTTAGTTTGCATATCTACGTTTACTTATTAGTTCACGGGCTGTGTTCCTTAAAATGAACTCTATTGCAAGAGTTCAAATGGATCTATATTGAGATTATTATCTTGTGCACTTAAAGCGCTATGGATAGTCATTGACAATATCCGTAATTGAGGGAATTGGCTTTTGATTTATATTATAAATATAATATGGAAATGGATATCGTTTTACGCGTTGCAAAATTATGCTTAGATGATCATATTAGATTCTCACACAATGAATAATTCTTATTGTTTTGAAAATAATTTACATTAAATGTATATATACAGATATGGGATGTGCGTAAATTTATATTATTTTTCATATCTTCATCGAGAGTTATCTCCAATATTGATTCATAAGTTCATTGAATCTATTGATTTAATTAGCAATTACTTTGTAGAGGTATAATATGATGCAAATATAGCAATTTATTTTAGTTCTACAAAAAATATAAGATACATAATTGATAGTTATTTCGGCTTACGCCCTCCTCAGAACAATCAATATAATATGCAATATGTCATTGAATCTATTTTATTGTAATACATTTACACACTTAGAATGTGGATAAAAATAATTTTAAAATCAATTACACATGTATGTGTTATGTATATGATTATCTGTACATTTTTCATGGATTTAAGAAGTTTTTTTTTATACTCGGTATTTTTTAACATTTACTTTTTACAATTACTTACAATTACAAAGACACCTGTTTAAATTTCAATTTGATTACTTAATTTTTTTTTCTATAAGTGGAACTAGATCTGATAGTTTTATGATAAAATGTGGACTACTACACTAAGATATTAATTATTTACAATATGAGCGATAAAGTTGAAAGTGTAATAAAAATAATCAGTATGCTTTATGATAGTGTACGTTAGCAAGTAAATTTGGGATTCTTTCATCTTAGAATAGAAAAGATTTATAGCCGGAAAGAGATAGTGGACTCCTTCTTGGTTGAAGTGGAAATGGGCTGACCATATCACGCGAGAGTGTAAAGAGATCGATGGATACAGCGCGTTTAAGTGGAGAATGAGATACACTGAATCAGCGGTCGTCAACTGGAGAACTGTGAACTACAGGTAATCCAAGAAAAAAAAAATGGCGATTATCGTAGTTTTTGACGTCTAGAATCCATAAAACCATTATTTCAAACACAAATAAAAATTTCACAAATTCACTAATTTACTGTAGTTATATTAGCGTTGGTACAAGTAATAAAAATAAAATTTGAATGATAAAATTCATTTTATTTGTTGTTAAAATATTTGTTTCCAGGGGTTCAAAATAAATATCAATTAATAGTCTGTGAGATACAAAAGGTAGGCAACCGCTGCTTAAGGACAACACAACGTCCGCTAACAAGGAGGGCGGATGACCAGACCAAAGAAAGTGAAAAAGTAGACCTTTTTTTGCAGCGCAAATATGAACTGAAAACGTAAAGCGTTGTTAGGAAGCTCTAGTGACGTTATTGATTAAAATCTGCTTCTAAGTATATTATTTTAATACATTTTTGATTAACAAAACAATTAATTTTGGCCAGATATGTACGATTTCTGTAAATATAAATGTATAAAATAATACGTTAACGATTCAATTTCATTATTAAATAAAATTAAAAAAAATTAAATTCATGTATTGAATTATGATATTGTTTGTTTTGTAACAGTTTCCAAACGTTATAAATCATGTTTTTGAATCGAAACTTTAGGTGCGTAGAACCTTCTTCGATGTTGCTTATGAAATCTAAGGCTAAGTTTTAAAGTGGGACCTGGGATAGATGAGGTTCTTAAGATAACGGATTATTTTCTAAACAGGATTAGGCAACACTTCGGTCCAGTGAGTACTTGTAAAGTAAGCAAGGGATGATGAATAAATTAATTTTACAATTGTGAGCTTATTTATTATTTATCTCAAAGGCCAAAGTTTGCGCACGGAGCAACCTTTGAAGGAGATGTTTTTAAATTAGAATTAATAATGCTTGTCTAAAATATTTTGCGACATATTTTGTTGGCATAAATTTAAAATTTACATACTCTTTTTTTTGAACACACGGTTCTATAATAATATGCAAAACAATATTTTTTATAAAGAAAATAAATTTTAAATAAGTTTGGTAATATAAATGTAATAATTTTAATATTGATAAATTATTTTAATCTTAATTGATAGACTAAGAAGTTATATTTTAATATACAATATTTCGATAAAGTTATTTAAGGAAGTGTTAATGGTTATGTTTTTATTGAATCATTTAAGAAAGACTTTGTATAATATGTATTTCTGAAAATATAATGCAACATGGATTTCTGATTTTTTTTAACCATTTAATACTATCAAAAAATGTATTTTTAAGTAAGTGAGCATTTCGAATTGATAATAAAAAACAACTGAACTGGGTGAGGCAAGCGCGTCAAATCATTATATATTTTTTTATTATATATGCCATCACTTCATAAACTATGCATATATATTATATTACAAGACAAAGTATATAACTTCTTATGTACGTAAAAGGTTGAATAAAAGCCTGCCTCAGCTGTGTCTGTAAAAATATGCTTAACCGGTTAACTGCCGGCAGGTACATGTATGGCGGTACCCAGCACGCCGCAAATTTTACGACAAAAATAAAACCTTCTAAACATATCGTTATTGAAAGTGCAATAAAGTTTATTTATAAAACTTACCAAGAAGAGCGCGCCAGTCGTGCAGTCATTTATCCATAATCATAAAATTAATTGTTCATGGTGTATGATTGTCAAAAAAACAAGGTCAAGGTTGCTAAAACGGCGCGTCTTAAGACGTAATTTTTGTATGAGCGGCGCTCCGTTCACAGAAAATTATGCGTCTTACGACGCTTTTGACAGTTTACCGGTTAAACATAGTGAAAACGATTATAATTATATTTGAATATTCTTTAATTTAAAAAGATAATGACACCTTAAATATATGCTGAAATAAAATCAATACGAGCCCTTTAGTAATTTGAATAAAATACTTCCTCTCAACACTTACTTGCTGTCTAATTAACGTCTGGGTCTTGAAAAATAGTCCGATGTTTGAAAGGCTTTAATAGTCGACTGCAAGAGTGTCAACTTAGAAGGCGTTAGTCCGTTGCGGCACCCGTTAGATTCTTGTATCGATAAATGCGTTAGAAGCGGCGAGAGATCGGTGTCACCGTTATCTCTCTTCTAACAGGCGGAGATTGGTCCTGGTGTTTGACGAGTAACATGGTTATAAGGTCTGGAGACTCTGGAGTGGCAGTCCCGGCAGTTTGAAAGGTTGATTGTGAGATAATGTATACTTTTTTGTGGTTGCCCATTTCGTTATGCCTCTACTTGACCTGAAAACAAATAAAACAGTTGTAAAGATGAAAAATATAACACAAAGAACAATAGTTATGTGACGTGATCAAAAAAGTCTATTGAAATATTCGAGATTCAAAATAACAATAAAATCAATGAATAAACAGATTTTTAAAATAAAATTTGAACCTAAAGCTCTGCTTTGTAAATTAAGAAAAGCTTAATTTTTCCAAAACAATTGTATGAACTTGTTATTTAAGTAAAGTTACTAAATTATTTGAACATCATGTATTGTATGATATATTAAAATCACAATGTTTTTGAATATAGTATACCTGAATTTTATAAAACGTTATTAAAAGATATAAATAGAAATTTATGGTGGATTTTGAACGAAAATAATTTGGTGATTCTTGTGTTTAGATTGTAAAGTTTAAATTTTAAAGTGCGTTTCAAAATTGTAGAAGAATAACCACTCGGAAAAGATAAAATGAACAATGAAAATTAGACTTATTTATTTCACTTTTTCTTCACACATCCGCTACATTGAGCTTTTACAAGCTTAGTGCTTATTTAATGTGGATGTAAAACGGGTTTTTATTAAATACTTTGAATGCTGTGGTCAACATTATGAAATATGCAAGCCCTATGTATGTGGCAAAGTCCCGACAGAAGGCTTTTATTTTTGGTGACCTAATTTAAAAAAAATTTACATCCTTAAAAATGCTGTTAATAAATGTGCCTTCAGTTTAAAAATATTAACAACTAAATAAATAATCAACAAGTTCTAACGTCAAATTATTAAAAAAACAAAGGTATAAAGGTACAAACAGTTTTTCATAAACTAAAAGTCATAAAGTTTATTTTATTCTGAACTTAGCTTCGAGCAAAATAAGTTAAATTATCTTATGAATGAAAAATTATAGACACGCATAAATTAATTTTATTTCGGAATGTTTGTTTTATTCTCTTATGTAAATAAAAATAAGAATAAAATTGGAAAATACTACACAAATATGGCGACATTTATAGTGTAACATATCCTTGAGAGGACGTGTTAAGTGTTAATTCTTAGACGTTATGAAAAAGTAACAATGATGAAATATGTTAAGCAGGCATATTTCAGAATTGCATGAATGACTATATATGAAAGCCTTAGAAATAAGCCTACAATAGCACTACTAAATAATATCTTCTGCCTTCAATCTATTGTATCGTATGACTGCAGGGTATAAGGAAAGTTTCTTAGCCTCCATTGTATTCGAGATATAGCGCCTTTATCTCTATTCCGTTATAAATTCTAAGCATAGAATCGCATTTAAAATTCTTTTGAAATCAAGTATTTCATCGCTCTAACTTAGACTGTCATATACTTTAATTGGATTTTTGGAATTTTTTCTCAGAAAAGATAGAAAATATCTTTAGTGCAATACGTGCAGCGTGAATTCGATTTTTATAATCAATTTTTATCTTACATATGGTAAATAAGTATTTCTTCCTTTTTTATTAATACTCAATAAAGCGTTACGTATTTTATTAAGCACATTTGGTTTTAATTGTAAATTATATTTATAAAATTAAAATAGCCACAACATTTTTCTAAGTAAAATACATATAACACAAAACTGTTATTATGCGGTATATTTTGAAGGAAAATTCTAAATCCTTGCTATCAATCAAATACATTACTTTGTCCTTTTTTTTTTTTTTAATAATTACGTTTGCCAGAGCTTTAATGAAACTGTCTTAGATAACCTCCTTACGATTGCTATCTAGAAATTAAATTATTTTGAATAAAAAAGTTTATTTTAAGAAAATATTGAAATGATACTGCTTAAAACATGAATTCAATTTGATGGAAAACTAAACCAAAGTAATTTTAATAAAATTATGCCGCGAGACTTCCTCGTTATCGTTAATACTTTATTTGTTAAACCAATAAACGGCAGGTGCTTTAGGTGTGAGGGATGAGAGAAAATTTAATGGTGGATAAATTTTAGCTCGATATAATTAGTAAAATTATTACAAATGCTGCTAAATATTATATATGTTAAATAAAAACTTGTGAAAAGAAGTTATTACGGAATCTTTTTTCAAGAAAATATGTTATTAATGTTTTTCGCGTTGTAAGATTTATTTAAAAGGCCGTTAATAGTGAACTCAATTAAAAGAAAAAAAACCATAATACGTTAATTATATATATTATATTATTTATAATAATAAGATTAAAAAAATAAATCGACGCATTAAATAATATTGGATGTATTTATTGAACATATTTATTATATTTCAAGTCATCTGACTTCTGATTTCATCGGATAGAAAAGGCTAAATAAGGCGTAATCTCTCTTTAAATCGGAAAGGGTTCAATATGGCCACAATGATCAAAGCCAATTGAAAGATTATCTTCATCTTCCACACAATTCACTGGTAGAATTCTACTAATAAAATAATCTTGCTTTTGATGGACGATAGGCGTCATTATTAAAAAAAATAGCAAAAGAATATTTGTGTTTTTGAGTGAATCAGCATTTTGTGTGGAGCAATTTTTATGTCAACTGAAAATGTACATTTTGTTGAAACCTACCTAATTTATTTGTAGAACTATATTAAAAAAAAAATATTGTAAAGATTGATTAAGTATATCAAATTATTATTACGAAAAATAGTTCAATATGACGTTTGTTGTAAAGTTTACAATCATAGTTATAAACGTAGGTAATAATTCAACAGCGATGAACAACCATCCTCAGTCATCGTGATACAGAATTGAAAATATTTTTATGAATATTTTTCTTTGTCAATAAGTATAATAATTTTGATTTTGTTATACTAGTATCTTTATGATATACAATAGTGTCTCTTGGAACAATCTTCTTATAAGAATAAAATAAGTAGTATTGCCGATCTCAATTATTTGCTTGCTGATACCGTTCAGAAGACAAATTTGCGGACAAGTATAAAATAATTCTTCACAATAAAATAGGATAAAATTTCCATAAAAGAAGATCTATTCATTGAGATATATATTTTAACGGGAATAAGACTACAAACCTGTACAAACAATTATTTATCGTTCATCTTCTCTGAATTCTCGTATTATATCAATATAATATAATTAAAATAAACATCTGTATATATAATACACTAGCATAGTATAGCGTTCTTGTGCTGGCAAGGTGTTTTCTATCGACACGTAATCTTTTTGGCTATTAACGTAATGCTTTGATGTCAGCTTACACATTTTCAATTCATTTATTACATGGAATTTATCACAAAAGCCCCAACCTTTAAGTGGTCAAGGGTTTTATGGAATGAAAGGTAGTTGAGAGTGAAATTTGGACGACTAATACTGGATTATCTAACCCATATACGTTTGTCTCTTATTCATGTAACTGTTAAATAATGACATTTATGAAATAATTTAAATGTGATAAAAAATTTGTTGAAAATTGTTTTTTTTTATTTTGTTTTCAACAAGTGGTATCAATGTATCGAGTAATATTATATAATATCAATGGAAAAATAAATAAATAGGAATAAGATAACTCAAGCTTCTTTGTAATTAAGCTTACAAGCAACAATAAATATAATCTTGAGATATGAAAGCATTGATAATCAATCTTCTTTTTTAAAACTTTGTTTTGTTAAGCTATGAATAAAATCTATGTTATTTTTTTTGAAAGAAAAAAATAAGCCTGAGAAAAGTCTGCGCCTTAATCAATGTAGCCAAAATAAGATGACCATATGAAATATTCACGTGATGCAAATCGATCAGGCTTACATTTTAAAATTTGTTTGGGACTGACGTTAGAACAACAGGATATACTGCTTGATGAATAATGACGTATGTTAAATAGATCAAGATAATATTTTAAAGTAATCAAAAACGCGATAAAGTATACAACAAAAAATCATGGACTTATATGTATCATAATACGACAGAAAGTAGACGTCTTATCACGCTTGAAACTGAATTTGAGTAGACCATACATGTGTAAGCTGTGAAATATCCCTGAAAGATAATACCACAAATCTATAAGATTTTGCCGCTCTCGTGCCAGAGTATAATGTGGCGTCATCAACAAGTCATTTGTCTCCGTCATTCCACTGTATGATAAACTCTTAGATTAAAGGAGAAAGCTTCTCTCTGAAATGCGTGAAAAACTTTATTTCAGCAGTGAGCGATAGATAGAACTTAGTTGTTTTGGAAGAAATGATTTGCAAGCGAAAAATCACGAAGTTATATTTTGACAGGTCTATTATTTTAGATGATGATTTTGTAACTTTACTGCAGATTGCTACATAAAAATATCTCGTGTGTCATAAAATATGACAAGTTAATGGTGAATTAACAAAAAAATAGAATAACATTTGTATTCAAAATCAATTGAGGCTTTTTTATCTTTTAATTTGAGGTATAAATTATTAGAAACAATATTTTTTTTGAAAGTCGATATAGGAATTCTGCAAATTTATGTGTTTATATTCATTAGCACAATTTTCATTGAGATCATAAAAGAAAACCAAATGTGGATTTTTATCACTGACAGAAAACTATTTTGGTCTAAAGAATTGAGTTCGAAAATCTAGATAAATGCATATTCAGTATGCAAAAAAATGTGTGTTTCGAAATTATCTACAAATTCAACGCTACTAGCACTATTTGGTAATGGTTTATGTATATCACTTTTAAGGTGTTAACTGTCACATCTTGATGGAAAGGCATCATATTTTAAATAATAAAAACAAAAAAAGTTTTTATATATACTTTTTGGATATACCTAACATAAATACTCAAATTAATGGAAAAATATTACCCTTTCTTCAATTTAAAGTTTTTATTATTTCAAATACACAAAAACGAATTAATTGTGTATTCGAATTCAATAGCAGTGAAATAAGTGTACTGAATTACCGAAATCATTGTTATTCAACAAAAAAGATTTTGATTTATTTCTAAATAACATTAAAAAAAAACCGCGAAATTCATCAATTTTCTCTGCGTCAAACCATTTTATCATGTAAAACATTCTATGACATTATGTAAGCGACTTTTCTTCTCGAAAAAAGCTCGTTTACCTTTCAATATTAGGGTTTTTTAAAAGATTGAAAGCGATCGAGGTAAGTATGTAAAACATACAATCTAAATCAAGTATTCAACGTCGCTCCACATCAACTGTATCGAATGAATGGGATCAAGTACTTAGCATTTAGATTTCTCCAGAGAAATTTATTTTGTGTGACACTTTTAAAGTTTTCACGTCAAAATATATACGTTATATGAATTATCAAAATAGCAATCGAAAAATTATTTAGTACGTGAAAAGTTTGAAGAATATGTGTAGGGGAAAATATTTATTTTACTATCGAATATGTGAAAAAAATATTTTATTTAATGATCAGAGTTGAACTCAATACACTAACATTATGTGAACAGATGGTACAGAGCTTAAATCTTGGCATGGTGTATTGCATAAAAAGATTTTTCGATTAAATATTTAACAACTGAAATATGCAAAATTTATGATATAATTATCATTCAGTAGATAATGATATGTTTTTTAAGAGTTTAATTGAAGTGAAATAAAAAAATCACATTGCATTAGTGGTCGATAGATGTTCAATGTTTTGATTGATGAGCAACACTGTTTTAAATACACAAACTTATTATGATATGGGCAATAAATTTTAAATTTTAATTTATGTATCAATAAAATAAACTAATCGTCTGTTATATAAGAGGTTAGTTGTTCGATATGTCGTGTATTATTGCCACGACTAAAACGCGATGTTTTAATAATGAAGTAAAGACTTATCAATACAAAGAATAAATTAGCGTATAGATTGACTAATAAATATACTATTCGGCAAGAAACAATTTTTAAAATAATAATTAAGCTGATTATCACTGAATTATAAAAGGCCACGTTTAGGAATGATGGCCTTTCTAATGTACAATATTCTCACTTTATTATAAAAGTTCAGTCATCGGAAGATAAGAAAAAAATATTTTGATTGACTGAGAGTACTTTTTTTATTTTTAAATAAATAGTTTTTTAGCCCTTAGAAGCCTAATACTAAATGATAAAAAAGAGTTACAAAAGTAGACGATCCTATATTTTGTGATATTGCAAAAGTAGATTTGGTTAATGAAGCAAATGTTAAATCGTTTTGATTTGTACTAATTTAATAATACATTAACACTCACATATGACCACATTTGATTCAAATATTTTAATCTGAATCATATAAATAAAACGATCTTTTTTAAGAAAGTAATGAAATTACAGCATGATTTATTAACCTGACTAAATTAATGGTGGGATATATTACATACACGATTTAGAATTGTCTCCTTGTACCGTTCGATATGACAAAGTAGCTTGTTTTAAAGTTTTCATATTAAATTTGAGCAGCTGTACGAAAGTTTCTTATACAAATAAAATAATGTGCCTTTGACTTCAAAAGAAACCATGTCGTGTGATATATGAGAAAACTTAAGCTCTGCGGTACGATAATTACAATTGAATTTAAAAAGTTAGATGTATTAAATGTCTTAGGCATTTTATCTCAGCATATGATTGAACACGGAGCTCAATTTTTGAACAAAGGAAACAAATGTTATTTCGTTAGTCGTTTAGTGTATTCCAAGAAATTATAAAATTACTAAAGCGAATTGTGTTTGTTACGAACAACATTTAATTTAAATGTTTTGAATTTGAAGATTTCTTGCTTTTGGAATTTGCTGACACGTTGAAGCTAAAAATATTGATGTATTTAAAGCGATGAGCAATTAATTAATTTATCAGTAAGTTCAACTGGTAATATAATATTCATAAATTTTTGACCTTAGAGACAACCAAATTATTTTCATTCTATTTTGAGCGTTTGCGAAGCTTGCGCACTTAAAAAATGTGTCAATATCCGGGATATTATGAAACTTCAATATAATTTTTCAAATTTATTAATATTTGAGTGCATATTTATTTTATTTTAAACAGTTCTGTAGGAGCATATACAATAATCTTTCGGACATATTCAAATGAACCAATGGTTACCAAAAATATAACTTATGTTAAGAAGCGCGCACAATTACTGAACAATATTTTCTGTACTTTGAATCAAAATTCTGATGTATAACTATTCAAACATACAAAAAATCTAAAACTGTCTTATAAAAGTTTACCATATTTCGTAGAAAAAATATTTTACCGACTACCTTTATTGTTATACCAATAATATATTATATATTGTTAGAATATGAGTGACTGAAGTTGTCTACAGCATTGTAACATTACATTAATGAAAAATTCTATGCCACTCAGTCTTCACTAGTTTGAAAAGAATTGCTTATGTAAGAGAAATATTTTATTCCCCCAGGAGTTGGGTCACACGACAACCAACTGTACTATAGAAATAGTTTACGTGAAAACTATCATAATATTCAACCATTACATTATACTTGTAGACAATATGAAATACACGGAAATCACACAATTTGTTCAATAGATGATATGTGACAGTTATTATTACATGTTAGGTTACGTTAATTATAAAGATTCTAAGGAAATAAATGACATTGAACCCAGTGTGCATATTGTTTTAATTTAAATCAAATTTTTTATAACAGTAATGTAAGCTTTAGGGTTAGTTATAAGCTTTTATGTAACACTTAATACATACATATTATCGTTTTATACATTGAATAGCAATATATGCGAACATTAAAAATTGAGATAACGAAAAATCGTAAAAAGAAATAATGAAATAAACGTTAGTAATAAGTATCTTCATATTATCCGGAGAAAGTGTGATTTAATTTTTTTAGCGACACATCAATGGATTTTTCTAGCTTTTTGGTGTAAATAATGCGTCTTTTCTTCAGAAGTAGCAAACGACAAATACCAAAATTGCTCTAGCCTACCTTCAATATAAATTGATTTCATGTTCTTCGGCGCTTTCTTCCTATAACCTCCGCATTCAACTATTATTTAACCATTGTTTGCTTTTCTTTACTATTACTTTACGTGCAGACAAATACGTGAAAATAAAAAGCTGCAGAGTAAAACCGCAGAATACTCCTCTTTCCTCGCAGACGACTGAGGTGGAAGTCAGTTTACCTTTTCACGGTATTCTTTTTATCCGCTACCTAAAATATGTATATGGACAACTGTTTTTTTTCAAACATTTAAAAGAAGGTATACTTAAAATATAATTATGCTACTGACTGACACTACGATACCGTGTTACAAAATCATTGATGTATAACTTCTCAATAAGTTGAATGCGTCGAGGGATTAACCATTGTAAAAAACACCCGCTGTGTTTTAATACGTTTTGTATGAAAAAAGGAATAGCCAGTTTGACAAAAAATATTCTCCCTTATATATTGTTCTCGGAAGCTTTTGACTTATTGTTGATAGATTAATAAAGCTTTATTTGAGTTTCATATTTCACAGACATAAAATAAATTTATGAAAATGTGTCCGTGAATATGCCAGTAATAGGATCGAGACACAAATTAAATTAAGTAAAATTATGATCGACGTTTAAACAAATTAGATATCGACAACTATTGACTTAAGATGTAAATGAATATTTATAAAAAAAAATACTTGTGACTGAGCATCGCGAAAATGTTATAATATATTATATAAAACTGCCATCTGTTAGTTGTAAGATAGATAACAATTTTTTTCAGATTTAATTACTGAATCAATATTTATACACTCTAAAAAAATATCTGTGGTCTCCCAAACACCTCAAATATGATTGTCTGCGTTGAGTATTTTTAATTAAAAATAATATTTAAAAAAAACTGACTGATGAAAAAACGGAAACTGTTCCCAGTTAAAATTTCCCATTCAACCAATTAAAAATAAAAATTTCCTTCGGGTACTTGCACATGCCATTAGTAGTCAACAGGAAATGCTTCTTGCTTAATTCACAATAATTTATTTTGACTCTAAAGCTTATAAAATTCTAAACAAAACGATGTACCCATGCTCATTTCAACAAGAGCGCTTTTCTACTCTCTCTCTGTTGTCCTTAATCAAGCAATTTTTTTCAATCTATTCTCCAGTTGTATTTATAAATTATCGTAAACAAAAATGGATAGTTCAATGATATTATTTATATTCTAAGCAGTGGCTTTTACATTTGATTGAATCATTGATACAGTAGATCTACATTGAGATTGCTAAAGTGTCTCTATTCAATGTCTTTGACAGTATCACATCTATTCTGAATTATCAACAATCGTATTGTAAAATTGGTTGATTGGTTAAGAAGAAAAAAAAAGTTTATGGTATTTGATAATTTCATTTTAGGAAACGTACTATCAAAATGAAACTTTTTTTTGATTATCAAAAGCCAAAATTCATTTTTATAATAACATATATATTTCACCTCTTCATTTACTTTCACTGAACATATATTTCAAATCGAACAACTGTATTTATTGAAAAAAACCAAGTTATTGAATCTTATCATTTTGATTTAAGTCAAGTGAGTTTGTAAACAAATAAGACACATAGAATTTGAAGTATCAGCCATTCATCAAAAGTTTAAATAACAATTTCTGTAACAATAAATTGAAAGTAATAATTTTAATAACCAAATCAACTTGTAACGAAACTGACAGTTAAAAACAAAGTGACGGAATTTTTGTGAAAGTGGGATTTTTTCTGAAGTAGAAATGAAATTAATTACTTAACTAACTACAAGAATTTCGAACCAAAATACGATTTTCTTGCAAGCCATAAATATAATTCCTGTGAAATAGCAACTCAATCAAATAAAACAGTCCCTATAGCCACTAGCCTAGAATAGTCGCAAATTTTTTATCTATCGTCTTTAATAATATAATAAACCTAATTTAGGGAGTAACAATTTTTTTATTACTAACAAAGAATTCGAATAAAAAGAAGTAAATTTGTAATTTGCAGTAATATAAGCAAACTGTTATATGATAGATAAAGTAGATACGAAAAACTATCAACAAACCAAAGAACGTCATTCAAGTTGATGTACAAAAAATGCAGTAAATTTAAATATATTTTTTGTTGTTGTTTATGTACCTCATATTTAATGTTCGATTATTATTTTTATATTCCACTCGCTTTTAATTACAGTTTTAGTTAGTAATTGTAAAATATTTGATATGGCTGAAAATAGAAAACCCATAAACTTGTTGTTTACCAAGACCTCCTACGCATATTTTTATGAACCATAAGTTTGATTAAAGTGGTATGTATCTTATTATTAGGTAAACATGTTTTTCTACGAAAGCTTGACTATTTAAGTTTGAAGCTATGGTTTGTAGATAAGTGTCAAATATATACTTAATAGTGAATAACTTCCATGAAATTTATAGCTAAATGTCTATTTTATTAATAATGAAAGCACATTTTTAGTATAATAAAAGCTTATAGAATTCAAATACAAAATAAAGTATGTAAAAATAAGGTTTAAAAATGATATTTTATTTAATTTTTAGATAGTTATTAAAAAGATATATTTTTTTGATAAACTATTTACTTTTCTCAATTTTTATTTCAAAAAAAAAATATGAAAATTAATCGATCGATAAAAATAAACGTTTGAAATTCAATTACGTTTTGATTGGAACTAATAGATAGAGTGAACATTGTGTTAAAAAAAAGAATGATCTGTAAAATAAGTAAAATGTAAATGTTTTCGTGTTGTAAAGAAAACCATCAACAGTTACGATATAATGATGGATAAAAACATCACTTCATGAAAATTTCAAACACTCCTACTCAAATAATGCTCTATAGCAGTTCAAGCAATAACAACCAAGTAAATAAAAGTAAGTTGCTCCTAAAAATAATAAAGGATAAAAATCGTAAGATCGTACAAGAAAGGCAAGATATTTTATTCATCACTCGTACCTGTTTCAGGCTTGCCTGTGTGCTCTTTCTAAAAAGATCTTTTTTTCTCAAATCTTAGATATTTTTTCTCATATTCTTGTTACATCCTTTTATAAATCCATTCGAAACAATGATTCTCATTGGTCGAAAACGACAAAAATTTTATTGCTGGCTTGTAAAAAAATATCATAGAACTAAAATCCTCATATCAAATGACCGTTTTATCAAAGGTAATATTTAGCTGGTTTTATGTACTTTTACTATTTAAACTTATTATTTTTCACCAAGAAATGACAGTCAATACCTTGAAAGTGACAAAGCGTTTATTAAATTCAAAAAATAAAAGTAAGTAAGATTTAATTTCTAAGAATAACACAACAATATTTGTTTTCAATATTTTTGATGTGATAAAGTTTACCAAGACCAAGTAAAAAATGAATATATATGAAATTGAATAAATATATTTTAGTATGAACTATTAAATAAAAGCTTCATAAGAAAAAAAATGGATTTGATTGTTAATAAAAACTTATTCCAGTTACATAAATGAATGATTTTATTTGGAAAAAATACATTTCTAGTTACGGATACTACGGATAATACGGATAGTTATCCGGATAAGATTTTAGATTCTTTAGAAAAGATCGTATTTGGTTTGTTGATGATATATTAAATATATAGTTTTTCATATTGTGGTAATTTAGATGAAATGTATATTACAGCTATATCAAAAGAAATGTTTGTTAAAATTTAGTTCTAAAAATGGAAAATGAGTTCTGATAAAATTTTAAAACAAAAAATAAAAAGATGCAAAATAAAATGTTCAACGAGAAAGTACGAATAGAAATACTTTAAAATTTCAATGATGTTTATATTTTATTTTCCTGACCAATTTTACTTGATAAATAATAATAGATGTTGGTATTATCCCGTATAAAATAAACAATAAAACAAGTATTTTGTTATATGAAACGCAAATTTAATTATGAGAATACAACTAAAAAATAGGTACCAAATTTATTAAGATAACACACATATAGTAATAAATATGTCTCGGATATCCCGAAACAAAATATTATCGTAGCGCCGAATACAACTGGTAGACACGGAGTCATAGACTAGAAGCAGGCCTTCATTACGAGCGTGCGTAGAACATAAAATGCCTACGGAGATTCTACGCCATCCTATTTTACTTCATTGTTCATGCTGTTAAAAAAAGAGACAAAAAAAGATATTCAAGTAACGGAAACTGAATGTCACCGGCAGATTCTTTGGAGATATGGCACGACAGAAATTTTCATAATAAAACTAGAACATCTGGGGAAATACTATGAGAATACTGTGGTTTATGATTATATAAATTTTTATTAACACATTAGTAGTTGTTTTTGGAAATAAAGCTTCGATATTTTTTATTTTTGAATCACAGCATAATACTGTCATTAAAAGGTACGTATCCGTGGCGTAACTAGACATATGATGTACCTACAACATGGAGGAGGGTCGGTTAAGGAGATTATTTGTTCGATTCCTTGTTGTTATTATCAATAGATACATGAAATCATTGAATAGATCGTTGCGTAACGAGTTTTAGACAGGGAGAAGAAAATGTGACGTCAGAATACATTATCGATCTCAATAAATTTAAAATAGCCATATTAAAACGCTAAATAAACGCTAAATACTTATTTTCGCTTCTTATCGATATATAGTCGTTTCCCTGAAAGTTTAATGGTTTGACTTATTTATTTTATTAGGGTGCCATTTTTAATAACATTATTTATATTTGGCTGTCATGAAAAAAAGACATGAAAATTTTTTAATGAAAAGAATTTATAAACAAACTTGTTTCAATTATTAAAATTTATAATTACAGAAAGTTATTATAACTTTGGATTATTACAAATTAAATGAAATTTGAGCAAAAATTAAGTGTCACCGAAACCTTTACCCGGAAACATTACATACGATTCACTGAATGATTTCAAAGACAGAGGTTATGTAGTACATACTTATAAATCTGGGACACAACCTAAACGAATATCAGCTGAAAAAATTGCTGCTGTCAATGAAAGTATTCAATCCTCAATTCCATGCTGTGCTAAAGAAATTGGACTTATGACAATGTGAGAAATAATGCTTAAAGATTGTAATTTATTTCCATTCAAAATAATAATCGACACAAGATCATTTATGCTAAGATGTTAAAGCTCTTTTAAGATGTTGTAGTATGAAGTAATTATTTGCCCTCACTATTGAAAATAAACGTGATATTATACTTACAAGTAATGAAGAATGATATCTTGATGATTGTGATTAATAATTTGTTGACACCAATATTGAACGCTTTGGGATTGATTGACTCGTCGTCCATACAAAACAGTGAAACTTCACACGCAACATTTAATAATTAAATAACTAAAAAAAAAAAAAAATATTTTAAAAAATGATGATGCCGATTTGCCCCAACGATTGACGTTTTTAACAAACCCAAATTGCTTTATACAGCGATATTTAAAAGACAAGGCTTATTTTAAGATTTTAGAAATACAGCATTCTAAGCAAAATATTTGTGACTAAATTAATGAAACACCTGTTGAAATGTGTGAAAATGTTATAAAAAGATACAATGGTAAGATTTACTTTGAATTTAAACGTAACATTCAACAAAACTTATATCAACGTAAAACCACTGTTTTAATTTGACATGCAGATACATAATTCAAAAATAAAGGAATATACCTTCCAGTCGAACACTGTATTATGCCTTTACACTCTCCAAGTAAATTCTGAGCATTTATTTTTTGCGTACATAATTGTGTCGTTATAACCATGAAAATATTGTGAAAATGAATGGCTTACGTCGTTTTATTTTTTTATTATTATATACGGGTAATTATTTCATAACGCGTACGTAAGCGCAAAATGGAACAACAACACAACTTAAAGTTAATTGAGTGGTAGATTTTATTGATATGGCCATAATAATCTGAAGAGTGAATCTATGCGAATGGAAGTACTCGCATGAAGTACATTAAAATGTTACAGCTTTATCGTTAGCGTTATCACCCGCCCTATAAAACCGTTTCACACATCACGTTCAACGTGATATGACGAATCGTTAGTTGGCAGAATCCCTATTTTGAAATCATGTTATTTTCAAAATAAAGTTGTATTATATAAGCTTTATTAAATTTTATGTTATGTTGTTTTTAAATATACATATACCAATGTCCATTTATAACTTTTATAGGATTTAATATTCAATTGAGGTACAGACAAATATATAATAATTCACAAGGAAAAATGTTAAAAATCACGATTGAATCCAAAACAATTTATATAAAAATAAATTACATATTGATTGTAAATATTTACTAAAACATTTCTATGTTTCAATCAAAAATCAACCATTAAGTGTGAATAGGGGACTGAGATGTGTTTTCCATCAAATTATCATTGAATTAGATTGATCACATTGCAATGTGTAAGCCTGTAAGGTCTCCAAATATTTTGTCACATAAAGTTTATCACGGAATAAATGTTTGCACACATTGCATAAATACTAAATTTTTTATCCAAAATTGTAACGAGAGATTAGATTATTCAAAGTCTCGTTGTCAGTTATCATTATATAAGCGATTCAGTTCCTGGATTGAATACATGAGATGAGTGATGAAAAATCTGGAAATTTAATGAAAAAATAGCCTTTGAAAGTTTTTATTCGGTATTCAGAGCACTAACAACTCAATTGATACAAAAAAAGCCTAGAAATGTTGACGACATAGTAATGATTAAATAAAATAAGTATATTTTTACAGAACTAGAGCGTAGCTGATCGCCTTTTCTGGGTCTCGATTTTATGATCAGATCAATAATTAAAATTTTTTAGACATCACAAACATCCATGATTTCGATCGGAAGTCCCTACACTGATTTAAAAATGAGTTGTTCGTTATACTCAAGTCCGTGAGATCAATAATTTCTAAAATCTTTCATGGAAGGTTAAGCGACTATTTCAATTAAATTTTAAATGTTTGTGCTAGACATTTAAAATTGAATTGGTTGATTGTTATGATTTCTTATTGACAAAAAATCGACAAAGTATCAAAGTTATTGAATAAAATTTGTTTTTAAAGGCTTTCTTTTTGTATAAAAATATTATTCCATAAGTAAAGCATACTTGCTTATAGATCTTTTATGGCACAGAACTTAATGTCCATAACATATATTCTCCACAGTAGTTTTTACGCTACTCTCGAGCTAGCCAAAAATAAGCACTGGAACAGACTGGCACGACGTTGTCTCTAATAAATTTGACACTAGAAATATAAAACTTCTATTAATAAAATCCCCCGTACAATAACAATTTTCGGCTGCCGTCACCACTCTAAAATTACCTGTAAATTGACAATTTATTATAAAAACCTTTGTTTAACTCAATGAAATGTATATGTTTTTTCAAGCATGTATTATGGATACATTTTCCTGAATTTACCTCGAGCATGAACTTGCTTTTAGTACCCACATTATCTAGGTCATTTCTATTATCCTGCTTCGCTAACCAAAGCGTTTTCATCAATATTTTACTTTATAACGTTTTCTCAATCTAATCGCTTATTTCTCGCCTCCCTGTGACCATGTTTCTACGCTATAGAGATTCGTGATAAAAACGATTGATGTAAGGTATTCGTTGACAATTTTTTGTCGTTTTGAACATGTTTTCGTTTGAAATAAATAGTACTTCAAGTTGAAAAAAATACATTGATACATGATTTTTGATATTGTCAGTCAAGTTTCAGCATTTGAATTAGAATCTTAAAAATAAACAATTCTAGAGGAATTTCGCATGTACTGAAGTTGATAATTCAAAGCAATTTAGCTTTCTTATTCGCTTTATAGTTATTAAGTCGTTTGATGTTATATTTAGTTATTAATTGTAAATCTTCTAGATTTTTAATCTCTTCCACGCTAACGCCCCGACGTATGGGACGGCAATGTGCAAGGCCTGTGCGCGAGCGCCCCAGACGTTGGGACGCGAACATTCAAACGTCGGTAACGCAGGCTATCTTTGCATATAGGACTGATTTTGGTTTAAAAATATCGCCCAATTCGTTCTGATACTACTACCTACATAAAATTGTCAAAAGTATTAGGATTAAATGCCTAAGACATCGATTTTTCGAACCCTTCAAATTTATTCCGATCCCGCCATTTTTAACATATCAGTTTGAAACTGCGTGCTAAACTCGCGTCTAACTTCGCACTGAACTTTGCACCAATCTCGCGACATTGCAATCTGACACTCTATGACATGTGACAGTATGACGCTTGTTCATTTCAGTTTGATTGGTTGCTTCGTTACGTCACCTTAATGGCCATTTACGATTTAGTTATTTGTTAGGGATATATTTGTTAAGGTGATTGTGACAACATAGGACTTTTCTTTGTGTCTTTAATGCTGTGAAACATTAAAAAACAAGTCAACCCAATTATTTTTTTATTGGTGTATTTATAGCTCTATGTGGAAAGAAAACATTTTGAAAAATAGTAACGCGGACAGATTTTGTTTGTATGAAAAACTGTCGCGCCGATCGGTTTAAAAGAGACTAATGTCAATGATTTAGTCATTAACTATTTTGTTTTCATGAAGTTGTCAAATGGAACGGTTTTTCCTGATTTAATTTATGTACATATCAATTAATATTGATTAGTAAATACTACGAAGACTAAGTAAAATTTTAGTGTTTAATTTTAAATAAATTTGAATCCCACCTTAACCAGTCGCAGTATGGACTAATTGGGGTTACCATACAATAAAATCATCTTCAATAATTTTAAGAATGGGCGCTTAATATTGTGTATCAAATTGTAACAGTGTGTATTATTTATTCGTACAAGATAAAAAATTCGTGGCATTTTTTGACAATATTTTTCTCGATCTAATAGTCGTAAAGACCAAACCACGGCATATCCAGAGTCAAATTTACATCAATTATAGTATCACTGTGTGTATGTTTGTCGCGAGCACGGGACGATATTTACCCTTAGTTGGCAAATTGATTCCCAAATAGCGTCAATAAGTGCACGATAAAATGTTGCCTACATTGGAAGGGAATCCGAAAAATCACAGTTTGGCTTCATATGTTTACCAAAGCGATATTGTCACTGACATATGCATGACTCAGTTAAATGTATTGAAATAAGCTATTTCTGCTACCAAATGGACGAATTTAAATGTACAAAATTTCATATATAAAGGAACAATAAAATATTTTCAATTCACTTATATCTTAGTAGTAAGCGTTAAGCTTAATCGATCATCAAAAAAAAAAACCGATTGTCCTAAGGTTGTTCTACTACTATGTAGCCAAAAGCATTAAATACGGATACAAAAAAACTTTTTAAATGATATTCTTTGATTTCAGCTCCTCAATTAAACGGAACTGATTCAAGAATCTTTCATTATGACCATACATAAAAAAAGACTTATGAGTTACTTGCTGGATAATTGCTAGACAAAAAAATTTCAGAACTATGAAATTGTAATTATAATGTTTTTGACAAGTTTTATTTGCTATCTAAAACACAGTTTAAATAATAAAAAACACAGCAGCTTAATATAAATTGTTGTTTATTTTTCAATTAACTGTCAATACTATACAATATAGTGGTGACATTATAATTAAGGCCAAAGACTTAATGATATAATAAAAAAAAATCGTTATAAATAAATAAAAAGCATTAACAAAATTTGTTTTAAAAATTACTCTTAAACGTAAAAAAAAAATTATGAATATTTTGCAACCAAAAAAACAGTTTATTATTTAATATAATATAAGAAAATGCTTTTTAAATTTTTTTAGGTGGATTTGAAAGAAGAATTGTCGAAGCCGATTTTCGATATGAATACAAAAATAATAAGTTTTGTATTCTATTTGTCGTATAGGTTTACGATAATTACGTATTTCAAAAAAGTTTTCAGACTCTTGAACAGAACATTGTATTGTTCGGGTAAGATTGATTCTAATTCTGCGCCAGGATTAAGGAAACATGATTTATAATTAAATTGAAAGTTTTGCAAAAGTGGTGCACATAGATAATTAGTATTTAAACTAAAGAGTTTTTCAAATTTCATAATATAATTCGTATTAATCTATCGTTCAGTGAGTCGGAAATTGACCGATTGATTGAGTTGGAATTAAACACAGGTGTTAGAATCAATCCGTAAAATTATGTATGAACAATTGAAAGCCAACTTTAATGAATTTTTAAATTATTCAAAAGAAATATATATAAAAAAAAGTAGATGCATGTATTAAAGTGATGTTTACAACGGTATTTGGACACATACGACTCCAGAGTGACATTATAAGTGCCACTTTACTTCGAACTTCAGCCGAGTGCTTTGACATGCTACGAATGCAAAGTGCATCCTATGAGTACTTGAAAAAAAACTCGTGAAAACCATTGAGCGGATGTAGAAAATCTATTGCCGCGAAGTATATTTAGGATATCAACGATATATACAGTATATGAGTACATAGTTTTCAAGAGATGTGGAGTTTAGATTTAAAATTAAATAAAACAACTTTTCATTTGGCCAAGTATATAATCAATTATATCTATATTATTGTATTATATTTGTTAAACATTATTTTACTTTTTGTAAAATTCTATGTTTCAAATGTGATATACATGATGTTTTACGTTAACCCCCTGTCTAGTCCTGTCCATCGAAAGTATTTCATAAAAGTGTTTTTCTTTGAAAAGTTTTTGTCTCTATATCATTTGAATGCATATATAATTTGGATCGGGCGAGGAAATGTTTTGATTATCTGGAATATACCATGTAATTTTCGAAAAAAGGAATTCTATTATGAATTACTTAATTATAAAAGTATAATAATAATTGATAACAAATGATAATAATAAAATAAGATAATAATTAAGTTATTAACGTATATATTAACAATTATACATATAATATCAGTGTAATTTAAAATTCTCGCTTAGGTTCTAATGAAAGTAAAACATTAAAATTTTAAGAATAAAAAAACTTTATTTTTAATGGGGAAATATTGAATAAGATTATTTTCTATGTAATTTTTTCATAAAAACATTGTTGATACAAGTCCCACATTTCATCTGTTACTGTGTTTGAAGAATGAAATGATAATATTTGAATTTCATGAAAATTGCTATTAAAACTTTACTTCCCAAGAGGTATCATTATAACTTTGCGATCTGCTCTTTCAACCGACGATTTCCCTTTAAACAAGATGATATAAAATGAATCTCGCTAAATTTAAGATATACCGATTATATATGCATATAAATATATCACGACTTCCATACAGTTACCAGGGGATTTAAAACAAAGCAAATTTCATTTATAAATAAACGTTATTAAAAATTCAAGTGCCTAAAGACATCAATTCACAATCGAGTAGAAATTCAAATAAAATAAATAAAGAATTCATTTAAATAAACTTAAGTATATATTATCTTAATATAATGATTTTTTTTATATATTTTATGAAAGCCAATAATTAAGGCAAATGAGTGCAGCATTTTTATACCATGATTTAAAATTGACATTAACGTTATTTGGTTATTTATATAATTCAATAAAAGTGTTATTTCATGAGTTGTGGACGTATTCACAGTTAATCATTTAGATAACCATTGTCAAGTTGATATACTGGTGATTGTATAAATGTTAAAAAAATATACTGTAAAGTAAACAATAATCTATTCCAATTCTTAACTCACTTAGATGTAGGATGCTTTATTTCTGTAAACAAGAAGAAAAGAATATTCCATGATTCATTTTTGAAAATATTTCATACATGAAATAATATTTTAACCAAAATGATTTTTACCGGGAAGAGGATTTACTCGTAGCGTGTGTGATTTATGAGACGGTGTATGTACGACGCATTTTAATTACAAAGAAACATACACAAATAAACAGCCTAGTTTCAGTTTTATCAATGTTGTTTCTTTATTATACATATACAAAACACATCGTTCTATTTAATTAAAACTAAAGCATTGTTTACAAAACAATAATGCTATTAGCATTCCGATCTACACTGGCATTGATTTTCTACATTTATAAGAAGACACGAGAATAAATTGCGCTGTCCGAAGTAAAAATACTTTTTGTTTGTTTTGGAAGAAACACGCTTCTCAAGTAAAATACTTAAATTTAACTCTGGATCGTTATACCGTCAGTAATTGTGTTTATATCATTCTTAATAATGAAAGTATATAGTTTCATTTGAAATGTAATACATTATTTAGCTAATACTTTCATCATGATATTTTATGATTGTCACATTCATTAATTATAATGTGTATATTATTTACTAGATTTGATACAATGTAAAGGTAACATGAGGCGGAAAGTAATTATAAGACTTAAAAACGCAAGTTTCTGTGTTATATGATGTATTGTGAATCGTATTCACACTTCACGAACATTATTGTTTCCATGGTAAACTATTAATGTAATATAACAAATACTTCGTCGTTTTCTTACTAATACTTTTAAGCCACCTGTTGTGAAAAGAGTGAGTTAGCGACTAATATAAAATTAGTTTTCGTTGAGCAATTCGTGTATATATTATGATCTTATGTATTTACCGCCATGATCCACTTTGCTCCTAATGGAATGGGACGGCGTTGAAAAAAATATTGTGTATTTTAGAGCAATTTATGTACACAAAAAACCTGTTTATAAACAAGAAAATTTATTTGAAAAGCATTATCAAATTCAAGAAGATGATTCAATATCAAATAAAATGAGTGAAATTATTACCTCACATTATGTGCAAATTAATATAATATATGGAAATGATTAAAACAATGATATAAATACATTATTACGGTATCTACCATATAAAAATTCCCCAAACTATAAACTGCAGAACAACTTCATTATAAAATGTTTTTTCTTAAATTTTAATTAAACAAAAATAATGAAAAAAAATAAAATAAAAACTCACATATGAAATGATTTTATTAGAATAATGCGTATGTTTGAATAAACTAGTCTTATTTAATTTAATTAAGATACAAAGCAAGGTTTATTTATTATGCTGCAATGAAGTAAACAGTGAATCAGTCTTGTAACAGGTGCCTTAATACTCAAAAGAAATAAACTTTTAAATATTTTGCGTATATACAAGAAACTAAATATCCAACCGTCAAAGTTTTGAACATTACTCAATTTAATTTTCTAGGTTTGTAAATACAATAGATTACAAAAATATTGAAATTTATTTTTAAAATTTTTAAAATATTTATTGCTATCAACTGTACAAAATGAATGAGGTGCTCCTTAAAAGTTTGAAGTGTTTAATCGCAGAGAAATTTGGAAAACTTTGTATGATGTGATATATTTTTATCTATAAAAATATATCTTTGTTTAGCATGAAACAGGCTAATGCACAATAAAGAGCACGAAAGAAATAGCGTAACACAAATTTAATCTGATTTATGCGTGTGAGTTACGATCCAAACTTTAATAGGGCTAAAAACTTGAAACAGAAACACTTATAAACAACCGGTCCATAGTTGAGACCTTAATTATTAATTTGTCACAAGGAATACAGACGACAAACCATTTTGGATTTAAATTTTATGCTAAGTATACAGAACAGCATATTGGAAGGCTTTTTGAAATGTACAAATGTATTTTATTTTAACAAATTTAAATAATTCATATAATAAACAGACACACAAAATAGACTTATTACGTGGCTTCAAAATATACTATTCGATAAAACTGAACATTTTTCAAAGTCATCAAAAAAAAAAAATTAAATTTAACTGGTCTGTTATATATTCATTGATGGGGAAAAACAATTGATGACAGAAGTTATTTCAAAATGTTCACGTACATATGTTGGTTAGCAATAGAAGCTTAGTTATCAATTGATTTTTATAAGCGTGCAGTATATTTTTTTACCTAATTTGTGTTAAGATGTTGTATTAACTGTCGATGCTTTTCAGAGATCTGAAAAAATATTTTAAGGTGTATGATAAATTGCACCATATTTTTATTGAATGTAGTTTTGTTCGAAATAATTGAAATTATATATTAATATGGTAGAAACATTGTTACTTATCGAAAGACAGTTGCTATTTTGGCCAAATAATTATTTTTGTAAAAATAAATATTGTTTCAAAATTTTAAGAGAAATCTTCTGGAATTATAACTAATTTTATGGATTATTTATTTCTTTAAAATAAATCGAAAAACTGTTTCTAATGCTGTCTCCGATTTAAGCAACTACGTGATTTTAATAATTCAATCATTTGCAGACACGTGTGACATGTTTCGTCTATTTGCCAACGGTATTTGAAGACTTTTTTAGTGCAAAAAAAGGAAAGCGACGATTTTTTCGTTGAAAAAATAACTGTTAGCTTAGAAAAGATTTCGTATCAGGTTTTTACTGAACAATTTCTATATAATGCCCACAACCTTTGTTTACATTTGATTTTCCGGACGTTCAAACCAAACAGACTTTTCAATGTAAATATTCGCCTCGGCAATTATCGGATTTCCTTTCGGTATCTTGTTTGTCGATTTAGACGCAGGTCTCGGTTTGAGTCTTTGTAAATGAATTAGGTTTTCAAGAAAAAAAAATTGCCTTCTAAAATTGTAATTTGGTATACAAGGAACGTAAAGTATTTCGTCAATTAAATTTTATTTGCAGGGGTACAAATTTCTTTAAGGCAAACATCATATACCTAATAAAACTCAATAATATGATTGATGTGTAATCTACCTTAAGTTCCAAAACGAGTTTCTCATCCGACAACACTCAGTCATGAGTAAAAACACAATATAATGATATAACATTAGAAAAAAATTATGGTAAAAATTTTGTCTTTTATAATTTGAATAATTTAAAAAGTTTTATATGTTCATACTGCCTAGTTATCAGGCAGTTAAATTTCCATTCGGGATTGATATGGAACATTGATTTTACAATTGTTCTCCATTTTTTTCACGTACAGAGAGATTTATTATCGACAATATAATTTATTCATTCAAATAAACATCTTGTATTAAATAAAAATATGTTGGTGTAAAATTTAAAAAAAAATGATAAAATAAATAAACTAATTATTGGATATAAAAAAATAAAATAAAATGAAAGAATGTTTTATAATTTAATTTTTCATTCCAAGAAGGCAATATAGATTTTTTTTAAATATGTGGTGAATTTATAATGTAATCCATTACAGCGAATTATTTTCAAATGTCTTAAATTGAAACTTGCGTATAGAAATAGCTACCTACTCTCCTTTGAGAGTTCCGTATTATTTATCGGAAAGGTTTGAGTGATGGCTTTTATCATAATAATGTTGAAAAGTTTTGTATGAGCACTTATGCTGTGTGTGATAACGTCAAACCGCCATCATTCAATACCTGTACCACTTCACTTAATATTGCATGAACGTGGATAACATACTTCGTTGGAAGAGCTATATTGTAAAATGCATAAGCAGATACTGTCATCACTCATTGAATAAAGCCGGACAGAAAATGACTTGTTCAGTGAAATTGTAAATATTAGAATGGATAATTGTGCAGAAATTCAGTTTATTTCATTGTAAGCTTTGTAAGCACGAACATATTTTATATAATTAAGTGAATGTGGGATAGTGAACTTTCAACTGAAATTAAATTCCAAATCTGTAGCAGACCATCTAAATGTATGGAGTGGTTTTGTTGAATAAATAAAATTGAATTGAGATTAAGAAGATATGAAATTGCACTGAATTGAAGATTCGTATATCTCCACTATACGGTATGTTAAGAATCGGTCTATAATAATTTACAACTATAACTGTATGTTTATATTTTGCACAAAACATTAAATAATTATTTTGATTATTGAAAGTATTACATATTTTGTCCACGTCGTCGGGTTCGTCACAAAGTGGTTAGTGAAGTTGGCTTCCATAATGGATCTTGCGGGATCGACTCATAGTATGAACAGTATATTTCGAAGAGATATGTATTTATGATGTTCTAAAATTATCTCATATCCATTTGATAAAAAAACAGAGGTATAATGAAACAAGATTCCTTCTTTGGAAGAAACGTTGATCGACTGCGTTACAAATAGTTCTCGTAAAAAGAAATCTGTCTGAACGTTAAAAAACGTTGAAACTTTATGAAAAGAATATATTCACAAATGTGGGAGTAGACATGCATTTAAATAATATCTATAATGCATAATTGGTAATGTTAATAGTATAAAAAAATATTACTTAAATGGTAGATTGTAAGTTTAAATTATATCGTTCCCAGAGAAGGTGTTACGATACATGTCACAAAAGTAATAAACATTTGATTTTTTCAAAATAGTTAATAAATTATATTTTTTTATTGTCAAAGTCAAAAATTTTACTAAAAGTAAAATCAATCTGAGTATGAATTTTAAAATGTCAAAATCAAAAAGGGATCTTATTTGGCATTTTTATTTTACTCTTATACATTTTATTAGTTGTTTTATAATGTCTTAAGGCCGTTTTAGTCATGGATAGAGTAAAAATTACCATTATTTAGTAATTTTAAACAATTGAAAAAAATGAGACTACGAAATATTTATACTTCTTTCTTATTTTACGCCCATCCATTCATCATGATAGAGTTAGCACACTAGTTAACGATGGCGAATGAATAAGCACGATTTAATTACCCATGAAATTTACAAAGAGCGACTTAATTTTTTGTTCAATTATATAATTCGGTATGGAACACAAAATATTAATAATTCACAATGTTCTGTGCTCTCAGGGTCTCTTAAATCTCATTGAGTATTCTTGTCTTTTATCTTTGTTAGCCGTTATAAATTTACACTAAGTCGAATGAGCACTACAACGGCATTATTAATTTTGAATATGACATTCTGCTAACCTTTAAGCATCACCGTGTGCCAAATTTGGCAGACACTGAATACTTACCTCACTTTCGAATAAGATTATTTAACACTGAAATCGCCTTATTTATTCAGTCCTAGCCCTTAGTTCTCGTTTACCTTCATTTATACGGAAAAGAGATTGACGTAAAAAGTTTCGCGTTGCGTTATACATACAGTTATTTTTTTTATTAGCGGCTGAAACTTTATAATTCAGAAGTGAGTGTGCATGAAAAAATATGTAAATATGGTGAATTAATAATATAGAAAAAACATTACAGTAGAAAGAAAAGCCCCGGGGCCGGATGAAATTTTAACCGAATTAATTAAATTAATAGACAATAACGGAATGAATATTCTTGTAAAGCTATTCAACAAAATATATGATACAGGAATTATACCAGAAATTTGGTTAAAGTCTACATTCATCGCCCTCTAAAAAGGTGAATGCTAGAAAATGTAGTGATCACAGAACCATTAATCTCATGAGCCATCTACTAAAATTTTTTCTACTGATAATACATGGTAGAATATATAAAAAATGCGAGGAAAATATAAGTAGAACACAGTTTGGGTTCAGAAATGGATATGGCACCAGAGAAGCCCTGTGCTGTATAAAAATGCTTGGAGAAAAATGTCGTGACATGAATGTAGACATATATGCCTGTTTCATCGATTTTGAAAAAGCTTTTGACAGAGTTCGACATTAAAAACTAATAGAAACTTTAGTCAAAAATGGTCTTGACAATAGAGATATTAGAATTATCAGAAATCTCTATTGGTACCAAAAAGCTGCAGTCAAGGTCGATGACACGCTGACAACAGACATATAAACACACAGAGGGGTACGACAAGGATGCGACTCTCCCCGATGCTTTTCAACATATACTCGGAAAATATATCCAGAGAGGCACTGGATGAAGTTTCAGATGGGATAACCATAAATGGGCAGACTATTAATAACATTCGTTACGCTGACGACACAGTCATTCTTACGGACGGCATGGAAAGCTTGCAAAAATTAATCGATAAAGTTAACGCGGCTAGTAATAACAGTGGGTTAAGAATGAATGCAGCGAAGACAAGATTTATGATTATTACCAAAAATAAAAAAACTAGAAATCCCTCCCATGCCACTAAAAATAAATGATAAAAACATTGAACAAGTGCATCAATATAAATATTTAGGATGCTGGCTGAACGACCAATGGGACCATTCACAAGAGATTAAAATCAGAATAGAGATGGCACGAAACGTTTTCTTCAAGATGCGTGATCTCCTCTGCAATAGAGATTTCAATCATGACCTAAGGATGAGAATTTTACACTGCTGTGTTATATCAGTACTTCTTTATGAGGTCGAATCCTAGACCATGACACAAGCCACAGAGAAAAAGCTGGCAGCATTCGAAATGTGGTGTTTCAGGAGAATATTAAGGATTCCCTGGGTGGACAGAGTCCGAAATGAAGAAGTATTGAAACGAATGAGAAGAAATCAAGAGGTATTAAGCATTCTGAAGCGCAGAAAACTCGAATACCTGGGTCATGTGATGAGAAATCCGAAATATGAAATCATATAGTTCATAGTGCAGGGGAGAGTACAAGGGCAAAGAAGCGTTGGTAGATGACGCATCTCGTGGAAGGGTAATCTTCGTGGATGGTACCAATGTGACTCCACAACACTTTTCAGGGCAACCATGGATAGAGAGAGGGTATATACCATGATATCCAACCTTCTACGAGGAGAGGAATAAAAAGAAGAACAAGAAAGAACATACATTTGAACATTACGCAAGTGTGATTACAGCTTGGGACAAAGTGAACAAACATTTCCGTTGCTTTGTACGTCGCTCGTAGAGAAGAGAACGTTTTTCTTAATGCTGATTAATTTGAGATAATAGTTTATTCTACAATATAATGAAATGGGCCTTGATTAAAAATTCTTTAATAAATAAGTCTTCGTATATCTCTTCTATCAATGTATATTGGAACAAGAGCGTTCTTAAGTTTTGGTAAGTGAACATTTATTTTATTTCAACCGTCACATCTAAAGAAAAAAATCTTTTAATTTATGAATATAATAATATGTGTATAATTCGTTTCAAAATGAAAAATATTAGTAAGTTCTTCGCTTATCATAACATCATACCATAATATACCATACATAACCAGATGTAAAAATGTTAGCACCGTATACTTACTTTTTATGGTTTCATTAAATTATTGTATCAAAGTGAGCAATTAGTTTCATCATTTGATTACAGGAAGTATAAGCACAAAGTTTTTAATATATAATTACACATGTAATCATAATTCTTTCTAAAATATAAAAAATAAAATAACCAATAACTTGTAAAGCCAATCGAGTCAAAAAAATATATGTTTATTAAAATAAAAATCTTTTAAAGATATGCGAACAATATGGATTGAAACAAGAAAAAATAAAGATCGCTATGAAAGGAAACGTTCACTGCTTTTATAAATATTGTGCGAGCAAAACCTTTTTTACTCGAAGGTTCTCTTTTCCATCGAAGACATACGTAAGTATATTTTTGAAATAGGCTTTGTGGCGTACGGCAGATATAAATCAGAAGGAGAAAACTGATATGGAAGCGGAATATGAAATATTGATTGAGGCACTGTTAAGGTTGTATTAGATTGTGCCGGGAAGGAGTTGGTGCAGACTGTTCAACGGAAATGTAACATTAAGGTTTCACGTTGTTGTTCAAGAATTTTGCTTTTGTTTTATCGTTACTTCGTATTTTATGTTTGAAAATGGAATACGCAGAAGAAAATAATTTCTGGTTTCTAATCGATCATTTTATGCAGATATTATTTTTAAATATTACATTATAATAATTGATTTATTCTTAAATTGCACTCATATAAATCGCGGTTTCTTTCGATTCTTCTCCAATTTAGTAGACAATAATTTGAATCAATTATTGAATTATCATGTTTCTAAATTAAATTTATTAATGTGTCAACGAGTGTAATGAAATGCTTTCAAAATAAAATAGCAAATGAGTGTTAGACAATAACATGATAATAATATTAAATTGAATATTTCAAAAATATGTACAATATTTTAATATAAATTTAGCAAATGGATTAACCATAGAGATAAATGTTTTGAACATTCTTATAAATTGAAATCATAGAACTTTCAAACAAAAAATATGCTAGAATAGGAAGAAGTATACAACAAAAAAAAATTGTTCGAGTACTAAAAAGTGTTTTTTTATTTCAGTCAATTTGAGCCTATATTAATGTTTTCAAAACAGTAAGGCTGATAAAGGTTTTCCCGAAAAATTCACATAAGTTTTGTTCTCTTTCTGTATTGTGGGAATTTTTTCTAGACAGAGCTGGCAGCCCGAGGGAAAGGCAAAGTTTTCTTTCGACAGTGACCGTCGAATGAGAAAAAGTGAATTTATGGTGAAAATGAACTTTGTGAGAAAGAAGTGCTGGGTGACTCTTTCTCGCATTGTTTACTCTGTTTATACTTTAAGTTAATCTTGGTGGAATAAATTCAAGATAGGTTCGTCATAGTTCACAGTTGACATGACTGTTTGTTAAAAATAAATAATTCGTCCTAGAAATAAATTTAGCGATTTAGAGAACCAGACATATTTTTTGCAGTTTTAAATCGCACCACTAAGTGTGCAACTCACATTCTCTTATAGATTGAGTTGTGAAATTTGAAAGAAACAATTAATACGTATTATATCTACACCCGTGACCCAGTTGTTCTAATGCATGTCTTAAATGAGTAAGCATAATGGGAAAATTTCAATGATTAATCGAACAGTTCATAAACCTTTGATGGCAAAGCATCAAATCTACAGTTGAAAATAAATTAGAAACAGCCTTCTGTAATTTTTTTAGGCTGTAAAAATTACCATTAATCATTTGATTCGATATTTGTGAACTTAATAATCAACCAAATAAGTTCTTTCTTCGCTTAAAATAAATTCGCGAAGTGAGAACGTAAACCTTTTAATCATACGAGTAAACCACTTCTAAATAATTTTTAATGGTGGTTAGAACTTATGAAGTATATGATTGATTATGTTATTACATCAACGAAGTAATCTTATTTTGAATTAACTTACGGAAAGCACGTAAAAAGAAATGTAATCCTTTGAAGAAATATCCGTCAACTACTTACCAAACTTTTTTTAGTAAGAAAAATGTATTGGCTTAATCAGAACACTGTTAAAACCATCCTCAATTTATTCAAAATACGCTAGTGATACTGGAAAAAATATCACTGAATCGTTAAAATCTAGTGTTATTTTAAGATAACTGAAAATTCCATACAATCTAAAAACTATTATTTTTCCACTACTAGTCAAAGGCATGACTATTAAAATTTATAAGCCCAAAGAATCTCATAAAACTTAACCTAAACCTAATTTGACAACAAAACATACAATAATTTGTCAGTTAAAAATAGATGTATTGGAAAACTTTTCAGACCAAAATTTATGATTTTCAAATACTTAAGTGTTAAGGATATTGTAGCCTTCATTTGGGTTTGGTGGTATGAATCAAACTTTTTAAAATCAGATTCTATTTCAATTGAAAAATGAGGCCTCATTCCAATTTTATAGCAATTTTAATTCTCTTATATATAATATTATCAACTAGTGAGTCAACTATCAACACACTGTAGTCAATAGACAATAGCAGTCTGAGAGTAAGGGTTACGATAAAAGTATTTTTCAAATCTCATTTAAATTTCAGCACTCTGAAATTCTAATTAAACAATGATCCAAAGATATATCAACTGTAAACATATATCATTAATTGCCTCGTAAACTTGCTGTTTTTTATTGTATGAGTACCATATCAATCCATTAGTAAAACGAAAGTATTCAGGGTTATGTGCTCCTATAAAAAAACGACGAAATTTAAAAACATAAAAAGGCTTTCAGATAATGTAAATTTTAATACAAAAGCCGATCTATGGAGCAATGTAACAAGGAAGTGTTTGTAGCACAAAAAACAAAGGCAAAAAAATACACCAGAAATGTAAAAATTTTAGGTGACAGAAGTTATTAAATTTTACAGCGAGATAATATGGCAAGAGAAGCTTTGAGATGTTTGCGTCATAATAAGATTAATGGTTTAGGGCAGGAAATTTAAATATGGATTAAGTGTTTCAATTTGCTTGAATGTTTTTGTAATATTTCGCTAACTAATCAGTTATTATTTTGCGAATAAAATACTAGAAAATGTGAAAGTGAGAAAACGAAATTTTAATTGTTCACCAAACAGTCTACCAGTGCTGCTTTGCGGTTGCAAAGCATTACACTTGAATATAAATATACACTTTTTACACCACCTCTTAAAAGTATTACTTATTTATAATTCTAAAATACCAAGTAAAAAACCTTTTTAATGATTTTTTCAATCAGTAATCAATATTGGTTATAAGCGTGTTGTATCTGCAATGAGCTATTATATAATAATTAAAATTGTATTAAAATATTTCATATGCAACTCTATTAATGTATATTTCAATAAAAAAATACGTTCGTTGTTCCATATTATGATAAAAGTAAATATAAAAAATATTAATAAAAAAAAACTGCGGATAATTACAGTAATAAAAAACAAAAGAGTTTTTATATTTTCCGTAAGATTCAAATACATTTGAACATTTTATTAACACGTACCATTTTGTGCACATTGAAAAGTTTTGTAATATATTGTAAACAAATGATTTCTCACTATTTTAATTACGGCATATGGTGTAGTTTCACATGTATACGTATTCAATGATTTCAAAGATAAACACAGGGAAAACATTTTCTTTCTCTTATATACTCATGAAAAATCAAAATGTTATTTTACCTACTGCAAAATTATTCATAAAAACGAATTTTTGTAAGAAATTTAAGTATCACAACCAAATTTGCTAAGAAATACTTCAAACGTGTAGCGATATTTAGCCGCTGTTAATATTTTATTTTAGAAGGCAAGAAATCACAAAACGATAAAAACTTTTTTTATAGTTTTTAGTTTATCGTTTTTTTTAAATTTGAATTATATCAAAATGCTATATTATATCTCGTCAAAAATTTTAAATACCGTTAGCTTCAATAACTCTTCCCGAATGTAACACAAGGAATAAAAACAAAAGCTATCTCATTTTTTTTTAACTAAATTTGGGTTAAATGACTTGCACTTCCGTCGATTGTGGCATTTTACCCGAGCTAAAGTTGTTCTATAATTTGATAAAGTACCCAAAACCCAGCTTACCGAAAACGTATTGTTGACTATGAATTCCTTCTGACACACACAAATTTCAAAAGGGTACGGAAAATGCTCAACCACTGGGATGAATATTTTCTATTGCTAATCTAAATTTTTATTCATAAAACTAATGTTTTATTTCATAAATGAAAATATTTTATAACTGACGACACAATAACATATTGTAGAAAATGAATTTGAAAAATCAAATGAAAATTTAATATTTAGTTATTTTGTCATTAATAAGTAGTAAAAACAAGAAATACCATTCCGTTTAATAATTGTTTTATCCACGATTCGGTGTCAGCTTTATTTTTTCTTAATAATTAATATAATTAAATGTGAAAATTATTGTTTATAAAAAACATTTTTTTTGACGGAAACATTATTTTTGTTTTATTTTTATATAAAATAATTTAATTTTAAGCTAGACGTACTTGGCAAGTATACATGAAGTTGTTTGGAGTGTAAAAAGAATATATAATAACAATTAAAAAATTTACCAGTAGTATTTCGATCGTTCTCTAATTCCTTAAAAGTTTTTAATATTCCCTTATGTGAATGGAAATTTTTTTTCTTCAATATTTTTTTCTTCTTTTAGTGTTTCAATAATTTTGTGCGATACAACGGAAATGCTCCAATAAAATCATCACATATCAACAGCACAAGACATGATCCAATCAATGTGTAATGAATAATCAAGATCATTAAAAGTCATACTTGTCATTATGATAAAAGTCTAAATAATCAACAACAAAAAAACACAACTGAGTTAGCTTGCACTGAATGCAGTTATTTTAAATGTTTTTCTTTCATGAAAAAATTGTAAAAATGTGGTCTCCCAACTAAAACCTCATATTCAAATAAATCATTTCATCTCTTTTGGGTTTGCTACCTCTACGTTACCTTTGTGGCCTAATTTTACCGCATAAACAATGTCGTGTGGTGCGACGTAATTACGACTTAATTCAAAAGAGAGATAGATTTTAATTTCACCCTTGCAGCAATAAGTATTTAAATAAATGAATGAACAAAAACTTTCAGAATGATAAATGATCGTCTAGCGTTTAATTCTTAAACGTTTGTTTAGTTAACATTTTGAGATAACCGAATGTTTCATGTGACAAAACGCTTTCATGCAGGGCTGGAGTAAGCTTTTTCTGAGCCTTATAGAAAGTTTATCATCATATTAGAATTAAATAATAAAATGCAATTTATAACCATTTGCGTGTATATGATAAATTATAAACATTCATGTTAAATACATCTAGAGTAATTCCATTCCTTAAAGACTACAGAGTAAAGACTATAAAGATTTACCATCCAACAAAAGACCAATACAAAAAGAGAACCAGGCCCTCTTTTCTTATAAGAGAGCGATGTCAGTAATATTATTGACATTTCTTCAAAGAAATATTACTTCTCTTTTGCAAGAAAAGAATTAAAAAATTAAAAATTAATGATTCTAGGTGACTCGTTTACCATTCGTTATATTTTATATTCAGAATTCTTAAAACATATGTACAATATGACAGATCTTTTATAATATATTAAAGGATAATATTTTGTAATTGAAAAAAATATGAATTAAATTGAAATTAAAGAAGAATATTACTTCAATCGGATGACAATTAAAATATATTCAAAACAATATATAATCATTTTGATTTAAACAATAAATTATAATTTTTAAATTCCATATGATCTCTTTTGATATCAAAGTTTATATTTTCTTGAATACTACAACAGTCACCGTATTTCTCCAGCAATTTTTTTTTTAAAGCTTTGTGGCCTACAACATAGTCTGCAAAATATATCCGCTTTGTCAACTGTAAGTAAACTGGATGTAAAAATTTACTAACGCACAAAAGTGAAAAAATTTGTTAGTTTATCTAACACTGACTAAAATTTCATGTACACGAGCAAAAATATAGAACTGACGTATGTGTTTTTCACAAAATAAATATTTAAGATTCTTTGTTTGCTTTGCAAATTTCGTGTGGTGTTTTTGCAGGCATGGGCATATGTGCGCTCGCATTCCTCGTTTTGATGCCAAAAAACATATTAAATCCGCGTGATGTGCGATGAATTCGTATCATAGTATACAGCCTGCCTCGAAAACATGAGCACTGCATGTTGTGAAATACGCTAATGCTTACGCGGCACGTGAGTACAAATTTGGCGGGAAATTATGAAAAACTGCCAGCGCAAGCATTGCTTTAAAACCTAGATAAGTAGTTCAAATTTTTTATATAATGAATGCATTACACATCAGTTATGTTGGACAGTTCAAATAACACGGTTCGTTCATTTAAGCGAAGACTAAAAAAAAGATATTCACATATTGCTGATGTTTAAAACTACAAAATATTTGTAGTTGATGTAGCAACGTATAAAACATAATGTTGTTTTTTAATGAGAAAATTGCTAAGGTTACTATTACCACCAAAGGAAACTTTTGAAAATGCTGACATATGAGTCAGTAAAGACTTCACCGGAAAATTTTGCAAACAAGCGCCGCTAGATGAACATTATGTACTATCTATCAATAGCCGTAAAATATTTTAACGTCACCGTAAGCTGGACGTGTAAGATAAAGTTGACTAAGTAACTAGGTACTGCTGTATAAGGTTTCATGCTTGTAAAAGTATGCAAAGTTTTAATTCATATGAAGAATATTATTATTATATAATGACAAAGTTGTCACACTTATATAATTAAAGCAACGTTTAATTTTTTTTAAATCACCTCAAAAACTATATAAGTAACTTTATTAAAGTGATTTTAGTTAATTGAGCATAAAGTATACCCTCCTTAAGTGATATACTAGGTAACACAGAAATACGATTTAAAAATAACATTCATCTATTTATTCCGATTTGTATGAAATAATTTAAAATATTCTGATTTTTTTGTATGAAAGTTTTTTGACACAGCGGAAATACATATAAAAAGGATGCATTCAAAATTTCTTGTCATGTTTGAAAAGGTTTGAATGTGGAAATTAAAAAAAAATACCGTATCAACAAAATTTGTTGACTGTAATGTACTTTTGTTTCTTGAATACAGCTGTTTATTTTTGCTGTGTATCTTTTATATTATTTGTTGAAAATTAGCTTTTTCAATTTTTAAAACATTTTTACTGTTCAAAAATATTTGGTTACAAGCTAAGTAAAAAACGGTCAATAAAATACAGCAGTTTTTCGATAAGACTTTATTGATTAATCAGGAGCGACCGTAAAATAACAATTGTTTAAAATATCATACATACCATAGAAGAACTGACCATTTAATATTAAAAAAAATCATTTTGATTAATATTTGACATTTTATTAAATTGACTGATCAGTTAAAAATACCCATTTCTATTAAATATTCTGACACAATGATAAAATTTTATAGTAACAAGGGCAAGTAGTAAAAATTCTTGAATATTTTTGTATTAAATTGGGGCGGGTTAGAATTGACACCCGAATAAGGTGCCTTCGTTGAACCTTAATAAAATTTATAAGGTATAAAATAAATTGGCGCCGGAACAATTATGGCCGGAATAGTTTCCTAACAAAACTGGGAGCATGGTTGTGAATGTCAAAAACCATATTGTATGGATGATTAAAACAATTAATACGGCGTAATTGCCGAAATTTTGGGCAGACGAACTTGGGTAATGCCACAATGGCGGTTTTATAGAGCAGGTTCGCGTATTATTCAACTGCTTGTTAGGCTAGCGACGCGATTTAGCTAACTTCGCGTTATGAGATTGTGACTTTGGTTTACGTCAAAAACTTTTTACAGTACAACTGATGGGTTGATACATTGAAAGGTTGTAATATTCAATATGTAAAATATAGAAATAGCTTCTTACATGGAAATATGGTTCCATCATTATTGTTGAATGGTAACCAAACATTCCGATTTTTTTGGATTCATTTGGTCATTTATAACAACCCTGGTGTAGAAAATTCTATTAAAAATCATTCAAATAAACAAACATTTATCACTTCCAATGTTCTACCCCAAATTTCAAACAGTATCAACAATCAAAACATTAACAGCGCTAACAGATATCCTCACTGTCTGAGCATCGTACAAAAGTGCATCATCGACAATATTGTTTTAAACGTTTTATAAAAAATAAAACAACAATAAACTTTAAAAAAATTATGCTGTATACTTTCAAGTAAATATCATTATCATCATCATCAGCCGGGGTCGATCCACTGCTGGATGAAGGCCTCCCCCTGCTTTCTCTTTCAGGCGGGTTGGTGTTCGGTTTTCTGTCTGGGTTTTCCTTCCCATAGCCAAGAGAATACAGCACGCGGTGTACCCAAGCGGTCACCCATCCAAGCACTATCCGCGTCCAATGCTGCTTATCTTCGGTGATCGGACGAGAACCGGTGCTTTCAACATGGTATGGTCGTTGGCGGCAGGTTGGATACTATTAGAGAATAAAGCGCACGCCGCTTCTAAAACTAACAATTCAGTTAATTCAAGTAAATATAACGTGACATAAATTATACTTTTGATATCATAATGTAATAAATTTTGTAATAACAATCCTTCTTCAACACTAACGTATTAAAATAACGGCATTTTGACAATATTATAGCTGTAATGGATAAAATGTATTGTCGTAGAGTAAAGCAGATCATTTACACAAATAAACGTAACAAATCAAAATAATAAATTTGTATGATACTATGACTGTATTACTTTCATTAATTAATTATAAAGTCAATGATTATTCATGGCATATTTTATAAAAAAGAGAAAAACTCTCACCTTAGTAAAACAGTGTTTACAATTTGAATAAAATTTAAAAAAAAAAGTTTTGTTAGTGATCATTGTCCCAGTGAATATTTTTGAATCAGAAATCGACAGCAGTGTTTTATAAAAAATGCATGACAAATTATCGTTAAAATTATGAAACGCCAATTTACCGGATATTTTGAAGTTGTTGATTGAAAATGGCTATCAAATATCTATTGAAAAAAGATTTATGGCGTGTCGATAATGAAAAAAAAACGAATAAACGGTGTAGAAGTTATGAACGGAAAAGCGGCATTTTGTGGAAGCATCTGCCATTCATACTACATTATTTCTACCATGCCAATGTGGCAGTACTCTTTCCAAATCTATTGTGAAATGTTGAACACACGATGGAGTGACACGAATCACAGTCGATCTCCGTCACACGAAACATAATGGTTGCGCATCAATCCGTCATTTGTCTTTGTCATTACCACACCCCCTGTGATTTTCTCCACTGATAAGAGACTGCCATATTATTGTCATTTGAAGATGCGGCTAGGAAGGTGATTCTATGATATATATATATAAAACGTTTCTAACTGTGTACTTGCTGCAAAGACTTTTTCATTTATAAATTTATTTACAAGATTAATTTGAACAACGAGCGATGACTTCGAATATATTTTTGAATAAAAGCTATGCAATAGTTGATGTATTTAAGTAAAAACGAGTGACTTACATTGACATTGATATTAAATAATGAAAACACATTTTGAGAACTATTTTTGCAATATTTTTTATTATAATAACCGGTTTTGCTCAATACGAGCATTATCAGCTGATTAAACTTACTGACTGACTGACAAATATAATATATTGAGAAATTAGTACATAAAATATAATATTGAAAATATCACGCCTTTCCATAACAAAGTGACCGTTAATACCCTAAATAAATTATATCGAGTTTGTACGAAATGCAAACGCGCAATGGTTAATATCGCTTATAAGAATAAATGTTTATGAAGCGAGAGCTTTTAGTTTGTTTAACAATAAATATCGTTAAGCTGATTACTAACTCTTTCACACCAATATCTTTTGTATCTTTTCTCTCGTCATAAAATAGAGGTTGAGAAAATGAGTAACAAGCAATTCTTGTAGAAAAGATATATTTGGATGTCTTCATATTTATAGGATTTCAATATATTCTACATTGGGACTAGAAATCGGTAAAATTGTGACACAACAACGAAGGAGTTACGTATACATTTTTTATTTTTAATGGCATTAAACATAAATAACTGCGACGCTTACAATTTCGAGAAACTAAACGTGTTTCCGAATTAATTCGATTCTAGAAAAACATGTAGTCACTATGACACAATCAAATATGTTTAATTTCTAATAGATAACTATTGTAAATTAACTCTACTAAGACAGATTTAGAGCATACTTGATGAGAATTTTTGCTTTTTTTTATTTTTTCAAGCAGAGATCAGAAATTCAATATTTTTAATATAAATGGAACGAATTTATTGAAATATTGGTTAATTGAATGACTTGATTAATGTTTCATTTTTTTTTGTTATTAAACAATCACAAATAAATGAAAGGGTTTTTTCCAATAATTATTAGTAAAAAGTTGATTTGCACAATTAATCACAAATGTATTTAAGTTTATGAAAAAATATTAGTCGAAGAAATTATTATTCGTCGGATTAGGCTATTGCCACAGACAAAATATTGTCATGTTGAAATGCGTGTGATCGAGTTGTTTGGTTAGTTCTCGATAAGTCAGCCGAGGGTCGCTACCCTCTCTCATCTGTTTGTATGTACATAATAATATGTACTCAGCATTAATCCAATTCTTGGAGGTGATAAGGCTTTATCAATATCTGACAACCCCAAATGTCATACGGAAATCCGACAAAATATTAAATATTATATACATTCGGCATGTGCACGTGTAACGAATATTTTTCGAAAAAAAAACAAATAACTATATTGTGGGTTGCCAACGTCATCCAAAAATTTATTAAATTTTGATTTAGTATCCTTATGTTATGAAAAATGTAGGACATATAATTTTATTTTAGAATATTCTTCAATTCAAATATTTGAAAAGAACAAGGCGACTCCAAAATACATCAAACTATTTTATGGTAAAATTATTTTCTGTTAGCTGTGTTTCTAATTCCCCAAAATAAACAACCTTTTATTTTTATATAATAAGTCATAACCCATTTTTCTACACACCCCAATGTTTATGTTGCAAATGCTCGGAGATAGGTAGACTTTAAGTATCTGTCAAAATAAAACCACTTTTAAATTTGTAAGCGGAATTAACAACTCATATAAAGAGTGATAAACTCATTTTTAACCTTTGTCACTTGGGCGACTGTTTAATTACACTAATGGTATTTACCATTATTTGACATTTTGAAGTCTTATGTGACGTGCATAAAATTTCTATAGTGATTTGTTTAGTGACTAGAAATACGTTAAAGTGTCATACATAGATACATTTAATATTTTGTAGCTAATAAAAACTACAACTGTTTAAATACTGTAAATTTTTCCATTTTTTAGATAAATTGTTAATTTCCAATAAACATTAAAATTCCCCGTTAATTATAGAATACAGTTTCCGAACAGTGGATCACCGTCAAATCAAAATAATTGTTTTGGAAAAGTTGTTGTTGATTATTGATACGCAGTGTTTTGATAATGAATATATGTAAGATAAATTTATAGAATTCAAATACCCGTTCCGTAAATATTTATAAACATAAGATAAATATGAAACAAAAGATGTTTTGGATTGCGTAGGAATTAATTCAAAAAAAAGAGGAAAACAAATTTTTCCTTATCAATTTAGGTGATTTTTTTTATATGCTCGTATAGCTTTAAAAAGGTAAATCTGTCAAAAAATATTTCCGATGGCTTGTTATTCATCAAATTAATACACAAATGCCACAAAGTTGCGGTGAAAATTTTGCTCGGAATTTATATCGAAGTACTTAAAATTTTGAAAGCCGCTCTACCAACCTCAGATTGATGAAAGGCCATAAATTATAAGCTTACTTTGTTGTTTGCAAAATATTTGCAACTTTTCACAGAAGGGAAATGATTTAGTCATATAAGATAAAACTTTCATTTTGTAATTGACGTAGGAAATATGTTCATATTCCATTTAATATTAATAATTGTCACCAACTTGGCGTTCCCTTTCTCAACAGGTGTATCTGTCGTCTGGAATGTCATAAGAAGAAAAGGTTGAAAAAAAAGATTTAGAAACAACACTTTATTTAATTAATTCGTTGGTAAAAAAAGCTAATGATTAGGAATAAATACGTTAGCATTCTTGCAAATTCATATCAAAATTATAAAATTTTGTGTATCACAGAATGTTAGTACTTAGGTAATTTTTTTATGAATAATACAGTTTCCAATACTAATTTTATGTTTTATTTATATTTCAAATGTTGAATAGTTAGTAAAATATTGCATAATTTTTATTGAAAAAAAGTTTTTTCCATGTATCAACATTATAAATTATTTTAATCGTTTATTTTTAATGAAAAAAAACTTTTCAAAAAAATTTAAATATTCTTAATCAGATAGTATACATATGGATTTAATGGTTTTTATAAGTCTTTTGTGAAATTACTAAATCTTTCAACAACTGAAATGACGATTACCGGTTTTTATCTATTGTAGTATTTTCAATGGATGAAACCATAAATTTTTATTTTAATTTACCTTTCATTGCAAACCAACTTTTTTTTAAACTCAACTTTGAAAACTTTTTTAAAATGTACAAAAATTCCCAAGCAACTATTTCATTATAAATAATAAAAAAGCATACACACACAAAACCGTGTAAAAATAGGAAAAAAATAATGGATTACTGTGTAGTGATCTGTACAGTAAAGCTTTGAAACCTTAAGCAATGTGATAACTCTTAAGGTAAAATTATACTGAATATAATTTTCTATAAGAAAACCTGTCAGATATTTTTAGATAAAATATGAAATATCCTTAATTGTTATTTTTTTTTTTTGAAAACATAAAATACCTTGAATAATAGAAGTCAGGTTACAGTACTAGTAACACAGAGCATATTGTATGTGTGGGGATGTATATCTTGACTCATAAATAAATGTGGGTATAATAAAGCAATTCACTTTGAAACAGTAAAACAAACAACATAAAAATAAACGGGGTAAATATAAACAAATTATCACGTACTCGGCAATATTTTTAACTTCATCACATAAACGCCAACTCAATGGCATTATTCAGTTTATGGCGTATTATTCGAGCAAAAAATGAAGAGCATATGAATGGCTGTTGTTCTCATCTGTATTTTGTGAAAATTCCTTGTCTAAAATGTCGAACAATAGAGACGTTAAACAGAAAAATGGACGGAGGTTATTCCAGTTTGCTTTTGTCCGCCTACAAACGTAATGACGATAATGAGATATGCCAAGAGCTTAAACAAGTAAATTGTTAATGGAGATAACACAGAGAATGTAAGGGAAACATTTCGAATGAGAAATTTCTTTTATTCCGGTCTATTTGAAAAAAAGCAAGAAATATTTGTTTATTCATACTTAAATAAGAATAAGAAAAATATTTTTTCTGCGCTGTTTCTTCGTTTTATGGAAGAATTATTTCAGAAAAATGTGAACGAAAAAACAATAAATGAAATACAATGCTTTATTTTTGTGGTTATTTCATTATTTATTCAAAAATATGTAAAAATTGAGATGTAAAACAGTAGCGTAAAACATGAAAATTTTATAAAAAGTACTTGTATATCAACGAAAATAGAAAAAAAATCAATTCGAAAAAAAAAATCTATCGCCAGGTTGCTTTCGAAAAATTCAGGTATCACATGATACCTGAATTTTTATTCATATAATTGAATATTCAGATAATTGAATTCATATAGATGTATATACATATATATTATATTGTATATAAAATATGAATAATTTATTTGAGAATGATGAAAATTGGATAAATAATGCTTATTTATTGTAACGAAGAAGTAGTCCTTCCAAACAAATAGAATATGTAGTAAGTCTCTAGCTTCGTAGATTTGGTAATTAGGCAGTACCAAAATAATGGAATATGTCCAAATGAATTCGAACGAAACCTTTACAGATCGAAAAATTATGTCACCCAATCTGTTTTTTTGACAAAACGTTTTCTCAATATCAATAACTGGCAGGAAACCCTACTGAAATCGTAAAAGTTTTTGCAATGACTATATATGAAGTTCCAAGTACTAACCTGCCATATAAATGCTTGGAGCATGACAGACGTTAAATGAAGTGGAGAGATGGGGTGTAAAGTAAATTGAAAAGCATCTGCAGGTAAGCTTTGATGTATTATGAATATAAAATAGTAGACATTTGTCACATCAAGTGTTGAATTACAAAAAGTTTGAATGTATTTCACATCTGTTAATATATTGGTAAGGATAACATACTTACTTAGTCGATGTATCTCACTGCTAGACCTGAAACAATAAATAATTTCAGCTACAATGAGTTGAAGACTTATAATATGCAACAAAATACAATCGTTTGCCAATAATTTTTAAAAAGTTTGCTTAAATTTGACATAAAGAATATAACATAATATTCGTACGGATACTTCTAAAGTTGTTCACACAGTTCTCATTAAGAAAGAACAATTGGCCTCTATAGAATTTGATCAGTTGAGTAAAAGCTTGATATAACGGACCAATGTGGGTGAGAGAGTATCCGTTAACACTATAACTGTTATTTATATTATTTTTTTCTTTCATTCCTTTCTAAAATAAATAACACAAATATATTTTTCATAAATAGTGCAGGTGACGTTTTCACAAAAAAGGAAAAAAAAATAGCAAATCACAAAGTGTTCTCGCCGGATGTGGCTTAGCACACATTTCATTGTTGACCGGCACACAATAATATTGTTATATTATGGTATATTGATTTGAAAATTATTATTTGATTAAATGCCATTGTGTTTTTGTATAAAGTTTGTTATATAAAGGTCATATTGTTAATGTTTTTAACGTGTTAAATTATTGAAGATTAAGTATCTTCGAAATACTAAAAAAAAAAAACATTTAATCGTGGAAAATTAAAACTTTATAGGTAACACCACTCAGCTTAAGGCGATGAAATTTTTACGATTATCGAGACGTTTGACTGAAAGAAAACAAGTTGTAAATATTTTGTACAAATATTTAAAGAAAAGATGAAAGCTTCATGTGTGCAGTATTTTTTATAGAAATGGAGATTGAAATAATATTGTCTAAAATAATCTATACTCATTATTTAACTTTGGGAAAATAGAAGTATTGACTCTATTTAAGTAAATATAGTTTTAAATCTGAATAATGATGATTAATACATTTCTTAAAACTCAAGTTTTGAGAAATCTATGAATATGTTTTTTTATAAATGATCGGTTAAAAAATATGCAAGTATGACTTTCATGTTTTTAAAAATAAATTTGCGATAATATTAGGAAGTTGTTTTCCTTCATAGCAAAACCTTTATTTGAATCAACATTGATGCACCTGTCACAGATAGAAATTTAAAAAAAAACCTCTGTTTTGGTGATACAGAATATTTTTTGAAAACCTATCGTGGCACTTGACTAAAATTCGAAAACCCGTGTCATGTTTCAATAACAGATACATATAACTGGAGCTTGATTTTACGGTAAAAGATATTTTCTGCTCTACAGTTTTTTTTTTCAGGGAGGTTGTTTGGACATAGCAACACCATACTGCCCAGGCGGGTTGGTGTTCGGTTTTCTGTCTGGGTTTTCCTTCCCATAGCCAAGAGAACACAGCTCGCGGTGTTCCCGAGCGGTCACCCATCCAAGCACTATCCGCGTCCAATGCTGCTTATCTTCGGTGATCGCACGAGAGCCGGTGCTTTCTTTGTGATCTTCAATGCGTGGCATTAAGTATAATATAAGAAAAAAGAATTTAAGTCGAAACTGATTGAAATTGTGTATTTTCTAAATTGATTACCAAGAATTTGATAATAAAATGTTATTTTATTAAAATTATCAAAAAATTAACCAAGAAACGATACTTTTAATAATTCACGTGTTCAAAATTTCATGGACAGAATGAAAAAATTTTGCCAGTGAAGTGATATTACAAGATTTGAAAAAAAAACCGATAGTGTCAATAGACTCTGTATAATCGTTTGACGGCTTAGATTTTGGTAAATGGCTATGACATGAGATCTCAGCTAATTGCCTGAAAAAGTCTGTTTTTATGATAAAGAAGATATGGTCAAAGTAATTCCAAAAAATAGGAATAATTAGCATAATAATGAAAATAATAAGACTTACTAGTCTTTCTCACCTGGAGTCATACCAAAATACAATATATTGAAGATATTCACAAGAAAAAATGGTATTTAAAGCCATTTCCTCCCTAGATGACGAATAAATTTGAAAAATTAAGTGGGAAAAAGTTTCTTTCGTTTTCAGAGTCTAATATGATGTCATAGTGCGATGAAGAAACATCTAGTAGCCAACCAAATACTTCTCTCATATTCATCCATTTTTAGAATGAAAAAGAGCGAATAGGAATGGTTAATATGTGTATTAGCTTAAGATAAAAATCCGTCATTACGTTGACAATGAATGTGCTGTATCGAAAAATCTAATAATTTCATCGAAGTCGCAATGAAACAGGTAAAGGAACATGCGATAATGAAAAATAGACTTCCGTTACCCAATGAAATATTAAGTTTTATATATGCATTGATAAAAAGTAAGATCGAGCTGGAATATTTCGAGTCAATTTAATTTATAATACAGTAAAAAGGAATTGTTTATAAAAATATTTTCTGAGAAAATCTATAGGCTGTGACTAATAATATTATCTTCAACGAACAAATTATTTTTATAACTTTTTTGTCTTATCTACAAAAAAATATGTTCAAATGTGTAAATTCCTATTTTCTTCATTTTTCTATTTGATGGTTAAGAATAAATAGGAATGATTTTTAAGCTAATATACAAGTAAAACATGTTACTATGTAAAAAAAGCTGTTTTAAGGTGTATTAAAAAATTCAGATAATATTAATGATTTTTATAAATATATTAATATAATTGTCGATTGATAATCATTTTAAAAAAGAAATTTAAGAGTAATAAAAATCTATTTCATCAAACATTAAATCTTATTAACTAAAATGTATGAGTATGATGTAAAATCGTTGAAAAAATATACTATACAAAAATATTTAACATTCGAAAAATTCGAGCAAGCACGTAAAGTATTTATTACTTTTTAATATATAAATGTTTATTTTGCATTATTTGTTTGTCGAATTGTTCAATATTGAAGAGAAAAGATTTTTTTGCTCGTTCATTACTCATGTTTCATTTAGTATATACATTTATGGTTTTTTCGCATATTGATAACAATTTATATTATTGTTCGTAATTAACGCCGCAGAGAGAAGTGCCACCATATTCAAAATAATATTCATAAATATCACTATTCAAGGGTTACTAAATTGTTATCAATATATTGCAGATGTTTCCATGATAATAATTACTATTAAACATTTTCAGACCTCTATATATTACGATTGCGGTATTCGATAATCGATACAGGTTTACCCCGGCTGTGTTGTAGCTACACCAGTAAGTTATATAATTGTTAACGACCCTAAATTACTTCTGGCGCAAACAACACAGTACAGTGATGATAACCCATTAACGGTTCACGTAGATTTTCGTAATTCAGCACTTGTATGAAAATAAGTGACATTTAAACGGCAAAGTACCATCCAGTATCATAAATAGATTCCATATGTTTTCATTTAAATAGATATTGCTGAAGACAAAAGTTTTCAACTTAAAACTATGCATATGCAATTCTAGTTGTTTCCACAGAACTAATTAAAGATAACAAAAGAACACATCTGGATTGAAATCAGTGTGACCAATAATCATGCAAATTATTCAAATTGATCGCAATTTTATGAAAGTATTGTATTTTTGTTAAAGTTGTAGTCGTAGTATTTTAACAATTAAACCATAGAAAGTGGATAAAGCAGCCGAATGTTAAATTCGTTGTCTATAAATTTAATAAAAAGACGATGTAATTTATATTTGAAAAAAGATTCAGGGTGATAAATGTGGCAAACCAAAAAAGCCACATGAAATGAAAAAGAAAATTCTTAATAATCACATTATATTCTTTCTAAATTTCATATATCGTTCTCTGTCAACTGTATTTAAAACTTTTACAGCATTATATAAATATTACTTTTTTACAAAAACAGTTTTGTAAGAAAATAGGGTGAGCAGGGAGGTATTATGTTAGTGTCGGTAAAAAGTGACCCTAAGGATTCCTTTTTCTACAAAAATGTAGTTTTTTTGATTCAACATTGTCTTTTAATTATTATGTACAAAGATTTAATCGGCAGATTTATCGGTTCCTCTCCATCAGTCAGTATCGCAATTAAATTCAGGCTCTTCGGCGAAGTAATCATAACAAAGAAAAGAATATTGGAAAATCTCGCTCGGGCGAAAAAAGCAATTCACAAATTGTACATAATCAATCTTGATTTTTCGGTACACTGCTAGTTAAAATAAAATCTTGAATGGCCTAGTTGCTAAAAAATCTACCTTATAAATTAATACGACATAGCCATTGCACAATGTTCATTTATTATAAAAAAAATATTGCCAGTGTTTCTTTTTGATGACATAAGTTGTGTTTATTTATTTTTATAAAATGATATTTAAAAAATATTATTAAAAAAATCCCGTCTTTACTATAGGCGTTTTGCTATTGTAAGCAGTAAGAAAAAATACGGAAATATAAGTCTTACTCTCTTAGATGAAAAAAAAACGTGTTTCGTGTATTTTTAAAATAAATTTTAAATGAAAAAGTAATATGCAAATACAGAGTACAAGAAATTTTTCATGCTAAGGCAGACAATTATTTCGGTTGAAAACCGTCTAGTATACGGGTGAATTAGTATTTTTTTGTAATTATTTCTTCAAAGGTCAAACAAACGTCCTAATGATTCAAAAAAGAAACCAGAAAACAGAGCAACGTTCTTCAACGTAATTACATCACAAAGCTTAGAGAAAAAAGCTTTTAGGTGTTAATGGAGCCTTATTGGAACATTTACTTAACTGTAAGTAGCACAATTAAAGGCTTTCTCGTGTATGCTGAAGGTTTGCGCTATATCTACTAAAAACCATACGTATAGTAAAGAGGTATGCCAGCAAGAACAATTTATTTGACTTCTTAGAGCTTTTCACTGTGATAATGACTATATTTAACAGTTGAAATAATCACTCGTTTCAATGTGAATTCAAAACTAAATTAAAAAAAAGAAAGAGTTACAATGAAATATTCAAACTCTGTTAAATATAATCTATTTTACTGCATATATTAAGAAATCAACATTACAATTTAATGGGAGGAAACAAAATATAACGTGTTATTGATTGTCGACACAATTATTTTAAAAATTGTTTTACAAGTTAAAAAGATTAAACAATTATAATATAATGTATTTATTTATTTTAAGGTATCAGATGATAATGCTTGCGAAGGGCGACGGCAGTCTTGATCAAAAATGTATATATTTTGAAAATAATACAAAAATGATGTATTTAATATTTTAATGAAATGTAGCATTAAATTTATTGAAATGTAATTATTTAATATTTTTTAGTATTAGGTAAAAAAGTTGTCGAAAATCTATGTTTATATATATGAATGTTACTGTTTTTGACTAAAAGTCATGCCCATGTGGCTCAAGACTTTTTTTCAAATGGTCACAAAGAATAATCTCTTTCGAAAATCATAACGTCAACAGCTTGCCGGGCTGAAGATTATATCTAATGATTATTGTGGAAAATTCCTGAAATACCTAGATACCAAAATTCTTGTTAGGAGAAAAGATTTGAAAGAAAATCAGCTGGAAATTATTTCGGATGACGGGCCTCGCGGGACCGTCTACGATCGCGTTTCAAGAAATATCGCGTAGAATGTTCTCTTTTTCAATAAGAACGAGATTGTATCAGCGGATACTTGGGTACAATGGAGATGCGTAAATGTAATACGGATCATGCGGGAAAATGTAAAACTACAAAATTGATTCGCAGGCGAAGTAATTTTATTATCCATTTTATTAGCTAACAAAGGAGCTTGCAAGTTTATATTTTATATTTACGACCGTATTTAAATAATTACGTTCAAGCTTAGTGTATACAGAAGTGTCTTACCACGCAATTTCGATGAAAGTACTTTGATCAATACGTATATAAATTTTATGACTACTTAAAGTAAAATAATTCGCAGCAAAGATGACTAGTAAAACTGATGACTTAAATTGAGCACAAATCTGATTTTTAAATGAAATATTTTTCTTTATTGTAAAAATCAATGTTGTATTATTTTATTACATGCTCTGATTTATTGCAAATTGATAATTTAACTCATATGAAAATGTGCCAATTTGTTTGTATATATAAACTGAATGTCAGTTTTGAGGAAAAATAATTATTCAAATGATGTAATGATAATGAATAAAACAAAAAATTAAATAAAAATAGATTTTATTAATAATTTATATCTATTGAGGATGCTTGATGAAATTTAAATATCAAATTTGAATTGTTACAACTTTTATCGATTCCACATCTTTTGTCAATAACAACCCGGGTGTCGCCTTTTGGCATTTTCAGGCATTCTATCACACGGATGCAACAGAACTGACAAATTTTATTATCACAAATGGTGAGTTAAATTCATCGCTCAGCCGGTGATGTTGATAATCCATGATTTTTAGAATACATACAACACATTAAATGTGATTAAAATAAATTTTATTACATCATTTGTTTGGGTAACTAGAATGTGATAAAAATAACTGTTACGAGCTATTTTAAGCTTTCTGTATTAAAAAACTTCTGTGTATGGACACACAAAGCAGCAGGAAAGACAGGGCTTGGGACTAGCTCGTGTCAGAGACTTAAGCCCCGGGGCCTAATAGTTTTTTCGTTTTAAGATATGGAAGCCGCATTGTGCCGTGAGAGTAACGGAACCGTTGAAAAAGAAAACAGACTATGGCAACTTTAAGAACATACTTAAAATATGATCGTTACTTGTGAAATTCAGTTAGAAATAGACCTTAATACTGTGCAATATACGAGCTGGATTTTTTGTCAAAGAAGCTGTTATTTACGAATAGTTATCAATTCTCTTAAAAAATCTTTAGAATCAGAATATTTTTTTTTAGTTTTGATATATTTGGAGTCGTTGTATATTTATTGCACGAATGGATTTTATAACGTCGCAAAAGGCTATGAAAAAATGACAAAGTAATTAAGAAAAGTAAGTTACAAAAAATGATTAAGGTTTTTTAAAATTATTGCCGTTAATTATAGCGTTTAATATGAGTCAATGTTAATCGCAAGCCACATAAACTGCAATCAGAAGGAGTAAGCCGTAATAACTTTCAACAGCCCTTTAAAATGCTTGATGAGGAGTTAAATATGATAAAAAAGGACGGATTTTGAACATGAATATCGGCCATCTCTTGACTTCACCTTTAAAAATGTAGGGTAGACAAGAAAATAAGGGTAGGAAATTCGCGTATATATTACAGGCTGTTAATATTTAAATCATTATATATGTCATATTTAGGCTTTCATCCTTAAATTTTTTATTGATTAGCAATAATTGCTAATTTTTTTTTTGTTATTTTAACACTCCAAGGATAATATTGTACAAGGTTTAATTATCATTTAAATTAAAAAATAATGTTTTGTTAAAATTATCTTACAGAAAAATAGATTTAGCATAAATTAATTAATCAATTAATCTTAGAACAAATTTGAGCTTCTTAGCAAATGTACTGCAAAATAGACTGGTGGTAATAATATGATACGAATAATAATCTTATCTATTGTGACAGATTACTAGACATCTACCAAAGGTTACTGCTTCAATTTATATCTGTCCATTCTTTGTGACCCTTCTAATTTTTATTAGTAATGGAGAACTATTGAATATTTCACAATCTTTCTCGTTTGTCATATTTTGTTACAATTCATATGTTTTATTGTAAGGTATCGAATTAATTTTACATTTAAATTCGTAATTAAACTGTTAAAATTTTTCAGAATCTTTCATTTATATAATATATAAAACATGTGTTTGCCATTCAGTAATCGTATCGTTAAAATATAAGGAATGATTATTTTAACAAATAAGACATTAACGTAGATAGATCGCTTTGAATGTATTATTATTTTTGTGTACAATAAACAATCAGTAAATGTTATTATATAAATATAAATAAAATATTGCATTTTCATTATTATTTATTACCATCTGAATGCTATTATTTTTCTAACGATTCATAAGAATGGATTTTCATAAAGGCGTGAAGTAAGCGTAAGGAATAATTATGTAAATATATAAATCAACATTTACGTATTTTCATATTTTTAGTCACCATTGTGTTTTGGTATAAATTTTAAAATATCAACTGAAGGTGCTTGATGGAATTTCGATACGAAATCTGGATTGTTACAAAGTTTTAACAATTCAAATTTTATTCTTTTTTGGCTTTTCCAACAACGTCTTTACTTGTTAATGAAACATTTTGAAAAAAATTCACAAATTGTTTTTTTTTCTGTAACATCAGACCTATAAAACTCCCTGCAATATAAAAAAGAAATGGTTTTTGTATAACGTTGGGTAAATAGTTAAATTTTTAATTCTGAACAGTCATTCCAATAAACGTTTCAAATAAATTAATAAATGAGTATAAAAGGTAATGCTCCATAAAACATGTTATTAATTTAATAAAAATAATTATTTTCTCGAGAAAATGTATCGATACGCTTAATAAATAGCTTCTGAAGATGACAGTAAAAATACGTCCTTTCTGAAATAAACTGTTTACTGCTGAAGCCGTCTATAATATATAAAACGAATATAAACATTTCAACGATATTGTATGTGATTTTTTTTTCTTATGAGCAACAAGTGAAACATCGTGAAAAACAGCCCAATAAAACTGCAGTGGAATTTATGTTAGATAATATCCGAAATATGAGTTCAGAGAAAAGGTTGGTATGATGAAGTTAAATTTAGTTTTCCAATTCATTTATAAAATTCCTAAGGTGAAATATTATGGAAGTTCAGCTATATATATATATATATATATTTGCCATATAAAATTATAAAACTGATAAATTTTTATTAGATTTAATTGCTAATAAAAAATATCAATTGATCTATTAATGACTCAGTTATTCATGTTTATAACGAAAGTATTCACTGAGAAGGTTTACCGGTGTGTTTGGTCACGGTAAATTTTAGTAAAAACAAAAATTGGCAAATTATAATTGGTGGTGGTTAAGCAAAAACGTGGACAATTAATAATTGAAAAATACTCGATAAATCAACATGCATTAATTAATGGAAATATGTTTTAAATTTATCATTAATTGGCTAACATTTTTTAGAAAATTGAAAATGTTGGGTACAAATAATGTACCATTTTAAAATCTACTTTAAATAATGATTGTAAAAAAGACTATTGCAGATAAAGCAAACCTTGACCACAAGGTTATAAACATGAAGTGTTTAAAATATAATAATTCATCACTTCAATTAAATTCCGCGCTCAAGAAATTGGAATTGAGATTATGCGTGATGATTTGCATTTGATTCCATTAAAAATTTAACTGACACAATAACCTTTTCCATTATGACATTGATATACAATGTATCATACATATACCAATAAGACGTTACAGTTGCCCATGGCAACTCCTTTTTTTCCTCCATGAGTGATGTGGTATATTTCTATTGAAATGAATAAATTAATAAACAACATAGTGGGTTTCGGGCAGCATAAAATTTTCAAATTATTCATCAGTCATCTTTCCATACAATAAAAGTGACATTATAGTGAGTTATTTAGTTGGGAGGAATTATCTCCTCTTAATATTTTATAGATAAATGTGGAATTACAATAGCTGTTGATGGATAATTTTATTCTACCAGGGTTGACAACTTTTTGACACCAGAATTGGGTGCTTTGGGTTTGCTTAGCATGTGGATCAACCAGTAACTACACATACAGTTAATGTTTTAATTGAATTATGAAACCTATTGGAAGAATTCAAGAGTGATGAGTTATTTGAAAGATTATGTGTAAATTAATTTTAACAGCAAAATTATTGAAAAACTGAGATAGGTTTTAAAAATTAATCATAAAGAAAAATTAGTTCTCAAAATCCGTTACAAAATGGCGGTCAATAAAACTTTACTAAGGGGATAGCGTGTTGAAGTATTTCTCAAGGCCGTACTTATTGTATCATTCCAGCAACTTTTATTAATTGTTAAGTTACCCTGCTCGCGATCTGACATTTGAAATTTCTCAGGCGCTCCGGTGTTGTCAGCTATAATTTCATAACCCTCCCTTTCCCCCATACAAACACCAAGAGAATTATTTTCACAGGCAAGAACGAAACACGTTAAAATTATTTATTTGACAATGTTATTAAATAAATAATTGATTAGAGTCAGGATAATAAGGTCATTAAACTTTTTGATATAAATTTATCATTGTACATACTCATTTAATATTATGTATTATAATTTTTTAACAATCTATCATCTTTTATGTATTAAGTTATTCAGTTGTCGATATTTAATATCAATAAGTTAGCTACAAGAAACATTATTGGTGTTTAGTAAAAATAATCCTTTTCGACTATTTCGACATAAATTTATAAAAACTGATAAATAACTTTGAAATGGAACGGACTTTAATTATCATGATATATTCAGAGAGGAAATTATTATAAAAAAAAACTTGTCGATAGTGTAAATTATTATATTTCTTTTTATATTGTAATTCTCGATTTTATATGTGTTTTGCGTTTAGTGAAACGGCATTTTTTTTTTTTTTCAATCGCGTAACAATAAAAAAAAATTGTTCCCATGTAGACTATTTTTCGAATTTAAATTTATATTCGCACAATGTTGCTTCAATATATTCATATGTTTTCAGTAAACTATTAGATGCTTGTTGCTTCTTTTGTCAAATGGGTATGTTCGTATAATAATGTATATTCCCCTTGCAAACGCAAGTTTTTTCTACTATGGAAGCCCCTTGAATAATATTACCATTTGTTACGTCCAAATCTTGAGAGCCCGACGTCACGATTTTTTTCAGTCGATGGATAAAAGTTTAGCTGTAAAATTTCAAATAAAGTTTAGAAGATCGACGAATTTATTTGAAAGGGATTAAATAACATTTGTCAAAAACTTTTTTAACATTTTTGTCACAAAAACTGTAATATGTGTTTTTGTAAAATAAATCGAATAAGAATTAAAACATGTCTGATTCGGTTCAACAAGTAAGAATTTCAATTGAACAGGTTTATTAATGTAGCTCAAATCTTTAACATGCATTCGTTTTGTCAACTTTGTTTAAATCTTTCTTGTTAAGTTTATAAGAATCAATTATTTAAAAATCATAAAGAAAACGAAAACGTTGTCACCAAATTTACTAATTGACTTTTTTTTAATATGATATAAAAAAAATTGCTGCAAATGCATACTAGAAAGTTCATAGCAGACTTAACTAAACACGTTGAATATTATCACATTAAGCTCACTGTTCTCGTTGTTGAAAAAAAACTCCGAGTCGGTTAAAAAAGCTTTTCCGTCGGCTTCATTTTTTAATTTAAAAACTCAATAATTTTAGTGCCCAATATTTACAGTTTGATACATATTTCAAATATGAATGGACGAATTTTATATTAACAAAAAATTAAATATTCCCAATATATGACTATCCACAAAGTGCTGCTAAGGCAAGATAAATGTATAAATCAATGACAGCAAACATGTTTTACAAATATGTAAAAAGAATTTTATAATAATATATATAATTTTTAACTCAAGAGAAAGTTTGGAAATTTTAGAGCTATCAATTACTATTATTTATTAGACAGGCTTTGTATATTAAAAATAGATACCAATTTTCTTGGAATCAATTTTCCTTTTTTAACTGGCATTATCTGGCAAATATTAATTAATAATCGTATCAGCATTATAAGACAGTTTTTCTCATGATGATTGAAAGTAAAAATTATAAAACATGATGAGTTAAATATATAAAAAATAATTGTTAAAATACTTTGAAAACAGGTTATATTCGTATGTAACTTTGCTTATAAAATATTCTATTTGATCTCGATTTATATTTTAATAATTTTACTGGTTTCACAAATCCAAATTGCAGGAGATTTTTTTGTATAAAATCTATCTTAACTTTAATATATATTTGTATTATATAATTATTTTTACATGTTCATACGTGTATTATAGTCGTGTGTAAATCTATTATTTCAAAGTAGTAGAAATAAAGGCGACCTTCAAAATGTTCATTAAATCGGAAATAATGTAATATAAAAGTTAAGCTTGATAGCGTTACCCAGTTTTTTAATGTAGAAAACTCTCAAATGTAGGGTTTACAAACTAACGACTTTTCTAACGACCGTTAATCGATTCTCCGACGAAAAAGGCCGCCTGCCCTCTTCACCTTTAGGGAACAACGGAGATTTCCAGCCAGTATATACACAGAGTCAAGGAAACCCTGCGGCTTTTATCTCCATTTTAGAGAAGGTTAAATTATGCTCGACTGAATTATACTGTTTCAATCTATTCTTGTTTCAAGCGACTCGACTATTTATTGGCAGAAAAAATCACTTTAGTAATATATTGTTTCATTTTATGAAATCATTCCTCTGGAGAATAATTCAATATACAAGGATTCCTCATATTATTTGAACTTGAAACCATTATATTTTATTTATACGAGTATAAATTTATGTAAGCTTAAAGAAAAAAATTCTGTTGGATTTATTAACTTAATATCCAAATATATAAGTCAAAACTATCTATAAAAATTATTGAAAAATATTCATCTTTATTTTTTTAAAAGAACAACATTCTTTTTCACATTGATATCCAGTGTTCGACGCCATGTTGTAGAGTATACCATCCATATTAAAAATTATTTGCATATACTTAAAAAAAATAACAAATAGAATTTAAAAGTAGAAATATTGGAAACGTGTTGTGTCTTATTCTGTCTAATCGAAATGTGTTTCATTTCGAGACAAAATATTTTGTTCATTTTTTGATCTTAATTTATAAAGAAAATATGATAAAACCATAGTATCAAATTTATGTAAAAATTTTATACCATGTATTTGATTATTACTTTCTAATCCAAAATTTATTAACATCAAATATGAAAACATCGAAAAGCAAAACAGCAGTGTGTCGTTTTTAGTATCATGCACAAGACGTAATGTAAAACTTTATCGAAAGTATAATATTATGTGCTATCGTTATTGCAGTGGAGCGTTTTGCTTACTTCTGTGGTTACTTTGCCCAAGGCAGTTTACTTTTACGGTAAGTTTTATGATGCTACTTGATGGTAAGTACACATAAGAATCAGCTTGTCATGCAAATGGCACCATAATATATGATACCGAATGTAAGTGAAGGTTACCACATGGAAGTCTTTAAGATTTTACATACATACAAAAAATATTATTTTCTTTTATTACATATTTATTTATTGCTTTCAAAAACATTTGGAAATTAGATTTAGAAGTTATATAGCACAAACTTTAAAAAAATAAGTTTATTTATTTCAGCAAAATACAATATTTATTTTTCGTATTAATAAAAATATGGGGATTTATAAAAAACCGTTGTAATTATGGTATATTAATATTATGATGATAAGATATGGAAGCACCATCAACAAAAAATTAATAACTTAAAAAATTGCTAATTTATAAGCTCGGTAAATTACACAACGATGATAAATAAATTATATATCTAAATATATAAGACGAATTGATAAATTGTAAACATTCATTAGCAGTGTGTGTACGTCTCGCTTTGATTTATTGTAGAAATATCCGTTTTGGATTGATTAACTGCCTTTCAGGCTTGGATAAGGTTTAAACCATTTAAGAGTTTGAAGCAAAAGTTATTTCTAAAGGATAAATTTTGGTTTAGCTTTCACAGGTCTACCATAGAAATTAGCCATCTTACGATAGTTTTGTTTTATACAAAATTCAGTTTAATTACGCTATAACAAATAACATATAATTTCACTACAACAATCCCGTACCAATTGAAAATATAAAAATGAAACAAATGTCTAAAGAAACAAAGCATAAATGTTTTTTGGATCAAAACTGGAAATCATGACGAATTTATTAGATTTTTTTAAATGAAAAAAATAATTATCAAGACATATTTTTTTAGAGTTTTAGAAAGACCTTTCGTTGGGTTGATTGAAATTAAATATAAATGGCTACTTTTATCTTTCGGTATTCGATATATTTTCTTTGTATTTGAGATTTCAGTAATTTGCATTGAGATTGAAATTACTCTCAAACGTTTGATTTTGCACGTGTTTATTTCCGATAACCTTAATAATCTATACGCTTTCATTATGATTTATGACGGATTGCTTATTTGGTTATCCGATCGTCAAACTTAAATTTACCCGTTTTTGTAATAAAAAACATGTTTTAATAAAAAGATAGATTTTACTAGACGAAGAAAGAAGTATTATTCATACTTGTGTGCAAAGTAAAACAAAAGTTGTAAGTAATTTCCTGCATACGTGAGACAAAGATTAAAACTAAAATAATTAATATTCATTTCGTGCGCACGTGTAAGCTTTTTAAAGCTTCAGTGAATGTGAGCAAACATTACAACTTTATTCCTCATGCTTAGGTTTTCAATTTCATCGAAGGAAACAATAACGGTCTACGATGTTACTTTTGATATAATAAAAATATTCTTCTTTGTTTTTATTTGATATAAGTATACAAAGTAATTGTTTATTTTTGGTTGTTAATTTTCTGTGCCCTAAAAACAAATCATTGTTTGGAAAATGACATATTTTTTTTGTTTTGTGTTGATTGAAACAAAACAGACACAAAATTTCTGTTGATCACAATCGATTTAATTGATCACTTATTTAGTCAGTTTCATTTTCATTTTCGAGAACAGAGAAATCATGTCTCACAAGCTTTCTATAAAGTATTCCTAATCTTAAGTTTTTTTAGTAATATAATTGTTGCTCTTAATTTTATTTTAGCCCAATGATAATCATAAATTAAGCTATTGGGTCTAATAATACAATTTTGTTCGTCACATGCACTTTTATCATGATGACATTAACAAGATTAATGCCATTATTCCAAGTATCACACAGAGGCGTTGGTAAATGTTTATATAATACCTTATTTACCTAGGTTATTTGATTAAATAAATATGAAAATTATTCAAGGTTTTTTTATTTAAAAGTATTTCCAAAAAATATTATATACCTTTGAATAGTATGGCGAAAAATTAATGAAATCAAATATTCACACACCGCATCAAATGAGTACTTTCCAATGTGAAGCATATTCTTTTCAACAAGAAAAGATTCTATCTACGACCAGATAAGGTTCACTTATTAGCGCGCATTTCCCCCAAGGGTTTCCTAAAAGAACTTTGATGACAGTGGAAGTGCGCTAGGATTTGCGTCCTGCGAGAATATATTTTCCTGCTTAGTAGACGCTAATTATGCTACAAAAAGGAAAGAACATAAGGAATGAGATCTTTCGCTCCAAGTCTCTTTTACTTTGGCTTTAAATTGTGAAATAGCGTTACGTTGGCAGTTTTCCTGTTTCAGGAAATTGAATTTTCTCCCATAAACTAACAATTTTATGTGCACTCGTTAATTGATACTTAGAAATCTGATAATGTAAAGGACATAGATTTTATTAAATTTGCAAAGCATTTCATGGTAAAATGAGACAGTGTTCATCGTCACATCTTTAGTGTGGGTATTTTTTTTCGTTTTTCGATACTAATTTCTTATTTTATAAAACTGCCAGAAAATTCTAATGAGGTAGCAGATCTTTCAACTATTGTACTTGAAACAGAAACTGACCTCTTACATATTGGAACTATTAAACTAAAAAGTTGTCTAAAATAGAGTGGATGAAATTTTTTACAAATTTGCATTTTTTGATCATCTTGAAATATTTATATATGTTTAAGTCACTTTTCAAATATTTTAATAATAAAAAAAATATGTCATATTAAATATGTATAATTATGAATCGTCTATAAGCAAAATAATATATGCAAAATAGGAATACATCTCATACAGCACTTTTGAGTCAGAGTCAGTCTTTCAGAGACTTTTGCAAACAATTTGATCAACAATATTAGAATGCGGATAGTGACTTTACTTGAGATTATAATTTGTGTATATATGTTAAATATGCGAGCAAAATAGTCGCAAATTTGATTTAACTATTGATATACAATAGATAAACAAACAGAAAACACATATTTCATTAAGTGGCTCGGTCGGTAATCATAGTTCATAAACTATCACCCTCATCAAAGTATTCGTTGAACTTCTGGCCCATGGTAAACCATTTATAATATGATACGTTATTTGTATACCGGCGAAAGTCATACCCTAAAGAGCCATTGTCTGTGAATTTTGCTGGGTTTACTTATGCTTTTGCTGTATAATTCTGGGACCTCTTTGCTTCTCAAACCTCACGAGCTATTATGATTTTATTGACAGCGTGTTATACATGTAGAGGCTGAAACAAATTTGGATATATTCTCATCATAAAATGTTTATGTGTTATGACTGAACACAGGAGAAAAGTTTCTACATAAATCAACAAGAAAATCAGATTAAATTTTGAACATGATACTGAGGATTAAAATTATATTACGTTGTCGCTGCTTGAAAAATAACTACAAATTGCTACTTGAATAGTCGTTCTTGGCAGATGTTGAGTGTATCATTATTGTTGAAGGAGTGAAAATGCTGAAGATTTTTCAGGGTTTTTGCTGTTAAAATATAATGAAAAGTTGAACACTTCAACGATATAAGCGTCACGCCTTTCAAGGAGATAAGTTATGACAGAACAAGTATATATTTTTCTTCTACTTCCGAATTTCTTAAAGCTTAAAAATTTGTAGGTGAGACAAAAACGTCAACTGTTCAGCGTATTCATCTGGACAATTCAAAATTATGGTTTCGAGTAATTATAGTCATCAACCTGTTATTGTATTGTAAGGAGCTCCATCTCATCCAAGTTGTAATTATTGTGAGCAAGTCATAAAAAAGAAAATATAATTCTTATTCACAAGCCTGGGAAAGATCACACTCGCTTAGTAATCCATCGTCATCATCCTATAATATGTCTGCTTTTCTTTTCGAGCAAAATTTTAGAGCATGTGATAAATGCTGCATGAATTAATTGTAGAGAAAAAATAATCACAGATACTCACTTTACAAGCCACCAGCTCTTTTGAGTGGTAGAGTAGATAACAAATAGACTCATTGTTACAATTATTACGTTGGTCTCTTTTTAGATATTGCAAAAGCCTTCTGAACTGCAAAGCTTTCATTTCAAACGTTAAAGCCTGGCATAGGATCACCACTGGTAAAAATATTCGCCTAATTATAGTGTACAATACTTCATTGTGGGTATATGATAACCACAAACATAAAAAGACATTTTAGATTGTTCAATTTAAATCATTGCGACAAATACATAACGTTCCATGGTACGTGTGAAATTCGCTGCTACATTTAGACTTGAAAATACCTATACCTTTCAAATTTGTATGTGAAATTTTTGAAAGTTTTACATCAATGTAGGCAAACATTGTAACCGAACGATTTCTTATCTATATAATTACGATGAGAAATTACTGAGTAATCATTTTAGGCTGAGAACGGGTCTGCTCAACAAATCCCAAAAACGGTTTATACATAAAGGAATAATCAGTTAGAAGGAAAAGCTCGACCTCGGGATTTTAAAAATGTTAATATATTTGTTTACGTGTTTTATACGAGTCAATGTGTTTAAGGTTGATATATGATAAAGTTTTCATAAATATAGTGTATATAGTACCTTCGCAAACCCAATTTACTGTAGTCTACTCAGATCTGTAGCGATTAACTTCTGTCAGCAACGATTTAAGAATAATGCAACAAATAAATCAATACACAAGTGATGAAGTCGTGATACTGGAAGAAATTTGACGCAAGCGCATCATAGATCTAAACGTTGCATCAATTTGATATCCAAAAAAACAAAACGAGTCATGGCACCTTTAAAAAACATCAACAACAGTATAATGCGAATACCAAAAGTACGGAGGTTGAGCTTTTTTCGAAAATTCGGAGGCTAAGGATCAGACATATCAACGCTTTATAACGTTCAAAATATAAAATGAACATGGCTCAAAAATGGGCTGCGATGATGGACCCAAAAGATGTTGGACCCTGCCTAGTGACTGATCAAATACAATTTACCTAGCAGAGTAACTGCCAATTTAGGAAGATGCAAGAAGACAGAATCTTGGAGGCACTGCTTAGAACGCATATGCTCTGAGCAGGAAATAGTTTAAAATATGTCGTATATGATATTCAATATCTGTTAATTTGTTGTATATAGCAACTGCAGGGAAATAAAACAAGTTAAGAAAAACATTTAACATTAGTTGAATTGACAAAAGATTTTTTTTGATGGCGAATTGATTGTTCGATTCGAATAATATGGAAAAGTGTATTTAAATGTTTATTCAAAAATTTCCCAATAAATGTGTATAACAAAGCATGTGACGTTGTTTCAATGTTTTATTTTATTTACCTACAAATTTATTAAATGAGTTTGCTAAAAAAAGAGTCTAAAAATAGCTTTAGCGGAACGTAAGCCATTTGATAGATAAAGTTGTGAACATCAAATTTGATGATTGTTCTTCTGAAAAGCTCCAGTATTTTTTCGTAAACTATATTAAACAGATGGAAGTTACATTTTAAATAAATGTACATTTTTATCAAAAGACGTCACGTGCAAAAAAAATTTTGCCAAAAAATTTCCGCCTCTGAATGATCATATTACTTCTTATAGTTTAGGTAATAGATGTCTTCAATTTAAAAGATTGAAACCTTTATTTTTGATAACGACAATCTCTTTGTGAACGTTGCAAAATTAAATATTTAGTGTTAATTGATTAAAAAGTAAAAAAAGCAGTGTTATATTTAAATTATTCTTATGTATTTTTAATCTACGTGTTAAAATAAACTAAAACTTTTGTTACTCTTATCAGTAAATTGGTAAAATATGCAAATTAAGACGTTAATTGGTGCAAATAATTACTCTTTCTATTTAAATATCTAATGGTAAATCAAAAGAAGAGATGCAAACAATACGAAAAAACTCAGTTAGTTACGGCGTGCTAGTATGTTGATCCTGGCATGCTTTCATTAGAAAACCTATACTCTATTTTAAATTAATTCACAGAGAATTTCCCACTGCCCGTGCAATTTCATGTGAAATAATTTCTAAGCACTGGGTTCTTTGTGATGGAAGTAGACTTTCTGTTTGAAGGCAGTAATTATTATTGTTTGCAAAACGGTTGCTAATAGCGACGGGCGTTTATACATTAAACAAGTACTCCAGTGATTTTATAGAACAAAATAACAAATGTAATTACTTGTTTAGGCGTGACACAAAGCGCTATAAAGCATTAAAAAACATTATAATGTTTATAACAAAATTTCACAGTTAAAATACTACGGCAGAAAAACTTTTTACTGAAAAATGAAGAAGAAAATATATTTATACTCTTGTTTAAAAATATTTATGTCTCATTCTTTTTGAGTCTAAGCAGTAAATGGTGTTATATTTCGACAGCTATATTGCACTTTTATGCAAGAGTCAAATGGTAAAAACCGATTATTTTAAGTGAGGGCACAAATAAATGAATCGTTTATCACATAATAATTTATATGTGAGTAGAAGAGAGTCTTGTTGTTGAACAAATTATTTGTCTAGAAATTATAATAAATCTCAAAGTCTGACTCAATACAAAAAATAATAACATAAATGGATAAAGGGAATAGTACCCCATCACTATATTTACGTTAACAGAAAACTGTATACCGTTAACAGAAAACTACACGACTTATTTCTATTTGATATATTGATTTTAAAAATACCTAACGAGGTGATGGTGATTTAAATTTTTTTCGTGATTAAATGTTAAAGAACGTATGACAACAAATCGTAACTTTATTTCATCCAATTATGTGAAATCCATCTTAATATTACGAATGACGGCAGTAAAAATAAATCCGGTTAAGGAAGGATAAAAACTTTTAAAAGAGGTAAATTATTTTCATATCTACAAGACTAATTTTTAGACCGATATAACAAAAAAAAACGCAGATAAATGTCCTCTGGAATTGACATAATTTATTACCGAGAAGAGAATTTTAAAATATAAATTAACGTTTCTGAGATTGAAGAGGGTAATACACTTCAGTGAGTTGCCTTTGATATAACTAGTAGAATGTATATTCAATGATAATAAAGAGGCAGACAACAATGAAATATTTGAAAATAAGATATAAAAATTGCTGATACTCAGTTCTGGTGATGATTAGTTATTGCTACTAAACGCTTTTTTATTTGGTTCGGTCGCCATGGGCAAGAATTATATAAAAAATATTTTAAAAATTCATTTTTAATTCAAAATTATCAAAAGATTGTTTTCCCGTCCGTAAAGGGATGGGAAATCTAGCTAACTGAAGATAAATTTCTGACGCTCTAATCTGTTAGAAATATTAGAATGAGTAAAAGATATAAAAAAATAAGTCATTGTATTGTGAATCGGTTAGGAATCGAATCAATTAGGTTAGATTACAGTATATTTTTTTCTGGTTTGCACTATTTTGTAACAAACCATGTACAACGCTCATAAAAATAACCGTAATAAGTTCATCCATCCGTTTTTATTTACACGTTTAAAGAATATTATATTTTTCCCTGCAAAATTTGTTTGATCACGAATGATATTTAATTAATTAACTTTAATTTTATAAGGTCTGGATTTTTTAAATTCTAGTAGGTCAAAAATATTGCTTTTCTTTCGAACACATACGTAGAAATGAAATGAGAAATAATTATTCGCTTTAATTGGAAATTTCACATAAAAAAATGAGTGACTACCATCCACTACAAGAATTCTCTAACCCAAACCCTCGTTTCCTATAAAATAATTCATATAATTAATTAGCAGTGTATTTTTAGGTGAATGTAATTTGCACCCAAAGTATCTGAAATTTACACAAGATATACGATTTGTTAAAAGATGCAGATTTTCATGAAAAAATGTTTTCCACTCCTTTGTCAGGCGAACAAATTGAAGGACTATGAGTTGAAGTGTGTGTACGGCTGTCAGGCTTCGTGGTCCTTGTGCGAGTAGTTAGTATGTCCGCGAGACGGAATTGTTTGCTTCCAGTGTTGGCGTATACATTATATTTGCATACATCCGGCCTGAGTTTACAAAACTCCACACATACTTTTTTTGTTGATGTTTATACCGAGAAAATGGACTGGAGGAAATTAAGGTTTTGCTTTCCGGACGTGCCACAGAGAGAAAAATGTTTGAGCGAGAAAACGATCACAAAAAGTGGAAAAATATATAGTAAAGCAGAGATTCACCAACGTTTACCACTGTAAAAAGCAGATGCAGGAAGTTTTTTGAAAAAAAAAAAAACAAATATCCACTGTCTATACTACGAAAAAAACAAAGTAGTGATTTTAAAATTCCAATAAAATTTGATTTAGTTTATTCACTTATATAAGAATATGAAAGCATTTTCTCTATATATTTCGAAATTTGTATGTCACGACACATTAGTTGTCGAACAATGCTCTTCTAAAATAATGCTACCAGCTTGTTTTACCAATATTGAAAACAAAGTAAAAGGGTTCATCGCAAACTTATTTTATAACGTTTCTGCGTCAATATAAACCACTAAATCATAAATTTTGTTTACTTTGCGTCGGACTTTATAAAGTGGTAGATTAACGAAAATTAAATTTATCGCCATGGGCAGGTATTTGATCAAAGAGATTCAAGTTTGAAAACCTTTGTAAATATTGACAGGGTAGTTGTGATAAATGTCATAGTTAATGTTTGACTTATCATTATCGTATTCGAGTTGGGTATACATTATGGGTGCATGACGATCTTAAGCCCACTACATGCATATCGGAAGGAATTTCTGTTATCAACAATTAACGATTGCCAACAACTTGAAAAACAGGATTCTTGTTAAACAGAATTTTCTTCGAAAAGGCTTACTACTTTTTTTGAATGTTGAGAATTACAAACTTATGAAAATCAATATCAGCTTAATTTTTCCTATGTTAGTCACAAAAAGTGGGCTCTTTTCTTTAAATTTTCATATATTTTTACCGGTAGTGCATAATTTTTTCACGAATGTTTCTTTAAGTTGCTCAAATGTTTCTAGTTTGTTAGCATACATCTTGTTCTTTAAAAATCCTGTCGCTATGGAAGCCAATTGACCATTTATCATTATAGAATAATTTGTTGTCAAAATTGTTGTTTTAAAAGTTCAATTTATTCAACACTTTGTCGAATCAATGTTGATAGATTGTTCTCTATCAACTTAAACTCTCTTGGATATTAAAAATGTTTCAAGATGATCTCCTTATATTTTGTAGCTATTGTTTGAGGTTATCTGCTACAAAGTATCTTTTTTCAAAATCATTCACAAGAAATAAATAATTTGTTTTAAAGGCAACTAATTTCCGCTTAAAATTTCACTTAACTTTCTTCTTGACAGAATAATTGATGATTGAATTTGTTAAAATGTTTTACGATGAAAACAGGTAGGTATACCGAATATTTTCTCACAATAAGTTTTCCCAACTGTCTTTCACGACTGTCAAATATCATGTTTGCCAAGAAAGCGACCACACAACATAGATACTTTCTTGCAAACATCATGGTTATTTATACGCAATGCGCTATGCCACTTATCTGTAAATAACAATATTAAAATTCCAAGCTGGCTTAAAAAATAGAAAAAGATCTTTAATTTGGTAATAAGGGATTAAAATTAAAGATCTTCTTCTAACATAAACGAACTGAATTATGACTGTGAGACCTTCGTTAAGACAATAAAATATATGTCACGCATAGTAAACGTTCTAAAAATTGTAAATGATACGCAGATTTTCTTTTCTTTTACGAGAGTTGTTTTTGTTAATATCATGGTCAAAAAACAAATTTGTTGTCATTTAATCCACAATTCAATGAAAATTTAAAAAATAAAATCTAGTGACAAATATTGAAATGAGTAAAGTTCAAGTATCAAAATATTTAGAATTATGGAATATGTTGTTCAGTAATATTTAGTGCTACCTTACCTTCGTAAATTTTTCAAGAAGTCTTATTCAAGATATGTTATTGTGTAACAATAATTTGGCTGTATCGTTATTGTTTGTTCCCTATATAATTTAATATAATTAAAGCCCCAGTCAGAAGAGTTTTTGTGTAAAATAATATGATGGCAAACAAAATATTATTTTAATTATTTTTTTAATCACTAGAAATTATTAAATTTATATAAAATGAAAAATATTGAAATGCTTAAGAGACTTAAGAATATCTATAATATATATATTACACAGCACACTTAATTATGTATCGCGGAATTGAGATTTGAAATATGTGTGAAAAGATATGAGCTTTTGCATTATATAACGTACACAAGATAATAAATATGTTGGGTGTTTAAAATAGAATATTGAGAATATAAAATTTATCGGCAAGTGAATATTAATTGCGACTGAATAATTAATCATAAAATGACATTTTAATATTTAAATATTCACAGTTTTAAACAAAATAATTATTTTTCATTATTTATTTATTATATTTTTTTTAATTATTCGATTGGAAAGACACTTAATCTCTTCAAAACGAATTTTAAACATTTTTTAGTCCTGTGCACAATATTGACTCCTCGTTTGCTTGCTTTCTTTTTTTGCATTTTCATGTGGTACCAAGATGGTGGCGCGATTGTGCTTAAGGTTTTTGATGAGTGGATATTATCTCGTGAGGTTTTCTGAATTTGTGAAAATCTATCGGTGTTTTCGTCATAATCATTTAGTAAAGAGTGGATCTTTGTGCTGGGATGGGTCTTCATGTCGCTGAAGAATTTCTTCGATACTTTCACCACATGGTCTAGGATTGGATTTATTTGGAGATCTCTGTAAAGGGTCGTACCCTGTACAGCCCACGGTGCGTTTGTGACTGCGCAGGTTTTTGTTTTGAATCGTTTGCAGGCTTTTAATGCGATTCATGTGTGCGTGAGCCCATATGGGGGCCGCGGACATCATAATCGGACTAGTAATTGCTGCGTAGAGAAGCAATTTGTTTTTATGGCAAGTTTGCTTCTCTTATTTATCATTGGGCAAAGTTTCCCGTTACTTGTCACGTTTTGGGTTTTCACACTGATGTGTTTGTGAAAACTGACACTTTTGTCAAGTGCGAGTCCGAAAATTTTTAATGTCTTGGCTCACGGAATGTCGATACCGTGCATCCGGATTCATATATTCAAAAATATTATATTTGTCTTGGTAATGTTTTACTGATTTGTAGTTTTCATAAATGTATTGATTTTCGTTTAAAGATGGTGCAATTAAAAAAATATTAGTATGCTAGTATTTTAAATAATTATATCAATATTCAATTGCTTGCTATAAATGAAACGTTTTTTTAACACGTAGCCAAGGCTAAATTTATATAGGCCAGGCAGTGAATGTCAGATATGAAAATTAGAAATACAGTTTTTCTGAACACATCAACGAACGATCATAAGTTTTTCGATGTGATGAATATTCACAAGTTTGAGTGTGAAAGCGTATTGAATCGTCCTTATGTAATTATTTAACCATTATACGAACAAATCACGCGTTTGTGTGGCCTTCGCGAGCCTTCAATGTACTTTCCAGGGGAAATCAATAATCGCTTTTGGTGAAGTGAATGTGATCAGAAAGTAACGTTCCAGGTAAGTTTTTTTCATTTGAATTCCATTTAAAATAAAAAAATATAAGCGTAAAAATAATTTTCTTATTTGTTATAAATAATTGAAAATAAATGCTCGAGGCAAGTAAAGAATTTAAAAAGTTTCAGCATGTTGTTTTCGATTAAACGAAACGTTGCTAAGAATACCGAATGGTATAAAACATATGTGGTTTATATAACAAATGAAGAGTTTGCCCAGCCATATATGTTTAATGGGTAACGTCTTGAATGTTTGAACCTCTGTTTACTGTATGAATTCGTATTGAATATTTATTATGCAATCAAAGTATAATTGTAATGCAACGAAAAAGATAAAATAATGTTCTAATGCTTTTCCCATTTTTTTTGCATAATCATTCTGAGTATTCATTAATTGAAGAAGAGTGTAATACTGTTGTTAATATTTGAATTTCCTTTATAAGCCATTTTGCGATTCTTTCTTATTATGAGTAATATTTTTTTTAAATCAAAAAAATATATACATTACAATACATGAGCCGTTTCACTATTTCCACAATACTGGAATGCTAAGCGAGAAAAACAAAAATCAATCAGGAATGCCAATAACATTGCCTTTAAATTTTCTGATGTATTTTAGTGTAAATTTTAAGACAAAATTGCAAATAAAATTGAAAAGAAAATGGAAGAAAAGATAATGATATTTAACGATTTAAAATTAAATTTGAACAGCTGACAAACAGCTTAATTCAAATCTTGGATTGAATTAATGAAAATTTACAAAAAAATAAATGTTTAGACAAACGTTGAAATATTTATTTCAAAATAAACAAAAGTCAGCAAACAAACGTGTATTTACGTTTATAAAATATATTTTTTCTTTCACAACAGGTTTACTTTATAAATCGAAACCATCAATAACATTACGCATTCGGCACGTTTACAATAAAAGGAGCTTGTATGCGTTTTACAAATCACATCCCTTATAAAATTTGCAGTTAGGGTGGAGAAAAAGTCTGTTAAATAATGTAAACCAATGAATGCTCTTAAATTGTTTATTTTTTGTCTGTCACGTATGAAACTTTTCTGATGCGATTATAAATACAAATTGGTTTCCAACATAATACTGATTTTTTATTGTATTGCCCTATTACACGAAATTGACAAACAACACTTTAAAACAGATATAATGTCATGAGTCGACAGTTTTAAATCTCGAGTTGAGAAATGTAAAAAAAAATGTGAGAAAATTTTTAACATTTTTTTTATGAATTAATTTATAAATTTCTTAAGCCTTTGTTGACTCATAATAAATGGAATCATTTACTAGATTATTGAGTTTATAAAGGAGAAATACGTTTAAAAAATGTGAGGATATATATCCAATACATTTATATAGAAATCAAATGTGGAATCGATATGTTAATGATAATAAACCTGTAGTAAAAATCACACAAGAGATTATCATGACAATTTTAAAGTTTTTTTTAAATCGATATAGATAGTCAATTCACTACAGACACCCATTTAGATACCATAACGCATTATTTTATTTTGTAACATTAAACGGTTTTACTGAAAAGTATTTCAATTATAAATATGTATTTGAATAGGTAAAATGTGCAATATGTGAACAGGTTAGAGAAATGAATATTTTAAAAAGTCACAAACACATCGTTTGTACACACGACGTAGTGTCTAATTTCCGCTAAAAATTTGCTTATGAAAGAGATAGTATAATTTGCCGACTAATCGAATGTATTTTTCATAATTTTATTCAGTAATTTGTTTTTCCAACACGTGCCCCTATAAAAGAATTTGCATACTTTGCTCACGCCTTAAGCCGATTCTGGAAACAAATACAAACGATCCCACCACCACCTTATTGCTGTGGCGGGGTTTTCCTGCCCCCGCGCGCCACACCACGTTGCCTTTTATTGTGTTGCGGCCCAATCCGTTTTGCGGTTTTATCCTATATTAAATGAACCGGTAGGTATATTTTGCACATAGCCAAGGATACTGTTTTTTATCAGACAGGGCGAACAAAGAACGGTACGGGAATTGTAAATGAGATACGGGAGCTTGCGAAAACGATTGCTTTTCTTTGGTGCTGTGCGTTGATATATATCTGATTTCACAGCCTCATTGTAAGATTTGTGCTCAAAGAATCGAAAGTATTTCAAAAACTTTGACGACACCTGCAATATGCAAATAGTCGCCTATTTTTTTTTTATTCCAAAAAGTTAATTTATTGATAAATCATCTAGTAGATAAACAATTTTTCGGAGAAAATACGGATGAAAAGATTGCGCTGGAAATGAGCTTATGGTTTACTATTGTAACATATATTTTGGCAAATTTGAATTGTTACAATTTTGTACGATTCCACATGTTCACTAACGACCCGGGATTCGCCTTTCGGCATCTTCAGGCATTCTATCACACGGATGCAACAGAACTGGATCTTGTTCTACTAGGTCTGTTGCATACGTGTGATAGAATGCATGATGATGCCGAAAGGCGAAACCCTGGTCGTTAGTGACAAAACATGTGGAATCGTACAAAATTGTAACAATTCAAATTTGATATTGAAATTCCATAAAGCACCTTCACTCGACATCATAAATTATATATTTTGGCATTGGATTGTCAAATGATGTGACAAAATATATGTATATGTATTTAATTTAAAAAACGATTTAAATGTGGCTTCATAAAATTTTCATATATAAACTGAAACCGTGAACACTAGCACTGAAATATAAAAAGGAATTTGAGCTCTGACCACTTGGGTACAACGCTATTCTAAATGTTTCTTTGAAGCGTGTCGATAGTTGAATCTTCGAAAAATAAATGTTTTTTAATAAATAATAATTACAAAAAAAGAAATCGATGTCGTTTGATGTGAAACAATACAAGATTATGTGAGAAGTTAATATTATGAAACCCTTTTAAATTTTTAAAACTTTTCAACGTTTCTATGTGTATTTTTTTACATTATTAGAATAAATAATTTGCGCTGCTTTGCAAGACGTAAGCATTTAAAAAAAATATTTTTGATATTTTTTTTTACTGTAAATTATAAATATCATTGCATTTTGTATTACTTAATATTTCATTCAATGGAAAAAATAAAATGTAATTTTATCTGTAGTTTTATAGGTATTTATGTATAATGGAATGGCGGATATCTTTTTAGAGTTTGATTTATTTATAAAAGACCTTTCTCTTGTGCCCAAATGGTTATATAAATTACGATGGAACGGGATGATATTTTATTGGATGTAAAAATAGGGTTGCTTTGCAAATAGAATTTTCAAAAATATTCCTAAAAATTTCAAAAGATAACCTCGAATAAAAGTAAGTCATCTTTAAAACAATAACTGAGCAAATACTATAATTGAAAGTTTTGAATTTTTTTTAAACAATGTCTATTGTCTTACAATTTTAAATTACATATAATTTTTAAAATTTGTAGTTCCCGAAAATCCTCCATGCGTGTGACTTAAATGTATCCTACAGGAACCCTGACTACAATTGGATTTGAAAAAGACTGTTCAGCTTCAAACTTTTCTGAAGCATGAGCAGCATATGGTCTTATCAGATCAATGGTCAAAAAACCTTACAAAGTATTATACATTCCTTAATCACCAAGCATGTCGAGAAAAACAATACGATTTTTACCCAAAGTAAACATCTATATTTTTAAAAATTACGTTAATTAATACATCAACAATTATTTGGCTTAGAATATTAAAGAAAAAATATATCTTTATATTTGGAAAGGAATTAAATAAAAAAATGTGTTCATTTATTCGGAAGCTAATCCATGATAACATACAGCTAAGCACTCCAATATAAATAGTTTTATCTTTAGCACGAAACATAACAAATGCTGATGATACAACTAAATAATAGTAGATAAGAAGTGTCCACTAATGAACTGTGGTATTGTTTTATAGATCACCGTTAGAGGACAGGGCTTTCTTCGTATATATATAAGAAAGAACATATGAGTAAACATCATACATTCTCAACTTGCATAAAGATACTCTATTTAACATTTGTGATATTATTTAAGCGATATAAATCAATTTAAAGCCTAATTGTTGTAGGGCACCTGAAATAAGCAGTTTTTTACAGTTAAAAAAATAATTAAATATCTGATAATGTAGCGAATTTCTTCTTAATAATCCTTAATAAAAAGTATGGCTGAAATTTTTCGCAAATGTAAAATTGCAGAAAGTTGAAGCGGTCAAAATTACGGAAGGAAATCATTAAAAAGCGTGAAACACATGCCACAAAATATTTTGTTTCAAATTAATGTAATAAATTGTGACCCTTTTTTGAAATTTGATCTTAGATTTCACTTCAACAAGAATACAATAGTTTTTAATAAAAAAATCAAATCAAACGCTTATTGACAAAATTGAATAAATGATTTTGTATTGAATTGAACGACCTTATTCTATTTCGGTGAATAGCGTCTTAAACCGTATAAATTATCTATCAGCGCGTTAATAATTCAATGGAGCTCTTTTGTGGCAGAAATAGATTGAAAAATATATATCGTATAGTACAGGCGCATAAATCTTCGCAATTTTATCGAATATGAAGGATTGTTCCTGATCAAATATTACTTGAATTTTAGTATGAAGTACTTCTCTGTGTTTTCATTGTAAATAGCAGTCACGGCAATTATTGGATTTCGTTTTGCACCCCATTTTTGTTCGTCTCGGTTAACACCCGCGTGCGAGCTCTGAGCATGGGGGTAGGAAGCCGTGCGAATAACCCTTACCCTATATACGGTCGAGGGCTTATCGGTTAATTTCACAATGTTACGACGGTGCGGAGTTCTGCGGTCGAGTTATACCACCAGATTCATCATCTTTATGTAAACAGGGAAGATAATGGAATTTTCATGTTTCGTAAATATTATATTACACTTAAAACGGCGCGCATGTCGAAGTGATTTTTACGCTAGAACACTATGTCAAGTTCTGAATGAGATAAATGATTTTTTGTAGAAATACTAATGAGAAATAACTATGATAAAAAGGAATTCAAAAAAAATAAAAATTAGAAAGAAATTAAAACTTATTAAAATAAGCTGCTAGAAAAAAAATCTTAAAATATCACCTTACATAATAGTAATTTATAAGTAAATGCATTTCCATGAAAAATGTAGATTTTTCTCATGAAGTTAGTAAGTTCAATAATATTTTATATATATACATATATATGAGATTTTGGTGTGCCTCATTGGCAGCTCACGACAGAGAAAAAGTATGTGAGCAAAATGGACTTTTAAAAGCGATGAAAGTTTACAATGACATTTGATGTACGTATAAACAAATATATTATATCTTCAAAAATAAAAAGTTGAATAAATTTTATAAAATTACTAAGCATAACTTCATGTGTATTTTTACGTTTCAATATCGTAAAGCGGCTTTGAAATAAAGTAAGCTTATTAAAAATTTATCTCTTTTAACACGGTGAAAAAAATTTGCAATATATTTTAGTTCTACAAAATTATTTTTAAAAAATGTTATATGATTTGATAGTTATTTCGGCTCACGCCATCGTCAGAACTATGCTTAAACTAACATTTGCTTATCTATATATAGCTGTGCAGAAACGGCACACAACAAATCCTCTCTCCTGTTCCAACGGCCTAGCTTGTTACTTTAGCGCAATGACACTAAATTTTCAAAATTATAATTGAAACAATAGGTGGCTATGACAATAAGATTATATGTGGGACGGAAGTGGTCATTATGGAAGCAAATCAGACCACACCTTTGTGCAACGGCTGGACAAGTAGCGATACTGTTATGTTAGTTTGTTCGTTAAGAATCCTTTGTGATAATTGGTGTCTATTATATTTTATTATTTTAGTGTTTTTTTTACTGTTGAATGAACTTACATGTTCCTTAGCTCGAGTAGATATGCTTCTACCTGTCTGTCCGGTATAAACGGATAAACATGAGCCACAGGACATTTTATAAATACCGCTTCTGTCCAGTTTATTAATTTTATCTTTACTATTTTTAAGATGTCTGCCTAAGTTATTGTTGACCTTGAAAGCTACGTTTATTGAGTTTTTAATCTCCTGATGAATTTTTTCGCTAATGCTACCTAGGTAGTTAAATAATAAAAATAAAATTATAAAAAATGTTTATTCTTTATGATGAAAACAAAAAAGACATTTTTATCAAAATATTTTTTCTGTTGTATTTAGAAAAAATATGTAAAAAGCACATTTTTTATGAAGAAATATTATACATCTATTACGCCAAATGACTGTTACATCACAAGCATGAAATACAGAACGAGCGGTATTGACTCAATTAACTAATCGTTCAATCAAACCAACTGTAAATATACAACTGTTATACAGATTGTATATTTTTGAAGTTGAAATGATTATTTTTTCATTATTAACTTAAAACAAAGTAAGATAAGCTTACCGTCCAGAAAAAAAAATATTATTTGGTAGCTTTACGGGTAAGTATTTTGAGCAAATGCTTGGAAAAGTTTCCATCGTTAAGTAAATGGGTGTTATCGTTGGGACAGTGTGACAAAAACAGAAGTAAATATGACAGAAAAAAAACAAAATAAAAAGTTTTAATGAAATGAAATATTTCGTGAAATATGTGATGTAAACGAAAATGTACTTAAATGGAGCGAAGGAATACAAAGTGACATATATTTTGTGGAATTCTAAAAAATATTTCGGATAATATAAGAAGAAAATGAGGGAATTACTCATTTTTTCTTTTATTTTAAACATGTTAATAAAGGCATTGTTGAAGCTTTTTTCTAGAGGAAGAATTGAGGTATTATTTATGAAAAAACATAGGTTTTTAATAATAAGCTATTGGATTATTTTTAATGGTATTCATTTTAAAAGATTGTTTTCTTCTAATCAAAAAAATCGCAAAAGCACTGTAAAATTCCTACTATGCCTTATTGCGCTAGGAATAGCATCCAGATAGCATAAGTAGATGATTTTTTAGCAATGATCATGTGTTTCAATGCGATGAAAAATGATTTATCCATCGCATTGCTCAATTTGTGAATACGATGAACAAATACTTACATACTATGAATTTTTTGAGTTCAAAAATAACTATAACTTACACTAACTATAGTGTACACGGCTAGAATATTTTCAAATTGGAAAACATTTCAGTAATTTTGTATAATATTTTTATATCAATTTAATTTAACTTATATTAAAAATTTCAACGTTACCGAATGTAATATAAACATTTGATAAAAATGGGTATACTTTATACAAAACGAGCCCACGTGTGATAAATTATTTTAATGTCGCAATGCAGACGAAGTTTCCATAAAACCTTCCAAGCGAAAAGTATAACGACTTGCTCATTTGTCCTACCGTAAAACACTCGCGATTTTCATTTTAACCGAAATCTGTCGACAACTTTATTCAAATCTTTGTCTGAGACACAAAAAATTCTAGGTGAACTAATTACGATAAGCCAAGAGAAAACGAAACGGAAAATTAGTTCAACTCACTTTCTTAGCGATTGGATTATATAATATAACTGTGAAAGTGTAAAATTATTACTATAGTATTGCATGTATACGCGGACGTATACTATTAAAGTAGGGCGTTGAAAAGATGTTTTATGTGCTCATGTGAAAAGCACTGTTTTTTTTTAAATATCTTAATTTCTTATTCATAATTATAATTCATAATCAATTGTTAAAAAAGGTGAAAATATATTCGTGATATTTGTGGATCGAGGAAAAAATATCATTAAATAAAAATTATCCCAAAGAAATAAAACATGTGATTTGAATCAATCAAAGTGAATTTTTTAAATGATAATAAAAAAATGTTTTTTTTTCCCTTTAATATGATTGAATTTGTGAAAGAAGAAGACTTTAAATATGTTTTGAAAAAAGAAGTAAAATTGGAATATAAAAACACACACAGAATGATTAAATATAATATATTTGATGAAAATGTGTGAAATTTTGCGTTAATTTAATATTATAGAATATTATATTTTAAATAAATAAAAAATCTTTTCGCTAAAAATCGCTATATATTTTTTAACTTAATTTTTTTTTATAATGTCTGTTATTTTACCTGCTTCCGAATGGTTTGATTATCTAAATAATATTGATGTTAACGTTATAATTAAATTCAACCATTCATGATGTTTTAAGTCATTAAATTTCAATCTCATCAAAATGATTTTGAAATTTTCTAGTAGACCATAAAACAAAAATTCTATCAGATTGTAATAAGCCTACTAAGAAACAGTTTCCAAACTTCATCATCAGTTGCTAAGTCGTAAACAGAAGCGATGCTTTTTAGTACGTCTAACGTATAACCTGTCATTAGAGTATTGAAAGATGTGACAAGCAGCTAAAAAGGAAAGCGTAGTTCATAGTGAAAGCTTGTCACGCGCTACAACTCTCAGCTAGATGTCTCAATATTGTGGTGAACTTTTATACGTATGTAATGAAGTAAACTCACACATAAATCTTGCTTTGAGTTATCAATTAGTGTGACAGAAATATTTAATAAACGCAAAGTTGCATTGATTCTAGTATTTTTGTAGTGAGTGATTTTATAAATTTCTATTTCGAGAAACTTCTAAATATAATAAATAAATAAAAAAATGTGGTAAAAATTAATCATATAAATATTGAAATCATTAAAGTAAACTCCAATTAATTATATTAAAACAAGAAAAAATATATGAAAATACATAAAAATCTTAAAGAAACAAGACAATTAAAGGCGTTTTGATTGATTTTGATATTGATTACAAATTATATTATAATTATATTGTAAGTGTAAAATATTCATTATATAAATAGATTTATTGTTAAAGTGTTAGTTAAAGTGGGGTTTTAATTGCTATGGAAAAAATGGCAACACGTATTTAGTGAAAATTATAATGTTATATTATATTGCTATAGCAATGGTGTTAAAAATGTATTAAATAAACTATTACATAATCGAACCTGCCTGCCGGTTCCGTGGTGCAGCGGTAATCGTCGTAGACTTAGGTTAAGATGCTTTCGGACTCAAAGTACGAATTAATTATTCATTTCGTTTTGCAAACAATTTATGAGCGATTAACCCTATTAATCGTCCCTTTCATATTGTCACAGAAACTTTCTTTCAAAAATCAAAAAAAACTATGTTGATTTAAAAAATTTTCATTCTATGATTATATTATATTTGATTTTAATACGAGATATAAAGTATGTGTAAAATATATGACTTGACGTGCATAATAATAAAGTTTTTGTCGCATGCCTCATTTACAAACTATCATTAAAAAGATATAGCGTACAATTAAAAATACTGCACGGTGATATAAACACGTGCATGTAGTGAATGATCCGCAGTGGTCAGGTGTTTTTAGCCGCAAGGTGTGGTAGCACTGGTCAGCATTCTGTCGCACTACTAACTAATCAAGTATAAAAGGAAGAACCAAGCCTACTTAATTATCTTTTTTGAATATTATCTTCGTTGAACATTGCGAATTGAGTTGGAAATAAGCAATTTTATACATCCATTTTAAACGTAAGAATTTTTAATTAATGGCGCAGTAAAAACGTTTATTGTTAGTAATTACATATAACTCAAAATTATGAGGTAGCATTGTATAGCAAAAATTACAAAGATACGTATATTGAATAAAATTTTTGGTGCATATTAATAGTAATGTGATGTTTTTTATACAATCTGGATCGACGTGGAGTAGGGAAATAAAAAAGTAAAATGAGTTAATATTTAATGTGATTGTTCACTATAGTCCTCAAATCATATTATTTCAAATTTGAAAACGATAAAATGATATTTTTTATTGATTGAATTGGCATTCACTTGGTAGAACTCCATTATAACACAGTGAAAAAATAGCAATGTATTTTAGTTCTACAAAATTATTTTTAACAAATATAGTTGATAGCTATTTCGGCTCACGCCATCGTCAGAACTATGCTTAAACTAACATTTGCTTATCTATATATAGCTGTGCAGAAACGGCACATAACAAATCCTCTCTCCTGTTCCAACGGCCTAGCTTGTTACTTTAGCGCAATGACACTAAATTTTCAAAATTCTAATTGAAACAATAGGTGGCTATGACAATAAGATTATATGTGGGACGGAAGTGGTCATTATGGAAGCAAATCAGACCACACCTTTGTGCAACGGCTGGACAAGTAGCGATACTGTTATGTTAGTTTGTTCGTTAAGAATCCTTTGTGATAATTGGTGTCTATTGATTTTCAGCTGTTCCAAAGCCGTCATTCTCCGACCCTTACTACAAAGATGCAAACATTTAGGCGCTGAGTTTGAATTTAAATTATGTGATTCATTAATAACGTGATTAGCGAATTGTGAATCTGTTTTTTTACTGTTGAATGAACTTACATGTTCCTTAGCTCGAGTAGATATACTTCTACCTGCCTGTCCGATGTGACACTATTACTTTTTTTATTAACAGTTTGATAGTATGACGATTCTAAAGACAATACACACAATTTTCTATATTTCAATATATTTTGTCTTCTTTTTCCTCATTTCTTCTTAAAATTCTTTTTCCGGTATTTTCAAGCATTACGGCTTCGCAGACAGTAAATCGTTTTTGTTTAAGATTTTTAGAAACAATAAAAAACAAGTCTAGACGCCAGATTGATCTCTTTATTAATTTATTACGTACAAACCGACTTCTCAATAGCGGTAATCATTTATTATTAAAATTCAATTAAGAGGAAAAATTTAAACTAAAAAGTACCCACTCCTAAGCGACTAAACATTAATTGAAATTACGTTTTACACCAAGCACGAGTCGATATACAGAGTTATTAAAAAAATAGACTAAGATACATGGGTGGTACAACACTATAAAATCCGTTGGCATTTTTGATCTATTGACACTTTTCATAAGAAAAATATATATTTGAAGTCATAGAAGTTATGCAAATTGATTCATTAGTGTTGCGTGAAATAAATCTGTAAATATAAATAAAACGTAGGCCAAATTAATAGTTCAACTTTCCATTCCTTGATTATTAGGTTATAACCGATTGCGAATGGAATTTTTTTTAGACCAGTGAAATTGGATTTATCGTGTCTTGTACCGATATATGGTTTGAAATAATATAATCGAAATAACACTTAAAATGTTCTTTCATCACGCCAAGTCAAAAAGAAATCGTCGTTTTATGTGATTATAACTTTACAAACTCAGATTAGGGTGTACACTTTTATGCGTTGTCATAAAAGGTTTCATATAAGAGTATTTTTGGAATGATTTATTGTTATTTAAAACAAGTTTGAACGTTTTGAATACTATGTAAAAATGTTTTTTTAACGTTATTTTCTCATAAATCTATATTATTGATTGGAAATATGACGAGTATACTATTTTCAGTGGGTACAATTTTAATAAATTTTATATTTTCATAAAAAAGAATATATGAACTTTTGTATGATATTTATGAAAACTACACTGTCATTGTATGTTATAAACAATTTCAATAAAGTTACTATGCAATTTACTTAAAATGCGGGCTTTCGAATAGAAACGTGTATTTATTCTTTTGAGCAAATAAACACTCAAATGAAATACTGAATTATTTTAACTCGAACGCTGCAGAATGGCTGAGTTATGCGTTTTTCTATTCTAAACTACAAAAAAAAAATCTGGCACTCTATCAAAAAGTGATGGAAAAAAGTAATCGAAAAATAATAGTAAGTGCATCAACATAAAAAATACGGTGGTATTTTGATCTACTAGAACCATTAACCAAAAAAGCCTTTTTTATTAGTCTCTTTTAAGTATTATATAAATTTGAATGTAAATATTCTTCATACAAATATTTATATAAAAAATAAGTAAATGTGACTATTAATAAAAAGTAAACGTAATCCAGATGATGTCACATAAATTATATTTCATTTTTATGATATTAAATTTTTAAGTGCCATAAATCAAAAAGTTTAAGGTCTCACATCTTTTCTGAAATGTTTTCGTAATTACTCTTCTTCCGCGAAGCAACAAAATTTTCTCAACATACTTAATGTCGATAGTTCGCATTTTTATTTCTATTTCGGCCAACGATACAAATGTACCGTGTACCAGATGCCTCAAATAATATTTAAGCCCATAGTTGACAAGAAAGAGAAAAGGTTACTGCCGTGTTTTTTTTTTAAAATTTAATACGCACTAGACAAACTCAAGATTTTGTAAAAATATCTTTCATTGAATATATTAGTGCTTAAATTTTCAAATTGAAACTACGTAATAATCAATTGCACATCATTACAATAAATAAATATCAATTATTATATTCAATGATAAAGTTTTCTCTTAATTTAAAATAAAAATATTATATTTAAACGCAACGCTTTCATTATACTGTGAACTGTGAAATATTTGCTCGGCTAATATTGTAGATTGATTTTCTGATCTGCCACTTCGCTTGTTTAGTTATTAGCTTTAGTGCACTTCACTTTGAGGATTCTTTCGAGCTTAGTATGAAATAAATCTGAGCGGATATGTTGCCGAAGAAAAATCTTATTTGAAGTCGTTATGCCGGAATAAGTTTTAGGGATGTTTAAATGATAATCAGTGTTTTCCAAACTTTTTGCGATGCATTAAAAGAAAAATGTTAAATTTTAATTGCTAGGAAATAGTATAGCTATTATTGTGTATATTGTTACATTAAAGACACATGTATTTCTAAAAATATTAATATTACATTCCTTTCGTATTTTATCTCAAAAATGGAAGAGAGTGAAAAAATATCAATTATAATATATTTTTTTAAATCCGTTGGTTCTTAATTGAATTAAATAGTTATATTACATAAATTCAAGAGGCATTTTTTTAAAATTTGAATCTTCTTGCAAATGAACATAAAATACTTACATTTCGTTAAAAAGCAGAGATTTCTAAATTAATAGTAGTAAAAAGTAATTAGAAAGCTTTTTTTTTTCTGAGAGAAGCTATCAATTCAAAGCTTTTACAAAAAGGGTTAAAATCTGGACGCGTATTTCAATTAATCAAAATAAGACGTTAAAATTGAGCTCGAGCGATAGCTTTTTCAAAATATCGAAAATTTATCAGCTCAATTTGGCTCGCCGCTCATGATCAAAGGGTTCGAAGGGTGTAAAAACTTTAAAGCCAGTGCGGTCCTTCTTTGTGATCCCAAAAGTAGCATATTTTAGCAACATTGCATAGTAACGATGCTGTGACGTCAATGAATAAATAAAACTATGTTGACTTTATCAGTGCGACAAGGGATTTTCGGTACATTGCTTTGCGGAAGCTTCGTTATATATTTTAAGATGTATTATGTGTTGCTGTCATTTATGTATTTTATTAAGTTAAGACTCAATGTTAACATTTATGCATACTGTTACAATATGACTCTTTATTCAGTTATATGTGGAAACAAAAGTAAATATCTTATAATAAAAGATATCCGAGTAATAATTATATGTCTAGCTTTTTCTTAGCTCAATTTTTTATTCTTACTCTCTTTATAGAGAAAATTTGAAGATTTTTGTATGCAAACTGTCATTGCATTGGAAAAAACTGCTAAAATTAAATGTAACACGCGTCCATATTACAAGAAGAAATGGATAAAAATATTCTCTAGCTGTTATTAGAAGCGGCATTTAGAAATAGTTTTATTATTCAATACAAATTCACAATTCTTTTGAAAAGTAAATGCATTTGTTGGTGTGTACGGAAATTTACCTCCTTGATCACGTCAACAAATACGATGAAAGTGTTATTTTTCGTTAGCACGCCATTGTATTACTTATTTTTGTAACTTTTTACCTAAATCAATATTGTAGGCTTATATTTATATCAAAACAAGAAATAATATATAAACGTATGTACCCACTTAAATAGCATATGGATAGAAATATAATGATTATTCATAATGGAATTAATTTGCGTAATCATGGTCGTTGATATTTTGAACAATATAATTCATAGTTCACTCAGAACATTCGAGTAATGCTATGCAAAACGTATTCAAACAATAGGAGTGATGAGGTACAGAAGAGAGGTTGTGGAATCGAAACGATGAGCCTTTACGTGGTTCACATCTCATGATTATGGATAAGGTAGGTTAAGATGTTTCAAGAAACATGGTATATAATGAGCTAACACAAATACCGTTTTATGGTTTGGTTAATTAACTCAAACTAAACTGGAATAATATTCTTCACAGCGAATAAACCTATCTTCATATTTGAATTAAAGATAGTTAAATGTACGTGTTGATATAAAAATATATATTGCTTATTAAAGATCGAAAATTTGAATATTAAAAATTATAGAGCTATTATATGTTATAAATATTAACTTATTTCATACTGTCTGTCTAGCAAGTATTATTATAAAAGTAAGCAATACTTTTATAATAATAAGCGAATGAAGCCATTACGAGATTTAATCGGCCCATGAGTTTTTTCATGATTTTTTACAATAATCATTTTTGACTATATAAACTACACAATAAACCAATGATTTTTATGACAGTAAAGCATTAAGTGTTTGCTTTCATGAATGAAACCTTATTAAAAAAAAATCATTTTTAATATATAGTCTAATTGTGTAAAATGAAAATCATTGGCAAATTGTCATTTAAAATTTTTTCAATGATTCAAAAGGAAAAAATAAGTATGATACATTACAGAAGTTTTCACTTGATTAACACTAACAAGCCCAACCAATGACTTGGATATTCATTAAAAATTATTTGACGCCTACTTCAACTTTATCTAACTCAACATTGTCAATTTGATCGAGTTTAAATGGACTTTTGTCATCTGCGTGTTGTTATTTCCAAACAAAGTTTTAATTTTATCACCCATTGTAGCGGTTAGAGTATTTTAAACACATAACATACTTTTTCCATACACATGCGATCAAATGGATCTATGGTCGAGTATAAATACCTTTTTTCTGTTCGGATTGCTAATTCTAGGCTCAATTTTTGAAAATTAAAATAAACCGTTTTAACTAATTTAAAATCTTGGTCGTAATACTCTACGATGTTTCTTCCTTTTGTTGAGACATTAAATTAAATTTATTTTATTTGACGTCTAAGCTGATATAATTAGCCATCTTAATGTTTTTCATTGATATAAAGTACAATTTTATGTTTTTAACTATAAAAAAATCAAAATGAACAATCGCCTGACCCTATACACGAGAAGGCGATTAAAATTTAATTTTGGATACACCACTGATTGTAAGTGGTTGACGAACCCGTTATTCATTAAAATCCACGCCCAGAATAGTTTTCAAAAGGCATTAATACAAAAGCTGAAATACAGAGTGTAGTAAATGACAAATAATTATGCATTGCCAGTTGAGCAAGTGATAGACGTATAGTTGCTGTAATTTCCAGGTTGCGTGAGAGCATTGTATTGCAGGTTGTGAACTTATCAACGGTGTGTTTGGAAACGTTTACCAACGATGATGTTGTTTGGAATGTAAAGTAAATATAGATTAGGGAGATACATTATTCATTGTTCCGAAAAAGTAATTTGTGGGTTTTTTTTGTTGCTTCTTTATTGATGGTAAAGAATTATATCGCTAAATTACTTTTGTTTACTGTTACGAAAATATCATCGTATATAAAGATGAATTCAAAGCCTTGGAAAATACTTTTTTTAAATTACTAATATTGTGGATATTAAATCCATTACGTCATATTTTTTTACGCATTTTTTATAAATAGTTAAATTTGCTTAGCCACGATAAAACGAAGCTAAAATAATATACGAGCATCAGATAACATGCGCTTAAAGCTTTAATAACGGCTTAAAATAAAATATTACAAAACGTAAATGATTATTGTACAGTTAATTCAGTGACAATCACACAAAAACCCTGAATTATTTTCGATAGCTTTAGAAAAAATGTTAAATAGAATAGAAATACAAAAGTAAAATAGAGGCTTACATTTCTAGCAAAAGCTCTTTTACAAATGTGCATATTATTCAATGAATCCATCAACTCGAAATGGCTGAGAGTCATACGGGGGCGGAATAACGGAAAATAAATCTTCGGAAGAAGCAACTCATAGGAGACAACGGAAATAAAGCAACAAGTGAAGCTAGCTGAATCTTTAGAATGTTTTTTTTTGAGTAAAATCTATAAATTACTTTACAATATCAATAGAAAAAAGAAAACATTTTTTTGTTCTGTTTTTGATAAATATTATTTTTATAGAATAAAACAAACACAATACCCAATTAAAACATCTTGCAGGTATATATTAATACAGTACACACAATAGAAAATTTCTTGAACAATTTATACTAATAAATCTAAAGGCTTTTATTAAATAAAATTCTAAGACTGTACACTACAGTTACAACAGTAGAAGGTGTTAATACAAAAGAATATTTTAATGCATTTTTTATCTTATCATTTTGGCAACATAATGTACAAATAAATTTAAGCAAAAATCTACGGTTTGATTGCAATACAATATGTATGATTGTAGCTATGTATTGATAGAAAAAGGCTGATCTTGAGTGACGATATAGTCGGTCATTATTTCAGTAAACAAGAAGATAAACTTCTCAAAAAAATGTTTTTATCAAACAATTATGAATTTTTTTCACTTTTTTTAACAATAATTTAAAAAATATTTAATTGGGATAAAATCTTTGCTTACTTTTAAACAATATACGCTACTGAGTATATTGAGTAGCCTCATGAAAGCATTTTATTAAAATGACGACAAATTCAGTTTGTTAATTTTGTTAGGTAATGAAATACACCGAGAAAACTATACACAAAAAGTATTGCTTGGTATCAACAGACACGGGTTCCGTCAGCTAAGTATCTCTCCGCTCTGCTATATTGGCCACAAGAACAAGTGTGTGCCAAACACAAACTTCCAGCTGTCTCTCTCGTCCATTACAAACACTTTTTCATGATGATAAATTACCAGGGCGCTGAGAAAAAGTGTTCCGACTCTGTATACTATCGCTACTTTCGTGTTTACTGAAAATCTCTTCTATCTAAGCCAGCCGACGTTCTGTGGAAAAATAAAAACGCGCGAGAAGTCGGACCAAAAAAAGTGTTATTTATTGTCTGATAATACTGCGAATGAATCGGGTAGATGTGTCTATGTGAATTGAAAAAGGAATCATAATATCAATTATAGAACAAATAAAACAGAAATTGTATTTCGTAGTGATTTTTTACGTTTCCTGTGTATTGATTAATTTTTCCTGAATATTGTGAGAGTTATTTTAAGTATAAGATTTAATAAATTTTTAAAGAAATAAATTATTTGTAATGTTTATTAAAGGCCTTCGTCAACAAGTATTGATTTTATTATTTGAAGTTATCTCAAAAATTTCAAACCTTTTAATGTTTTATTTTCTTTATTACCGTATGTCAAAGTGTAAATAACTGTAATGTTTTTTGTACGACTATGTTTTTTTTATCTCCTGATAGCTTTCATTATGTGAATGTTTCTGTTTGTGATTCTTTGACAAATCATTTTATTTCCAATAATGTAAAAATATTCCGACGGTATTACTGAGTAAGCTTTTCATTACGAGAATTGACATAATTACGCATTCGATTAATTATTCAAACTAACAGAATAACACTTCAGAACAGACGTTCAATTAAATTTGTATCTTTAGATTTGTTTATAATTTAAATTGGAATTGAATACAAAACTCTAGTAGAATATTTTTAATTTTAAAAGCACGTTCATTTTACTCTATTTGTAAACTATTTCTTATTGCAACTCAAAATTAAATTTAATGATTCTCAACAAAATATGCTGTTTTTATTTCACATAGAAACATTAACACTTTAAAAAACGTGAAATTTTCGTGATCAATGCAGAAATACTATTTCATTGGACACGTCGTTAAACACTAATGATTGTAAAAAATGTGTTACAACTATTGTTGCTTGTCAGGTAGTATAACATTCATAAAGATAAGCTGACTTTGCTGAAGCTGAAGTTCGTCTAAAAAAAAAACAGATATTTAAATGTAATATGGTGAAAAGGCGCGCCTGATTTATAAGTGTATTTAGTCTTGAATAAAAGTTTGGTTTTGTGCAATAATATATTTTTATGCAATTCATTCAATCAATAATTCAGTCTGCTGGCGTGAAAATTAAAATTATTCCTCAGTGATCATTTAAATATTTTAAAACAGCATCACGTGCTGAAGCACATATATTAAATCGAATGATGCCTACAATAGAGTTTATTTAAAAATAAAATAGGAAAAAAAAACATTTATTTTGTAACGATACTTCGACAAGCATAATTGATTACAAAAGAAAGATCTTAATCGAGGCTAAGTATTTGATATTTAAAAATAAAACATGGAAAAAAAGTAATGGTGTAAGTCCCCATCGGAATAAAAACGACAAGAATTCTTTCACTAATAAAATATGTTAACGTTCTTAGGTGATGGTCAGTTATAAAGTAAATATCTTTTAAATTTTCTAGTTTAGTAAACATATAATACTGCTACGTTTAATTAAAGTAAAAATGATGTATGTTATATATAATCTAGCCGCCATGTTATTCGAATAAACTTTATCATGCCTTAGACAAAATTGGATGAACCAATGTACAGATAGTGTTCATTTTACTTCAGAATTTTATTTGGATGCTCTAATAAATGTAAGGTATATCCCAAAGCATTTGAAGCTCAGAATAGCCAAGCCACTCAAGTTGGATGCAAAATAAATTAGAAAAAACGGAAAGCTTCCTAAACACAACCTTTTTGCTAATTATAAAATATGGATTTTTTACATTATATAAAAAGTATTGATATAATGTAATATTATTTATAAAGTGTGTATGAACAAATTATTGCCGACTAATACAAGATTATTTAAAATTATGTGCAGTTTGAAAGCTTGTTACAGGAATTGTAGAAATAATGGAAATATTAAAGAACATCTAAATTGAATGAACGATTTACACTTTTACATATAAGACTAATTAGATTTTGGTCAGAACCTGCCACAGTCAAGAATAAAAGAATCAATCATAAAACAAAGGATTCAATGGAAAACCAGTCCCAAATATGAATTAAGTGCAAAGAGTACCATCAATTGTAATGTCGTAGATAATTAGTCATTGGGTAATACTATTTAGGTTCAAAAAATTTATGAAAAATACGGCGTAACTTTTAGGCCTTCACTGTATCCATCCTCTCCATGGCTCTTTGATGAGCGAATTAATAACATATCGTTAACGATGCTGCTCATTAATAATTAAGAAATTATCATTCATATTGGGTGCTTATAATGACTACTATATTATTATATTCAATGTAACTAAACAAATTATAATTTAATATAATTTAATTAAAAATAATATTAAATACAACAGACTTATAATAAAAGTAAAAAAGATTATTGTAAATACTGTAGTAACAAGTACACTACATATGTTTAAATACTAGATTTAAAAAATGCGTTGAAATACATAGTAATTATTATATGGGAAAAATATTATCGTAAAAAAAAATTCACAAATAATAAGCTTAATGTTATCGACTTGGAAATGTTATCGCGTACTATAATTTTCATCAGGTAAGTACGCCATCAAATTAATCATCATCCGACACAAGTTATTATTTATTCGAGTATTTGTACGCTAGTCACGATTTTAAGGGTGAAAAGCGAGAGAAAAGAGCTTATATATTTAATGAATGATTTGTCACATTGTTCTGGCGAACCAATTAACTGAGATATTTCATTCGCTATATTGTAGAATCTTTTATTAAATCTTACAAGAGGTGTTTTGGGAAAGATCGTTTTTTATATTAAATTTTACAAAAAAAATATGCCACATCAATAAATAATATTATTATGTTAATATTGAAGTTATTTGCCTTGGAAAAATAATGCAAATATATGTATGTAATATGAAATTTAATAAAACATTATAGTTTAATAATTTCACAATCCAAGGTCGCTTACAATTTTTATTCATAAATTCCTAAAACCACATACAACGTTAAACCACGATAAATATTTTGGAATTGTAAAATTGATAGTTTTCAATATGAGGTTCTCAAGCATAATTAACTTTATATAAATACAAAATTTCAAATAAATACAAATATAATCAAATGAATATCTTCGATTAGATTAAAAACAGGCTTAATTTGTTTGTAAATACTGAAAAATGCAAGTAAGGGTATGTAATTATTATTTTTTATCCTTAAAAGAGACACTTTGCAATGCATAGTGTAGCGTGACCGATTTTTTAAATTTGTGTATTTTTTCGCTAAAAATAAGATTTTTAGTTTTTTATTGAAAAAAAATCGAACAAAACCCAAAAAATATTTATTATATGCTGTTGAACATTATTATATTTTAGTGGAATAGTAAGACAAAAAGATTTATGCAGTCCCATTTTTTTTATAAACAAAAAAAAATACAATCGTATTTCCGATTTTCATCAAAAAATACGTCCGATATAACATAGAAAGCAGCCTTAGGAAACCGACGACCTAGCGGAAAATGTGTTTCATAATATCAAATGCTATTTCTGGACATGCCTGCTAACAGTAAAGAGACTGAACCCATTTGAGACAGCGCCGTATATTATAAAATATGTATGGCTCACGAAGATGTGAAGATTTTTCCTGATTCGAAGTACCATTATGAATGTAGACGTAATAAATTATATATCACATCCATGTTATATTCTTTTTATCGTTAAATAATTTTCATAATTTAATTCAAAATTTTAAGAATAATGAAATTGCATATATTATATAATTCTAAGGAAAAATATAATATTAAATGAAGCTAATTTGTATTTCAATTACTCAAATTCAACCTTCAGTCGATACCATAAATTGTTGAATTAGAAATTTAGTTCGCTTTCTTATAAATATATATTAATCTCTTTTGATGTGGCATTAATACTTATATTTTGAAAAAATGATAAATGAGTGTATTACTGTTTTCTACTTTTATAAAAATAGAGTTGAATTACAGTTTTAAGATAAAATCTAATTTTTAAAAAGCATAAACAGACTTTAATTGCTAGTAAAGATAGCATCAAATAAAAAATGTTATTAGGTTTCAAAATATAAGAAGATTTTGATTTTTTAATACCTGGTGAAAATTATGCATCAAGAAGGTATACAGATGTATCATTTTCCATGGGATTATTCTAAAAAGAGGTATCACTTCAGTGTTAATTTAAATAAATAAGATTGCTCTCCATGTAGCAATGAAGGGTGACACTCTTTGATAGACTTTGCAGGTGACATCAGAGTACGATACTAATGAGAATGTTGCCGGAATTACATTAGAGATAAACATTTCATATTATAAATTTTTAATATATGTGCCTGTCGTAGAACGGGTGCAATACATGACATAGTAGCTCAGAGATAAAATAAAATATTTATTCTTGTAGACTTGTTGCATAAAAAAACAACTATTAAATAGACAGCAAAAATAATTATCATTATTGCATTATCGTGGTATGAAATATATCAAGGAAGAGTATTTTGAAAAATAAATAAGTCATTAAAATACCAATTTCGTAGTTGTTAAATTTTGCGTCCAAGGTACAGTGATTACAGCTATGAGACTCGGTGACGGTGTCAAGTAAATGTGTAGATAGTCATATGAATATATTAATTTCTATAAAAAATGTTGAACATTAAGAAAACACAAAAATGCTGTTAATACGTAACAAATATTATTTTTATCGATGTCAACCAAATCAGATTTATGGAAGTGATTAAATAAAAACAATACAAAATATATAATTATAAATGTAATTAATCTTGAAAGAAAACTGATCAAGCCAAATAGTAGACACGATCAACCAAAAACTGTCGTCGGATAAAAATATTTTTCTTATTTTGGTAAAACCTTTCAACGCTGTGACAATCTGTGGATTGCGCCGAGGGCGCTTAAAATCTAGCGAAAGTATTCGGTTTAGTCATGCCTACGGTTGAAAAAAATATTGGCGAAAAACATGAAACCACTCTAGAATTACTCTATGATACTTTTATTATATTTATATTATGTTATAAACTCAATTCGCTGCTTTTTTCAACAAAACATCAGTTTTTTGCTGCATTTAAAAAATACTTTTAATGAAATGTATTTTTGAAATGAAAACTGTATTTGATGAAGAATGTCATTTATATCTGGTTCACTGTCAAGCGTTTTGGAGACGTTTTTTTGATATTTGAAATTTTTTGATCAAATTGTTTTATGAATGTGTCTTAAATGACACGGACGTTTTTTATTGAGCGTTTTTATTCTACATAACTAACAAAAAGCAATCCCTTAAATGAGAGAGAGAGAGAGTCGTTTTCTGAAAACAATTTCTTTTCTTAACATACAACTAAGAGCCTAAATAGTTATTGAGTAACTAAGACAAATATTCAACTCTAATTGACACTGCATTGTAAAGAGAAAAATTGAAAATTGCGAAAGTAAAAAAAATCACATGCATCACAAAAGCTCGTAATAATATTTCAATTAATAATTATGACGTGTTTTGCGGAAATATTCTTGTCAAATGAAATCAATAATCATAATGTTTCTGTCAAAAATATTTTTTGTCAAAAAATCAATATATTGTAAAAATGCATTGATACCTATATTAATCATTAAGCTACCATAAAATCATACAAGTTTTAATAAATGCAAAACAAATAATCAAAAAAAAAAAAAATTTACACCCAAAAAAATGAAAACAAAAAATTGTTTTCTCCTTCAATACACTTGTTCAAAATAATTTTTCAATGAAAGCTAAAATATTAAGTTTACGTTTTGTATTTCGCTGAAATTCGTAGCAACTTCATGTCCGCGCCCGAGGCTGAAACGAACCGACACAAGGGTCCAGTGCGTCTGACCGTCAGCTTCTTACCATGCAAATGAGCTCGTAGAGTCAACTTCTTCAGCACACCAAAAAGCCAAAGTGGATTTGAAAAAGGTCTCCTCGATGTTGATGTTAATGTTTTAGAAGGCTCTGTCAAACAACTTATATCGCTTTTATAATACTGTTTTATCGTCTTACGTAAACCAAGATAAACCTTAGGGGAGATTACGTAATCGTATGAATCCTTTCAGATGTTGTTTGTTTATAAAATTGAGAGTTATTTTCCGACAATTTCAAACTTAAATATAATTTCTATATACTATATACTATAACCGATCTTAAATACATAAAATAAGTTCTTGATAATCTAAGTTCTTGTATTTTACTTTTATTATTTTCGCTAGACAATAAATTTTAACAAACGCAAAAGTATTTTAGAAATAAGTGCAAATCATATGAAAATTAAAAAAAATATGTTAGTTATTATGAATTAAAAGAGGAATGTATTTGGTGTAAATTTGTAAATTATTTACCTGGACGATTAGATGTAGGGGTTAGTTAGTTGGAAAGAATACGACTAGGCGTGAACCTGTTTGCATTATTTATTTCACTATGTCGTCTAACGATGAAAGTATTACGAAAAATATCTCAACACAAGTAAACCTATAACGATTGATTAAAAATAATTTTCAATTACAACTCATCGTTTCTATTATGTAAAAAAAACGATAAAGCTCAAATATAAAAGGTGATATCACCCCTTTTGATAGTGTCTGTTTTAAAAAATCGGTGGTTAGGAGGAAATGAATAGGCTAATCTATATGGAAGATTAAGATTAATATTATAAAACTGATTTTTGGATTATTATATTGAATAATGAAATTGCAAGAATAAGTTCATGTAATCACAAACCATAAAAAAGTCAATACACAATAAAAAAGCTTTTACCTAAGCTTGCTAGGATGATTTGCATAAATAACGTATACAAAAAAATTAATTTATCAATAATGTGAATGCTGAAAACTTTCAAAATCAAAATTTGATTGAGTCTTCACATCACAGTAGAAATGTTCGTATTAGATTCAACACAAGTAGAAAAAGGACATTTCAAATAAGTATATTGCTATGTATTGTAACGATGCGATATCAAATTTCACAACGTGAAAATTTGTCTATTTAGGATTGAAAAGTTTGTCGTTGATCACGATCAAGGTGTTGCGATTTCCAATCCAAGTGTTTTCGAAAACTAATACAATTAAAATAGTTATAACGAATAATATGAATATTTTTATCTAACTAGAACTCAAACCTGAAGATACTACAAGCGATAATAATGCCACTGACTACTTAGCCATGTGTCCGGTAAATTTCGTGTATAATTAATTTTAAAGTCTCCCTGAGTATTCATTAGTTAAATGATTCAATTTAACGATGATCATTGAAAAGTAAAGATTAAATATTTTAACGAGCCAAAAATTATAATGAAATTAGCGTTAAACGTTTAACGAACAATTTACTGTGCAATAAGGTGTGATAAGCTTATATTTAAGACAGGTTTGCATGTTTTACGAGACACGTGATATGCGCGCTAATGCTTGGTGCGGAATATGTACATTTTATGTGAAAAGGTATTGTCTTGAAGCTCCTACCTGCTTGAAATATATATTATAATAGCTGTATAATATCTGAAGCATGTCATAACAGTGAAAATTAATTTAATTTGCTTAATTTGTTTCGCGCTAATTAATTTGTCGTGTTCATTAATGTACTTGGCTGATAATTAGGAATGAACATATTTACAAAGAAAAAGTAAACAATCATGAATTAAAACACGCCTTTGTTAGCCTGTCTTAGGTGGTTTTAGAATGATACTATTTATTACAAGAAAGCGGAAAAATACCAATATTATTTTGCAATATATTATATAAGTAAATGAGAAAACAAAAGTCTAACTTTTGAAATAAGAGAAGAAGCATGTTTAATAATTTTGATATTGCTACAAAAGTAATAGAGAATTGACGTCGTCAATGATAGAGTATTAATGAACTCTGCATGCTTTGAATATTTGAGTAATAAATATTCATTTAATATAGACTTAATTTTTGTTCAATGAAACGGACTGAAGCTGACAATATTGCTTTGGGCATGAATTAATTATAACATGAAATTATTTTTGGGAACACAATATTATAATGAATAATCATTTGAAAGATCGATTCACAAATAGGGCATTTCCATCGCACATACAACTCGTGATTAGTAGCCAAAATATCGCCGTAAAATTAATGTTGCAATGGGGTTGTAAAAAATTATTCATACTGGGCTGTCGTTTTACTGGTGATTATGAATAATTTGACGTTTACACAGAATTTTCAATATTTTTATTAAGTTAAAATAAGCTAAAAAAATGACTTTGTTATTTGTCCAAGATGAGCTTAATGTGATTCATGTACACCATCTACACCCGGATAGATATTGTGTGTGTGCAGTTTGTGTTCTTTTGAATACCTTTTGCATAAACTTTATTATAATTAAATTGAAAACATTGAAATTTACATAAGCAGGACTTGAATATGAAGCCAAATGATTGCTTAAGTTAAGTTCTTATACCTTACTTACTTCATACTGGTCAACTACAAATATTTAACCAGTTGTTCTAAAACCATTAAAATATAAAGGTATTATTAAACATGATCCAAATTCTACAAATGGAAGTCCATTGGGAAATCTCACTGAGCAATAGAGCGTCATTTGCCTATTGCATTATATAGACTCTTCTTTATTAACAAAACATAATCTATGTAGTTACCATAAAATCACGCAGAACTGTTTTTTTTAAATTTATTTTTATAAATAAAAATAGCTGAAACGAATAAAAATATGCTATAATGGGTTAAAAAAAGAACTTTATCTATGTATCGAATGTATACATAAAAACCGATTTATTTAGTCACGAACACAAATGTATTAGTTTCGGAAAAAATCTTTTGGATGAACAAATAATTTTAGGAAACGGTCTTATTATTAACGCTTATTAAAAGGAAATAGATATCTGTTCTCACACTGTGATCGCCAATGGTGTGCTCATGGTACTGAATAATTTCTCAGCGAACTCACTTTGACTATTAATTTCATGGCACAGCTCGTTTCATCGTTCAACAACCATGTGTAAGTGTTTTGTGGAGCGTACACGTATTCTGTGTAACCCACGGATCAACGATTTTTCAATGTTAAAATACCGCGTGTAAAAATAAACCATTATATATACCCATTCCTTTTAAACATCGGCATGGGAGTAAATATTCACCATTGGAGCAAGATGGAGCATCTTCCGTAGTTTTCTGGATGTCGATGAAGGATTTATTATGCATGTATTCATAGAATCTGTTATATGGCAGCATTTTAATGTTCGTCATCTTTCGTGATCCGAATTTGAATGCATTAAGAAATATTTTTTAACACATTATTTTTTTGGCAACATCCTTCGTGATGAAAAATCGTATAAATCTACGCATATGATGAAAAAAAACTATTTTCAATGACATATATGTTTCTCAATATGTAGCAAATAAAAACTCTAGCGTTTAAGCCAAAGTGTTTATATAGGAGTAAAATATGTTACTGTCAACGTTTTTATAATCATTGTCAAATAAAAAAATGATTTAAGAGATGATTTAAAGGGAGAAAAGAAAAGAAAATATCTCCATAAAAAAGTGACATCTGTTCTATATCAGTAACATCCGTAAATCAATATTTTAAAAATAAATTGGAAATTAGATTAGATTAAAAAAGTTACCCACTGTAAATACTGTACTACAGAACGTTCGAGAGAAAATGGTGGCTGTTGCATTTTGAAAAATTAATTAATCGATTGTTTTTTCACATGATAAAAGTTATTTCTTATCAACGGAATATAATTTGCAAATCTTACAAAGCATACGAAATAAACCTTTAATTTCACTGTGCGAAAACGATTCATTAGATAATGATTTTTTTTTAAATATATTTTATTTATTGTAATAGCTTGTAAAAATAAATTTGTTTTTCTTTTATAAAAGTGCAATTAAAATGAAAGTTTTGACGAAAAAATAAAATTTTCTTACTCCAACATTGCTAAATAAATAAGGCGGTGTTTGCTTTTGGTTTCTTATATAGGTTATTCAGTTAGCACTGACGTAAGTGGAACAATTAAGCACTAAAATGGTTTATATTTGCATATCATAAGTTAAAATAGCATTATAGCCTTTGTAGTTGTTTTAATGGATTAGAGAAATTCAAAACAGTGCACATTGTTTGGTCTCTTTAATGGGAGTTTGGCAAAGCTTTTTGCGTTTGTTTAAGTTACGAGCTGTATTTAAGTAAACATTTTCAAAATATTCACAACATGACCTTTCAAATGCAAAAAAAATATATATATGCATAAAGAGTAATCAATTCAAAAAAAAAAAAAATCGTTCATATGGTTAAATTAGATTGAAAACATTATACCAATAAGGTTTCATTGCAAGAGAGAAGATATTATTATATTTTTAAATAAGAATGCTTTTTAAATATCATTTGAAAACTTACGTACTCATAATATCAACGGCTTAACGAAATAAATATAATTACTGTTAAAGATATTCTAACAACATATATTTCAAAAAATAATTAAGTTTTGTTGAAGTAAACCACACTATTATCATAAAGTAGGTAGTTCGGAAAGAAATGACCATTTTTTTGCGTCACTTTAACGTCAGTTTGTCAACAGTCGCCGTTGAGTTAGCACGTTGTGGTTGGTATCGTTTTAAAGCTCTAATAATACTCTTTCTATTTTGAAGCGTTTTCACTTTTTTTGCCACTCTATAAAAATGCAGAAGCCCGAAATCGAAGAAACTCATTTGCGCAATATCATGCTGTTTTTGTTTGATAAGGGATTAAAATCCAAAAAAGCCACGCAGACCATTTGCAATGTTTATGGGGACATTGTGAAGGTTTGAGAGTGCTCTAGATGGTAGAAAAAATTTAAAAGTAATGATAGGAAGCTAACGGACCAACCAAAAAGTGGAAGACCTAAAAATATCGATGATGACACCCTGAAGTCGTTGGTAGAAACTGATCCGCGCAAAACAATTGAGGAACTGTCACATATACTTGGATCTTCGAAGACAACGGTATACGATCATTTGAAAAGGTTCGGAAAAAGAAACAGGCAAGGAATTTGGCTGTCGCGCCAACTTTCTCCAATTGCCTTGGATCAAAGAGTAATCATGTGTGCTTCTCTATTGTCCAGACACGAAACGGATCCATTCCTAAGAAGAATTATTACAGGAGATGAGAGGGTCTTATACAGTAATTCGAGAAGAAAAAAACAATGGTTATCGGCAAAGCAGGTACCTTTACCTATTGGTTGGCCAACATTGACTCTAAAAAAGGTTCTCCTTTGTTTTTGGTGGGATGTTAAAGGAATAATTCACTATGAATTATTAAAAACTGGTGAAACCGTTACCGGAGAGGTTTTTTGTGCCGAATTATAACTCTTAAAAGAGCTAGTGCTCAAAAAACGATCGGTTTTGGTTAACAATCAGAGGCGAATTAAAAAAATGGTCATTTCTTTCCGAACTACCTAATATTTAGGCTATATTTTAGTACAAAATTAGTTTACACACAAAAGATTTTGCATTGATAATTCTTTTGTATTTTTAATATCAATATACCTGAGCCTTTGTAGCAGTTGAGACAGTCATAAGAATAACGAAGATAACGTTAGTGAGACTGCGAAATAGCCTTGCTTTGTTTCTCGCCCCATTTTCAATAATTAATTTTATTTTATATTGCGAGATATTAATTTACCAGAGCGATGCTAAGAAAAAATGTTTTGTTTGTTAGACGAATACGAATAATTCTTTTGTTTGTTTTTTTTTTTTTATATTTGACAAGCCTGCTATTTGTTCACGGGAAAGTATTTTTTGAATTCATTCTTAGTAGAAAAAAATCTTTTTATAAAATTCCTGTACGTCAACCGCTAATATTTTTAATTAACCTTTTAATATAACAATCAACACAGAAATATATTCATTGGTAAAACATTCAAATCATAGATACATAATAAAACAACCATTATTTCATGGAATAAGAAAAGTCAATTGAAAATGAAAGTATTGAAAAAATACCTTAATTAAAAATAAAATTTGAACACACAAAATGGGTGTTTGTTAAAGGCTGAATACCATGACATCAACCAAACGAAACTATCTATACAATTATTTTATATCGTATACACGCATGTATTTCAGTTGAAATGCAGTTTGTTTATTTTTGATGGCTTTTGATCAAAGTGATGTTTGTAAGAAACATTTTTATTGTAAATGAAGGAGTTGAAAAAAGATCCACAGATGGTTTAAAAATAACAAATCCATTTTTTAGCTGTACCATTTTTAAGTTTATTTTATCAAAAGTCAAAATTGATGATATATAAAACTCTGGACTAAACATAACAATTCTGTGTAGTTGTTCCTAAAAATAATACATTACAAAATAGACTGTTTATATCAAATTGATGAAGCGTTAAGATCTATGACGCCTCATATCTAAGGTATAATCTGTATCCAGAGTACTTTAAATCATCTACATCTTTTATGTTTTTATGTATTTGTTTTTTAATTGTTTTATCGTTGTTGACAGTCGTAAGTCGCTGCAGAGCTGGCAATCCACAGTGAATCTGGTTCACGTGGACACCACATGCATAATATTTATATTTGTATCTCCCCATACTAAGCCTACACACGCATAAATATATATAAAAACGCATACACATATACACGCATGCATATACGTAAGGAAATGAACTGGAAAAGTCATATTCAGATACCGAGGTTGTGTATTTTTACTCTCAAACTAAAACTCATAATATTCGATCCTACAAGGATAGTCGAATACAATAATAAACTGTTTTATTATGAAGTAACTGTTAAAAAACCTAAGATACATGAAATATCTAATAACAATATTTAAAAAAATAATAACTTACCCACATTACGATAAAGTAATTAATTGTTATTAATAGATAAAAATAATGATAAACGCTTTAGGATATTAAGAAGTAAAGTAAAATAAGCTTGATATAAGAAATGAAATACGTAGCCTTTTTGCGTTCCTGTATTAGAAGACTTTTATTAAAAGTCATTTGCATTTGAGAGATTTTTAGTTAATTTTGATGAGGCTTGAAATTAATGAACGAAATGATTTCGGAAAGTTCATTGCATAAAATAACCGAGTTATCAATGAAGTAAGCGTACAACTTTTGAAAAGTTTCAAAGGGGTGAGGGGTGTCAGCTGGGAAAACTTTCTAGCCCTTTTCAATCGACGGCATTTAGCATTTGTGAATCTTTCTAAGAATCACCCTTGGATACAAACTTTTTTCTTTAAATGAATGAGCTTATAACTCACGGCAAAAGTCTGCCTTTGTACCGCGAAAGATTTATTGGGAACGTCTTAAAGAACACAATGGGGTTCCGCAAGCAAACGAGTGGGAGATATGAAACAAATTGAATTTGGACATGGCTCTAATTAAATCTACAAAGGTTTTTTTAATTAACAATACTTCTTAGGTAATTAAAAAGTTATTCGAAACAGCACCCTGCAAAAACACAATTAAAAAAATATATATGAATTTTATTAGGACGGGAATAAATATTTTGATTTGACAGTATATTTACATTTTGAATTAAAAAATCAATAAATTAAATCTTTTATGCATGGTCAGTGTTTTTCTTATGAAATCGTAGAATCATTTGTCTTGCTGTTTTTTACAACTTTCCTAAATTACTGCGATTTCAATTTTACTCAAAAAATTATATTTAAGCACATACAACGAATAATACGCCTCTGACCTGTTCTACAGTTTCTAAGTAAGTATGGTTCCAAATTTGGGATAAGAAATCACGTTAGGTGTACAATAAAAATATAATATTTTTCGAGTTAAAATATTTTTATACACCTATATAATTGTAAATTTTTGAAAATTAAGCATTTTTAAACATTACATAAATTAATATGGCACCTGATGTATTAAAGATGTATTGAATAAAAATAGTACAGAAATTTTAATTAAATCGGCAAAATAAGACTTTTACGAAAATAAATTAAAAAGGAATTAATGTGCAGTAGAGAAAACGGTATATAAGATTCATTTTTTGTTTCATTTTATTTTTAACACAGCTTCCATCAATAATTTTTACATCATTTACGATATCGACTTGATGGAATTTAAATTGTAGAAAAGAAATGTATACTTCTAAATGTTTTATTATTCACGACCCAGGTCTTCAATTCTAGATTTTGAAGTAGTCTATCATATCAATTAATGGTTCAAAGTATTTTTTTAAATAAAATTACTAACACGTTTATTATGAAAAAAATCAAAAAAAAATATTGTCAGCAATTTTATAAAGATATATTTACCCTTTGTGATGTTGAATCTTTGTTGTTATTAATACGATATTCTATCAAACACTTGATACACACGTGAAACACACGACATTTTACGGTTATTTATTATTCAGTGTATGTATAATAATTATTTCCATTGTGAGTTTTTGAAAATGATGCTAAGATTTTTTGTCTATTTTAAATTGGCTTACATCATTTTATTTACTGAGCTATTTTCTTCCTTCCGAGCATTTGTATTTGATTACTTAAACTACTAAATATGTACCGAATACTGTATGCCTGTATGATGAATGACGCTTTCAGTTGATCGGGCTTAGCTTAGATAAACTTCCTTTCATCGATCAAAAACTCAAGTCTATGTTTTGCAGCGTAAAACATTTATTTGACAAATTACGAAGCTTTGGAACGGATTTGAAACTTGAGATAGTATTTATCCTTTCAGAGCAAAAAGTCGCATATCAAAAGGTTGGAATGAATTTTGTAGACTCTCTGAAAACTGTTATCTCTCAGAAATATTTCATCGAGTGGGAGAAACAAAGGTCTTAAGGATCATCAAAATATAAAATAAACTCGTACTCTTGCTACTATAGTATGAGATTTGATGCTTAATTTATATAAAATACAAAAAATGACTCATGTTGTATAAATCAGTTGAACATTTAATTAATTTATTTTAAGTTTTAGTGTCAAAAGTATTATTTATTAATTGTCAGTAAACATTCTCTTAGAAAAATGCACATGACTCATTTGCATATAAGAACATTTTTCAAAATAACAACGATAAATAAATATTTAAAAAATAACAGAGAGAAGTTTTAATAATTAACAACAATCTTTCATCAACAAATAGTGAATTAATTTGAAAAATAAAAAAGTTGTTGAAAATGTTTTGCGTGTTTTTAAATCATACGAAATACTCGTAAGAATTTATTTTATTTAGCATTAATTATTAACCCATAAGAACTGTAGCGTATTTATTCATTAGTCAGTAAGCAAGACTCTCTATTCAAGAAAGAAAGGATCAGACAAATGTCGAAAAAGCATGAACAAGAGCTGAATTTTCGGAGAAGTTTTGTAAAATTTCTATACATAGAATTTATTATGAATAAATAATTTAGATGTTTCACCAGTAGACTGTAGACTTTGAAAGTGAATTCCTCCATGCATTATATTGATAAATATCCTCAAAATAACGAACGTAATAATTTTAAAAACATATTTTAAAAATAACTATTAACACAATGAATCAAAATAAATTAAATTATAAAAGTTATAAATTTATTAAAAAGAACTATATCCGCTAATTAAAATATAACAAAAATTATTTGACGGTTTTAAAAAGCTTTGACAGAGTTTTATAATATGGTTTATTATATTTTTTGTTCATTGTTAAGGACCGGTTTTGTCAAAGTGTATTTTGAAATTATCAAATAAGAAATAGACAATTTTTGGTTTATAATGGTCGAAATAGAATATCTATAATTTGTAAAAAAAATTAAAACACTTATTTTTATAATAAAGGATTTATCATACATTTTATTTTATTTATTATTTAGCTCATTAAGATGATACAAACAAAAAAAATATATGAAATTACTTTTTTTCGTCAAAAATCCGAGGCTTTTTGCATACAAAATGTTAAAAGAGTGAAATTAATTTACGTTAGATTATGTCTTTCTATTGAAACATACGCATCAGTGGTAAATTTATGGTGGATATACTATACAATAATTACGTGATATACTTGAGTAAAACTTTCCATTATTATTTAAGAAATGGTATTGTCGTGTGAAATTGTCAATGTAACCAAATAATGTATATTATAAACGTTAGCTCAACAGTTATAAATCCGGATATATACGATAGTAACACACTGGCTGGTAGCATACGAAAATAAAAACTTATGTGTCCTGGTTTGGTCTTCCGTTTTGCGTGAATAAATTTTGATATTCATATTTTCGGGACGTTTTTTGAATGGAAAATTATTAATTTTTATTTTTAATTTGTATAATTTTGATTTGAAAGCATGTCGTAAGGATGTCTTGATTTATTTATAGTGGGCTTAGATCGAAAATGATATTTCTATGTAATCAATATAATTGACAATTTCTTAGATATTACTTCGTCTATTTGTTAAATGATAATAAAAAATCTTTCAATGAAAAAAGTACAGTTCATAATTAAATAGTTTGAAAATATTATTACGACTTAAAAATTCTATTATATTAATAAAATAGTATATTATAGATCAATCAAACAGGGAGATTAAAAAAATAGGATGATTATTTTTTAGTTACGAGTTTGACAGTGCAATACCAAGAAAAGGATTGTTTGAAAGATGAGATGTTTGTTTGTAGATGCATTATTTGGGGAAAATAATTTGATAAATGTGGAATAAAATATTTATTACAAAATTATTTCACTTCATATTAAATTTTACCGGCAATTAAATAGCACAGAAAAATATTTAAAATGTAATGTAACGAAAGGAACTTATGTATTTTTTATTCAAAAGTGAAAGATTTTCACGAATTTACAATTTTAATAAATGTGGCTTAAAATATGTTTTGAATGCATCATTGATAATTCATTACAATGATGTTTTTATATTGTCAAAATTACATACTTTACTATATGATTTTAGTTAAAATGAATTCTTTTTAGTGCGGTGTATCTTTCGATGGTATCTTAAATGCGTCCAAGAATATTGTACATTAATAAATTTGCCTTTCTGGAGAGCAGTAACATAAACGTAAGCCGCACATCACTGTTGTTACGAGGTACTGAATATGGAATCTGTTTCTGTAAATTTATGGAATCCTCGACGGAAATATTTAATGAAGGCGTCGCGAGGCCGCCGCAGTGTGGTGTGACCGCGTCTTTACGTCGTTCCGGTAACGTCGCGTGAGACCCACCCCTTCCTTTCGCGTCACCCACCCTCCGACAGTATCCGCACTTCCTACCCCCGCCATCGATCGTATGCCCTTAAATAAATTAGACTTTTGGTTTTACGATGTACAATACAGTAATGTTCTTGTATTTTTATCGACCAAAACCGCTCGGTAGGTATATTGCATGTTCGGTGGTCGAGTTACAGCCGTCTTATGGCCATCCTTTTGAAGTTTTCCCATATTATTACTATAAAAGGGCAACTGAATAGCAAAGAATATTTATGAAAAAAACATAAAACTAAATGAAATATATTGTTTATTATTTTAAACAATATACGAAAAATGTAGTTGGATGTTTGTATTCTCTTATCTTGCACGTAAATGTTGTAAACATATTGTTAAGCTCCATCTATCATTGACTTAATATAAGTCAACTGAATGCCAGTTCCACAGTGTCGTGTATATTACAAACACATTGTTTAATACAATACATATGGCTGACTTACTGTCAGCCGTCCATTTGTGAGCATCATTCTTATTCATGTTTACGCACTCGATTATAACCAACACAATTCTTGGTTGCTTAATTTAATATTATAAAAAATACTTGTAAATAATGTGACAGGTTTATCGTCAAAAATCATCTTAATCTACAGTAACAGTATAAATAGTTGTATTATATATATATAGAAATTATCGGATTTCTTAATAGAAAAATCTTGCCCTTTACATTCAATATACTCACAATGCTATGTTTGATTGTACTATGTTACACATTGGAATTAAAGTTTTATGACGAGATCTAAATTTGAAAAGATAATTTAAATCAGATCATGGAAAAAAAATACAATTTCATAAAAGTGGAAGATGGAAAAGTGTACAATCGAAAAAAACTGGAGGTAACTTGGAGGAAAAATATTATAGAAAAGTACGGGCGCCAAATGCTAAGTCTAACGTTTCCAATATGAGTTGACAGCGATTGAGAATTTTTAATAGAGTTTGTTTTTACTGCATCTCTTACTGATGGAATGACGTATCTGAATATATGACCTGACTCACATTTATTTTTGCATTCAACCAAAATGGAGTTTATATGTATTAGTTGTCAGTAACTGCCTGATTAGAATGCCGTAGATGCATCATGAAGTTTCCAACGGTGATGGGAAAATTCATTCGTCTAAACCAAGTGTGGGGAACCTGCGGCCCTTTGGCTATTCAAGTGCGGCCTTTTGACTGTTGCCAATTTGAAAGACTTCTTTAAATACATACATATGTATTGTATAACATCTTTTTAACAATATAATTAATTAGATTTGTAAATGTGTATTTTTTCTTAAAAGAGTTTTTTAAATCGCGTTTTGACTAATTTATATTGTGATTCAAAATATTTAGCTTATATTGTTATCAACGGTTTCTTTACTGCCGCCTTATGTTGAATCAGATAAGTGAATGTGGACTTTTGAAATAAAAAGGTTCCCCACCCCGGGTCTAATCTGTTATAGTTAAAGTAGTTTATAAATGTTCATTGTACATTCATTATTTAGATTTTATGATTTTATAATGGTAAGGTTTTTTTTTGTCATTTAATAATAGACGTTAGCGCTTTTAGTAACTGACACCGCCAACATTACATTGTTTTCCAATGATGTCAAAGCTACCAATGAAAAACGACTTTCCAATTTTGTTGACAGAAATATATATATTCTTTATGAAAATAATAAATATTGTTAATATAAGATTGAGATATTCGTTTTCTAGGTTGACAATACATTCAATATAGGGAAAAAATATCTGAATAAATTATAAGAATGTATTTATTATAAGAGACTAGTGTGATCTTAATATGCACGGTGAGTTATTTGGTACGTGAAAGACATCCGGTGGCTACACGTGGGTTGATAAAATTTCCCAGCTTATATCATATTATTATATAACTGTTTATATACCCACAAAGAAATCAGGCGAACAGTCAAATCGATTGAAATATACGTTTATATTCTAGTGGCGTACGGGATAGGATATCAGCAGTGTTTAGGTTTGGCACCGCAAACTCTTACACATTCTTATATACAATTTTTGATCGCAGTATAAAAATTAATAAATAGAAAATAGTTCTGAGACTAATAAATATGTATTTAACAAAATGAGACCTTCAAAATTATCAAAAATCTTAAATATAATAACTTTGTAGTCATCGATATATTTACTGTAAAAATAAGTAATTTCAAACAAAATGAATCGACACATGCAAGCTAATTATGTATATGTATGTCCATTATTTATATATTGTTAATTAAAAATATATATATATCTCTTCAGTTAAGATTCATAAGATCGAGATTCATAAAATCTTCAAAAGATCAGTTAATGCTGTATACACAAACAAAATATTCGCTCATTATTTCAATGAGCTTATTTTAAAATTTTAACTTTTGTCTAGACTGAAGAATTGATTACCAGCACAATAATTTGCGAAAAAACAAGATAAATGTGCTTTAATTAATAAAAAAATGATTTTATCGTGATGCAAATGAAAGACAAGTTGTATTGTCATGAGTAACTACGCTCATCCGTGTTTTTACATTTATAATTCATTAGAAAGAACTTGATAAATTTTTAATAATGGAGTATGTGTTACTTGACTAAAAAATAATGTTTTTAACAAAAGAATTCGTAGAAAATATAATGGAATATTAAAAAATTAAGTTCCGTTTGATAAAAATGACAAATATTGTTTAATATAATAACAACTTGATGGATTTTCAAAACTGTTTGTGGAGAGGCTTTCAAAGCATTTTATCACGATGCAGAAAATATTTTTAAAATTATTAACTGGTTATATTCAGCTGTTAACTCTAAAAAAGTAATCTTATGGTACTATAATTTTTAACTGGCCATACAAATTATTGGGGAAATCTAGGAAAGATATTTTTGAAACTAATTTTCTAATGGCTGAAGTACAACACAGCTATTGAAGAATTCTTGTTAAAACTGCGGTAAATATTATGTACCTTGTGAACTTTATTAACATAACATGTTCGTTCGGTTTCATATGTGATTCGATATTATTTATTATTTCAAATCAACCATCTTCATTTCCACAAACTCAATTAAAAAACGAAAAAAAATGCTTTTATTTTCTTATACATAGCAAATAATATCTAAATAAAAAATTCTAACTACTAAGAAATGGTAAAATAGATTCTGAAGCATTATGATATTCTTAAAATAATTTTGACTTTAGAGTATTTAATACACATAAACAAACTTAATTAAAATAACGTATTTGAACAAAAATTCAAACTTATTTTATCTATATAAGTAGTTTCTTATAAATGATTATTATTATGTACACTGTGGCTTGCTTTTCTTTGCAAGGTTTACCGTTTTTTAGTTAATTTATTACATAAAAATAAAATGGAAAGAAATTAAAAATAACACACAGTAATAACAACTTTATAAAAGTGTACACTATCGTTCGTAGAAAATATTTTTTGATGCATAAAAAGCTCCGGCTATTTGTAAAACGTATTAAATAAACATTGGTAAACAACATACATCTAGTGTAAATAATGACGCGGTTTTATCATACCGAATACTATTTTCAGGTACGCATCTGAATTTAGATTCGAAGCCGTCTTGATCTCCTGTGAGAGTGAAATTGAATTGATTTTTGCGTCATGCAGTTGTGATATGTTCATTGAACGGCATATTGGATTTACACAATACATCAAAGGGAATCAAGTTTATTGAATTTAAAACATTTTATTTGGTGGCAAAAGAGATGCTATCACATTGTGGGATTTAGAAATATTCAATAAGTATTTTTTTATGACAAATCGATTTAAAATTGGACAGCTATTTTTGCTTGAAATGGATATATTTAGCGTCAATAGTATATGCTATTTGTTAATTTAAATTATGATTATTCAGTTTACTAAGCGTAATCTTATCATAAAGAATATTTAAAAATGCTGATTATATGAAAAAAAAAATATTATTTTGATATATAAGCTGTCTTAAAAAAGGTATTGCTATTGTTAAGTAAATTAATACAAAAAATCCTATCATGTTTGTCATATAATAAATCTTGCTAAGAGTAAGATAGTATACATTGAAATGTATCGTCAAAAAAAGGTATCCCAACTAATATGAAGTTTACGATTGAACATATTAAATCTTCAGTTAAAATACGATTTTGATAAGGTTTTTAATGAAAATAAATTCGTACAAAAGCTTAGTGATTGTTCTGTGAAAAGTTTCCTTAAAAAAAAATTCGACATTTATTGTAAATGTAAGAGTAATTAATATTTGGAAATAAGAAGCTTTTACTTACCATAACAAACGGTTCACAACTTATTTCACATTTTTATATAAAAAAACGTATGTTATTTTTGTTGTATTATTCGCAATGCGAATATCAAAAGACTTTTCTAACACTTTTTCTTTCATGCCGCACAAGGTGTCGGCGCCAAACAGTTATTTTTTTTTATTTTCGTCATTTTCTTTATGTCACTTGACGTGTTTGAATAATTTATGTGCCACAAACTGAAACTACGAAGCCTACGGAGGCTAAAGTTTGTCCGTACCGATTACATGACCCAACTGCCGGTGTCACTAAACCTTGTCCCTAATACCAGCCTTTCCACTTAAGAATCAATCCCATCTTTGAAAGCATCCGCTGAAAGGCTTTCTGCACTGAAAAGAATAAAAGAAAAATTTACATCAAATAGTTTTCAACTTTGAATGAAATTAAATTAAGGTTTTTTTTTTTTTAAATTAATGAATACAATCTTGAGAAAGTCTTCAATATGATATTTTAGACAGCTATGAATACTTGAGTTATTGTCACATGACAAAAAAAGAATATATCGTATTTTTGAGTTTCTGTAAAAACATTTTGCAGAAAATCTTTCATCACCAAGTAAACCTAAGCAATACTTACACACTCTTAAAAAATATTGCAAATTTGAGAAGTTTAATTAAAAATGCTGATAAAAGGGTATAGTAATTTTAGGCGAAAAGAAATATTTTTGTTCGTGGTTTCCGTTACTTATTGGAAATATAGCCCGTATGCATGCTACAAAAATCACACAAATTATATCTAAATGAACTTTTGCGGTAACTAAAGTTTCTTCAGTTTTATGAATAAAATAATTATGTGTGTGAAAAAATATCTGAAATAAGATTCGCCCACTTTAAAGTTGTAAACGAAATATAATAATTTCAAGATAATATTTCGACCGTGAATATTTTATGTTTAAAATTGAAAAAAAAACAATATTAACAGTTTTGAATAGCGGGAAATAATGAAATTCGAATCGATATTTTTTGTTTTAAAATCGTTTAATGTCATTCTAAAATAAGCTGAAAAAAAGTTATGAAAATAACTGTCGCTTAAAAATGATTTTTCGGATAATATTTAATTTATTTCATTAATTGAAAATCTTATCTCACCTGGAATTCACCCTTAAAATCAGTTCCACGTTATTTGAACAGCCTTATTTATTATGTACCCCGCTTTCAATTACTTGATGAAAGCTTCAACTCAAAGCCTATTTAAATCGTCACACGATTTTCAGATGCGTCCACTCAGATGGGCGTACCTCAATATACTGAAATACTTGACTGTATTGGCGAGTGAAAAGCGCACGCGCATTCGAACAAGTGTTTGCGATATGCTTTCATATTCCTGTACTCGTCTTTTTTTCTGTCTCACTCGAGAGCTTTTGTTTGGTGGTGCTATATGCAAGGGTAGTTCTGGTGGCGCTTATCAGTTTAATAAGGGATGTTTGTTATGCAGATGGTGTAAAATTATGATGGCATGGACTAAATAATTGTTCATGGCTAATGCAAAAAAGATTCCCTTAACAAAATTTTACGGATATATCGACAAAATGGTTCACTCCTGAAATCTTTCGAATTTATATAATTTGCAGAGAACTACAGACGTATTTTCCATTGAGCTTAAATGGTCTATTTATATCTTAAATACTAATTTATATTTAAATTCCTTGGATTTAGTTGTGATTGGATTATTAACCAAGGATGGTGTAATGAGCTGATAATATTATAAATTATTTATGAAATGATGTAAGTATTAATTAAATATATATTTTTAAACGAATTACTCTTAATAATCATTGCTTCTTTTATTTTACAAAAATACGTTGCTTTTATTTGATGCGCTTTTTGTAAGCCAAGCTTAAGAGTGTAGGGGGTAACTTATTTTAGAAGTAAATCAAACAAAAAATATTTAGTTTTTTCAGTGTACATATTGTGTAGTTTCTGTAAATAAAAATTTATCGGAATCATTTCTTTTCATACTGCTCTTGATTAATAAGGGATACTTCAATTTTATTTCTTTTACTTACTCACTTACTTACTTTACTTATAAATTTCTGATGAAGTAGAGATACTTACTGCTGCTGGCTAAATTTCTGTGTTTCGTGATACAGGGATAAACATTACAGCTAGACAATGTTTGAATGGTGAAAACTATTCAGACAATACGATGCAGATTACTACGTAAAAAAATAGTGTAAAGTGTGTATAAAAGTAAAAAAATATTTATGAAATATTGTTATACTTTTGAACGTTTCAAACAAATGCATATAAAAATCAACGGGTATGTAATATTTACCATATTTTAATTATATTATAAAACCTATCACCCTTAAAATAATTTTTTGTCTTTTGTTGACCTTTAAAAATGAGTTTTAATAAACGGTTTGAAAAAAAAATCCGCCTCAATCTAAAAAAATCTTTAAATGCAATAAGTATTTAGTATACGATGGCTGAATGGTTTATTGTCGTATAAAATATAAGAAAATTGTAGAAACGGTTTTCTAAACGAAACACTTATAATAAATTGACATCATACAGTTTATCTGTTGCTGAATGCTTTTTCATGATAAAATTACCCTTTATATTATCGAATAAGGGAAATCACTACTGAGGCAAATTTATTTGGACCCGCGCCAGTTTTTGAACAGATGTTAGAACGAAGAAGCGTAATAAAGACTTTTCCGCAGTCATAGCAAAAATAATCATTTATTATGATAGTAATAATTCAAGAATATTTTTTCAACTTCTATATCAATTTGCAAGAAGAAAATTGATTATTTATTAAAAATATGTACACCTAGTCCTTTTTTTACGCGACACATTGGTTCCAGAAAAAGGCGCGTAAAAAAAATCGCGTAAAAAAATCATAGCTTTCATATAATTTGATAAATTGGTTCCAAAAATTTAAATATCGCGTAAAAAAGTACCAGAAACGTATGAAAAACCAAAATTTGCTCTTTGAAATTCGTGCAAAAAAAATACATATATTTTATGATCTTATATACACTTATATGAATTATTAAAGGCCGAGGAAAGTGCTATTCAACGAATTTAATAAATGCATTGTGCTTAAACAAGTTTACGAGCGGACATACATCCCATGATTTTAAGCAATTGCATTATATTTCTTTACACACCCTAAAACATAAATTCGCATAATATCCGAAACACTTGTCAACATTTGGCAATTGTATGTGTATTTAAAAAAATGGAATGCTTTACAAAATTAAGTTTTTTTTAAAACTACTAATACACATATTTTTTTTTGTTTTTTAAAAAAATAATGAAACGGACATGCCTAGCATCATATATAAATTTCTCCTTTAAAACAAATTTGTGGAAAAAATCGCGTAAAAACGAGTGAAGCGCGTAAAAAATGTAACGGTGCCGTCCAAAAAATCGCGTATAATCGAATTCGCGTAAAAAAATTGGCGTAAAAAGAGGACTGGGTGTATATTAATAACTTAATAAGTGACTCGATATGGTTAGAAAATTTTTTAATTTTGATAAGGCAAGCAATTGTAGATTGCAAAAAAATAAATTATCAGAGCGTTTGTGTAGGGAAAATTATATGTACTTGAGATACAATATATCTGAAAACAAAGCTGTCCATTTAATTCTGGAGAATATCCCGTTTTATGTAAGTTAAGGTGTTTAAATATTGCTTCAATCCACGGGAATTCATATAAGTTAATCATGAAATTTTGTGAATACATAGAACATAAGTTAAAAGTATACCAAATTCAAACGACCGTGTTTATCCTCCTTTCTCCATGTAACTTCATCTTTCACGTGAGTTAAGTTTAGAAAGTAAGTATGTCAATGAACAGAATATAATTCTTCTACACGATCAGTTTTAAATAGTGTATGCAATTATGCAAATATACGATTAGTTTTAAATAATTTTCACAAATATTTCAATTGTTATATCAAATCAGTATTCAAATTATTTCAGATAACGAAGTGTTTTCTGAACAAAGCAATATTTATTGTTTTTAAATTCGTTTTACATGTATGTTTCTTTTGAATCATCCATTAGACGAATTACCGACCATGCCAAAAAGAAGAACTCGGACCGTTTAAGACAAAACTCTTGATGTTTTACAATATTATAACAATTCTTATTCACAGTTGAAATAAAATGAAACATTCCCTGTCATGATCTGCTTTGAATCATAGCTTGGTTCTTTCTATATTGTATTTGCACATTTTTTTTAAGTTCCACAATTTGTTTCACTAAAGTACTTTGCATCATAATAATGTTATCGTCTAGTGTTATAATTAACAATATAAAATTCATGTTAAATTTTACACAATGAGAGGTCTGAACGAATAAACCGATACATTCATCCTTACGTTATTTTGTGCGTTTTATATGTTTTTGTCTTTCACGTTTGAGTATATTAGACAATTGATTTCATTTTATTAAATTGCTAACTGAGAACAGTTTGGCATAGTCAGCTAAACTGTTCAATTAAAACAAAACCTTATTGCACAAATGTCAACAGAAAAATACAGGTCTTCCATCGCACGGATGCAACAGAACTGACTAAAGTTCTGTTGCATCCGTGCGATGGAAGACCTGAAGATGCCGAAGGGCGAAACCCGGGTCGTTTGTGACAAGACATATGGAATCGTACAAAGTTGTAACAATTCAAATTTAATACTATTGTATTTAATGTTCACTTCTGGGACATCCACATAATTTTGTGTGGATTATAAGATTAAATTATAGCAATGAAATATAATTCGCATTAAGAAAAAATTTCACCACAAGCATAAACTAATATGAAGATAGTTACTACATAATAACTTAAAACCAGTAAATGAAAAAAATGTTTAGAATAATAACTGTTTTTTATAATATGAAAATGATTATTATTTTTTGAGAAGATTTATATTTTTTATGAAATAATTCAGTTCCGTTCAAGGTGATAATTTTTATTCGATAATCATTATCGTAATAAGCAAACCGATCCAAGTCATAAGAATTTATGATATGAAAAAAATAATATTTTATCTAAATTGAATATATAATAATTAAGAGTACCCTTATCAACACATTATGTAAAATTTTAAATAATATTCATTTATTATCATTGTAAAAAAATGTAATAAAAGTAAAATATGTGCATAAGAAGGCGAACATTAAAAAAACATTACGCATTGAATAAATAAATTGTTTATTTATGACAAAAATAAAATAACAGGACAAGTTGTAATATTCATTCAAATTTGTGAATAAGTTCGTTATTTTTTGAACAATTTTTCGCATTATTTACATTTTCATAGACACTCAGGTACAGTTCTACAGGGTATAAAATTCTAAAAATTTACATTAATAACAATTTATAAAACATTTATCAATCTCAATAAGAAACAAAGTATTAATGCTTAACATATAAATCGGTTATGAATAAATTAATAATACAAGAGTATTCAGATACAGTTATCTTTTACGTATGTAACATAATACAAAGAACATTAATATAAATATTGTTTAAAAAATCAGAATGACAAGACAAAACCTAATATTATTTTTTAGAGAAAGATTTACTAATGATTATATTATTTCATTGATTAAGTGAAAATGAAAAGGCATATAATTTATTCTTAATTGAGTTATTCGTTTTTCGTCATATGTATGTTAAATTTAACTGGTAAACAAAATTCTAATTTTTATTAGTAACACAACCCTTTCATCAAGAAGACGGTAGACTTGTTTGTTCAGGATCTCACAATGGAGACTTTAAAATATATGAAACTGTTGAAGATGGCCAACAACCGGTAGATCCTTCTTTTGTACAAGACTGAGAATTTATCATATAGCTGAAGTTTGGGAACAAGTATCCATCTTTTTCAGTAGTGTGACCACAGGTTGAAAACCTTGAATAATTCTATTGCAAATATATTGTATTGAAATTTATGTTTGTGCAATCATTTTTTGTCATAACTAAGTCCAGTGGCAGTCAACCTTTTTATAACTACCGCCCATTTTTGGGTCTCTTTAAGTAGTAAATTGTTCTAACCGCACATTTGTTTCACATTAATTGTGTTTTCAAGAGTTTTTGTTGTAAATAATGTATGATACATGCGCATCAGTAATTTATTATGCTGTGTTTTCAATTGGAATAATATTTTAAAAAAAAAGGAGACCAAAAATTTGTTAATCACTACCATTGCTGAAATTGTTTTGAATTTCAATATGGATGTAAAAAATATTAGTTATATATATTTCTGATGTGGTGTATTTTAAAATGTCCACGTCACAAACGAAAGGAGGATTACTTTTAGAACACATGCAAGACAATAATACTTTAGATTAACATTTTTTTTTTATGAGATTTAAGTAAGTTATTTTTTATATTTAAAAAAATAGTCTAAACCTACAAGTACATATATCTGGAGTTTTTTAATATAATGTTTCTATTTTTTTACCATCAGTACCATAATTTTGAAAATTCAAATTGATAAACAGAATTTTTCAAGAGTTAACGTTATTACGCTTCGTTTAACGATAAATTACTAACACAACGCATAGCGCAAACAATGAAGAGTGTTTATATACAAAATATACATTTGGCACCGATATACAATACAATTTAAGATAAGTTCATACAATTCTCTCTTTCATGACCAAACCTATAATGGATATAATCAGGGTAATAAGACAAAAGAATTGAAGAAATTGAAAACTAAAGTCTACATATATGTACGGCTGTTGGAACACAAGTTTTTAGGTGAAAATTAACAATAACTGGAAAGATGTGGATATAAAAGGTAAGACTGTGGAAAATATTCTGGAAACAAAATGTTACGATATTATTATTCATTCAAATGAGTTAACTTTAAAAGAGTTTTAACTGTTTTGGAATGTATTATTATGCGTTATTGTTTTTTAAAACATCATCTTCATAACAAATTTTATAATGAAAATAAATCATTTTTGATAAATATAATGAATTCTTAAAAATGTCATTTCTAAACTTGAATGATTGTATAAAACCTTTATTGTAAAGCTGTTCACGGTTGATAAAAATGAGTAATAACAACAATTTACTCTATTTGCAAGTTTTTTACGTTTCTAATATCGAATTAAGTTAAATTGTTGAATTTTGTCGATTTAAAGGATTCCAAAAATTTCATTATGTGATTATTGATATGCTGATTTTTAATCTAAATTCGTTAAAAAATTAAGTCTAAATTTTTATGTTATAATTTATATATATATATATATATAAGCAAGCATTTAATGCCACAAATAACATGAACGATAGCTTAACTATTGTAACAGTTAAAAAAACATGCCGATTTGAATGATTTGAAAATAATCTTAATTATTTCTTTGGTCATAGAGATTTGAGGAATTATCATTGAATGACGAATCGCTTTCCTCTTCTTGTGTCAACGAGTCGTCACAATTGCTCGACGAGCTCATTTTACTGCTATCATAATCCAACACATTCTTATCACTTTGGTCACCTTCACTTAATATATTAGAATTGACTTCAATCGGCCTGGAAATGGAACAGTTTTCAGTCATCTCACCGTTAGTGGAGCACTGTACTCGGATACGATTGCGTGACAAATTATCGCCCTGAGACTGACGCAAAGCTCTCACTTTGTCATCCAAAAAAATATTTCCGTCGTACTCATTTCTCATGTCCTTAACTGAGACATCAGTGGTGTTTTCTTCGGAAATATACGACAATTTAGAATCACTTCGACCTCTATTGCATTCTCCTTCCAAAAACCGCTCGGATAATTTTTGTTCTTCAGAGGTATTTTCTGCAGTATTCGTAATATTTCCATGCTGGAATTCTGTCATATCATATGTTTTTTGCATATCTTTTGTATGCATTTCATTATTCATATTGAAGTAACTGGTTGGATCATCGGTGAAATTTGATGGTATTAAATTTTCATCATATATATCAGTGGAGCGCCTTCGTTCGCTGTCAAATATTTCTCGTGATACGTCAGCAGCCAATTGATTAAAATTTTCCATTTTCACTTGGATTGCATCTTCGAATACAAGGGTTCTGGGTTCAGAGCGGGTTTCTCGGGGGGTTGAATGGGCGGTAAATCCCGGAAGAAGCTTAGGTTGGAGGGGCAGCATGAGATCCATCGACCCAGTGGTTGCTGGCCTCGGTTGCAAGGGAGGAAAATTAAGGACCGGTGGTTGTAATGACGCCAATGAAATTGCCTGAGGGGGTGAACTTACAATTTCATCTGAAAAAATTCAGATTGTGTTAAAATACAAATAATTTTACACATTTACAATGGTTGTTATACGTAAATAGGGACTTTCATGCAAGTGGCACACTGAATTATTTTGATTATAAAAATACAGAACTAGATATAAATTCGAAATGAACATATAATAATCTTCATACTCTAGATAAATTAGCAATAAATATATGATAACATAGCTTTCTCATTTACTGTAAGAAAAAAATTAGAAATTGAACATTAAATTTATGGGTAAAGCTTCATTACACTAAGTAGTTGAATATATGAATTCGATTTTGTTATAACACTCAAATAATTTTTGAAATCAAACAAAATGGTAAAATTACTTTAAACATCAATATTTTCTATTGATTCCGTAATCTAAAGATGCCAAAAGGCGAAACCCGGGGTGTTAGTCACAAAACATGCAGAATCATACAAAGGTACAACTTAAACATTATAATTTGCTTCATACATCTTTTTTGAAAATTAAATTAGCATATTTGATTTGCTTTATTCTAGATCACTACAGTTGACATAAGATTAAAAAAAAGTCAACAAAATATACTAAGTATGTTCTTTGAACTCGAAAGTTTTGATGCTAAAAAGAATCATCATGCATAATTTTTATACATAATGTCACCATTCCATAATTTTACAATAACACTTAATATTAATGGGAGGTTGTATGTATTAAATAATTCTATTATAAGTATAAAAAAATAAGTTTACGTGTACAAGTTTCAAAAATGAAATTAAGTTTCCAAATATTATATTTTCGTAAATTTCTAGAAGTTTCTGAGAAAGTTGGAAGAAAAATTATTGAAATACATTTACGATAATTAGTATGTATATCCAGGTTGAGTGGTAATTATTCAATTGGAAGTATACTTAATACAGCATTACAGATGCTTGAATAACTATTGAAGAAGTAGTTAAATTTGAAATAAAACATGAAGGGAGTAGTAGCTCTCAAAACTTTTTATTTAATTTTGCCGGGAAAAGTTTTGCTTCAAGTCGATTTCATTTTAACAAAAGTGCTCAAAGTTACAAGTTCAGATATGCGATTGTTAAAGTTTATGAAGTTAGTTTCTTTTATGCTGAATTGATACAGCGTACAACAATTTTTGGCGAAAAATATCGAAAATCTTTAATGTGTATGATATATTAATTTCAGCACATATATGAATATGAAATAAGAGACTGTTATTAGGTGTATCAAAATGGAATTTTGTAATATACAAGCAAAACATGATTGAGTGTTGGTAATGAAATAAAATTTACAAACCATTTTTCAAAGATTATTAAATCATTAAAACTGGTATCAAAACAAATAGCTTTCCAGGGAAATTATGAAGAGTTAATTTTTTTCGAAAAAATCTTTATTTATTGTTAGTAAAATATTTAGAATTTTTAAAAAAATATTTTAACACTATAAACATGTAACCTGTAATTTTCGAAATGGCAGTTGAGTAACAAATACATAAATTACTTCTAAAATCCATATACACTCAGTCCTTACTTGTTGGTCCTCTAGCCTGAAGTGGGTGGTGATAAGTATACCCTATATCTTCAGGTCCACCGGTGACTGAATTACGAACCAAAGCTACTGATGGTCCCTGCAAAGCCATGCCTATCACGTTCATTCCATTTACGTTACCTGTAAACAGAGGTATTAAGATTAATTTCGGAGAACACATTTTACAAACAGAATTAGGATAAACGTTGATAGATTATATAAAAAAGTTTTACTAGTTAATCCTTCTTTAAAAATAAAATTATTCGAAAATTCATAAACCAAGTATTGTTACATAATATATTTAACTAACTATTGCCATACAATCATAATCCTTCAATATTCAATATCCAATCACTATTATATGTCTAACACACTAAAAAAATATTGGGTTTTTAATGAAATAAGTTTCTTCTAATAAGTACACAAAAATATTTGATTATTTTTAAGTAGATGCAAAAAATAAATGCCCCCATCTTATGAGAATTAAGAGTTAATAGATTTATTTGATTAGCATTCTCCAAAATACTTAATAATAAGACACAAAGAAACTACATATTTTGAAAACGCATTTTAAGAAAAACTTGTAAAACACACAATAAATATTAATCTTTATGACGCAACTCATGATTGTTAAATATATATTGGCTTAGCAGCATACAATTTTTTTTTTATATAAAAGAAATGACGTATGCTCAAAATATGAGATCTCTAGGCTTTGTCACATGCCTTCGCTTTTCACTTAGCATATTTGGTATCCCAGATTTGCGAAATTTTGAAAGCAAATGAATTATACATTTTTCATTTATCAAATTACAAATGCCAATTCAAAACCCAAGGTGCAATAGTAATGGCGAAAATAAAATAACATATTTCTCAATTTAAAAATTTCATTACATTTATAATATTTATCATTTACTATATAATATAAAAAAACCTCCCCCCTATATCTAGCCATATTAAGTAACCAGTGAATAATATCGATTGTATTACTTTAAGTAACCTCTGTCACGAAAAATGTCCTGGACTATATTTGACATGCTTCAAAAATAATATCCCTCGAGGTGAATAGGGAAAGAAATGTGATTGACAAGATGTTATCGGAAGAAAGATATTTCTCATTTTTATATTATTTATTGGAACCTTTTCTGCTGGTGTTGATTTGTTGCTTACCACACTTTTTCTCAAGATCAAAGTTCACAAGACCAAAAAAACTTTATAAAAATATGCGAACGTTCGATTTATGTATTTTAAATTACTTTAAATTCACCTGTAAAGATAGGAATCGATGTAAATATTTGCAAGTTGATAGCCATTTTGTAACTAATTATATTTATTTTAAGCTGCTTGAAAACAATAGATATGGAAAATATGAAATAACTTAGTATATTTAATAAAATAAAAATTAGTGTCAAATAATGAAATAAAATTATTTTTAGGGAAAAACGACACACGTTAAAATGTGATAATTATAGTATGTTACGAGTGTAGATGGTTTACTAAATGCAATCTAAAGAAGCATAGCGGCTTTAAATAAGGCTTTAAACACAAGGATCAAATGGGTTAGTCCAGTTGTTTTTGGATTGGACTGAATATCAATTATAGGATTTTGTGGTTCACTTAAAAAGGAATATTTCAAATTGAATACTTCTTGATCAATTGCATCGTGTTCCTCGAATTGTTTATGAAAAAATATTCCAGAGCTTAAAATCTATTTACATTCTTAATTTCATACGTTTTGTTTTGGCAATTTTACGAATCAATTTTAGTATAAAAATGTTAAGAGTGTTATTATAAATTAAAATATGAAAAGGGAATAAATTAAAAAAAAAAAAAAACATATTTTACGGAAAACATGACGAAAGCGGATTTATAAGCGATCAAACAGCTGCAATAATTAAAGTTTAAGTCTTTTATTCTTTTTTCTACAGGTCAATAATAATTTGAAATTAGAAAAAAAATATTTGATTTATGAAATGATAGCAAAATCACGAATCTCGGTATCATAAAAGATTTGGTAATTGAGTGCTCTAGTGATGTAATTGTATCAAGTATCTAGCAATGTACACAAAACATATGGATTTATTGAAATATACAGTTAGATCAAGCATAAAAAAATATTATAAAAAGTAAAAGCATTAGCAAAGTTTTCAATCCAAGCTTTGCCCATCAAACCTGCATCGTAGTTAATTAATCATTTTTCTTTAATCAATCAGTAATGATTTAAAAAAATGTGATAACAAATATTACGAAATTCAAGAATTAAATATAAAATATCATAAAATGATCTGAAAAAAGAATTATATGTAATGTTTAAGCAGCATGCCTTAGGCTTAAATACAATGAAAGCATTCTCCACGAGTTTTTAGCATGGTTGGTATCTTTTTTGGAGCACGCATATCAGTTGTTAGACAAACGAAACAAACGATGCACGCTTTGTAGAGTGAAACAATACTGTGAGTGACGTATCCTATTGTAATAATTGTTATGGGTAAACGCTGTTTAAACTAGGGAATTATATTAACACGATGGCAAATGCTTTCTAACAAAAGCGAAAGAGTTAAGTAACAGTATTATTCACTTGGAAAATATTTTCAAACCGTTTTTGACAACACACAAAATTAGAACGTAAAAAATGGCAAAACGAAACAACAAAAAAATGTTAAATAACGCAAAGAAATTAAAACAAAAGAAAAAATGTTTTATAGAAATAATTTCTAAATGCAAATAAATATTAAACAAAACAAGCTGTGTTGAATTATTAGAATGGTTTATTGACACACACAGTTGGATTTAACAATTTGAATTAAATGTATTCATATACCTAGTAAAACGCATTTTTGGTTTCATTTTTAATCACAATATTTACGTTGTATGCAGTTTTAGTAGCTTCGTATATGTCTCAAATGCCATGAGGACAGTTAATGTTTATTTTTCGCAATGAAAACAATCGTTGGACGATAAGATTTGGGGTGAATTGATGTTCTTTGAAGAATGAATATCTTTGACAAGTAAAACCAATATTTCGTTTGAAGAACAGTCGTAGGAAACACAATAGTAAATAATTTCAGCTTCTAACGACCATTTGGATAAATGTATATATTTGATAATAAATTGTGGGTTAAGCCATGACGTATTGCTTAAACAGACATTTATAATTGTAGGTATTTGTGAGTTACACTTGGTTACAAGAATTATTCGAAATAAAAGTGTAAATGTGGGTAAGAGTTAATATTTAGGAGAAAGAAATATCTAGTAATATTTCGTATTCATTATTTTCAAAAATATGTTTTTCTTTATTTTTAGCTGTTTCCTAATTTAATATTTCATTTTGGTTATTGATATGCCATATTTAAGTGAAAACTTTATTTCATTAAGCGTTTTATTCACTTCTGCGTAATTTTATACAAACAAAACTATTTTACGTCTAGATATTTAAATTTAATGTCGAGCTTAGGTGATTTAAATTATTGTTAGATTGTTTACAAACTGTTAGTAAACAATATAACGACTTAACGTGAATGCGTTTTGTACTTCAAAAGTCTTAATTAAGTCATGCTTCTATAGCAGTTTGTTGAAGTAATAATCTTCAATAGGTAAACAGCGTACAATTATTCATGGCGTTTGAACCTCATAACGTGTTCAGAACAACAATCAGTTTACACAAAAAGGCAAACGTTGTGTGTGAAGTAATTTTATATTCAAAATGGCGTTAAATTTTGAGAGTCAATGTTGTAACATACAATTTTCCGACGCATGCGCATTGCTTCAATCAATATGAGTATGATTGTTCAGTGGGTCGCGCATTTCGCCAACTTATGAACATGATCGTAGAAACAAAGTTATTTTACTTGAATGAGATACAATTTTAAGGAAAAAGGAGTATCTGACAGAATCGGGAGCGATTAAAATTATCTTAAGTGTAACCTTTGCCTCGTAAAGTAAACATCTCGCTTAAGAATTTCGAACAATGTAAAAAATGAAAATTCATTAATGATTCTGTATTAAAGTTTCACGTTTAATAATAAAAATTATTTATTCTTCGCTGCGATTGAATAAAATCTATCAAAACAACTTTGAAATGTTATTTTTAATTTATCTCAAAATAAAGGATCGTTTTAATTTACAGGAACTAAACCTTACCTTCTCTTTTAGCTTATCGGCCTCATTATTCAAATTTTCCTGGTAATTAGACTCCTACTGTATTTTTTAAATAACAGTTATTTTCGATTCAAATCAAATAATAATTGTTTACAGTCGACTGCTATAATACTAACAGTATTTTTATCTATACACATTATCAGCAGTTGGACGATCCTAAATATTGACGTTGATATTTGACATACTAACTATATTCTTTTCGAATGTCTTTTTTAAGCATAATAAATGTTAAATAGTTGAATAAGTACAAATTTAATATGTAAGTTAATCTTTTTTAAAAATTGCAATTATAACTGTTTAATTACGTCATATCAATTCATAAAGAAAACAAACAAAAATATTTGGAGTACTTCGAAAATATTTAGTTTATAACTCAACAATGTTAATATTTAAATAATTTTATGGATGTTTTCCTAGGAATCCAATTTAATTAATATATTCTTTGTCTAGTATCACTTCATTTTGCGTAAGAATTCTTGGCGTTGTAAGCACAGAAACATCAAGATTTCCTAATTTTTCAAATCAGGTAATAGAACTATTTTCTTGAAAATATTCTTAGTATGTTCGGACCATGGAAATAATTTTATCATAAATAACATTATTTTTATAAATTGTAAATAAGTAAGGTGATTAAAAAAAATAGCCTTTTTGAAGGGCAATATATCTTCTATTTCAAAAAAAATAAAATCGAAAATTTTACAAAAATGACGACATCTATGATTTTCACAATGAATTTGAAATATCCTTACCGACTCTCCCGGCCGTTGCAGGATCTTTCATCAACGCAGGGTGGTTGTGTTTTATAGCGTTCATTCTCCGGTTTGAAACTCCGCAATCTCTGTTGTTGCGTCTCGGCTGCTCGACGGGGAGAACACGGCGTCGCTTTTTCGGTAGCTTTGAGCGAGCCTGTATAGATGGCAGAGTGGTATAAAAAAAAAGTATTTTTAAAAGAAATATAATAATTTATTAGAAATTCTACTACTATTATAGTACGTGATAGATATTTCCAGCTGCAATTACAATCCTTTGTCATATGTATATACGTTAAAAATTCTTATGTTTTGCTACTGTTGATAAAATGGAACTCATGGCAGATTGATTTTAATGCGTCGCAGAATTTGATGTTCAGTCTTATTTATGCTCACAATTATAAAAATAAACGAAATAAAAATTTAGAAAAATTTGTAAAAACAAAAACATGTTTCACTATTAAAATTACGTCAGGAAAAATCATTAAATTCACTTTCGATTTTTTAAAATTAAGAGTTGTTTTGAATGTACAATAAATTACTGATTGCTATCTGCATAATTATTTAGCGATATCTGTCAAAATGATACCACACATTTATGACATTGACTGTATGTGCTTGATGAAATTTCAATATCAAATTTAAATTCTTTAAACATGTGGAATCGCACAAATTTTCAACGATTCATATTTGATGAAATATTGGTTTCTTTATTTCGTCTTATATGTGTCATCACAGCGTGTTCATAAATCATGAAATTGATGGATATAATCCTGATTTTTTCAGATGCGATATTTGAAATCATTTTTTTGAAAGTTGTTTTGTGAAAACTAAGTTATTAATTTGGGCAAGGCTTGGACAAGCCACGTAACATATATCATTGAGGCACGTGGACGAGTAATTTGTAAAACGTCAGGCAAAAAAGTTGACAAAACTTTCGGCATATGTGGCAGCACGCTAATAAAATCGATTTCATGCTATTTTCATGACACAGTACGAAAACTCATACTTTTAAAATTATATTATTTTGAATGAAATATCCGGGGGGGGGGTTTTATACCATCAAAGCTACAATAAAAAAATAATTACTTACAAATCAAGAAAGTAAATACAAAATAAATAGATAGCTCTTAAAAATATAAAAAAAATATCGGAAAGTATTTTTGGATGCATTGAGCTATAAACGTGTTGTCAAAGATATTAAAAACACTACACTACATTTAAAAACTTTCTGTCTCCAAAAACATTTTCTAACCAAAGGCTTACAGATCGATCAAACGTCAATTAAACACGACCCTTATCAGACATTTCCCAAAATATAGGACGAAATTTTGAGCACTCAAAAAGTATCTCGGTACTTGGGAAGTTTTTCAACATTTGGAGTAGTACAAGAGAGCGGAATATGTCAAGCGGGATAATAAAACACAGAGTTTTAAAATCTGATTGTGGTTTAACCCAAGAGGTGAATAGCGATGAAAGAATTTGGAGTCCCAACTTTATTTTATTTGATGGCATTCTGTTAAAAAGTTTTGTGTTAAGGCAGTCAAATGAGATGACCGAAGGCGACCAAGATTAAAGAGCAAATATCAGGATTATTAAAATGATTCCTTGGAAGTGAGTATGACATTTTCTTAAAAAAAAACCGTATATTCAGCAATTATAAAAAATAAAGACTACCTCGTCATTTTAGAGACAAAAATAGCACCATGGATTATTGGCAAAATATTTTCTCGAACAATAGTAATCGAATATTATACAAAATCACGGAAAATTGTCGCGCTATAAATATGGTATAAAAAACATAAAATATATGCTGACCATAGATTGCTCCAAATTTATGATTTGTTTTAAAGTATCTCTTATTCAATGTAAATAATAAGATGTCTCTGTTAATTTGGATTTTAACTACGCATTGATAATTATGAATTTTATACGGATTCATATTGTATATGTAAGCACAAATAAGGAAACAAGTAACCTGTGCTTTGCATCAAAGAATATTATTTTAGCTTCGTATCAAAATTATTTGCATGATGTATCTAAACAGATGTTGCACATTATGAAAACGAATTTTGCAAATAAACCAGCAGCCTGCTAATGCCGGAATTGCGAATTTGTAACAAACGAATAAATAAATGAACGAGGAAGCGTCTTGTGGTTTTAGTTGACAACAAAACGTTTCAATTGAAAAGTTGAAACGGCTCTATATACAGATATCAAATAGCAAACAATATATGCTTTACGACGCAGCAAAATGCACACACATTAATTGTTTGTAATTTTTGATAACAGACTTATTTAGTAAATATTCGATAATATTTGTAATTAAAGTTATGACTACACCAAGAATCTCTTTTTGACCGAGATTCCTCATTCAATTGAATAAAATAATGGTCATTCTCGATGAATTGATTTTATTTTCAATCTTTAATATCATAAATAATGCAATAAAAACGAAATTTTGGCACATACACATGTAATTCCTAAATTCAACTTGTGCGTAACGATTATTATGTTACATGCTTAGCAAAGAAAAACTGTTTCTCCATATTATATGACATACTTTTCTTAGTAAAATGATGCTTAAAAATTATTTCAATACATAGAAAAAGTTGTATTTCTACAAAAAATATGAAAAAAAGAGCGATCTTTGTCTACACAAATTTGAGTACAATATTTTTGATTGACTCTTTATTATATAAGACCAAAAAATATTACCTTTAAGATGCTTTTAAACACGTAAAACATTTTTTTGCCAATTATTTGATGAAGCGTTTTAAATGTTTTAGTAAAATAGCCCAGAAGATTGATGAACCCTCATAGGTCGATCAAGTTTATAGCTATTAAAATAGCTATTTAAAAATAAAAATAAATATTGAAGAAAAAGGTGGCTTAGGTTTTATTTATTCATGTGAACAATAAAATAGATATAATTATTCTCAAGTAAATTAAGTTAATGTGAAACCTCTCTAAATTTTGTTTTAATTTACGAGTACTCAAACAGAATGCAATGTCAAGTTCCACCAATTTATTTGGATACGTCGATGCAAATTGGCCATCAAAGGGGTTAAACAAGAAATTAGGAATAGATTGAATGATATTTTGACGTCTCTGTATTCCAATATACTACGCTTAAACCGTGCATGGCGAGGAGAAACGATTCCTTTGTCTGTTTTTTTTAAAATGTTAAATGTTATCTTGAAGTTAACATCGTTCAATATCTGATTTGAAGTAATTTTTGCCTACCAATTAGGTTTGTAGAAAGTTATAATTCGTTTGATTAAAGTAAAATTAAATATTTGTGAACAAACCAAACTGATTCTTTTATATACATTTTATTATACTTTTATAGACATGATATTAAATAAATTAAAACAATTTTCCACGACGTATAATAATTATTCTATTATAATCTGGGAACTCGGTTGTTACTTGGCGAAAATTTATTTCAATTGAAATTTGTGAACATTGAAATTAAAATTTTTGTTGGAGGAAAATAGAGATGTCATTCATAATTATTTTTAAATGGAAATAAATTATATAAGTTAATTTTTTGGGAAAAAAACTCGTTTGCTTTAGAATGGTATAGTATAAACTATCATGTTTTAAGTATATAGCTATTAAGACTCGTATATCTTAATTCGTTTATGAGCTGGCTTAGCCAATAATTAAGTTAATAATTAAAATTAAAATCAAATATATTAACTAAAAAAGACCCGAAATGTGTATCCTACTAAATTAAGATTGCCAAATTATGCAGGAAAACGATAGAAATTCGATAATATTTAAGACTATCAAATCGTCAATTACATCAAATGGTAGACATATTTTTGATTCAATTAATGCAAATAATCGTACAAATCAAGAATAGCAAAACAAATTTGTGTGCATAAATATATTTTCAGTTCGAAATCTGGAATTCAATAGTTATCGACAAAACTGAAAATATACAATTTGACACTCCGAATTGCTGATACACGAGACAAGGAATCCCTCCAGCCATAAAAAGCTAACATATATTTTGGATTCCGCTGAACAGACTTTTGGGAGTAAGGGTGTAAAATTTATTAGATAATACAAAAATATGTTAAGTAGGTAAATAATATATGGCTGGAAAAACACCGAACGTGTGGAAATTTTCCGAATAAAAACATTATCGATTTCAAATTTAAATGGCAAAAAAGGATGTAAATTGCTACGCTTCGTATTTATGGGTGTTTTCAATGCAAGAATTCTGGTCGTGCGTAATTTATCTACGTGTTTTGTGTGTATTTAGGCTTCCTTAAGCGATTTGAAGCACGGAAGACAGATGGCGCACAATATGCAGTCAGCAGGATAAATGTATATTTCTTTTTACCATCCACATTGCACATTAATTTAGGTTTGTGAAAAGTAAATTGAAAAAATAACAACAATAGTGAAAAAAATTCTCTGGAAGTCTGTTGGACAATCAAATGATTTTATAATATTTGTCTATTTAATGTTTAATCTTTTCGTTCTTCAGGATCAAGTACTGTTGCAACTTTCCTTTGTAAATGAAATGAAATTTCCTAATGATTTTATAAAAATATTGAGAGAAAATATATTTTATATGTTACATATAAAAAGATTCTACAGATTTCTCTATTTAAAAAACTTTTCAGTAAAATTTTTATCATATCATCGACCTTACTAATTAATAATTAATAATCTCTAATTAAAATTTAAAAAAAAAATGTTGTAAAACTAAACGTATTTTTAACTAACTTTAAGAGGGCGTTACTAATAATATAGAAAACATATTACTTATCAACTGAAGGGCAATTTCAAATAAAATATTTGTTAAATTCGGTTTCTTTTTGTGAAGAAAATTTATAACAAGAAGTTATCATATTGCATATGATTGAAAATACTCTCTCAAATATTAAAACTACAAAAGATACAAATGTTACCATATTTACCAGAATGGTTGAGTGAAATTGCTGTAGATTGGACGAAGTAATTTATATAAAATGTAAAATTGTACAAAGATGTCGGCATCTAAGTTTTTTAATAACTTTTTAAAAGTGCAATGAGTAAAACTTATATTTATTTATTTATTCACTATTCTAGTTCAAGAACATAATACTTTTTGCTCGAAGTCTTAGTTGCATCAAATAAAATTCTCCATTTACTGTAGCTGGAAAACTACTCAAGTAAGCATTCTTTTTGCGGAAATGAATTGAAAGCTCTAAGTGATGGCATCAGTATGCAATGGAGAAGATTACAGTAATTATATAAGGGCTTTTATCTATTCGAGTATATTATACGAAGGCGCGTATATTGTAAAAACGTATTATAATACATGTGTAGAGCACAGTTTTATTCAAATAATATTCTGTTGTTATTTGAGAAAATATTATGTTTAAGTCGATTGGAATTGTGCAGAAATAATACTAGCTTTATTCCAAGTATGTTAATTATTTTATGCGTGTAAAAATAAACATAACGCTATGCTAAAAATAATCTGTAATAATAACTGTTATATGCAAAGTATCGTCATAATTAAATATTTTTCATTTTTCTAACATAAATATACTTACTGCAAGAAGATCTCTGTTTACATACGAAATTTAAAAAAATAAATTATAATGAGTATTTGATTTCTATTTCCAATGAATTGGTATCTTTATTGGAAAAGGAATTAAGATTCTATTAAAATTTTAGTTGAATGTACGATTGAAATACATATTATTCGATAAAACATAAAATATTTAGTTAATTTAACTATAAAAGTAAAATACACTGTAAGAAATAAATAGCTTGATGTTTTTTTTCGACACATCGATATCAATCTGATATGCTCGAATATTTGATTATCCGCAAAGAATCTAATACAATTATTATATATATATATATATTTTATGACGGTGTGTTTTTGACATACTATTTTATAAATTAATCAAAAAATGATGATTAATAATTGATTTTATAATTTTATTGGTTGAATAAAAATAGTATTGAAAAACTGTACAAAAAACTAAAAATAATCCAAGGAGTGTTTGTATTATTAGTTTCAACTAGACACTTGGTGTCAAGTTAGAAAATGGTTTATCTAAAGAATGTGTGAAAATTGCACCCTAAAAGTCGACATTCCGTTGAATTGGCGAATCCAAAATTGATACGGTCCCTGATTTAGGCAAGCAAAAGGGTTGTTCTTAAATATTTCTAAGATTTTGTCTCTTGAGTTACCTCCGAGTTGGGTTGACATTTAGTAAAGAAGGAATACTATTTATAGCTGATCGGAGAACAGAAGAATGGATCCCTGCTTAATCGATTCGTTACAAATGCTACATTGACAGAAAAGTCTATCCAAACATAAATACGGACGGTTGTACAGGCATAAATTTCCACGATATATGAAAGGATGTTGTAATCATCAAGTTTGTGTAAATTTTCGAATACAATACTTTTGCGATAAACTCATTTAGAAATCTAAGATTTATGATGACATAATAAATCAACTTATAATATTACTATAAGAACTATCATTTATAGAATATTGTAGTTTTAACTGTCTAAAAAAGTAATAACATTTTTAATATTATATCATAATAAGGACACAAGAAAAATATTAATCGAAATGTAGGAACAAAATCAAATTTAAATTGTCAAAACTTTATGCGTATGGACAAAGTTTAAATAATTCAAATTTCCTTTTGAATTTTCACCGAACACCTTCATAGCATCAAAAATTATAAACATATTCGCTTTTTAGTAGAAACGCGATATATTTAAGTAATAAAAACATTATAACGATTTCCGCAAAACAAAATATGATCTGAAACATTAAGAAGCATCATCAACCGGTGTTGATCATAAATATATTGCGAACATAGTACGTAGTACTAAAAACGAGTTTTTATTTGTCAAATAAAGTGAATAATATAAGAATTCTTGCAATATAGTCTTACAACGTCATTGGTTTCAAAAATGGTAACATACCCAATTAAAAACTTATCGTTAACTATAAAATTTAAGATACTATTGTCTTTCCAAGATAAATAGTATCATAGTAAAGACATTATAGCACAATACAATTTATTTGATATGCCACTACTGGGAACAGATAGCAGTCAGTTAAAATAATTGTTATTACATTAAAATTGTAATCAAATAGTTAGTAAGAACGCCATGTTTATAATAGTCTTAATTTAATGCACCCCTTTGTTAAGCCAAGAGTTATATCCGCAAACACAAGATAGCTTCATTGATTCAGGGACTTTAGATAGTGATGCAAACATATTTAGGGCATACGTACTCCGTTATAGTGGTTAGACCAAATAATTATTACGGAATTATCAGGATCGGCTCGATTCAGCTTGAATTCTTAAGTAAGAACATTGAAAGCTTGTTTTGTTTCAACATTCAAGTTTGTGTTTGTATAAGCTTTAACTCCGTTCGTTGGTATTTATTACGCGAAGTAACTAACTAGCTCATGTTGTTTTTAATTGAGTGGCGCTATTCCTACTCTGCGTTATTTACAGTGAGTTGTATTTATGTGAAGGTAACAAAAAAATATATCACTGATTGTAACATTGTTTCGTATTTCATCTCGTTAGTGCCGAAGAAAAAACAAATACAAAATAAATCGTAGATGAAACATTGTGCAAAATAAAAGTGTTAGCTTATTTATGTAAGTTTATTTTGTTGTCTTATTGTATACGAATAAAATATAAAAATCGCATTGGTTAAAAGAAATATTGGAATAAGAAGACTCAAAGCAACAGAATTTTAGTTGTATTATTTTTATCACGAAAAATATTACCGATTGAAATAAAAAGTCTTCTCAATCAAAAACCCAAAAAAGGTGAACTTTTAAATAATCGAGTTAATGTGACGTATTTGATATTCAATGAAAAATAATATAAAGAGATGATTATATTTTAAAATTAGTTAAAAATTGAAAAAATACAACAGCGTTATCAGATTAAATTAGATGAATAAAAATCAAATTCTTAGCTTCACATGATAGTCAGAATTATATTTTTGTAAACAAATGTGTGTGTTCGCTTAATGTAAACAATTCTCCTAACCGAATTGCCAATCGTTATGTGCAATTGTGTAAACGTATGATGATGGATAATATTACTTAGCTCCTTTGATAAAACGCAAAGCTATAAACAATGTGTGTTCTTGAAATAAAAAACTCTTCTCCATATTATTTCACTAAAGATCAAAACATCAATGTCATATCACATGCCAAAAATCTGTATGTAGTTAATCGAAATATTTTCTGTAAATTCAACATTTGGCAACCGATCATTTATCTAACTGAAATAAATTTACATTTGCTGTAATATACGATTGCTGATAACTGTGGTACAAATTATTGATAAAAGTAGACGCAGCATTATTCAGAAAGATTGAATTATTATAATGTTAAGTGTACCAAATTAAAAAAAAACAGATATTCTTACTATTAACTCGTCAGCGATACTGTAAAATTTGTTTGACATAAAAATTATTATAAAAACCTTATTATAAAAAATAATTTGACATTTGAAACTTATATTAGAGATATCATTCATTTTTTTTCATCATCACTATTTCAGCATCGCATTGAGTAAGTTTTAACTCATAAATCAAAGAGATCTAAATGCCGATTCATTTCAAAAAAATGTTTTTTACTACAAAATTACGAAATAAACTCATATTGAAGTTTCATTTCGAAAATTGATTAAATAGCTCCAACGTATGTCTTGTGTGAATGCTATGATTCCAAAATTTACTGACAAAACCCATTTTCAGCCCAAAAACTTTCTTTGAGTGCACAAATTCATGAATATTTTTGCCGCTAGATTTGCGTGTAAAAAAAGGGGTAAATTTTCTTATCTGGAGGATTCTCCATTTTGCAAAGAAGATTGATCTAGTTGAAGGGCATTCAGCTATAATCTAACAAAGCAAATGCTAGGCTTTGATTATATGGAGCATGCCATTGTTATATTTTACTGCATGATACAAAAAGCTGACAGTAAAATATATGATCGATACTCCAACATTACTTCTTAGATATAATTTCAATTTTAACAATAGGTGATTAGTAACCAAATTATATAAGTGAAAGTAGAGAAAACAAAGATATGTAACTTCAGCAGATATTGTGATAGATATAAATGGAATGATATTAATAGATATTTATTAAAAACTTGTTTGTAAATTGGTGAAAATCTATATAGCGTTTATATTTAAATACTTTCCTTAAAATATTTTTTTTTGAGGATCAGTTTTCAGTAAAAGAAAAATCTCTTTAAAATCTCGTAAAGAGACTTTAATAATACTAAGTACAATTGCTACCATTTTATATTACATGGTTATTGTTTAACTTAATGGACAGCCAATTTTGTTTTTTTTTGGTATTTGGTGATGAGTAAAAACCAGTAATGATATTGGTTATATAGTATTCTGGAGACGTCTTTTACATAAATATTTTTATTACTTAAATTGTATACCTATCCTCCGAGGCTTTGACAGTTAGCAACATTGAAGTAAGTTAGTTGATGAAAGAATATATATAAAAAAAATACACATAAAATTTATGTTTGCTGTGTCAATATCTCATCAGTATTGACAAGATGATTTGTATCAGAGGTTCAATTGTTCTTTCTAAAACCCCTTTTCAATTTTCGATAAGATTAGAAACTATATTTTTAATAAAAATGATGTTGAAATGTTTTTTATTGGCAAGAAAATTAACATTTTAAAAGTGTGGTTTCAAACTACATAATTTGTTATATTTTGTGAATTCATTTGTTTCTGATCTGCATTTGAATAAGACTGTGTGCTGTTAAAATCCTAGTGCAAATTTAAAATTCATAAAGTTACATGTTTATGTATCAATTCTTGATTAATTTGAAAACATTTGGTTAAAACTTTTTTAAAGTATAGATATGTATAAAATTATCCATGTGTGTGTGTAATTTATTAGTGAATTAAAAATTAAATGGTAATTTATACGTATGGAATATTTGAAATTAAGGATATATGTTTTCTTGAGTCCTCGTATTATATACAGTGGAACCTCGATCAACCGTTCTCGCATAATACGTTTTCCCGGCTGGAACGCTTATTTTTTATAGTGTCGCTAAACTACCATAAGAACAATGTTAAATAATCCCGCATTGACCGTTTCCCGATTCCCCGATTTCTTCGATCAACCGTCTAAATATTTTGGTCCCGTCACAAATATTATCCCGATTGACCGTTTTTATTGCATATTTCTCCGTATTTCGGCAAGCAAGTTTGACACAGCCGAGTGCAGGTGTTATGTCTAGATACGATGGAATCCGCTGTACATGTAAGACGTAACGAATTGGACGCATGTGCTATTTTTTTGGTTGAAATCCACCACACGCGTATTATTGTTTATGATGCAAATGTACAGTTGTTTAAAATTCATGGTAATAATGATTCCTGTACATACAAAATTTTTAGTAACAAGTCTTTGTTCCGATTAAAGTGCCAAATAACAAAGAAGCAAACTAACATAAAGGACTTTTTTAAAAAATAAATTTTATATACAGTATGTACAAGTAACTAATAAATAAATGTATTTTAACGATTTTACTTGTTTATTATTATTTGAAGCTCTCCCACATTCACCGTTTCCCGCAATTACCGTTGTTTTTTCAGGGATCGTTGGAAAACGTAAAATCGAGGTTTCATTGTTTATATAATATTAACCTTGTCAATGTCGTGTATCAAAAAATATTTAAAACATTATTTTCAATTTCATTTCCAAGAATTGGTCGATAGAAATCATACAATAATATAAAAGATTATATTTCCATTTCAAATTTCATTTAAATTTATATTGAATACGTTAATTTACGATATCGATATTCAAATGTTATTCATTAAAAACGGAAAAGTAATGAAAACTAAAAAACATCGTAATGATATGACGAAATTTTTGATTGTCAATGTCTATATAAAATGATAAAGTCACATAAATATATTTAAAGCTATCGCACTTTAATATTTTTCGAAGCTTAGTATAATGTTTAGCTTTGTATATAGATATTCGTTAAATATGTTTCTGTCTATACAAGATAATGTTATTCCATTTGGCATTTTCCTATATAATTCTTCATAGCGCATTGACAAACGTGACGCAAACTGCTAGATTTTTAAGTATTACATTTTGGTACGATAAGAAATTTTCAAGAAGAAAAAATTTCAAGCTTACAAATTATTGTTTAATAATTCAAGTGAAGTATGTCAATCTAATGCTTAATAAATACTCATATTATTATAGACTCTTGACATGATTCTCGGTTGCTTGTTTTGCTCTTACACGTAATTAATACGTGACAGATTACTCTAAATTATGGCAATTTACACAATGGTAGTAAATATTATATACGTGATAGTGTTTGCAGTATTTTAATATTACCGGGTGGTCTTATTATGGAGTTTTAGTAAAAAACGAATGCTTTTTTAACGTAACGTATATTCCAGGATTTCTTCCCGAAATGTTGCCACTGAAAATCTTTTGATGATTTAATATGTTGAAATATATGTTAATAATAAATTTCTGCCAATATATTTGTCCAAAAAAATAGCCAAGATTAATTGTTTTATCCTACAATTCAGAAGAACGAATATTGAATTGGTAAAAAAATATTCAATCATTTCATGATATTTATAATTTTGTTTGACGTATTTTACGCAAAACCTTTAATGAAAATTTGGATTAATATTTTATTAGATTAAAAAATTAGCTGCAATATTTCTATTGTCTTTTTCATAGTGTATCAAATTAAAGAAATGAGAAAGAGTTTGCTAACTTGCAGTTTATAAACTATAATAATCATTCTTTCTGTGTCCTTTTAAAACTAAAAAAGTAATATCAGTGTTTTTTCGCTCAAAAAACTGTTAATCTGATTTATAATTAAAATAATTCTGGAAATATCGGAAAGAGTTTTTTTTTACATATTTAAAAATTGAAGAAAGCATTTTTTTAAATATTATTATAATTTCGTAAAATATTTTCATCAAATTGAATGCTGCAGCAAAACTGCGAAGCGAAAATACCAGTCAAAGTTAAGATTTTCTTAATTGGATTTTATCTGCTTATTTATTTCTCTTATCCAATTAGCAGTAAGCAAACTGAGAGATTTTTGAGATATTGCGCTATTTATGACACTCATTAATTTTTCGTTCCACCCCCAAGCGGGTGAGCACCGAACACACGGCAATACGAAGTTAAGTTCTCTAGTGAATTGGTATTGTTTACTACGGAATATCCAATTACAATGTTATTGAAAGGATTTCAATTTCACTAATGCGTTGAGTATCGAATATATCATTTTCATAGAATAATAAAATAACCACTAAAATCTACCGAAAACTCTATCAATCTCAACATAAGGCCTTTACGTTAACGAATAGTATAATAGTATCATATAAAGATAAATGTTGTATTTCTATTTTAGCTAATAAATATGGCACCTATTTTTTCCGTAATTTGTTTAGAAGTATTGAATAAAAGAATAATGTCAATATGGTTTCATATATGATATTCTGACAAAAAAAATATCTTCGTCTTACAAAGGTTTGCAAAGGTAAGGAATACATACCAAAAAATGTAGAAAAAGAAAAGATGTATTGAAGAGAATGACTTATTAAATAAAAAAATTGTTATATAAAATAACAAGATTTATTTAGAAAAATATTTTCTCGATAGTAAATAAATAGAATCTTCATGTGAAAGTAATAAAAATATGAGCATTTCAACGCAAATTCAAAAATTTTAAATTCAGTGTGGAAAAAAGCCAAGATGTTGTAAAAATTGAATTTTAGGATAATGATGATTTCGATGTTTCTATTTGAATTTAACACGGGAAACAAACTAGCAATGTATTTTAGTTCTACAACTTTATTTAAAGATATACTTGATAGCTATATCGGCTCAGCCATCATCAGAACTATGTTTAAACGAATATTTGCTTATCTATATATAGCTCTGGAGAAAAGGTACACAATACATTTCTCGATGTAATACATTTAACGACCTAGCTTGTTTCTTATTCGCAATAAAACTATTTTTTTTTGATTTACATTTTAAATATTAATGTTTAAAGATTTAAAAAAAAACATTTTTTATGATTATATCTTGAGGCTAAATTATTAAGAGTTGAAAATTACTTACTGTAGGAGACACATAAATTGTGGCTAGGAAAAAAAATTCAAGGAAAAAAAGTACTGCTAAATATAGGTGAAAAAAAAATTAGAAAAGGACATACGTATTTCATGTCGTGGTCCACGATCGAAAATCTTGAACCAAATGGAAAGCTCAAATAGTTAAGACAGACACAAATAATTTTCTTGTCTCAAGAGCTTTTGTGAAAACTAGCCACGTCCAAAAATATTTCTAATATAATAGTAATCTATCTGACTTCGTTTTTTCACGTTTGTGTAAAGATTGCGTGTCGAATTTAAGCATCAGTTTTACTATGCAGCATATCACCATGAGCTTTATTTCTCCACGATGAAACTAGTAATAATAAATATACTTAATTAGCACTTTGGTCTCTTATCGGGTGTTTTAAAATGCGTTATTGCTATTGATATAACAAATGATATGTGAAATTTTAAGTGTTATTACATTTGATATTCAATATTTTTGCAATTTTATGACTTTTCTGTCAATCATATAATATCAATTATATCAATACACAATAGTATTTGAGAGAACATTAAAAAGATAATAGACAATAAGTTACTTCATACAAAGTGAAATTCGTAAAAAGAATAATTTAGATTTATGTTGATGTGGCAATGGAAAAATACACGACAAATAATAAATATAGATCACATTATTGCTTCTTTGAGCGTTAGTTTTTATTTAAATCTATTTGAGAATGAATATTTGCTGTACCATGAAAACTTTTCATGTATTAATTAAATCGGTATTGAGTGAAAGCTTCTGTTAACATCATGCAAAGGTTTACATCGCTTCAGATTTTATTGGAAATTGAACTACACTATTTGCAAATAAAATTATATAATATTATATGATGAAGCCTAATGAGGTAGATATTAAGATGGCACGTGTTATTGTTTGATATTGAGTAAACAATGTTGTTGTCGCTTGGAAAATCTTATATACCCGTTGTGAGTATATATTACTTTAATATAAACTGTTTAAAAAATCAGTTAAACTGTTGTTGAATTGTTATAAATGTTGGAGAAATGATATAACGATTTTTTTTCTTAAAATATTTTAAAATACCTATATCTCTAATTGTTTTCGATAGAATGGAGAAAATATGATCACTTAAACTGATAAACGAATTATTTTTTTTAAGTAAACTTAATTGTAAAGTAGTAATCTAAAATAATTATTCAATTAAATACATGATGAATAGTCACATCGCGTGATGAAGAAGAACTTTATATTAGAACCAGTAATATTACAAAGCCGTCTGCTGCTAAGTCAGCCAAATCAATGAAAACACTGGAAGTAAATTACTACGAGCAACTAAATACGAATTTAAGATGAAATAAATTATTATAATGCTTTAAAAATACTGAAATGTGAGTGAAATAAATATAAATGCTTAAATCCTTTGGTGCTTTGTCACTTACCAATTAAGTTTTAATTATTAGCATTTTCGTGCATTCCATGCATGACACTAAAACACTCGATCTTTAGTAAAACCCAGATCATAAGTGAAAAAATTACATGGAAATATGTTCAATTTGAATGATTCTAATCATATTTAAAAGCTTAGTATTAGTTAAGCTGAATATGCTCATGTTTTGTATTCAACATTTTTTTATTTACATTGAAAATAACGTGTATGAAAATTCCTTTGCTTTATATTCCATCAAACGAATAACATATTATAAACTTGAATCTTAATTTTGTTGGAAGCAAGTTTCACGTGTTTTGTTTTAATCAAATGACTCTTAATTGAATTACTATCAAGATGTTATGGAAATATCGCTCTGGTAATCTAAGGAGTGCCATTGTTATGACATATATGATTACGCTTAACATTAATGCGTGGCATGAATTTAATGAGTACAATACGCTCAATCCATTTGATAGCACATTGATTGAATGATAAATAAATACATCATTTATCTATCTATCTACCCTTCTGGATTAATTTTCCTTCTCTAACATAATTCTCTTGGGGCAATCAATTTTCAGATCTTGTTTCATCCCTTATTTGTTGGAATAATTATTGATATTGAAAAGCAATTTAGCAGAAATAAGCACGTATTCGAATTGAGTTATGATTCTATTTAAAATTCCCCGATGAGTATTGATAGCTATTTAAGTTTGTATGTTCTGATGATAATTGTGCATATTTAATAAAGGATCAATAACGAACGTATCAATCGTTTGATATAATGATAGGCAGAAGTTTGCACTAATTAATCAATTTTCAGCTTAGTCAAATGAAATATATAAATAGATTATTTAAATAAAGGTACATCGAACATTTTTTACGGTGTCCTTGTCTCGTATAGAAAAATTGCAGTAAAGATTTAGAAAAAGAAAAAATATGTTTAGCAGAATAATTAAATAATTTGTTTTTGAAAACTTTTAATCTTCAGTGAACCTAAATAAATATTCCTGAAAATTTAAATTATCCCAATCGATGTTTTTTTCATTTTTTTTCATTTTGAAAAGATAACAAAATATACAGCTGTATAGTTTCTTGAATTATAAAAATAAAGGGAGGTTTGAGATAGCTTTGTAATAAAATAATGATAACGAAAAAAACACAAAAAGTATACAAATCATTTTTTAAGGTGTTAACTGTCACTTATTGTTTAAGCAATATAAAAGTTTACAAAATTAAAAACTGTTAAAACCGTTGATATTATACAAGATTTCTATTATTGGCTTCTGTACGAGCAGGTTGCTACTTTAATCAATGTTTTGATTTCTGTTGGAAATTATAAGTGTTAATTATGTCTAAAATTTCCCTTCCATCCATCCAGTTTTTGAAAAGAGGGGTTTTGAAATCGATTAGTTAACTAATAGCCCTGTTTTAGTCCTTTTATTTTTTCCCAACACTCGTGGAGAAAAAGTCAAGCAACTGAGTAGCAAGCAGTTTCCGAAGACAAAACGTCAAGATTTCATTATAAGGTCATATATTTTTCATTGAAAACCGACATAGAAAAAAAATATTCCCAAAAAGGCTTAGTAATGAAACAGAATAAAAGTGTTTTTATGAGACACTTCGAGCCTTATATATATTATATGTTTCGCCCTTATATATAATATAATATACTTCATGTGATATCAATAAATATACATGTTTTTTATGTTGTTACATATTATTTTAAGTCTGAGAAGAAAATAACTTCAAATATTATTTTCATCAGAAAATTTTTTTTTTTTTATTTTTTTTTTTTACCTAACAAATAAAATAACACTAAAATTCAATTTGATACACAGTTTTGTTCCATGCTTGAAAAATTCCTGGTATATTGGATAGAGTGTGCTAGAAATTTGTAGTGTTCGTCGGAAATTGCCAACGAGTAAAAGATCTAAAAGTTCCGCCATTGCAACGATTTATTCTAAATTGAAAATCGTTACATAAATTTTTTTTTTATGAAGAATAAACTTTTGCACAATTACAATGATATTTAAAAATATTATGTTGATTTAATGATTTCGTGTATATGCTACGAAGACAATTAAACAAAACGACGATCAAATCTATTAAAATACAAATATAATCCAGAAGCTTGCTAATGAAATTGTTATCTCACTAATCTTAAAATTGAAAATATAACAATAAGAGTAAGAATATTTATATTATATAGTTTCGATGAAAGCGTAAACCGAAATAGCAGTCAAATATATAACTTATAAATTTTGTAGAACTAAAATACATATCAATTTTTTACCATGTTAATATTTATGTTATTTACAAAAGGACTGTCAATATTAGAATTTAAAATGATGCTGGAATTCGACTATTTGATCAATGGTTGAAAAAATATTTTGTTTTGAAAACAATTTTTTTTTAAACAGAAACATTGAAAATAAATTTTAGTGAACATATAATATAAACTCAAAGCTAGATTCACTGACCCTTAATAAAAACGGCCATGATTTAATTATAAATTAAATTGAATTATTTTATTCATCTAGTAAACTTTACGGTCACAATAATTGCGTTAGAAACTTTTTCACTTTAGCAGCACAATTAGCGTCTGTAAACCAAATTCAAATACCATCGAGAATAAATTGTATTTGCATAGGTAACCAAGTATTTGGGAAAACCGGACGTCATTTGCCAATCTAGTGTTTGAACAGTCACACTCCTACTAACTGAAAAGATACAAGATGCCTAAAATAGAGTTTATTTTTGCATTCTCATTTGAATAAATATTTTAATTAAAACATCTAAATATTGTTTTGGGTAGAATTATTAGATAAACTTCTCAATCAGACTCTTTGCAGTAAAACAACAATTGACGGCTAAGAAATAATCCTTATTATTATATCCTTATTATTGATATTAATTAACTAAATTGTAAAAAAAAATGTTAACCAATAATTTCAATTATTTTTGGACAATTTGTGAGCTCAATGAGAAAAAAACTCCTTAAAATATGACCCATTTTCAAACAAAGAATAATCTTTTCATTAGGCATAGAAGTTGTAGTTTGCTAAAGAAAGACATAACTTCATGATTTTTTTCTCTCGAAAAATCCAACCAAAAGTTGATAACAGGGCTATTTTTATTAAAATCATAATTATCTATAATTATTGGCAGATTATTTTTGAAAAATTGTGGTTCAGTGATTCGGATGAATGATAAAAAATGATAATTTACTATTTAAGTTTATTCTTTTTACATGATATCATATATAAAAATCTTCGTTTAAGTGATGTTAAAACGGCACAAAATAAATGGATTGACTTATAACAGTATCAGGTGAGAACAATATTTTAGGCTTAAATACGAAACGAAGTTTTTTCCCGCTTTTTAAAACGACATCATAAATGATAAAACGTGTAGGTTTCTTTTTTTTTCACCAAAGGAGAAAAACGTTAACGGGATAAAAATTCAAAGTCTTAACCCGGCCGGCGATAAAATATAAAAAGCACCTTGGCGTAAAAACTAAACCTGCAAAATTTCTGTAAACCTCGTTCTTCTCGGTAGATTTTCCCCACAATGACGTAACGTCCCCAAATAAAAAAAAATTACGCATCTGTTGCTTTGTGTTGGTCCTTACATTCTGCGTCCGGTTTAAATAATTTCCGTCAGACAAAAAAAAGAATATAAAACAGCGGTAATGATTTTTCACTGCAGGGTTGTAATATTTAGGCAATAATTAGTTTTTAAAATAATACCTCTTAAATTAAATAGAACATTTTCAACGATATTGCTGGGAAAAATACTTTGCACGTCTTTCAGTATTTGACATTTTATCTTCTAAAGTCCTTAAGAGAATAATAGTACTGAAAAGCGTTAATATTTCAGACATTTGATTTAATAGATAAAAATCCAGTTGACTTTAAACATTTGTTTCAACATTCTTTTCCTAGAATTCCATCTTAAGTTTAAGTGTCACTGTTCAAGAGAAGTATTTGAATTTTTCAATTAAATAAGCTTTCATTGCAAGCAAGCTTAAAAACTGAAAATATTTTTCACATCCTTAATTTAAAAATAAAAGTTTTTATATGAGGCTTAGTGTTATATATTTATACATTAAACATTTAGCTTGACATCCGTGAGATACTTAAACTTACACCTCTCGTTATAAATTCTTCGAGAGCAAAATGCATATCAAAGTAGTCGCGTCCAACAATTTGTTTGTGTCGATCAAAACTGGCTATTTTATAAATACTTTGCTTCGCAAGATTGTATAAAGATATCTGTTAAAGTGTTTTCATTTTTTTGGGTTAATTAATTGAGAAGTTAACACACTGGCTAATAAAAATCTTGTATGAACGATAGTTTCACAAGATATTTCGTGAAAAATCTTTTTTATTTCTTATTTATTCTTACAACACAAAAATAGCCACTAAAATACATTGAATAATTATTTGAAATGTATTTTTTTAAGGAAATATTAACATTATAGTATGACCCGATTGTTAAATTCTTCAATAGTATAAAAAGTATGTATTTTTAGTTAAAAAAAAGTGAAAAGAAGCTTGTGATTGCAATTAAAACTAATAATTAAACTGAATTGCCCTACATGTGACTTTCCCCATTAAAATTAAAATTAACATTTTTTTACTAATAAAGTATAAAACTCATTAAAAAATTATTTAATAGAATGTTCTATGAGAGCTGTTTGTTACTGAGTTACTCTATTTCTTTTACTCTGAAATATCAGAATAGAAAAAAAGATTTAGAATAGTGGTAAGATAGTCATTTCGGCTGCAATAAATTTAAGAACTAGATGAGGGAATGAGAGTTTTAAGAAATCGCGAAAACCTATGCTTTCATCTATTTTTTAAAACGAAATGATTTTCTTGTGAGCTCAATTTTTCAGTCAGTGTGATAGAATTTTTAAAAATGCTTAAAACCGAAATTCTCTTCAACAGCGGCAAAACACGTACAATTAATTTTAACGTTTGAATGATTCAACTTTAACATTGAAACTCTTTCAAACACGCTCATGATTGTGTAAATGAAATATTACTTTCTATTTATTGGATAAAGAACAAAAAGTAAATCGACGAAATCTCAAAGTTAAATAAATACAATAAATATCATTGCATTGTAGTATAAATTTGAAAAAAGGTGATACAATATGGTCGGATAAAAATATTAATGGTATATATCCTTTCATAAGTCAATCTTAAATCGAAATATATACAAATAATAACTTGGTATCAAAATATTTCTGTTCACTATTGACATAATTCTTTGGTTTGTCTGTTATTACTTCTTTTGAAACTATAAAAATTGAGTGCGTATCCCTGATAGTGTGAGCGACATTAATCTTCGTCAGGTTGTCGCTCGCAGTGGTTCGATTCATCTCCTTCCGTAACAACATAATCGTGTTAGGTCCATAACACGCCTCCGTACGTGTACACCATCCCCCATTTTGTATTGTAATGGAATGTTTTGTGGAATAGATCGCATTGTTTACATTTTTTGAGAGTTTTTTTTCAAAATATAGTATCATTTCCAACAGGAACTAACGGATACCTTTTTCATTATATTTTAATTCTGGAATCTTGTTTCAGCTAATCCAAATTACAACAAAAATTATCATTTTTGTCATTGTTATTATACATGTCAAAATTAATGTTTACAGCTTAAGCAGAAAATAAATTTAATTCAAGATATTTTTTGTAAAATTTGGTTTTATAACATCATAACATTTGATTTTATCATGATGTTGATTAAATAACAGAAAAATGGGACTTAATGAATATACCAAAAATATTCTTTTATCAAAGTGATGGTACGTTTAAAATGTTTTTACTGTGAGAGATTTTATAAAGAAGTTATTCAATCAGTTTACATTTTGATATCCTTATGGCTATTTTTTGCATTTATCTTAGTACTATATATTCAATAAGAATACAAATTTAAGCCTTGCAAAAATTCGAAAGTTTTGTCAAAATTAATGATTAATTGTAAAATATTCATTAATACAACAAACATATGTGTATATTTTTTATGAAAAGTTAACAATCGTGTATTTAAAACTGGCAAATATAATACATTCATATATTTTATGAAATACTTTGAATATTGAATGAATTGTTAATATGGTATTCATCATTCTGAATCGCTTACTAAAATATTTTGTGAAAAATTAATTTAATTTACCCAATATTTTATCAACGTATAAATGCTCCAGATATATGACACCATTGAACAAATATTATATCTTAATATTTATAAAACTGTTTCTTAAAATGCAGTACAAAGTAAAAATTGTCAAGAAACCACATAAAAGAATATTTCCTAGGATGTTGCATAACTTAAAAATCAGTTTAAAATAAGTAATTTTATTGAGACTTGAAACTTAGGTCTTAATGATGATATATTAGAAGTTGGAACAGTCAAATATTAATTTTCAACGAAATTCAATAATAAAAAATTTCAATTGAATATACTGGTAATTCTTTTCCAATTTAAACGTTATTTTTTTCGTGACAATTGAAAAATACCCACACAGAACTTAAGGATATATATCATTTATTATCAAATATACAAGTAATTTTCGTACGATTGATACATTTCATGTGTAAACATCAAGATATAAAAAAATCATTCAATAGAAATTGAGAAAAATCTTTAATTTTTTAAGTAAATGCTACGGATTTGGCTGTGATTTATAAAATTTGTTAAAAATAATTGCTAACGAAGGAAAATATATGTTTTATACTTCAAATAAAAATAAGTTTTTCTCATAAATGCTACGGAAAAATAGTGACAGGTTTCAAAATATAATACACGATTAAGTTTCCGCCACACGTAACAATAGCGGAAGTGTGCCTTCTCATCAAAAATTTTCTACAGTAGCCTATTTAAGGTATCCTTAGCTGAGCCCATTTAACTATAATTAATTTGATCCTGATTTTATGGCTACACCAAATTTCAGTTCATAGCCTGGAAGACACGAAAAGGCTTTTACTCTATGAGTTAAAATGGTATGAGGACTTTCTCAGAGATAGTTTAGGTTTTTTGAACATGGTTTGAGTCTTTGCTGTGGCGATAATTAATAAATTAATCAATTTAACTTTTGATGTACTTAGTAAACATACTTAGGTATTTGAATGGTATGGCATTTGATAAAAAAGTACATGATTATTACAATTTCTTATTTAAAGTTATTATAAATATCAAAAACCGCGTAAAAACAACACCATGAAATGATTATTTCTTGAGTGATAGTTTGCACACGGGTTTTGGTCCATCGAAATTTCTTGTATCTATACAAAAACCTTTTCAACCCGAATACTTTATTTCCAACTTATTCGCAGGCCGAAAAACATGAGAAAAATTTTTGGCTTTTTTTTTTTGACAAAATTTATACTTCCATATACAAATGATTTTCATGCGCAATATTATTAATAATATATAATATAAATATTAATACGATTTTTGAGATATAAACAACTTAATGCTATTTAGCATTTCGTTTTGTCACGATTAATAATTTTTTTAATTGCACCATTTCATATATAATAAATTAAAAAAACGAAAATAGTTGTGAAGTTTATATTTGAATATATAATGAGTTGAATGCATTTGAATCAGCTGAAATTTAAAGAAATTAAAAAAATATGTTGCTTAAAGAAAAGTGTGCAAAAAACGATATTCAGATTGCACGATAAGGAATTGTCACCCAGGAATTCAAGATTATAAAATAATGTGCAGACTACTGAAAAAATGCTTTGAATCCTCAAAATAAAGAAATTCTTTTGAAATACCTAGAACGCGCCTAGCTTGCCGTTTTGCCTTTATTCAAAATAAAGCTCGCCCTGGGTTTTTTCATTCAAAAGTACGAGAAAAATCATTGCCGAACTGTCAATTATCAGCTTCGGGCGAATAATTTTGTTATTAATTGATATTATCATTCAGGTGTTTTCATTGTGCTTTCATTAACTGCATTAATAAAAGACTTATGCTTGGCAGATTATTTTAAATGTGTAACATTTTTCAAATTATATTCAGCACTGGTAAGCATTTTTTTTGTTTGAAAATATTAATTTTTTATTGAACTTTTAGCAGAAGTAAACCAAGTATTTTTTTTTTGATATATGTATACTCCCTAAATTATTTGAAAAATAATTAAAATCTATTAAAATGGTTTTTAAGATATATAACAGCAAATTTAAATAAAATATTCATGATTAAAAGCACCACGAGAGCATTTAATACTTATTCCAACCATTCTGACGCGACAATTGTCACGTACTTTATAGTTTCATGTTTTTCACTATCATAGATATTCAACAAAAATTACCAAATTAAAAAAAGCATGTGCTGATCTTGGACCAATCAAACCATATTACGAATGTTCACTGAGAATGACACATTTACAATCATTCTAAATATGTCTGCAAAATAATATTCTGGGAAATATTCTTTCTTAAAGTGATTGTATTGATTGCTCTTCTAAATATTCCATGCAATATCCAAGCTATTAAAACAGAATTCATTCAAATTCAGGTGGTCATTACACATTCGTCCACTGCTTTTTGAGTCTAACTTAGAGTAATATCATAAAGGTTTCACAATTATAACCAGATTCAGCGCTACAAGACTTTGTAGGCTTGCTCCAATCTTGAAAAACTCTTTGAAAGACCTCCAGATCTTCTGTTAGTACTTCTTTTACCATTAGAAACCATGATGTAACAAAATGGGTTCAGCTCTCTAATTTAGTTTCGGTTGATATTATTATATCTTTATTCACTAAATGTTTCAAATAATCGTATCCTTCATTTGAACTCCAAAAAAGAATTTATGACATTCGTGGAAGGTGATTGATGGAATTTCAATGTTAAAATTCAATTATAAAAAATTTATGCGATTCTACATGTTTTGTCACTAATGATAGATGCAACAGTTATGTTGTATCCATGTGATGGAGTATCTGAGGATGCCGAAAAATTAAGACTGATACGTTAATGACACAAAATGTCACACTAGCACTCGACACTCTAAGAAATGAAATATTAAATATGTAAAAAAATCTCATCAATATATTATGTGATACTAAAAGTAGAATAATGGAACATTATTTTAAAATACAATATTACATTTAAGATTAAAGATTTAAGGGATAAGTAAAAATACTTTTTCAAATAAATTGTAAATTTTCATTTTGATTATAATATTTTCTCAGTAAAGATTAAGAAAAATATAAAAACCCTTTAATGAGAGTAAGCTATCAATGAGTTTTTAAAAAAATGATAGAGATGACGGTAAAACTTATTCTACGATTTTAAATGTTCATAATATTAATCACGAGGCAGAGAAGTAAATAAATCATATGAATAATTATGTCACTACCACAAAATCAAGCTATTTTTATTATTTCCAAAAGATTAGATATTATTTACATAAAAACACATTACATGCTACATATAAAAAATGCAGTATGTATGAAACATTTTGGACTCTTCTGTTCTTCTCGATTACAATATCCGTAAAAACACAACGTAACGCATAAAAATGTCGTATTTGATGCTTTAAAATTATAAATGTGAACAGAAAGATATGAAATTTCCAAATTTAACGCCATATTCCTGGGGTAAAGTACGTAAATATGAACTTAACAGTTTCCGACCGGTATATATGGTTTTGAAAGCGTCATATAAATTGTGTCTGACCTCTTTGTATGTACTTGACATTCACCAACTACGAGCAAACGAGCATCTACTATAGCCTATAGCTCGTCATTTGCGATGACGCTTTCATCGGCCCGGAAAACTCTGATGGAAAAATTAAGCTAAGCGGAAAAACACAAAAAGGTCAGGCATGAAAGCGCTAGACCGGGAAAAGACTCAGTTTTCAACAAATTGTTTTTTGGGCTAGCAAAAGAATTATCTTAGAAAACATGTTATTGCAAAATCTGTCTGTACCTACCTTATGTATATAAAAAATGTTTGAAAAATGAAAACTGCAAATTGTTTTAAATTTTTACTCTCTTTTATACTCTTTACGTCAGTATTCATTCTGATGAAACTCGGTTATGTAACATAAGTACATGTTATTTTTTTCCGTCAAATTTATTAACACATTTATATAAATGTAAAATATATTATTGCACATGAACTAATATATTATACATTTTTTTAATTCATTTGTAAGTCAAAATCTAGTTGTCATACAGATAATTATTATAAAAATGTTACAAATAAACAGATTTTTTTAATGTATTGATTGAATTTCCATTTACTCCATTATAACACGGTGAAAAAATAGCAACGTATCGTTCTAATAAAGGAGTAAGCCGAAATAGTTATCAACTATATATCTTATAAATTTTGTAGAACTAAAATACATTGCTATTTTTTCACCGTGAGATATTTTATTGATTTAAATAAAAATGAAAATCTTAGAATAATACTTGTTAACGATGCGCCATGTAAGAGAAGCACTTAATTTGAAATAAAAAAAAAATTTTTTTTAGATACAATTGTTTTTTTTTTGAAATTTTCGAACCTCAACACATGAGAATTTAGTATTATTTTAAGGAATAATATGTATGCAAATAATTTTGACAATTTCAAAGTTTTTTTTAGAATTTGTATTAGAACAAAGTCGCTTACTGCATTGTTATGATAATGATAAACTAGTTTTAATTTATATACATACAAGATAGCGCAAAAGAATGAAAATTCAAAGGAAATAAAGAGTTTACTGAATGGGCTAACAATACATAAAAGCCCATTTAGACCTAAACTTTTATTCAAAGGACAAAGCGTTCATTGTGAAACCTAAAAAACGGCGCGTCAGTTCAAAGGATAAAGCTTTACACAAGAATAATGAAATATTTTAAAATCATTATAAATTTTTTGTTTCGAGCTATGCTGCTATATAAAACACACTTAGTAAGTCTTCCAAAAACAGTTTTTGTGAAGAAATATAAGATATCTTACTAAGATTTGTAACAACAAAGTAGTGAATAATACTATTTTACGTAGTATCTAGTGCCTACGAAGTCTATATTAGTGTGGAGTATTTTTCTTCTCATTTACATACATGTAATAAAGCATCATAAAAGCAAAGAAAAAAATATTTTGACAAAGTTTCAGCAAGAGTTTAATATGTTACGGTGCAAAAGCATTGAAATAATAATTTGTAAGTTTTGTACCGTATAGTTGTAATACATAAATAAAGTAAAGAGCATATAAATTTTTAATGTTGATAACATCAATTTCTAATGAAACAGTATAATGAAAGTTGCATTTTATGAGAAGTTGTTCCTTGAAAGTTCAAGCTTTTGTTATAGAACAAGATAAAGGAAAAAGTTATTAGTTGTAGAGTGAAGATAAGAATTATTCTTGTTATGCTGTATTTTCAAATTTCAGATTAGATCGAGGGTAATGAAAAAAAATACTCTTCAAGGGAAAATCTACGAATTAAGAAATTACTTCATGATATTGCGGCTGAACAAACCATACTCACAATATGTCTGACTGCTTTCCACTACTTACTACAAGACCAAAAATTTTTATCATTACGTTTTTGGCTATGCAATAAAATTAATGATCACTAATTGGTGTAATAATATGATGAGTCAATTAAATATTGCTCGTTTTTAACAATCGTGTGACTACTTTATTAAAATAACACACCTAAGTTAAGCACGGTGAAAAAATAGCAATAAATTATAGCTCTACAAAATTTCTAAAATATAAAGTTGATAGCTATTTCGACTAGGCAAAGCCAAGTAAAATGCCAATTCAATAAATAAATGCATGTCAAGTTTTAATAATCGCTTCAATATTCAAAAGGATTATCGAACATGAAATGTGAATTATTTTGGAAAATGCATTAGAACATAATTTTCAATTACATTCGACTAACATTCTCTGAATACAAATACAGAAAATTGCTTAAATGATAGATTAACCACAGAATTGCGCGTATATCTATTTAAGGCCGGCATAACCGTAAATTGAGAAGGTGGAAACTACCCAATTCTAAACCTCTCACTTAAGTTACTCCGTTCTCTTATTGCTACATTTCCAAAGGGCCCTCGACCCTCGAATTGCTCACAAAAGCCGTTAATATACATGAAGCTCTTTTAAGATACGCGAAGGCACGTATTCTCAAATTAAATCTTAATCGTTACTTTATAATATAAGTGTCCCTTCGTTGTCAATGCGTATAATGCCTACAGTAAAATTACACTCGACGATAATATTGAATTTTAACGATGGACGGTTTTCAATATTATCTCAGAATAAGACAAATAATTTTGACGTTACAGATTCAATAAAACATTTTTTACCTCTTGATTTTTTTGCTTTCCCAGATTTTTAATCAGATAAGTCAATGTTCGTTTTTAAATTGAATGCTCATCGTTTTTTATATCATATTTTTGTGAAAATAAATATGCTTGTAACCAACGAATTTACTTTTTTTGCACGTACATATAAATGAAAGATAGGTCTTTGCAGGTTAGCGGTACACACAAATCAATCACATTCGTTCGTGTAAAACTTCCGATTCGCATAAATTTTACTTATTTATTTTGTTCGATTGAATTTTTGCCAGAACGTGTTTTTTCGAACTATTCCAGCCTTCAAATAAATGAATGTTTGCAAAAAATGTTCCGATGCTTCATTAAATACTGTGATATTAAATCATAAATATATAAATGATTGTTTTTTTTCCGTAATTTAAAAACTTGCCGGGTTCGTAGACGAGTAATTTACGTCGTTTTTTCAGTAACCGTGCTTAATAGTTTATGTACCAGTGTGGAAAATTTTATATATTGATTTTTACAATCAATTGATGGCATTTTCTTTGAATATAATTAATGTTTGTGATGTCAAGATATTGCTTAAAATTCATTTGGTTGTAAAAACGAGTGTAGAGATAGAATTACTTGAATCTTTTTAGCCATATTCTTACACCTTCACTATCTTCGAAAAATAGTATTGAGCGATTGAGAAATATGAGGTTTTAAAAAAAAAACTATTTGTATTATACTTTTAATAGAAGTATATATGATCCATGCTAATTAAAAAAATATGGTCGGTTTTTAGCTAAATTTCCAGAAAACAAATGATTGTAAAATATAATATTAAATTGTTAAATTAAGACTGTCACATCATCTGGGCAGTCATACAAACAGTAAGAAGTTCTCTGAGATAGCCAAAAACTTATGAAATAAGTAATTGCAGACATATACAGCTTAAATTGTCAACCTCACCTGACGTCACGCCAAATAAAGAGCCAAACTCATAGTTTTATGAGAAAACTTTAAACGAATATTTGAGTTAAAAATGAAACGTCTCTTAAAATAAATCTAAAGTTTATTGTCGTTTGAAAAGAATTTTCTCATGTCTCGTAGGTAATAACGGATACGATAAAAATAAATTGAGGTGACCACAATGTATTTTACAAAATCTTCTGCGACAGTAAATTCTGAGTAAAACGTATCAAAATTTTGTATAGCGGACTGTTTTCATCTTTAAGTTTGTGATTGTTCTATTGTGTTACTTCGAATGCTTTCTGTTTAGAGTGTGTGAAAATATTATTATTTTTATCTGCTAATCAAAACTATAAGTTAATTTTCAAGGCTACATATTAAAGAATCAATAATCTTTTGACATTCCGTTGCGTAAATTATTACCTATTCTTTTTTTATAAATGCTTAAATACGCCTGTGCTTAGATAAGAAATTACTATACCATGGATTCAAATGATAAATTAATGTGAATCAAACAAGTAATTTTATTAATTATTGCGTCTGTTAAATGTATAAGGATAAAATAAACTGAATGAGTGTAATAAAACGCCGTTATATAGCGAAAGTTGATAAAGGCGTATGTAGATTTAAATGTATGGAAGTTTGAAACGGTGTGCGTGTGATAATGAGCAAAGCCGAACGTGAAAAGTAATTATAGAAAACAATGGAGGCGCGATGAAACATAAAAGACAATCAGGATTCCCGAAATCAACCCTCCGGATGCTCGCAACGGAAAACTTTTGATTGATTGAGAGCACTTAAAGGAAAGAACAGAAAGCTTTGATAAAATGTTCGCATCGATTAATTTTTAAAATTCGTTCCGAATATAATTCAAAAAGCTCCGTTTATCATTTAACAAAGGATTCGTAAATCAATTAAATGGAAAACTGCATTGAAATTTCTTTATGATCTTTATGATTCGTCCTTCCTCATGTAACAAAAATACTAGAACTAGCTATCTAATAGTTAAAATAATTAAATTGATATTATTGAAAATATAAACTGTTTCGGTATATGGGCATATATTTAAGAAACCATAAAGATAGCAAAAAAGTATTTATTTTTAAATTGCCTAATTGTATTTTGATTACTCAAACTATTATTTCCTAGATGGTAAGAATACTCTCTAAGAATGATGTGGAAAAAATACTTTATAGGTAAACTATTACTTTGTATACTCATTTGAATGTACTTGGTAAAGTATTTTGACGAAAATAAATATTTGGAAAATTCAGTTTGGATGCTCGAAATCGTATCCATCAACTGAATACGGTAATAGCCGACGAACGGAATAGAAATAAATAAGGGATAATTTAACTTCAAATTACTCATCTCACAAACCTCGTTCATCGTGACCCTGAATTATTTTTTAATATAAATCATTTTTTGGTATTTGACACTTGGAGCTAATAAGAAATATTAATAAAAATATTTTGACATTCAAGCATTAATGAGATAAAAAAGTGAAGCACCAATTGAATAACTTAGTGATAGTATATGTAAATATAACCAACTGTAATTATAATTCTTGGTTGAATTCTTGTGAAAAAATATTATGATTATGAGTAAGTGAGAGATAAACGTGTGCATCATAGAGTCATCTAACGATAATCGTGACGAAATAATAAAACATCTTTTTCGCTAAGCAAAGTAAATATCAAATTTGTTTTCTGCAAAGATTTTCTGCAACTTTTTTTAATTCATAGTGTGATGCTTATTTTGTTTATTGATATATTTATTTGTGCCTGGAGTGTTTAATTTTATGTACTTAAATCTTTCATTTTTAAATCATATATTTTTGATAATTATTACTATAACTACTGGTATCCCTCGTTAATTATAAGTAATTAATAAGTAAATTTTGCGTATTGCGATCGTATCCTCAACGTTTTCTGCACAATCAAGAAAGACTCTTAAAAACATTCTATTAAATGAAATCGTTCTAAAATATTTCATATGATATCAAATATTCATAAATATAACCGTTACATGTTTGCTGCTTTTGTTTGCAAAATCGTACAAAAAAACTACAGAGGAAAAACTAAAACATGGGAAAAATATTTTTATTTTTCGGTTTCGCGGAGAAAAAATATTTGCTTAAATTTGAAATGCTTTTAAAGCTAACAAAAATATCTACAGCAATCGATTAACGTCAAACAAAATATGAAACATGTCATTTGGCAAGCGGGGTAATATGATTTTCATTTGATTGATCACAAATACAAAGCAAACCCTATAAATTATTATTCGTATTGATATGATTAAATGTTTACCTACCTCCAGTTTCTGGATAGAAATTATGTGTGGGTATGTTTGAAAACTTTCTAGGATTAATATTTATCAGATATTGTAAACGTTTTAGTAAATTGACAAATAAAGCGTACAATAAATTTGTATATTATCATTTCACAGAAGTCCATAAAAATATCATTCAGATCAGTGTTTTCCAAACTTTTATGCTACAACCCTCTTGAACAAAAAGAGTTTGTAAGTGATTTTTTTCACCTGTTTTTATTTATCTCAACAAACAATGATATATTGTGCTGAATATTTAATTTACATTATTGTTTTTTAATGATTAACACTGATTTATAGTTCACAATCACAAAATAAACAAAAAATGACAGTTTCCATTGAGTTTTCGCTTATTTGGTTACAGTATTTTGAAAAGAAAGAAATATTGATTTATTTTCAAAAACTTTGTTGAAAAAATTGAATATCAAGTTACCTAGCTGTTACATTATGTATTTATTAAGCTAAAAATGTTTAATTTGAAAACGGTCTATCCTAATTATGTCAATTATTGGGTCGAATATATAATGCATAAAATTTACATGTATATATAATAGTTTCAATCATTCGTAGTTTGTAGCAAAATTTTTTGATTTAAGGTAGTTTCGAATTGCTTATGGTAGCGATGAAAAGTTTTTCCACAGGGTTGAGTTAGAAGGTTAACTGTAACGTTATATTTGCTCAATAATAACGAGCCGATTGAGTTAAGCCAAAGGCATATTAGATGAATTTCGTAGGGTTCCAAGATATATAATATTACAGAAGATTGCCGCCAAAAAATAGCGTATCATACTGCATTTCCTCGAAATAATAAATGTTTTTATGAATTTAAAAAAGTCATTATCCTACATTGCTGCTGAAATTTTGGACATTTGCGAAATACAGTGTGCTTATTTGTTGGTTATTGTATTGACTGGCGCTGTATTATTTCACGCTGTGTTATGGTGCTGGAGTACTTAGCTTAATGTATTGACCATACTTTTTGGTTTGATGCTACTTTAAATAGTGTGTATGTAAGCTATAACGTTTTTAGTCGAAAACTTTTAAGCACGAGTTTATTTTTATAGAAGGAAAATGGCAATAACTAAAGTTTTATATAAAATAATAGTCGCAATGTGAATTATTTAATAAACACTAAAATTGAGTAGAATCATTAGTAGAATTGGTGGGTAAGTATATTTGCTTGAAACGTCCATAAGTGAGATTTCGAGTTAAAATATTTTCATCAAATAATTTAGCATTTGTCTCTCACATTAGATATTAGTATGTGATATAAGTTGGAAAATGAAAAAGCTTAGTAATTAGTTTAATGCTAATATCTAATTTTAATATATAAAGTTGAGCAATAAAACACACATATAGTGATTGAATTGACATATACTTTGTAGAAGTCCATTATAAAGCGGTGAAAAAATCGCAATGCATTTTAGATTAACAAAACTTATAAGATATAGAGTTGACAGCTATTTCGGCTTCTCCCTTATCAGAATTATGTTTAAATGTGCATTTACTTATCTTTATATAGCCGTGTAGTAAAAGTACACAATAAATTTTGTCTTCTGTTCTAAAATCCAAGTCTGATAATGTGCCAATAAATTCTTAAATATGGCAAATTGATTTTATGCATGTCGCAAAGTGAGAATTTAACTGAGTTTTTTTTTAAAGAAAATACATAAATAGTGAAGAAGTGTCATACAAAAAACTATCAATAATGAATACAAAATTTATTCCCCATTTCATTCAAAATTCCCCACATTCAAAAAAAATACAAATTAACTCTTACTGAACTAATTACAATAAATACTTCGAAAAATGCATCGAATTAATTTGCTTCATTTCTGAATTTTTTGGCACACCATGAAACTAAGATATTAGAACAGAAAAGAAGATGTATTGTGTTCTTTTTCTTAGCTACATATAAGTAAGTAAATGTACGGTTAAAAATTATTCTGTTAAGGCGTAAACTGAAATAGCTTTCAACCATACACCATATAAGTTTTAAAAATCTAAAATATATTGCTATATTTTCTCCGTGTTGTAATGGAGTTCTAGAAAGAACATGTCAATAAGATCAACATATATTTTTATTTTGTTGCTAACCTATCAAAATATGGTGTTTTCAAACTATTTTGACTTAAAATATTCTGCCAAAAACCATTACAGAACGCCTAATATAATATGTGACTTATTGAATTTGTTTGAGATTGCGTGAGCACTAACTATAGATATAATATAATTCCCACAAACGATTTGATATCAGTTCCACATGCTGGATGAAACACTAGAAAACTTTTTGAGAATGTTTGTATTTTATTTGTTATTACCACAGAATCACGTATCACGGAATCGTCACGATCTGAGTTATTAGTTTTGGCAGTCTGGCTATTTAATCAGGTTTCTGGTTTTCGTTTTTTTATATCCAATAAATGAAAACATGACTACTATCGAATAATGTATCTCAACATGAAACTTAGTAAAAATAAAGAATATCATCACTTTAAAACTAAAAATAGTGTTTTAAAAGATTTGGCGGTCTGATTTTATGTTATAATAATTATTTTAGTGTTTGTGATTTTTTTAGTGGAAAGTTGGAAATGAATAAAATAATTAAATATTATTTTAAGCGTAAAACAGAAAATATGGATATATAACAATGAAACAAAATAATTTTGTTATTGTTAGTAATTTGCATTTCTAATTAATCACCGCAAGATATTTGACAACCTTTTAGCATGTAATTTATTTTAGTAAAATTTACACAGCAACTTTATACATAAATAATGTCCGATTCAGATTTAAAGAAAACTGTATTTTATCTTTTTTCAAAAACATTATATTTACCTTAAAGAAAAATATTATATACGAAAATTTGATTTTCTTCTTGAGTTATTTTTTTAAATGATCAATTTCGTAAGATAAACATATATTTATAATAGTTATTAAAAACTTTGACGGTGATTTGACGGTTTTGCGACTTAAAATAGATTCGCTAAAATTTATTATAACACAATGGATTAATCTTTTTACGCGGACTGAGTTGTGTAGATAATATGAATTAAAATTACTGAAATAAATATCTCTCACACTAATTTTTAATTGCAACTGATGAACGGAGCAAAACGACGCTTAAAAAATCTTGAGTTAAAGAATTGTGTCAAAAGATAAACGTAAAAACGAAAAGATTATCAACACCATAAAAAGCTTTTTTTAAATATTTATTTGCTGAAAATATATAAAGAAATGTAATCAAACAAATATTCTTCGCCACTAATCGTTTTGTTTCATCGCGTATTGTTTTTAAAAAAGTTTCTTTATATTGTATAATTTATTCATGTTATAAGTAACAACAAAATTATCATACTATTTAACAAAAAATATTATAACGAGTGTCAGTTCTATTTCACACACAAACATAAAATTTCTGAATATGTCAAATGGAGAAACCCAGTTCGTCAGTGATAAAACATGTAGAAGTGTACATAATTGAAATGATTTCAATCATATATTATATAAACGGAGGCTTAAAATGGGCATGACCTATTTAGTATCATTTTAATTCTGGTGTTTTTAAATCTTGATAAACCGAATATTTTTGTATGTGATGTTTCTGTAAGTAAATTGTTAGTTTCAATGAAATATGTAGAATAACTGAATTACATCGATAGAATTTGATTAAATCATTTTTAATCTGTAATGAGCGCACAAAATGAATGCAAATATTATTCATATTTAATATTGTTTATAAGCAAAATATTTCAAACAGAATTTCAAAGACGTCAACAAAATGTATGAGTTAATAAAGATTCAATGTAATATTGAAATGAACATGAACAACTTGACATATATGAAATATACAATATTACGCTGCGTGGTTTGGTGTAAAAGATACATCAACCCCAGAATACAGTAATGAGTAAACAGTATACAAATAAGTGTGACATAAATCTTACCTGAGTGTGTGAATAAAACATTGAGAAATTAGATACGATGACAGGAACCGGAAGAGCTATGGTGAGCACTCCTGCCAGGGCACACAGCGCGCCAACAAACATGCCCACATACGTTTTCGGGGCCATATCCCCGTAGCCCACCGTCGTCATGGTGACGATTGCCCACCACAGGCCCAAAGGGATGCTCTTGAACTGATTGTCAGGGTTATCCTGTGAGAGAAGGAACGATCTTTCAATTGTGACATATTGGATGAGGGAATATACAATAATGGAATTACAAGTAGGTAAATATAAGCATCTTGGTAAGATCATGGCTTAAACCCAGTTTCCTCATAATATACTTCCTACTTAAGTAACTTACAGCCATTATAAGAGTCATACATAGTTAAATTGAATTGTGTAAATATTATGCTTCATAAAAAGCTTTGATTACTATATTTCTTAATGTAACACCAGCACGTAGTTTGGACAAAAGAGAATTACTGACTTCTAAATAAAACAATGTTTACATAAACATCATCATAGCAATTATCGAGCAAACGTATTTCTGACGATGAGTGAGCCGAAATAGCCTTCAACTATATCTAAAAAAATAATAATTTTGTAGAACTAATATACATTGCTATTTTCTTCACCGTGGTATACATTTAATCTCAATCACTCACTATTTAGAAACAAATCATAATAGAAATATACATTACGGAGAAAAATATTTTCATATACTGAAATTATAGCAGCCAGAAAGAATTATGTAATAAACAAATATAGCTTCGCTAAAAAAATGTCCAGAAACCATACGAATAAAAAACTTTTTCCAACGTTATTTACTAAATATAATACATAATTTTATTTATATTTGAAATCGCATATCAATAAACCAATTGCAAATAGTTTTTCAAAATTTTATATTATTATTGATATTTTATTATCTCTTATACTGAATCATAATAAATTTATCGAAATTTTAAAATGTATATGTAAAGCACTTTTTGTAGTCAAAGAAAAGATTTTTTTCAATCATTCAATCAGAAACTTTCGTTATTTTTTTAACCATATGATGTAAAATCACTTGACGTTGGTCAATGGATGTAAAATTAGTTATTTTGCTCAATATATCACAAAATACAAGTTATTATATTAAAGTATAACGTATGATCACAACGTAGCTAAAATTTCAATTAATATTCAATTCATATAGGAACTCATGCGCCACAAAATATTTTTGTTTAATTTTGCGCACCAACTCAAAAAAACAACGTTGCAATATTAGTTATCAAATAATTTTGACGCATGTCAACATTAAGAATTTTATAATTGTGGAAAAGTTTGCAGCGTGTTTGGAATACGTCAATGAATCGTAAGTTCCAACAAAGTATCAGCAGTAACCCCATAGACCACCAAAAGTTCTCTCAAATATTGATATTTGGTATATTTATCAATGGTATGTTTTTTATATTGATTTTTTATTATTCAGGACACAAATATTTCTTGAATGAAAACTAGACAATTATTAATGTTATTTGAGAATTCTTTAAGATACCATGGCAATATTTAGTAAATATAATATTATTTATTTTAATCATAGAAATATCTAAACTGGCACGTCATACTTTTATTCAACGTTATATTGAGACTAAAATCTTTGGCACATCAAATAAATCGATTAACGCATGATAGTGGAAAGAAAATATAATTTACTAGACAATCGTTGTAATATGATTGAAACAGACAGTAGAGCGTAAGAGAGAATATAATCAGTAAAGTTATTAGCGTAGCAGACCAATTACAACTTGGAGGTTTCTCTCAAATACTGATCATGTCGTATCATTATGATTAATTTAGTCATTACAGACGACGTATTAATAATATTTTATTGTTAGAATGCTCCTGAAAAGGTAATATTCCGTTACAAACATCATAAGAAAACATATTAAATATGGTCATTCTTATATTATGTGGGAATATCACTGATTTTATCAATCGGAAATCTTGTTTCATATATACTATTTTCGATAAGTAAACAATCATTGAATATCCAATTTTTTGCTATTTTATAATATGTCATATGTACAATATGGTTTGATTTTCTAATTTTTATTGTGATTTTTCATAATGCATATCTAAATACAATAGTACGACAGCCATACAAAAAACATTTCATAAATTAGTATTAAAACAGAAAAACTAATAAAAGTTGTCTTAATAATCTATTATTACCTTGTTTTTATTGACAAACTACTTTTTCAGAATCAGCTCTTCTAATACTCTTCGATTGTAATATATGTATTTTTTAATTGTGATAAGTTTAAACACAAAGTACTGGTTGTAGGTCAATTACTCGATCTTTTTTTGAGAAAAAAGTTCTATGAATATTAATCATTAAAATAAAATAGATACATAAGAATTTGTTTCGCGTATCGCGAGCAATGGTTACTAAAATTGTTGAAAATATTAAAATGAATGTTGGGCTAACTTTTACCTGGTTTACAAATAAAATGGTTTAAAAATTTCACAATAACTTAAAGAGTGGTTTTATTGAGTGTGATAAATAAAATACCAAATATTTTACAGTAAAAAATTCTATGCTGAAATTTTTTGAGTTTTCATTGACAGAGATAAAATGCGAAAATTTGGGATCACTCACATTATTGATAGACAAATATAAAGAAAATTTGAATCTCTCAAGCATTGTAAATTTCCACATGCTTGATGAATGAGTGTCAAAAAATGTAGAAGTGTTGAGCTTGAATGATTAAATTTTGATAATATAAGCCGATATCTTTGATTACGCTACAAAGAAAATTTTCGATTTACTTCAATTTTAATATTCAACTTATAAAATATATAAAATTATATATAAACACCGTCTTTAATACAATACGTTACATATTTATTCAATGACAAATTGATACTATTGACTTATATTAAATTGATACTATTGTATTAACTATTTTCGTAGATTAATGTTAAGGAAATCGTATACAGATCAAACCTATTTGTAATTTAGGTGTAAAGTTTGATTAATTATTACATGCAAATTTTTATTTTATGATCAGCATCACAATTTAAATTCATTATAAAAAACAGTAACAACCTTGCAAAATTGACTTTATGCCAAAAAGTAGAACAGCTTGGTTAAAAGATTTATCTTGAGCTTTGCAGAAAACTTCACTTTGTTTCAATACGAGTTACCAGTAAAACGTCGACAGGATTTGTTTTTGTTAAAGAAAATAAATACTACTGACGGATGAATTGTAAAATTTCATTGTGGAAAATTGGAAAATTTTTTATTATTATTTATTTGAAGTAAATTTATCTACAGAAGACTTTTCTCTCATCGTTTAAAATGTTTGTATGTTTATATTGAATTTCGGTTTTAAAATTAAATGTGAATAGTGTCTTCAAAGATCATACTTATTGAGTATAAAACATTACACGCAACACATAATATTTAAGTTTTCATTAAAAGCTTTCAACGAACTAAAACAAGAACTACACACAATACAAACAATCAACATTTTTTATGTACAAAACTAAGATTTTTTTACTAAATAATATTTTATTCAATTGTAATATTCATAAAATAAAATAAAGACATGTAGATAAATTCGCAGATCAAATAAAATATCAAAGAAATAAAATCCATTACTTGACAATACGTTATTATATTGCAAAAAAAGATCGGACCGCAACATCTGAGCAAAAAGCAATAAAAATATATAAAAATTCTTCAAATCCTTCTCGATCTAAATAGGCGTATGTATATAAAAATGTCACGGTTCAGAACATCTGGCAAAAATGATTTACTGTAAGAAGTGAGAATATTTTAAAAATCTTATCTCAAGGAAATAAAATGTCTATGATTTAGAGCAAGGGTATTCATTTAAACGAACCCACAGAAAAGACCACACGAGAAAATAAAAAAAAAACCTTTTAATTTCAAATAAACCATTTATTTTTAATTACAAAAACCACGATAGCAATGCGTTTTCTTTGTTATGTAATGAATGGTATAGCAATGATGATATATTTGTTTTTGATGGACAAACATCTTATAAGATTTTTTCACACAATATTTAATTACATGTTATAACTATTTTGAAGCCGACTCAAAAAACATTCAGTGATTTTCTAAAAACATACATTACTTAATTCTATTCCAAACGCAAACAGATCTAATAAGAGTAAAAAAATGTGTACTATAGTTTACATATAATGCATTCATTTTCAATTCACTGAACAGAAAACTATCAATGAATAATTCTAAACTATTTATGAATAATAATATTTATTTTATAGTCAAACATTTTATAACACATTACGTGACTCTTATTAATATGATATTTATATTATTAAAGCTTCAAATTATAATGGAACACTTATGAACCCTTCATTTTATAATATCTCAAATAAATAACCGGAATAATTATTTTAAATATTATCAAATTTATTGTCTCCAATCTAGTATTTTACTTAATTCATCGGTTGAATAAAGTCTTGTCACAAATACGACTGCGACTGCTCATTTTTTCTAACATGTCTCATTTTCATCATACGATTGAGAAACTAAAGTCAATTCAACCGCTATCGCAATTATTATAATATGGGAGTTACATATTGTTATGATGCCAGCTCATAATGTTTTCACTGATGACTTCCTTACTGAGTACTAATATATATGAAAGACTATTAAGACGTATTTATGCATCACTCGGTTTTCATTTTTGCTTCGTAATTATAATAGATAGTTAATCTTACTTTGAATTCAAAAATTCTTTATGAAGAAATATAAATGATAGCTAATACTGAAAAGAGTTTTTCGTTTTCATGTTTTCCCGGCATTTACCATTGTTTAAGAACATCTCAAAATAAAAACTTAGTATTTCACAGTATAAAAGTTTCACGTATCTGTGAAAAATATTGTTGGATACTTAAGTTAATTACTTGTTGTGAAAAAACCATTGCATGGAATATTCTTAGAAGTAGCTAGAAATTTTAGAATAATTGAATAATTTCCGGGATTACAAACTTTCCATTTAGAATAAATGTAAAGTGGCAAAGAGAAATTTAAGCTGTATTATAAAATATATTTTTTATCATGATATTCTACTAATCTTAAAATTATTGTATGTATATAAATGAAAACATACAATAAATGACATTTTATCTTAATTTGTGAATGCATTATACATTAGCATAATGTCGAATAAAGCATAATGTCGAATAAACCATTCGTGTCTAGATGTTCATATATATTTGATGAAATTACTTTCACGAAAGTTAATAATTTGTCTGATATACTCGCAGGTAACTTTATGTATGCCAAAGTAAATTTAATTAAACTTGATTTATTTAAATATTTTATTGCTTACTGAATCAAGACAACATTTCACCAGGATGAAAATTATTAATCGAAAATATTTATTCATGAAATATACCATGTCGAAATTGAAAATTTACCTTTCCAAAGATTCTTTATAAAAGAGTGGATTCAATATTCAAAGCAAATAGTTTTTCGTACCAAGCAAATTCAAATATACATTTTTTAATTATAAGTGTAAATAGACCATCAATTTGTGAAGAATTTTTATTGCCCTTTTATTTAAGTAATTTTTAGTCTACTGAATTATTTAATCGATTAAAGAATGTTTCTGTTTATTTAATATGTATTTTGAATTATTGACTCAATGAATTGATCAAACAAAAGGCAGTCAATTTATTTTTAAACGCTTTCAATGAAATTGGTTTTCTATATGTTTGTTTTAAATTTAAAAATTAGGTTCAGCAATATTCACCATTGAATAGAAGTTTTTCTTAATGAATTTATAATTATCTGTTAGATTAAAAAAAACGGTAAATAATAAACTCATTTAGTCCTTTAAAAATTAAAGGATTTTCCTGATGTTCTTTTTAGTTGCAAGTCATATCTTTGATATTTTTACATTGTAATAACATAATCATTATTGATTATGTTTGTAAAGTCATTATAATGATATCACGTAAAAATTAAAATTCAAAAACACCAAAATTAAAATTTTTATATAAAGCTTCCAATATAAAATATTTTCTGTACGCATTTGTTTTTTATAATGTCTCTGTCATTGTTCTCGGTGTTATATTCAATTAAAAATGCCGTTCGATATTCCTTTGTATTATTGAACAGTTGGAATAGGAAAACTAAATGTAATGGATAAAATGAATGCTTAGAGAAATAAAACATTCATTTCGTTTCATCATTCTTGGATTTTACAGAGAAGGTTTAAATAGGCAGCAGGTTTTTTGCAAAAACTATTAAATGTAAAATTCAGTCGTAAATATTTATAGCGTGGAGAATTTTCTCGCATTTCGTACTACATCAAATTTGTTTCGGAAATGGAAAACTGGGGACGAATGAGATTGGAATTCATCCTTTTCAGAGTATCATTTCACGATAATATGATTTTATAGATTACTGTTTATTTTGATATGGAGAAAAACGATTGGAATTATTGAACTATTTGTCTATATGTCTCAAAAAGAAAGCTTGGTAAACATTATCATTAATGTTAAAAATAAAATAATCAAGTAACGATGATATAAATATCATATTATCCGTGATTTTTCCAGACGAAAATTTTAATTTTTATATTAAGTGCATACTAATATTATGATTTGAATGAAAAAAATAAATATTTTTATAAACACAAGAAACTCCATGATTGGTCAAAAATTTCTTTTAACCGATTTTGAAGGAAAAAATATGCTGAAGATATTTTACTTACGCTTAAAAAATATTGTTCTCTTGAAAAAAAAAAAAAAAAAATATAACTTTGATTAGTGGTATATTAGTGAGCATCTCAGCGTTAAGAAACACATTATTATTTAATATTTTATTCTAAAAGTGGATAGCAAAAACATCACATATTTTGCCAATAAACATGTGACGTTGTCTATATTAATAAAAAAAGAATGAGTCCCCTTTCATATTTTTATACTGTTCCCCAATGAAACAACTAGTCCCAAGTCGTCACTTAATAGGTTCAGTAGTTTCAACTAATAATTACTTTATGACAAGTCTTTCAGTAAGTTAAAGAATATGTTAAATTAACACTTTTAAAGTGTTAACAACTGTTACTTTATGATGGAAAGACAATAAATTCAAACAAATAAAACGCGACTGTTGATAATAATATATAGTTTCAGATAATAGTATCACATGTTTTAATAACAAAGCTTGCTTTCATAAGTATTATCAACTAAATTTCATAATGTATTATATATTGTGTAGAAGAATGTACTAATCAATTTTTGTTTTATTTATTTAAGTGGGTTAATTGATTATGTAATATAAGAAATCTTCATCTCCTCATTTCACCAATGACTAGGTAGAATCACAAGGAAGGATGAGAATAAAAAACGAACATACATTTAATTATAATAAGCATTAACCAAGAATTATAAGTTTGCATAAGTCACCAGAGTGAGGTTCTGTGTTGTAACCTTAAATTTATTACGCGTATCGCCTAGTATTGCCGTAACAATTTTATAAATGTAATTATAATTCCATTATATTACGGTTAGCGATTAGCCTGAAATATTTATGTTTTCTTTCTGACTTTTATATAAAACATCTTGCTTCTTTTTATTTGTGATCGGATAACCGGTATGGCAAGATTAGACATTTACGCAAAACGCTTCAGTTATGTTTATGTTTCGTGAAATTAACAAAACAGTTATGAGTGATCTCGAAAATAGATTTATTAAGAGTATATCTTATAAGCTGAAGATATTTGACTTTTGGGAAAGAGAATGTGTTATTGTTTCTGGACGTAAATGACGTCACGACATTCAGTGGCCCTAAAGTTTTTTGATATATTTATATGAAGCAAATAGTCATTAAAAAAAAGGAGTGATCTTTATATCTTTAAAACTTAAATAATGTGTAAGACGTAGCGTTTATCTAAATAAAAAGCGTTTGCTAAAATTTTATTATTGGAAAACTTATTCAAAATCATAAGACTTTTATTTATGTTATGTGCACGCATTGTATAATCTTATAATTAATGCCGGCCGACACAACAAACTTGTTTCATAATTTTCATAATTGTTTTGAAATAAGTCAAGATTCTAACGATGCCTAACGATGGAAGATTAACCCAGAAATATCGGGCTTATGTTCATATATATTTTTTTTTTTATTTTACGATTTTGATTTGTGATCAATGTTGTATTAATGTCAATTGGGTATGACAGTTTAAGCCGGAATGATATTTTTGGTAAAAAATGCTTTTATGTAAAACGTAAACTATTTTTTTTCATACGCTTTCCTATCATGTCCAATTTTTAAATTAGAGAGTGTTAACCCTTTTTTAGTACCTATATTTAATATTCACATTGTTAATGATGTACATATTTTAGATTATGGGCACGTTTAAAAGCATTCTAATCGGTGGAGAAATCAGTCATAAAAATCTTAACTAATAAATTTACACAGCGTTGCAAATCATGTAGCTAAAAGTATTTATGTAATATATTTGTTGCTGCACGGTTATCGTTGTTAAACATCGCGAAACAAAATAATGTGATGAAAATTATTTGAAATCAAGAAACGATTATCAAAGGCAATGTAAACTTTGCGCTGTTTTATTCGATAAGACTAATAAAAGCTGGTTTCACCTTTATATTAAATAACTTTGTTCTTGAGAAAGTCGTTTTCAAGTATTCATTTATTATAAGTACATAAGATATTGTTGTAAGGTGTAATATTTACTTTCAAAACTGAAACTTCTATTTGTCACCGTATTTTTTTGATGTTATTTATTATTAAAACATGAAGAAACTTCCTAACTTCTACAACATCGCGATTTAACTTTCTTAGAAATTCTAGACATAATAGCTGTGAATTAAAATAAGACATGAATTACTGCCCAAAATAAAGTCACTCAACAGTAACAATAGTTGTTTAAAAGATGTAATCAAATTTGTTTTAATCTCACAAATTAAACAAAAAGCGCGTCTTTTCAAGGTCTGGCGTAAGATGTAAACTCTGACTTACACGGAATTACGTATATCAATCCTGTACCACTCTATTTTCTGTATATTTTTGAGAGCCTCTGATGAAGCTTTCAGCATCGTGTCGACAAGCTTAAGTGCTCATCGTTCTATACTTAGAGTTTCATAGCTGACATTCACTTTGATGGTACACTTTGGCTGAATTGTTGTGGAATCGAATTAAATTGAAAACGGGTTTAAGTTAACCCTATTTGTAATGTAGAATGAACAAAGAAGAGTTTTTATCTGATGTTAGAAATTTCATGTAACACATATAAGTCCTAATTTTTTAAAGCCAAAATTTAAAACGCGCGGTCAGCGCTTTGGGGCGTTCGTTTTATTTTGTTACGGGGTCACGAGTTCAAACACCCGAAAGACACATTTATACAGTGACTTCTTATTATATGTTTAATGATACATATTTTTAATCACTAATATCTTGGATTCAAACATTCTGTCGTACTGATCTCATATTTGAGCCTCGAAATGAGTACTGTAATAGCGATTAATTATTTAACGTTAATCTAGTACAACATTTGACAGAGAAAAGTTTTTCATCGCAAACCAAGTAATATTATCATACGAATATGGAATGATCGACTTTTTTCTCTATGCGAACTAAAATATCAAAAATGGAATGAATTTTATAAAAAAAAAATAGCAATTATTTCTTAAATTGCACAGAACTATGTTGAATACTCGTAGTTTTGCTTAAAACTGACTCACTAGTCGATGTATAATAAACTTAAATGATCCAAAACGAAAATTTAGCTAGCGTGATTTTGTACTTTGATAAACGTAGAAAATTAATGGATTTTTAGAAAGGGGACTTAAGGGACGTTTATACTTTATAAACGTACGTATAAATGGCGGCGCTTAAGTCTGTGAGGCCATTTTCAAATATCAAATTGCTGTTAAATGCGTCAGTCACGGCTCAGATAATTCGCATGAACCGAAAATAAACATAACAAAACACAGAGTTTTGCGGAAAACAAATGTTCCATTGCTCGATTCCATCAATCAAGTGGAATTAATGCGAGCGTCAAGTTTATTTGGGTCTGTCTCTTTTTTTATTACTCGCACAAAGAGATAGATGCTCACTCCCCAACGCAATTCTTCAATGGAAATAATGGAATGATTGCGAGCAAATAATAACAACGGAAGTACAGTGGTGTCATAAATTTACGAATCAAAAGATTATGTATTTTAAAAAAAGTGCCCATAAAAGATACATTTCATTGAAATTTACGCTTATTGTTCTTCCGACTTCTTTATTGGAAATTTTTATTGTAAATTAAAGCATGGTGGTATATTTAACAGTTAACACGAAGTATTCATCATTCGCGCTTTTAAATATGGCAAAAAAAAACAAAATAAAAATAGAGTTGAATAATTGATGTCGCTGAAGTATTACGTAATAAATTTGGAGCACACATGTATGTAAGTGGTAAAAAAGCTTTATTTTATTTTCCAAAATTGATCAATATGAAACGCGAATGCTATTTTTTACTATCGAAGAAAGGTTAACAACAAAATGTATTAAAAAGAGTTTCATGTCATACCTACAACAACTTTTGATATATAATATATATGTATACATTTCAAGTGGGTATTGATTATATATACGATAAATGTAGACATATTGCTCCATTTTTAACGAAAAACTGATTTTACTTATTTTGTTTTAACACTATATGCAAATAAAAAACTTTTTCCCCAGAACATTAAGGGTTTGTACCGAATCATCTAAGTTTTGATTAAAAAATGAAGAGGTTATCAAAGCAAAATCAGCCAATTAGATTTCAACCAATAGTTTTACAAGGTTATACATCAAAAATATTCAAGTCAATTAAGATAATAAATTATCATCAGTATAACTTCAAATATGAGAATGACAACAGAGACTCCTCTTTCAGTTTTTGGCAGTACTTCCATGGTTTGGCTTTCTTTTTGTCGCGTCTGCCACGAGAGTGCGCTAGTAACGGATTTCATTCATCACGCGGCAACCGTCCGCGTTCGCCAGTCGTCGTTTGTTCCGTTTTTGATTGTTTCCGGAAGCAAGCTGAGTGTAGAGGGAGTTTTAGCGGGAAATGCACAATTTGCTTTTCAAACTCCAAGCCACCACAGCGCCATCGCACAATAGTTTTTAGTAATGTGAAAAAAGACCCATTAGGCGCTTGCCATTTCAACCGCCATGTTGGATTTATGTTGGTCTAATGAGGGTGATAATTACGTTATAACGAAATACTCATTACAGCCCATTTTGTTATCATATATGAAAATGGGATATATGCATTCAAACAATTATAATATTTGATGTTATCAAAACCAGTTTTAATTACGACTTTTGTTTGATGAATGCTAATGGAACGCTAATTAAGTCCATATGAAAAATCCTAATATAGTTTTTATAAAAAGAAACATCTTTATAAAAAAGCTAACAAAAAAATGAACTACTTCAATAATCAATAATTAATGATCAATCAAACAGTTGATGAGCCATTGGTCTAGAACTTTGATGAAAACATGTGAACGTATATTTATGCATTAAAAATTACTTGAAGCATGAAAGATGTACAGCCAACAAAGTAAAAAAAGATGCTCTAAATAATATTTCAAGGAAATAGTAATCTGTGCATCGATCATTGCTTTTGGGTATCCATAGATTATTCATTAATACCAAGATGGTATATTATATATATTCCTACGTTTTAAGGTCAATTAGAATACCTCAAATTTCAGTTTTATTCATTTTCGTGGAAAGCAACGATAATGCAATGAATTATACATTTTATTCGAGTTTGAATAAACATTTTCATTCGATATAATATGAGAGCATTAAATTTGAAAAATTATCATAGTGGAAAAAATAAATATTATCAAGATATTAATATTTATCGTGTCAATTTTATTTTACTGGGAGTATTTCCCAAACGATTTTCGAGGCATAGATAGCAGCTTACTTTTTAATGATATTTTCTTTCACATAGAAAAATAAAAAAAAATATGTTTTTGATGAAGTAAAAAGGAAAACTTGAAGAATATGTACATCAAATTAAAATTGTTGAAAATTTATACGATTCCACGTATTTTGCCAAGAACAACCCGGGTTTCACCTTTCGGCACCTTAAAATTTTCATATAATAAGTAAAATAAGAATTGACTGAATAAACGATGCCAAAAGGCAAATTGCGGGTCGTGAGTGACAAAGCATGTGGAGCGAAATTTGAACAATTAAATTTGACCCAGAAATTATATGAAACACCTTCAGTCGACGTCATAAACATTTTTATCTTTGAACACAAAATAATAAGTGTAATGGTAGTACAGTTTTTTTTATTGAACTATGAAACTATAACATAGGAAAGTCGAATACAATTTTAGCACGACTGCTGTGAGTTGAGTAATTAGACGGACCATAATTAATCTCACACCGAGAAAATCTGGTTGGTAAGAAAAATAGCGAGTCATTTAGATGATTGGAGAGAAATACAAGTAGCAAATATTTAGCGATTAGTCTATCTTGCGATTAAAAAAAGTTAAGTAAAAAAATAATTTTCAAAAGGTCAACTATAATGTTCCTGTGATATAATATATTTATATTAGTAATAAGACGTCAAAAACAAATAAAAACTCGAGTAAAGTTCATTCGCAATCTTACAGAATTCAGCCATGAAAGTGCAACCGACTCACGACATTTTTTGGATTCAGGTGAAACAGATTTATTTTTTATTTTTCTTAGAAACCAAAATGAAATAATTGATGATCAGAACCATACCATTGAAATAGGACCGTACCGGTTAAGACGTGACGTAATTTAGACAAATTAAAATTTTAAATTTTTTTCTTCTTGAGCAATTGTTTGTAGCGAAGTTAATGCTGATTGAGTGATATTATCGAAATATATGTATAAAATTTACCGCATAAACTTTAGCAAAATGGCCTACTAAGGCGAGTCTTATTATTCTTTACTTCTATTAACCGTTCAAAGGAAAGCAGCAAACAAGAATCCAAGAAGGTTTCGACAAGATATCCGTTGAATAGGACCTAGGCTTTAGCTGTAAGCCAAGCTTCTATGACAGTATTGTAGTAAAATAAACAATACCACGCAGTGACAAGTCTTCGCCTCAATCAGCGTCTATCATTACGCGCAGAATGACGTTTTACCCTCGTTAAAATGGAGTAATGACTGTTGGTAAGTTTTGAATTACTCAACACAAGACGGAAAATGTCTTGCGTCAATCATATTTCATGACAATCGCTAAACTTTTTCACGAAAATGTATACACTTTAGTGCCGCGTTACAGCCAGATTAAACTGACATGGTCGCAACGTGAACGACATTCTTAAAATAATATCGTAGAGAAGATAATATTACAAGACAAATGTTTGCCGCAAAATGTTTGGACTCAAAAAACCAGTAATAAATTAAACATTACATATTATATTAAATTTAATGAGTAGTTTTTTTTACAAACCTCTTAAAATATACTCTTTAATTACGGCGAAATGAACAAAGTATTCAGTGCAATGAGAGAATTTTAAACAATATTTAAAAAGGAATTTTATGTTTGTGATAAAGTTATTTTAAATAATATATAATGCCTTTCCATCAAGAAGTGACAGTTAACACCTTAAAAGTGATAAAGTTATTTGTATATATTTTTTTTACAAATGAGATGAATTGCGCTCAACAAAATCAGATGGTGACAAAGAAACAATATCTAACTTTACAAGACCAAGTTCTGAATTTAACAACAACAATTCCACCGGAATTAATAAAACTAAGTGTCTATAATCCGTGATATTAAGTCTTATTTGCATATCACAGTTGAATACATATTGGTGGTCGGAGAGTTTGTAAGTATTTCAATTATCAAAGATCAAACAAAAAAATGATTGAAAATTCCCATTGTTTCATCAGAATTGAATTTCTTTGAAAATCGCAAAATCTTTGTGTGGATATTAATTCGTGGAAAATAATATTTAAATAATCATTTGGTGCGTTAGTTTTATAACTGCTTAAAATATGCCTGCTTATTATAAATGACCAACATTTAAAAAATGCAATATTATATTGAATGAGATTTAAATGAATAAGTGCTTGTATATCTAAATAAAATATAGGTAGAAAAATTACTTTGTATATCAAAGAGCTATTTACAAAAGACTGCCGACGATTGACTAGAAATAACATGTTGAAAGCTCAAAAGCATTTTTGTGGCAAGGTCGTCTCTTCCAATGAAAAAATATATTTCATAAAGAATTCGGAAACGAAAAAAATAAATAAAAAGCACAAGGTTTTCAATAACATTGGTATTTTTATGCCGGTGAAAGCATTTTACAAATTATAAGCTTTCGCGGGTCTTCGAAGTATTTTTGTCATAAATGACCAAAGGAATGCGCCTAAAGTTTTTTTTTATAAGGCTCTAATTTTTACAACCAATGTTGCCGGTAAATAACAATCAAATACAAAATAAATTGATTAAATAATTCTTTCGATTTTTTACAAAGTTTATTGAGATTTTTATGATAATCATTGCAGCTCTAAAAAGACTATTGATAAATATAACTTCAGCATCTTGAAAACTATACAAATTTAACCAAAATTTTCAAAATAAATTTATTGATCAGAGCTAGAACTGATCAATTGATAAATATATTGTAGAACTAATAGCAAAAATTTGATATTTAAATTAAAAATATCACATCTTTCTACCAAGATGTAACACCAGAAAGTGATTTTTAATCTTAATTTGAAAACAGTTATCGGTATTTTTTCTGAAAAGACTTTTGTAGTGTTTTCGATATAAATAGCGTGATAAAAATAATAAGTTTAACTTTCCAATGAACTCTCTGTATTTATTATTTAAAATATCATGCCTTTCCATCAAGAAGTGACAGTTAACACCTTAAAAGTGAAATATACATTTGATAATATAATCTCACCATGTATTAATAACTTTTTATAAAGTCATATTTGGGATATTTGTGAAGTAATATGCATGATTTTTTGTTTTAATTTATAATCAAAATAGCAAGTCAGCTCATAGGCGTATTGAAAATTTATGTATAGATGGTTTCTATGTATTATATTTCAGGAATATCCAGCGATGTAATCCGTTTCTCGAAGATGATCGTGAAATCTATGCTTTCGCCACGTTCTGATATTTTGGCAATAAATAGAGTTATAAAATATCGTATTTGCGATTGTATGAAGAAAGAAAGCATATTTATGCGAATGTGGGGTTAAAATCAAATAACTGGTCCACCCCGATATGGCGGTGACGTAGTCAGTAAATGCTATTTTTTTGTTTTCATTGCGTGAAAGCAAACGAATATAGGGTTTTAAGATTGGAAAATACTCTAATGCGTTACAAAAGCATTGTTTAATTTCTTTATAATATATAAAGAAATTAATGTACAATTTTTTTTAAGAAACGTTCAATAAAGTTAGCCTAAAATGAATTATATAAATGCTGTTGAATGGTCAAATATTGTCTTTAAGCTGGCGTGGCTCAAACTCTTGAATGCACAAATCGACTTAAATAAATGAAAATTAATAAAATTTTCTAAATGTTGAAATTCATGGCGCTAAGTTTATTTTAATATTATGCTGAAATTGCTGTTATTTCTGTGATGTGTTATCTAAAATAGAATTAATCTGCATAGACCTCATATAATTAAACTTCAACAAAGACAAAACAATACAGTGTATTTGAATCGCGCTGTCAAATTATTATTCTCATGCGATGGAAATGTAAATTTTCACCAGATCACTATATTTATCCCCTAGAGGAAGCGTGGGGGGCATTGTAAATTATTATCCGCTCATAGGCGTTTATGTTACCTACAAAATACTACTTATTATTCACAATATGTGGCATACGGTTAGATAAATTTACGACCAACATAAAATAATAGCAAAGAGGTTCAATTCTTATTTATTTGTATGCTCAATAAATTTTCATTGCAGTATTCAATCATTATTTGTATTTTTGGATAAATATGTAATGAATATTTCATAACCTTTATTTATAAAATTGTTAATTGTATGGCTACCTCTTATATTTTTACTTAATTTATTTTTGTCATACTTACTGCTTTTTCATCTTAATGGTAACGTGGAACGATTTTGTTAATTTTTTCATTGGAAATAATTTATTACAAACTTATTTAAATAAGTAAAACACAAATTTTAAATACACTCTTGAAATAACTTTGATAGGTAAACTTTTTTCATTCGCTGAGTTAAGTGCCCTACGAAATTACGTAAATAGTTCTTTATGCTTTTAACAGATTTATTTGTCTATATGCACAAAGTTTTTTTAGACTTTCAAAGTAAAAAGCTTTCAATACTTTCAATCGCTTAAATCAAATCTTTTTGACGATTGTAAAAGCTTCCAAATCATTGTGTTTTTTGTATTATATAGTGGTAAGCACGGTTGTGTGAAGTGAAAATCTAGCAAAGGCTAACCCAACCAAATAAAACCTTACAATCTGTCGGAGAGGAAACTTTAGAATTGAAGTTACTGAACTGCTTAATAAATTACGGTTGCAAGTTAAATGTAAGTGCTATGGTTCTTTTGGGACATAAATCAACTTAGAATATTTCAAAATGTTGGCGAACATAATGGCAAATAGACCAAAGAGAAGTTTTTAATGATATGAAAATGTTGATTGACGCTTAAAGTTTTCACAAGAAACGTAACGCTATCATTTACATTTTCTCTTCCATCGCAAATATGTTTAGATATTACCTACGAATTCAATGGATATTCTTGTTAATTGAAATGGTCTCACGCAAAACACACTGCCCAATAGACTTTTAATAAGAATTTAAGGTTTGTCATTCCATAGATTCATTACAGAAAAAATAAAGTATTTGAAAAAAAGAAAAAATAATCGTATAAAAAGTGAGATTAGAGATAAAAGATATCTTGTGTTATTTACATAAAATGAAATACCAGTTCGATTAAGTGGTAGCTTAAAAACAACTTGAAGTTTGCTTGCTAATGATGAAAAATTCAAAAAAATATATATTCTGGTCGGAAATTTCAGAATTGACATTTATTTTATTGTGTGTCCCGCTTTGGTAAACGAAATTCAAAAACTGTTAATTTTAATAGACGTTGTCAACATTAAAATAAATATAACTTCATTAAAATACGAAATTGAACCAAATAGTTTAAATAAGACAATCATTTTTTGTTATTAAAATTTTTTTCAATTTAAAATGAATCCATTTATTAAAGAATTTCTTTTGTTTTCAAAGAATGCAAATGATTTTATATTGGTAAAGGGCCTCGTGACCCAGAAAACTGGAATAAGATATATATTATATTTCAACCCACCTATCAGAAAATGAAATATGAAATGATTTCGAATATTTGTGTGACAACAATTAAACAAAACACGATTTTCCTATATAAAGTTAAAATGAAAAACAACCATTAGCTACTTAAATATATGCAATAAACTATTTAAAAATATTGAAACAAATTATACAAGCCTCGATCTTTCAAAGACTATATTGTATTTTGAATGTTATCGAACACGAAATAATAAAAAGGTATTTGGCGAAAAAGGATACATAATATTATATTGACTTTAGATACAATTTTATTTACGAATGTGGCCGTATGATGTCTTAAATATAAACACAATCATACAGCCGAAAAAAAAACAGAAATTCAATATCGTAAAATTAATTTATTTTTGTTTTGTAAGCTTATCATACAAGTATCAAAGCTTGTTTACGTATTTTTATTATTTGTTCGAGAGAACTGAAAAAGATAATATGGAAAATTTTTCAACAACCAAAATACCAAATTTTCTCTTTGATTAAAAAATTTGCCAAATTCATCAAAGCTTTTCGATTTATAAATTAAAATTAAAATACATGCAGGCGAAAATGTTTCAAGCTCTCAAAGTTATTCAAAACACCTTCAGGCGAGAAAATTAAGAAAACAATTCTCTAATTGTTCAATATACAGACTGAGCTAGCAGCAAAAATTTCAAACGGACTCAGGCAAAAGACAATGCTTAACATTTATTTTTCAATAATAAACTTGAAATTGGTATAGTTATAAACAACGCCCATATAAATACAATATACACACAATGTGTAAATCCAAATATGAAACGGGTATTATTTTCACGAAAAGGACAATCTTTAAATAAAATATAATTTAAAAATATTGTTTATACCTCAAATTCGAATTTCCTTATTTTATTAACATCTTAAAAACTGGCATCTCCGCAAAATTAAATCCAAAATAAATATATTTTATGAGTCTAGTTAACTTAATTTCTATCAGGATTCTTGCTAAGAGCAATTGCGATAATTCCAGTTGAGATGGAGGGTAAATTTTAGCCTGGTGTGTTTAATCGGTAGTACCTTAAGAAATAATACAAACCGTGTCAGTATTCATCTAATACTAAGTATTCAATTCCAATCTAATGTTTTACTTAGCCGAAACTATTGCTGAGTTTCTATTCTCTTCAAACATTGTTAGATGCTTCCGATGGAATGATCTTATCACAGTCTTAGTTTACGCCTAATGCCGAATTACCTGATTAAGGAATAAGGGGTGTAAAATCAGAAGCATTTCATTTTAAAAATAGATACTCTTCAAACTAATTTATTGTCAGAAGAAACTAAAATTAATAAGCGTCCCGTCCAAAAATTTATCGTTTTGTGTTTCTTTTCCACTAATGAATTTTTTTTTTTCGTTAAATATGTATAAAAAAATCCATATTATACATTTAAATAACGATCATAATGTTTTTAAATGTGTAAATATTTAAAATTTTGATGCAGTAATATTATTTCTTTCACATATAATATCAGATTAAAAAAACATACTAAATTAAATTATATTTCTTTAAAGGCTGATATAAAGCATCTAAATTATTAAATACTGTTACCTCAACATAAAAAAAACATATAAGTTTCATTTCATTGAAAAACAAAACAACAACAATGACGATATCTTTTGTAATTGAATACATAGTTGACGTATGATCTTATCAACTATTGTCAATTTTCTATGCGATAATTATCCTGATTTGACTGAGAGCCATTTTTATTTGGCCCGTATAAATGTTGAATTTTTTTATACCTGTAAGTAAAACTTTATTTGTTATCGTGAATTCATGAATACGTCAAAGGAAGAAATGCTAGCAGCAAAACGCATAGGGATATACTAAATTTGAACGATTTGAAATTCCTGTTTCTATTATATATAATAATATCCCGTCACATTATCACGAAATTTTAAGCGAAGTATCATTTTTCAATGCTCAAAAGCATTTTTACTAGAACGTGATCTTATTCGAATAAAAGTTATTTTTGGATATGGAAAATTTTCGACATTTTTGTGCTTGTAGTATATCTGCCGCGAATAAGATTATGCCTAACATTTTGCCGTCATATTTGCATAAACAAAGATATTTATACGATAATAAATTGAGCGTTTAGTTTTTATTCTACAAAGTCATCCTCAAAATGGTTGCCATCTGCTTCAATTGGTTGGAAGTTAAAGCCTAATTACCCAGATTGTTTCCGTGCTTCCGCCTACTGCTGTAGCCAGAGGGTGGCTTCACCAGCAGAAGGGATACCAGTAAAGCTACAAGGGTAGCTTACGTCATTTCTCCGTACTTTCAAAGCATCTCAGTGTTAAATCACGGTCAAATTGAACGGTATAAGGCGTTTATTTGAGATGGGCAAAGATATATTATACATCATACTAGTAATATGTGATAGTATTATATTAGACATACATATATTGAACAAAAGTTGAAGAAATAATTGGAAAAAAATAAAAAAAAGTTTTGGGAATCCATATTTATACCCCAAAAAATATGTTTAATTTAAATTTTCTTGGATAACCTCTTTAAGCAATTCGCTTTTTTATAGATGAAACAATAAATTCAAAAGATAACTTTTCACGATGTGTGTTGATTTTTTGACAAATGTGTTGATAAAACAAAACATTTTTTTAAATTTTTTGTATGATTAAATGATTAGTTAATATGAACTTAATATTCAACGAACACTCGTGTTCTCGGATGAAAGTATATTAGCCAGATATTCTTTAAACATATGAATTTTGTTTTAAAAGTTGTACGTCCTCTATAATTGGTATATATACAGTTTCTCACAGTGAACACAGAGTGTTATTATACAGTGAACGCTTCCACAATATCGTACTGTCTGTTACATGACTGCCATAAGCATTATCGCTTGACTGATTTAAAAAGATGTTCGCACAAAGATGTGACTATTCTGTAAACATTTATTTGTCGACGCATTCTGCAAGAGTCATTGTAACGCATTGTAAGAATAGCTCTTAAAAACTACCAAAAACGATTACTTCTTACAAATACACAAACAATTTACTGTAACATACCTATCGTTTATTATTTTACGAAGGTCTCACTGATATCGTTATCGATACCAAATTTTTTTATTTCCAACTAAAGAATCTTTCAAGAGGGACACATAAAATTCTTTAATATGTAAATAAAACGATTACAACACAATTGTTTGTAAGATCTCCACTCAGATTATTTTTCATTTTAAAGTAAATTTAAAAGTATTTAGTCTAGTATATCACGTTGTACAAATGTTCGTCGCGGCTTTGCTTTGTGGCACGTTTTAGGGAGGTCCAATTTTCAATATCGCATACATATGGCCATATTTTTGGATAGCATTTGTTATACTGACTTTGATAATGTCAATTGGTAACAGTTTATTTGCAAATAGTTGAATTTTAAGATAGCCCAATGGAAGAAGTCTGGGTCTAGTCTAAGACGTTTAAGTGCGAGATAACCATGCCCTCAAATCGTTTGTGCAGAATGTCTATCCAAAATCAATTATTTTTTTATATTGTTCAACATTATAACTTTTTAAGTACTCCACTAAGCAGTGGGCTAAATATTTAACATATGTAGCTTTGGTAATTCGCTACTACAACCTCACCAAATTTGACCATTCCTGTTGCAAAAACTTTTTTTTTAAAAAAAAAATTTGAAAAAAAACTCCTTAAAAGGCTATTTAATTTATTGAAGTTTCATCATTTTTAACCTAATAAATGATTATCTGTTATACCGGATAGCCTTCCATGACTAATAATAACATAGTCTTTTATCGAAAATTAGCTGAATCAATAAACCTTTTTCGTTTAACTGAAGTGATAATTGTACAATTAAAAGTTATATTAAAATAACGTTCGAGTCATATACAAAAAAAAAATTATAAAATTGAGGGCGATGTCTAAATTAGCAGCTTAGAAATATTAGAATTTTTTATCAAAGTAATTAAATTTGCTCAAATTCATCGTCTAAGTGTTACAGTAATTGGAAACATCATTTTATTGACTGAGTTATATGTATTTATTTAATGCATTAGAAAATGGTAAAATACGCTTATATATGTAGAGTAAAGTTTCTTTGTCTGCATCATTTGAATTTATTTTGCTAGGTCTTAAATATTTTGAATAATTTATGTGCCACTTTACGGAGATTAGGATAAGGGATATAACCTTCACAAATAGTATTTCAAAAGCAGACTTAAACTTATCGTTAAATAATCTAATTCATGTGTAGGTGAAAATCTGCCCGTCTACCGTACTTTCTTTGTTTTGACGAGGGTGATAGGGTGTTTTCAAAAATTCTGCTTTGTTAAATGGATATTTAAGCCCGGTTGAGCTTTGCTAACCCCATAATAGAGCGTGAGATATGCCGGGAAAACATTTAGGCATGATAATTAAAGAAAATTCTTATATTTTGTAACATTTAATACAAAGAAAATGTAAAGAAAAATCAATTCATTTTGATTTTCCAGTGCTCATAGACTGCTGTTGTTAGCTCAACTAAGCTTTCATTTAAAAAAATTACCGTTGCTTATTTTATTATAATTTATTTAAAATTTTTTCAAAAACATCATTTCTTGAGACTTGTTAACGGTAAACATAATCATTGCAAATAAAATAATAATCATAACTAAGCCTAATGTCTAAGGATAGGTTTTTATTTTCTAGTGGATTTTCTTAAATAGCTAGTCTTACTTGTTTGATTTGTCTTTTTTAAATAAAGTAAAACATAACTTGTATTTTCACATAGCTGGTTATTCTGTTTTTTAACAAATTACAAATAAACCAAAAATATTACTTTATACTGCGATTAAACGAAATATGGCAATTAAAGAATAAAAAAAGCAAGCAGGACACATATAAGATGACGTATACCCTAACTCTTCTTTCATGTTTTTGATGAATATATATTGATGATTACTAATTGGCGTATAAAAATATTATTGGTAGAAAAGAAGAAAATTTTGCACTATAATTTAGAACCATCATCATTAACTTACTTGAATTTGAGTTTCTGAAAATTTCAAGTATATTTTACTAGGAAAAAAAAACCTGTTTGGCTATATAATAGTTTCTTTGCTATTCAAAATACCTTAAAGTAAAAAATACTTTGTTAATATAAATGTTTGTAAGGAATAAAGGTTGTATACATACACAAATATAATCCATAGGTACCTAGAAGCGAACAAATTTTCAGTTCTAAAGCGAAAAATCAAGGTTTTCACAATGTCACGGTTTATCGCATGGCCACAGAAAGGAGGGAAAACGAAAGCAATTTATTTTTCGTGTAGCCATCAGAACTCACATTTGTTGGAATTTAAGATGTATTTTTTCATTTAAAAGCGCTTTATTCTATGTGGAACGGTAAAATTTTGAGTAAACGGAAGCTTTGTTTCAAGCAAGATTTAGTAACTGCCAACAAAACATTTTCATTTTTGTAAATATAATGATCACTCTCTTGTGTGATGACCAGGGCCGAATAAATCTTTTAATTAAATTTTGCCACAAAAAACAAGCAATTTTTAACGAATATTAATTGACATACAACAATGCCAACTTATTTTGATATAATTATTTTTGCTTTTGGTTAGCATTAAGAACTCATGGAAATATAAGTAGGTAAAAAAAAATATTTACTGATAAAAGCATGCAGAAAAAATCTTTCAACGCGAATTATTCGATGTGCAGTAGTGAGTGTAATTGTGTTTTGTGTATCAATAAATCGGCAAAACCTACCAAAAATTTAACTGAAAAGATCAATTGTAATTTCTTCATTAAAAATATGGTTTGTTTTGCCCAGTTCATCATTAGATTCATCTGGTGGCATTTATCAGCTATTAGATACTTTGATTTACAGTGACTAAAATTGTAAAGAGTGTACAGACACTAAAATTGCAATACAGAGTTGCAAATTTTGGTCTGTAGCTCAAAATATTTGGTGTAAAAACTTTCTTCTGAATGGTATTATCACATATATTAAGGGATCCCTCTGACGTAACCCCTGACGTAAAATAAAACTGAGACGCAAATTTATCGTTCAATCGTAATGAGATTGTGTATAGAACAACCATAGAAACCTGGCAGAACACCTGCTCTGCAGCTACTGCTTTAGGATGAATGCTGAATAAGCAGAGATAATTGTTGTAGTCCATCCAAATGTAGACCTTTAAGGCTACTTTAAATTGAAATAACATATGGAGCATAAGATATTTCCGATTCATTCATAGATTCAATGCCGAGTCATACATAGGATATTTAATGTAACTCAAACTAAGTGTCGTTTGTGCACGCCAAATTTTTATATTCATTTCTTCCGTACAGCTGCGTTTCTCACAGAAAATGAAGATTTATTAATTTCATTTTATTATAATCACTTTATGGAGGATGGCATAATGAACGGTAGTGCAGTGACCGTCTTGTGTAACTCATTTTGTTATTCTTCAAATATTGATTACTTATATTATCTAACCTAACCTCTAGCAATAAATGTTACATAAAATATTGCGCACAGCAACACGCCAGCCTTCCAACGATAAAAAAGACAACAGATAAACGTCTCAAATTTCAGACAAATGTTGTGTTGTCTTCGTGCTTTACACATATTTGTTCTAGCGGAAGTGAGGATATTTCAAGCAATTAAGACAATTAACATAGGCTTTTGTTTTTAAAGACGACAGCACAATGATTGTAAAATTTTGTGTATTTTACCAGCGTTTTAATTAAATCAGCCTTATTGTTTTATTTTACTAATGTTACGTTGTGGGCCTGTAATAATTTGTGGCACAATAAATTATTGAGTACGAAATGAGAATTGATGGTCATAATTTTGATGAAATATCTCAGCAAATTAAGTGTGTGACAACCATTATATTAACTAAGTTTAAAATCATACACGGAATTATTGCATTACATTATATTTTATATTTGGTTTTTATTTTTTCAAATTAGAAGCTAATACAGTGTTTAGTTAATAAATAAGTATATCTGAGTGTTAAGAGAAATCCTCTATTAAACATGGTTCTGTTTAAAAAAAAGTTTTTTTTTTGATCCCATATAGCAATATTTTGAATAAATGTGTTTACGACAAAAAGAAAAAAAATGGTATTCTTCATTTTAATAGTGTGAACGAAAAAATAAAATATGCAAACGCATAGTTGAAAAAAGGCGCACTTGTGCAGTAATATTTTGAGCCCCATTATAAAGACGTCCCTTAACTGTGTGGGTAATGTTTCGTTCGAAACTATGTTTAAATATCTGTTTTCAGTTGTATAAATACGAAAACAAACAAGTGCTATTCGCTATGAACACATTATATTTTCTAAATTATTATTAATATCTTTAAAGGTATATAAACAACTTTCTGTAAATTCATATGAAATTTCAAACTCCAAATATAATTTTTGTTTGCTTATATTCATGTTGTCCTTTGAAAAGTTAACAGTACTTCTTGTATGCTTATTTAACGTGGTGTTTTTGTTTACACTTTTCAAAAATTTATAAATTCAAATTAAAAATTAAAAAAGACAATTTATTAGAAATATTAATTATAAATACCATAATTAAAAATGACTTTTTCAACATTTTGAGTAGATAAATTAAAACGATTTAGAAAGGTGATTCTTTATTTGTGAGACAAAAAATGGTGCAAGCCTTAAAATACTCCTAAACTATGTCCTGAAATTTGTATTTCATAGACATTTTTGTTGATGTGTTTTTATAATGTTATTTTGTACATTGTTTTTTGATTTGTAAATGAATCTGTGAAAACACCTTTTCCATGATAAGAATCGATGATTTTTGCCAAATAGTTACGACATTTTTACTAAAGTGTTAATATAACATTGTTCCTGGCCAAAACACAATCAATGACAGTCATAATAACAAAAATGACCAATTGATTCATTTCATACTACTATATTATTTTCATATACAATTTCGTTCCAAGCCCAGAAGTTGGAAAAGTGATTTATATTTAAATACTCACGTTTTGATATTATTATAATTTTTCTTTTATTTGACAGTAAATCAAAATTATAAAAAAATATCTAGATTAGAACCAAAAAATGTGTATGGCTTTTGCTTTAATGTGTTAAGTCAATATTTTGTAAAAAAAAAAAATTTTAAAGTCAGCACATTTAAAAAAAGATGTATGGTTATTAAGTTTTAGATAGGAAATGAAATTTTTGTGGTGCTTTTCACGCTTGAGATTTATGTTTAGATCGGGAGTGAATAATTGCGATGGACATTTTTAATTAAAAGAGAGTTATTATTTTCACCACAATCCCCTTTTTTACGCGCAATAGAAAAAGCAATTTTGCTTTAAAAACCTATTTGACGGGAAATGTTGATTGTTTTTTAAACATACCCAGCCCGAAGGTACCAAAATCGATCAGTGTTGGGGAATATTTATGGTAGATTGACTTTGACGGTCGCTATATCTGTGTTATTAAAAAACTAAGTTTCAGAAAGCTTACTACTTATTTGAATTCTTTTTATTTTTCACGAAGTTCTCAAAATATACAATTAATCACATATTTTTGAAAAAAATAAAAATATATCGTTTTAATCGAGAATATTTAAAAAATCTTAACATTCGTGATTTAATTGCTAGAGTGTTACTTATCTGATAATATTTGTGATAATTAAGTCCCGACAAAGTTTTTTTTAACAAAAAGGTAATTTAATATCTATAGTAATTGAGTTGGGCTTGAATATGTACCTCATGTGACTTTGATAATGATTTGTCGATAAACTTTGTATCTTTAATACACTTTTCTCTTTGTCATTTTCAAATTATCAAATATTAAATACGTAAAGTAAAAAGAGAGGGAAATAAAAAGACAATAACTGGTACGCAGGCGACTTTCATAAATAAAATGGTTGAAACTCATTTCCTGAGCAAAAGAGTTTACCACGGGCGAGAAGATCATTAAAAAATACCATTTTGATTAATCATATTTCTATAACAAAATTATACTTCTGTAATCAATTTAGAAAAAACCTAAATTTTTGTTCACTTTGCATCCAAATGCATTGAGAATTAATTTATGATATCGACTGAAGATGCTTGATGAAATTTCAAAATTAAATTTGAACTGTTACAACTTTGTGCGATTCCACATGTTTTGTCACTAACGACCCAGGTTTCTTCTTTCTGCATCTTCAGGCATTCTATCACACGGATGCAACAGAACACATGTAAAATTAATAGAGGGCAGTTATTAAATTCAAACTTCATTCTCAATGATCAACTCAATCTTTCCAACTCCCCCTTATTGTACCCTTTACGTAAGATCAGTTCAATGCATCGACAATCTCATGACGCCAATTCTTATGTTTCATCACTAGATGTTTGATAGTAAGTATTCTCTATATGGAGAAAAAACTCATTTATATTTTAATGCTACTTGATTGATATTCATTGATAAACCCCTTTCAAGAATGACTCATTAGCAAGATCGTTAATGAAAATTATCATAGGCAATTGTGTTAATTATTATGATTATATATTATATTGATGATGTTAGATTTGTTTTAGCTATAATTTACTGTTTGCCTAGAGGTAAATGTTTTCCTGTAATTATTAACTTTAATAAATATACTATGTTAACTGTTTATTTTAAGTCAGTTCTGTTGCATCCGTGTGATAGAATGTCTGAAGATGCCGAAAAGCGAAACACCGGTCGTTAGTGACAAAACATATGGAATCGCACAAAGTTGTAAAAATTTAAATTTTGCACTGAGAATTAATGTGTAATTTAATTACAGTGTGGAAATTGTCTAATCAAAAATTGGAATCAGTTATCAATTTTTATAAACAAAGATTGTATATTTCTAAATCTCTTAGAAAGTTTTAAAATCAATTGTCTTATAAGTTTGTGTGATGAATTGATTTTTTTGAGAAAGCCCTTACAAAAAGTATATTTTTTAAATTCTAAAATACATATTTATATATTATAGTATATATGTTGAACGCCGAAGAAAAAGGTTTTGCGTGTTGATTGCTAGCATGAAATGAAAAGATAAAAGGTTGAAGATTTACGAGAGTGCAAGAAAAAAGGAAAAGGTCTCGTGAGATACTAGTAGTGGATATGGAAAAAAAATCAACCAGGAAATCAATCCGATTTTTTCAGATGTTTATGTTGCCTAAGAAACTTTTAGTAAATGTCTGTTCTTAAGCCTTAAAGCTATCCATCTTATCTTTTTACAAGTGAGATTCATCGGACAGATTGAAATTTATTCAAGTATCAAATAACTTCTTTTCTCTCATGTTAAAAGTTAATTTTACCACTTTTAAAAGCAATTATCGAATATTTGTCATTTTTTTAACAGCATTTTTTCATAATATTAAATGCATACGGAGAATATATAGCTTTTCCATTTTATTATTGAATACCATATAAGTATAAAAATCTATTTTTGACGAAAAAAAATAGATAAAATGAATATGAATGAAACGTATTTGATCAATAAAATGTATTTTACTTACATTAAAAATATGGCATCAGTTTAAAAAATCAAGTTTACAAATTTAAAAAAAAAACAAAATAGACAGCTGATAATGTTATACCGGATACAGTCTAGTTTCTATCATCTTATAATATATTTAAATAACATACCCATTTAATATGGCATTTATTGATTCTTAATTGTAGTTATTGTCAAGATTTATGCGCGGAGAAAGCCGAGCTATATTACATGAAAAAGTATTGGAACTTAAATCTGCTTTTATAAAAAATAAACATACATCGACATGGACAAAATCGTTTTTTATCTGAAAATCACTCAATCTAGGCAGACGGAATTGCTTGAATTTTGTATCAAAACAAATGGGATCAGAAATCAATGATATTGACGATTGACTGACGTAGGATAATTAGAAAATGCTCCCAACTCATAGATTATAGCAGTGCTAAGTCGTTTTTAAGATATTATTTTTTCAGCAATGAAGATCTTTGAAGCTTTTTTGTATTAAAAATGAACTGTTTGTCTTGCTTTCCACTTGAATAACCATTTATTGCCAGAACTTGTTATGCTATAACATCTATTAATAAAAGAAACGAAATACATCTATATGATTCAAAAATAAATTTTGACCTTTTTTTATCTGAAATTATACAAAAGATATAAAAGTGTTTCTATATACATTTTGAAATTATCTTACTTGATATTTCATTAATATTATTTTTCAAATAAATACTAAGCAATGTTGCAGAGAGAGCTTTTATCCGATCCACTGGTTTCGTTATGTATTTAAAGCTCTTAATAGTCTTAATATTTTAACGATGTATTGAAATTATCAACATTTGTGGTTGATAATTTTTAATGAATTAATAAAAAAAAAACAATTTAGTACTCTTTCTATAAAAAGATATATTATATTTCTGTAAAGTCTATTTTCAAAATTAAGAATCAGTTTTAAATGTCAATTTATACAATATGAATGTAAGATGTTGAACATTCATTGAATCGTTTATTTGTTTAATTTGAAACAAAAGATAAATACTTTCTGATCCAAACAATTTATATTAAATCAAGCTCGTATTGGGTAGATGAAAGTAAATCAAATTTTAATGCCCTTTGCTGTTGTTGAACCGAAATGGACAAACGCTTTACTTGTTGTTTTATTGTTTTTTACAACATTTAATTGGCTCACCCAAATTAAAATATAAATACTTTACCTTTACCACTTCAGTGAAATGAATAACGGCCAACTCGTTTCTTCTATTAGCCAAGTACCAAAACGGAAGAATAGAAATGCTCAACTTTTGTTTGCAGTGATATTTTTAATTTGGTTTTCAAATAGTATACGCGAAATTTAATCAAACTGCTGAAATTTTAATTATTTTGATGAAAAATTATTTAGACTCAAATTGTTTTATATGTAATTCGATCATTGGAAAAATAATGAGGCGAATAATATGATAAAGCAAAAAACATGAAATGAATAATACTGAAAATTTGAAACAATATTGTATTTCAATAATGAACGATAACGATTTTTTGTTGGTGATAATGAAAACTTATTTCTTTCACAAATCTTTTTAATGAAAAGAAAACAGTATTTTACTAAGACTCAAAAACGAAAATCCTAAGCCAATTGAATTTTACACTCTTAAAAAAAAGCAAACTACTGCCATTTCTTTTTGCATATATCTTCCGTTTGATGACTAAATGGCGAATTTTGCAAAGAACGGTTTTTCAATATAGCAATGAGTATTATTGAAAATCATTATTAATTAAGCATTTTTGTAGTAAAGTCATGCCAACAAAGTATTCTTGTTTCTATAACAACGATTATATTGAATTTAATGTATGTTATACTATAAAACAAGTTACTTACTATTATATTAAAAAAAACGATTAATTATTTTCAAGTAGTATTTTAAATTAATACACAATTACGTTGATATAGGTAAGTGAGATAAATTTAAACTTTATGGTAATATTATTATTCTTTGATAAATTTACATTCACCTGTCAATCATTTATTCTTTGAAAGCAGAGAAAAGTTATCCAAGTAAATCAAGATTTATTAAGACAGTTTGTTATAATTTTATTTTTGATGTGAGCAATATCTTACCCTGTCAACAGCACAACTGACAGAAGCTTAGTGATTTCGTTAGACTTAGTGAATTTTCTTATCCTTAAATAGGAGAGAATGATGAATATTTCTTTTTCTAAATGTATTATCTTTGTTGATTTATTTTTGTTTTAGTTACTACTTCACTCATAATTATTAAAAGATTTTAAATGAATTGATATCAATTAGCTTATTCAATCATTTGGACTAAATAAAGAAAAGTAAGAGTGAAAATCATTTCATGGCTGAAATTGTGCGAAAAGCTAACAAAGAAAAAGGAATATTCACTGATTAAACTTAAATATTTGTGATACAGCGTCACACATAACATTGACCATGAATATGTAAAACATTTTGTCAGTTGATTCTCAAATACTTCTAGCTATTTTTTTTACCCTCATCGATTTGTAGCACTGTTGGAGACCTCAGTAGATCTTTTAGCCAAAGAGCCACATTGACAAATTCGACAACGTTATAAAACGATTTATTCAGGATGAATTACAATTTAGCTTGCAAAAGAAGATGGAATTTATTATACGAAAATACGTATATCACGACAATGCACTAAATAAAATGTTAAATGTGGTTTTAAGAAGCGTTTGATAATAAAATATAACGACGACAATTAACAAATACCAATAAAAATAAACTTTTGGGTTTCAATGATTTCTTTTGTTGCAGGTACAAGCAAAAGCAATTGATGGTTTATAGGGTAAACGATTTTGTTTTAAATTTAAAACCGGTAGAAAGAGAAAAGAAAACTTTATTTGTAAATAAAAATGACGACTTTAACACAAATTTTGCTTCAATAATGTATTCAGACAATGTAAAATTGTCTTTATTGAATTACACCAAACATGTTGCTCTAGTTTGAGTTCTTTCAGAGATAAAAAGGTTCATAAAAATAGTCAGGAAAATCGGTTTTTAATGGAAAAGAACGATGGAAAACCACATTTTCTTATGGTATGCCTGGTAGAAAAAAATGTTCTAGGCAAAAAATTGAAAGACTCACTTCAAACATATTATTGTTTCGTAAAAGAATTATTATTATTATTATGCTTTCGCTCCATCTGGTGTTTGAACATATGTCATTTATAAGATGGAAAAAGTGTAGCCTTTCTTTTTCTATCAAATATATAACCATAGAAAATTTAATAATATTGTATAATTACTCTCAGATGAATAGATCTTCAAATTTATTTGTAGCATATTGGTTGAAATAATTTTTGAGAGAAAAAAGATGAATGCTATTAAAAGTCTCAAATGAAACCACTAATTTATAAGTGTAAGCAAAACAATATTTTTCTTATTTTATGGATTGTTGGTATTATGAAATAGTTTAATTATTTGATAAATAGATATGGTTCACATTATTAAAATGATTTAATTTCACTAAATAATTCGATTTATTATTACAATATTAATGTTAAAATTGTCAATGCAGACATTGACTCGAAATACATTTTAAATAGTCTTTTAAGTTACCTAATTAAAATACAATTTAGGATATAAGTTGTAATTCATTTCTTAAATTATACTTATCAGTATTATTTTATACATACATTTTAAATTTGAACGAAATAATTTATTCATTCTGTACGCTGTTTTATTTCATAAAATACGAAAAAACATGAACGCATCTTATTATGTAACAAACGGAAAAAGAACTGAGAATAACGTGCTTCAAATGCGGAACAAACATTTGAAAGCAATCCACTTTATGAAACTGTGAATTCCCAAAGTGTAATAAGATACCTTTTTTAAATAAGGTCTTTATGCGTGTGCTTCTAAGAGCAAATTCAAATACTTTACGAAAGCCTTACGTGAAATAAATCGAATTTTCTACCTACTAGTTAGTTGATTTACGAGATATAATATATGCAACAATATTTTTTACGCAAAGAAAGTAAATATTGAATAACAAGGTGAAAAAATAGCAATGTATTTTAGTTCTACAACCGTTTCACCGTGTTTCACGTTTTCACCGTGTTATAATGGAGTTCTATCAAGTGAATACCAATTCAATCAACAATATTGAATATATAACCAAAGGAGCATTTGACCGTAAAAATATGACGTAAGAACGCAATTTTTTTCTGTGAAAATAAACGCATGTAGTATATTTAACAATAGCAAAGACAATATTTTTTTACAAAGTAAATAATGTTATTGATTAATGATATACACGTTTTCACTTTAAAAAAAAATCCAACAAAAACTAACCTCAAAAATAAATAGTTATTTTTAATTACACACATTGGTTAACATGGAATATATTATTAACTTTTTAATCATAATAATATCTAGTTTAAATTATTACCTGAATGAATGAGTCATAAAAGTAACTGATATGCTAGATTGATATTATTTTATATGACGTTCATTTATTCAATATTTTCAAAGCTCTCAAGGTGAATTTTATAAGTATTTTCATAAGTATGTTAGATATGAAAATACGAAGCCAACACTGTTCGTTTTGAATGGAGATAAAAGGTGTGTTTTTTTTTGAATAAATAAAGATTTTAAAAGCTTTGCATCTTATAAAAAGTCACAATGCATAAAAATACGGTTGAGTAACATAATTTTTACAAAAAGAAATATTTTTTTTGTAAAATTCTATTAATACTATCTTATACAGAACAAAATAAAATTGTGAAACAAATCGTCTTAAAAACAAGACAAAATGCAATTTTTATATTTTTAAAAACCAAGGTAAATATTTTGACTTTTTAATGTGCATTTAAAATATTTTTATATAGATTTGTGAAATGAGTCTGTTGAATGATTTTGAACAAAAATATCACAACTTTTTTTTATAAAATTACGATATTGTGATATTCACGACGGGTTGAATTTTTTTGCCGCTTTGAGTTCAGCATGCGATTTTTTTTGACTGGTTGTTTCAGAATGTCTTAGTGCAAGAAATCCAAAACATAAAACTTTTGTCTAAGAATAAAAAACACATGAAAATATTCATATGTAATTTTAGATTTAAGTTGCTGAAACTTTCTACGATTCCACATATTTTGTCATTGACGACCTAGGTTTCACCTTTCGTCATCTTCCGGTATTATATCACACGGATAAAATTGAATCGTAAATAGTCTATAAAATTAAAATTTGATATTGAAATTCCATGAAGCAATTTCAGTCGATATCATAAATTCTATGTATTTAAAATTGTTATATTGCATATAAGTTTTTATAAATCGCGATTGCAATAAAGCGGAAACATTGGCACCTATCTTAGTCGTTTATTATGAGAAAATTGTTTGTGTGTAGTATTTATTCGTTGAAAATTTTCTAGAATACATATATTTGTTATAATATTTGACAAACAATGAACCTTACCGGAAACCAAAGACCCGGAAGCTCGTTAAAATATAATAATAAAAAATATACATATATACATATTCTTTTATGGACCTCGAATTTAAATTTATGTGAAAGAAATGATATATTATTAGAGAAAAAAAAACACAAATCTTAAGCTGAGCTGAAAGCCAACACCAAAACCCTTTCAAAGAAGTGTCAGAAATGACATGACAGGGCTCTTGTCATTTGCGATACAATATAAGTTATTAAATGAAATGAAATTATGTATAAATAGTTTTCACGCTTTTTTGCGCAGATTTTTATTGCAAGCTTATCATTATTTTTAGTAAAATAAAAACTTATATACTTCACAAGTAAAAAGTCTCAAAATGATGTAAATAATTAATATGTCGAATTTTCGTTATTCTTCGATTCTAATTATTTTACTAAGCAGTGGTTTTATCTACAACCTTTCAAAAGTAACTTTATTTTAATTCTACTTATTCATGTAATACAATGTATTCACCGAAAAGATTAAGTTATTTTTTGCTCACCATTTTGGAATACTAGGACTAGAACAGTTCTTATTTGGCGGTCGTGAAATAATTTATGTACGAGACAAATTTATTATGGAAAAATATACAATAACATGTTATAATTGTTAAAAATATTTTATCAATTGATGTGGTAGTCAGAAGGGTATGAGACAATCAGAAAGTTAGCGAAACTTCGATAATAAATATTGTGCCTTTAATAATGCCCTTTTGAAAAAAAGAGGCACAATGGTTGAAGAAATCAGTTGTAAACATTTCTACTGTCATATACGTTTTTCAAAACAATCCACTATCATCCACTCGACGCCGCGTTAAAGAAATTTAACTCAAAACAACTGCTCAACGTTACGCGAAAAGATTTTCGTTTTTTCCCATATAAAATTCAGTTGACACAAAGCTTCTTCCATAAGTCTATTAGTAAATATGCGCCAATAAGATGTTACATCTCAAGGTAAAAGTTTTTTTCATGAAAAATTTTAAATATGTGATTAGGCCCATTTCTATTTCAAAGGATACGTTATTGATTAAACAGTTAGTTCTGGGAAAGAGGTAATTCTAGAATTATCCATCTGTCACTTTTGTATTTGATTAACACGTGGTTGCAATAGGAATGTAAAATTTCACATACGGCCAATGTTAAAATAAAATAGTAAACATTGCCGACGAACAAGGTGAAAAATAACCATGAATTATAGTTCTACAATATTAATAAAATACTTATACTTGATGGATATTTTGCCTTAACTTAATATAAAAATAATTTTTACTTTGAATTTCAAATAAAATAGCGAGTATGCAAGTTTCTTCTAAATCAAGAAAATAATTTTCAAGAAAGTACATACAATGATCATATAAAATATTTAATTCATCTTACCTGTAGTTTCTCTGCGTAGAAAACCAAACTGGCAAAAACTACTATTCCGAGCACTAAGAAGAAAACTAGAAGAGTGAGTTCCTTTGCAGAAGCTTTAAATGTGTGAATTAGAATCTTTAATCCCGGAGAATGTCTCGTCAGTTTGAAAAGTCTCAGAATTTTAATTATGGAGATAAATTCCAAAATGTCAGTTTTCTCACTGACTTTGTGCGTTGCGCTCGACTCAACAATGACGTCCATGTAAAAACTCAACGTCGCTATGAAATCTATTACATTGACCGGGGACCGTATAAACTCTATTAAATTCGGAGCCACCTACAAAAAAGAAAAATTCAATCAATTATTGTATATACTCTGATATACAATTGTTGTTAACATATTTTATAGATCTCTGTGCTATGTTTAAAAGTGAGAAAAAAACATAAAATTTATACAATATTTGATATAGTGTCAACGAATCCTTATTTGATTGTTAGTTAATATGTTGTGTTTTTGTATGTTACCAATATTTACGTTACATTAATGTCGAAAATTTGGATAGTTAATAGTGTTTTGTGAGTGCTTAAAGATGGAAGATAAAAATAATAGTATGAAACTTGTTATCACAATATCATTTCCAATATGTATTTGAATTGTTTTAGTAAATAATCTTTTCTTAAATCACAAGCAAAATCATGCGGAAAGAAATAAAGGTAGACTTACAACAGATCTGACAGCGAGTTCAATCGTAAACCATACGTTGCAAACGAGCTCAACATAAAAGAATGCCTTGTGAGGCTGGCCGTAGTTTTCCTGCCATTTATTTGCTGTGCTGTAGCGAAATTTGTCTTTGTGTATGTTGTGCCTCTGAACAGTGCCGTAGTAGTATTCACTACGCTTGTGAATCCTCGCTAGGGGGAGTCGCCGAGGGGTGTCTTCTTCTCCTTCCGCTGTAATAGACGTCGAGTTTTTGTGAACCTTTCTAACGTTGTCGCCATACGCTTCGCCGGGCCTCTTTTCATTCTCGTTCATCCACGTGGTGATGTTTGACGAATTCGATATCGACGTGAAATTAGATAGTCCCACTACAGGGAAGAGAGTGTATTCCACACGTAAATCTGGATGGGTCTTCAAGCAGAATGATAGAACGGAAACGCAGATGAAGAACACTGAAATAACCGATATTATCTGTAACAAAGCAAAAAAAACCATTACTTTACATTTAAGATGAGAAAAAAGCTCGTTCGACACTTTTAGATATTATCTTTTATTTACTGAAGAATTATACAATAAATCGATAATAAAGCTAGTAGACTTTTAATTATATAAAAAAATATTAATAAAAGTAAAAATCATCATTCATTAATACGTTGATAAATATTTAAGAATTTATAAAAGTGTCATTAAGAAAAATATTTTTAATTCGGTCAAAGATAATCTTATTTTTTTTAAAACAAAGTTTGATGAAAGAGAAAATTTTCACAAATAAAGCAAAAAATCTAATCCAAGCATAACGCAGCCGCATTAACTTACTTGTTCAGCCATGAATATTAAATCAGCATCTTGGACCCCGTTGGGTCGAAAATATTTTCCCTCGAAAATTGTGTCTAACATGATTTAAAATAAGAAAACTTTGAATGAATATTTAGTCTGATATTTTAAAAAAAAATTCACGTTCAAAATTTAATTCAAGTATTATCAACTGAAAATATCTATTTGATGAATTTATAATGAAGTTTTATTCGTTTTTTTTGTAAATTTATATATCAAATAAAAATCAAATGATTACCTTACACAGTTAAAAAGATCTTTGCGCAATGTCATATAGTTTTTGGCTTATTTCTAAAATTAGTAACAGATAACAGACGCTGTCTGAAAAGTTTAAAATTATAATGTATTTTGTTTTTTTTTTGATTTTAATTTACAAGAAAACGGATTAGCATTACTGTAAAAATTTAAAAGAAAATTTATAAATTTACGTTGATTCAACCAAAAAATATTTTATTTTAAATGTTTGTTACCACATGAAATTGTCATATTAAAATAATAAATTGAACATATGAAGATTTTTACTCAACTTCAATAGATTTTTTAGCGACGCTTTTTTTACTTCAGTAGCGTCACAGTATTTTTGTTACAATCAATTCTATTTATAATTTTGAATTCTTGCTTTAAAAAATAACAAGATAGAAAACTCAATGAGTGATTGTTAATTTCAAATAAATTAGTAGAAGCATTACAAATATATAACAAAAAAATAATGAGACTGTGGAAGTTCCAAAAATTCTTTCTTCACCGATTAAAATACGTCATGTACGTTCGAAAATAAACGTAGTTACACTGTAATTTATTCAGAAAAGAAGAAGAGCGTCGCAAAAATGCAGCAAATTGATTCATGTCACTTGCAATGCATTTGAATAACGTGTTGAAAATAAGCGAAGTGAGTTATGAAACGAACGCGAGAAATTTACGGCGCCAGGGCTCATTTTCTCTCTACAGAATAAGCGCTCTGGGTGGAATGCTTAATAACAATTATAATAGCTCCAGGTCGTGACCTCTTTGTGAACTTGTGGTTCAAAAAGAAGTCGGTAATCCGGGTTACTATTCACAGATGGAGGTGATTAACCCTCTTCATACTGGCCTGCAGCAAAAAGATTATTAAATTTCAAATCGGAAATTTCCTGTGGCGTATTTATGTCAGTTAGGCATATATACGGATAGCGTTATAAAATCGTGGTAGAAAATGTATTGTTTAATGATATGGTTTTTAATTTCACAAACCCATTCATGGAATGTTTAATATATGCATTTTTAAGGAATAAAAATCTTAATTATAATGTCAATAGTTACAATGTTGTAAATCTAATTCTAAAATGAGGACATCTGTTGAAAAAAACTATACACACTATGAAATAATCTTTCGTTTAAAGAATGTCAAGTTTATCAATTTACACAATCACAATCATTTTAATTATCGTACTTTAGAAGCAATCATGGTAATCAACAAAAATTAAATGTCTTCATTTAGATAAATTTCTAGGTTTGTTATTTGTTTAGAAAATACAAATGTTATTTTGAAAATACTATTTTTAAACATGTTAATATATAATTTAATTATAATATATATTTTACATATTTTCAAGACGAATTTCAATCGAAAGAGAAATTTATGACGTTTATCAAAAATTGTGTAGTTATTTTATTCATAAAATTATACTTTATTGATTGAATTGGCTTTCACTTGGTAGAACTCCATTATAACACGGTGAAAAAATAGCAATGTATTTTAGTTCTACAAAATTATTTTTACAAATATAGTTGATAGCTATTTCGTTCGGCTCACGTCATCGTCAGAACTATGCTTAAACTAACATTCGCTTATCTATATATAGCTGTGCAGAAAAGGCACACAACACATCCTCTCTCCTGTTCCAACGGCCAAGCTTGTTACTTTAACACAATGACACTAAATTTTCAAAATTCTAAATGAAACAATAGGTGTCTATGACAATAAGATTATATTTGGGACGGAAGTGGTCCTTCTGGAAGCAAATCAGACCACCCCTTTGTATAACGGCTGGACAAGTGGCGATCCTATTATGTTAGTTTGTTCGATAAGAATCCTTTGTGATAATTGGTGTCTATTGATTTCTAGCTGTTCCAAAGCCGTCTATAATTTATTATATAAAAAACAATTAAATACATTGCTATTTTTTCACCGTGTTAAAATTATACTTTTAAAGAATTTTTCACGTACTTGGTAGAAGATTATTACATTTAACGAACGATAAAGTATTTTTAAATTATCGTGTAAAAATTTGATTTCTTACGTTGGCTGGAAAATCTAAGCATTAAGTATTTTGAAAAGCCCTGATTTTATGCTAAATGTATGCAAAACTTGGTGGGTTAATTTTGTTACTTTCCAAGGAAAAAATAATTATCTTTTCCATTAGAGGTTGGCGCTTCTATTTTGGCCCGCTTTGTTGCAAAGTAAATTATACGAGTGGGGTTGCAAACAAAATGTGACATAAGTCTAGAAAGGAATTCAATTTATAACACTTAACTAACATTAAAATTCTGGTATATTAAAAAAATAGGCTTCTTGTATTCATGATAAATGAATGAATTTCATCTAAAAAAAATCTTTTTGAATTGTTGAATAATTATTAAAAACCTTTGAAATGACAAAATGCTTTTTTTGTTCACTTAAATGGAAAAATGTTATAATATTGCATTTAATTGCATAAGTTTTTTTAACAACATAAATCCGCTGTTGTTTGTACAAGAAATTAGAAATTACAATAAAAGTATTTTTTTTAGTTAACTTAGCTATCGAAAAAATAGTGAAATATTTTATTCAAATAATCATCAATAGTATAAATTATATGCTTTTTTCGTTTTTGTCAATAAAATATTCGAATTTTGTGCTATTTGAATCGTAAAAAAAACATTTTGTCAGGTTTTTAATTCGAAAGAAAAGTCGCCGTTGAATTTATTTTAGCAGCGCTTTTATAACTGGCCGTTTTCCAAATCTATCTTTTTTATGCATATGATAGCAGTCTCTATTTATTGTGCTGGACACGTAATGTACATGACAACGTAAATGCTGTCATTGTAACTTAAAAAAGAAAGCTTCAAAATGGTTAGAAACATGTATTTTTATAAAATACAATATATTACAACATAATATGAACAGTGAGATAGATCCGTCAATGTAAAAAAAAGCCAGAAAAAATAATATTAAATAATGGTTTTATTACTGTTTAATTAATTGTTTAATGTTAAAGTAACGTTGATGAGTTGCTGCTCACTCGTATTCGATAGGATAACAAAATGTTATTGTACAATTATTTAATAAAAGTATTTGAGTAACATTTCAATTTTAGCAATTAAAATGACGATTCTATGGTTATAAAAAAATTAGTATTTAAAAGTTGTGCATATGAATGCATTATTTAATCATTATTCGTAAAAATAAGTTTAAAACAACAACAAATAATTATATAATCTATTCAAATTTCACGACAACTAATTAAGTAATAATGTGAAAGGTAGTATTCAGCATAATTATTTCGTTTGATTGATAATAACTCCGTATTCAGATCTATTGAACATTGCAAGTCTGCAACTTTGAACCATTCAAAAACATTCAATAGAGTCTAAATTTTCTATCAACATCTAATAAAGGTCATGAATATGAGATAGTAGAAGTTTTCTTCTGATTGCAAAATCCAATTGTTAAATACGAGTGTTCAATTTTATAACATACATTCAATGTAATTCACTTTTTGTGAAAAAAAACTTCTTCAATTTTATAAAACTAAAAGCTCACAGTTAGCGTTATCAATAAACTTATCATCTGCATCTCATGATGTTACTATTTTCCATTGGGTAAAATAAAAGATCTAAAAAAACATTCCGTGTAAATACCAATCCATAATAAGAAGCTTTTTTTTCGTAGATATATAATATATTTTTTTCTTTCTTCCTATTAATATTATATAACGCTTGACATGAATGGTTGGTTGTTCAAAGGAAATAATTGTATGACAATTCGAAATTTTGATGTATGCTATGATGTTGAAAAAATGACTTAAATGAAAATGGATTATTTTCACGTTTCATTTACAGATAATAAGCTTTTAAAAATGAGGAGCGAAATTTTTAATGAACCTTAATTCAAATTTAAATTGTTACAACTTTGCACTATTACACATGTTTATTTACTAACGACCCAGATTTCGCCCTTTGGCATCTTTAGGCATTCTCTTATTCAAAATATGTGGAATCGTACAAAGTTGTAACAATTCAAATTTGATATTGAAATTCCATCAAGCACCTTCAGTCGATATCTTAAATTATTGAACCTTAATTTATTGAATGAATTTCTTCAAAGTTACTACTCAAGCCATTATTGTTAAAAATATTAAGTTTTAGCAAATACATAAAACTAAGAAATTGAAAATTCACCGAAATTTATTTAAAGGTTTGGCTCACAACTAGATTGATTTGATAACACTATGATTTATTTAAAATTTCACGAACCAACGATCCTTATAATAGCACGTTTGAAAAATAAATCTCTTCAAATTATAGCGGCACATAAAGATACACTATAAAATATAACAATTTATATTCTCCACTATGATAACGCAACATAAAATGTTACGACATCATTAACAAAATTTTATACCTTTGCCGTTGTTGAACTAGATGGCTCGTCGAAGAGAGACCATACTTTTGGTTTGAGCCTCTGCCATGATGAAAGCTCTCCAGCCAAATACGCTTCTTCATATCCAAATATTCTTGCTATTTCTTCATCTGATGGCTTTTCACTGTCAATGTCTAGCTTATCGAGTATTGCCAATGTTGTCTAGAAAAAAAACATTTTTTTTTATAAAGTGCAAACCAAAATATGAATTATATTGCATAAATGTGTTTATAATATAAACTTATGTTGATAATTTTGTTATTATACTTGGCGTCTCAACTTACATAATAAAACGAATGGAATAGCTAAGACATTAACTTAAATTTAAATATGAAACATTCCACAACAAATAGCGGAAAATATTGATCGATATTATTAAAATGCATTTGTCAAATTTTTTTTTCTATATTTCTTCTCAGCATCAAAAACTTCCCCTCTTAAAACTTCTTCTTTTGATAAAAATAAGAAAAGAATTAAAACGTGGTCAACCATTTTTAGTAAGCGTGATCTTCTTCATATTAAAAATAGTCAGTTTGAAGCTGAAATCCATAAATTCTGCCACCAATGCTGTATAGTGTTTACCATTAGGTGATATTACATGCAAATAAAAAAAAAACATTTCACATATTTAATAAATAAATGAAAAATACTCCAGGCTAAAACAATTCTTGGGATGTATAATCATTACAAATATATGTATATATATTTCATAAGAAATATATTCATGACAGAAAATCTTAATCTTTAAAAAGACCCACCAACAGAATATTAGATTCCTTTTAAGCATTTACAAAATTCACGAAAATAAATTGAGTTTGTTTTTCTTGGAAAGGATAAAATGGTTTGCAACCCACCACCTGACTAAGGATATACATACTTTCCACAGCGACAAGGGGGTTTTAAAAGAACTACAAGATTTTTTTCAGCACATTCAATGCCGTATCTCTTCAAAAAATATAATAGGGTTATCCACTATTTACGTTTATACTTCCGCGTCCTTTTTATGGGCTTACATGTTCAAATATTCAAGTGAACTAAAACATGGAAGACACTATGGTAACTGTGTATACTCATAATAGAATAAAAATATCCACTAAGATCACTATAAAAGATGATAATACTTAAGTATGTGAGTAGAAAAATAATGTACAGCAAAATTACAAACCAACAACAATATTATGTTATAAAAATCAGTATAAATATTATTTTTTTTTTCATAAATGTACGGTTTTAATGTGGCATATGGATATCTTCTGTATTATATCAATATGGTTAAAGTTTGAGAAAGCTTTTAGCTTTTCGTATTCGTAAAAATCTTGTCGAGACGAAAATGCTATTATTAAACCTCATTTAAATGATTGAAAACAAGGAAAAATGTAAATAAAATGGATTCTTTTTTACTTATAAAATATGCATAATTAATTACGAAATCACTTTATCATATTTGACTGAGACTAAAGCTAACTGGTATCGAATATGACGGCCAACTAAGAACGATCACGAGTCATCTATAAGACCGATATTTTTGTAGTTGGAAATGTAATTTTACTACACCAAAAAGAATCACATTAAAATTAAAGCTATTTATTAGAGTAAATTTGTTTGCTTTTACTGGAAAATTACATTTTTATAAAATATTTAAAAGCTTTTTTGAATTTATAATATAATAAGTATTTACGGGATTTTTTGTTATTTTGAAAATGCTTTTGAGGCATGTAAGATTTTAAATCTCATAAAAATGCCAAAGAAAATTTAAATTTCCCTTGCAAATAAGGTGAGAGGTAAACCTTTTTGCGTAGAAACGTATAATGCAATTAAGGGCATAATTTAATAAAATACAGGTGCCGTTTTTGTTTAAGTAGATCAATTACGTAGCAAAAAAATATTCAAAACGGATTAACATTTCTGAAAATACAACAATAGCTCGGAATGTCAGTGCAAAAACAATGTTGAGTATTGTAGCATTTAAGATTTTAAAGTAGTATACTTAAAGTTGGAATATTTCTTTAATTAATAGGAGTTAGATGTCATACCCAAATATGTATTTATGTATGACTGTCAATCAACTGATTAAAAAATATTAAAAAATAAACATGAATGATTATTGACAGATCAAGGCATCTTTTTGTAACCAATAAATAATATAAGTGATGTCATTTATTTTTTTTATTTAAAAAATATTACCAATTATTCAATAATTTGTCGAACAAAAATAATTCTATACAACCTGGGTGCAATAAATACGTATTTTTTTAATTTAAGTTATTTTAATTTATGCATAGATGTATCTTTCGTAGTGTTTAATGAGCAAGTGCGTATGTTGAAATTCAAAAAAGGTAGTTCGATATTTTTTCTGTACCAAAGATACTTAAAAAAAGAGCATGTCGATTATAGAATTTTACAAAACTACTCGTATAAATAGGTCTTTTGTTACTATATATATATAACTTTTGAGTATTTTATATGTAAGCGAAAATCAAAAGTGCAACGTATACAATTTTAGATACGATATACCGTCCATGAATCTTGATTAACTGAAATTTTATATTCTCAAAATAGTCATATAAAAGAATATTTTTTTTTTATATTTAATATGTAAGTGCAAAATTATTGTATAATAATATATTCTTGGTCATTTAGCGTAGCGCTTCTAGAATTATGTAGCTTTATATCTATCATAAATTGAAAACTAATTTTCATGGCATTGCAACTGATTAATTAGACCGTAAAACGGTCAAAATTTTGTTTTTAATATATGAATTGTGTGTATCAAAAAGACAGGAGCTTTATTGAGCAGTAAAATATTCTAAATAAAGATGTCGCTTCCTCAAAATTCTAACATATTAAATAGCTTTGTATGAGAGCAAGACGATAAAAAAGAATAATAGTTCATAAAGTGACCTCTAGTATTAATAATAGGAGTGTCCTTTTGATGCTTTGTACGTGACCCTTTCGCCTTTTTATGCTGACAAAAAACATTTTTACCCTCAGTAGCCTGGAAGACCTAAAAGGATAAAAACTAAAATAAAAGAAAACAAGTAAAATTTAAGATTTATTTTCCCCTCATTTGTTTTTCGTCGCTATTTGGTGAGCAATTGAGCTGTTCATCTTTGTTTCCTTGTAAGCGATTAAATAATATTAAGATTAAAAGATAATTATTTTATGCAACGTATTTTTATGCCAGGTTAAGTTTTGCTGTCAATTGTTAAGTATTCATTATTTTATTTTATGGAGTGTAAATGATGATAATTTCATAAGAACAAAATTACCTTTTTATGTTCAGACGTATTCTTAGCTGTTTTAAAAAATATTAACTCGAAATAAATATTTTTTTCAATCTGGGACATGGATTTTCTAGATGTCAGGTAGGGAACATAAGGCTCTTTTAGCTGTATACGTCAGACGTTTTACAAAACTATTTTTTTGGGATTAAAAAAAACAAAACATAATTTGATTGGATTTTCTTGCGTGAACCATCTGATGATTTTTAAGTCGTTCCGTTACAATGTGAATTGTATTGAACCCTTTTAGAAGTATCGTAAAAAGCTGCTTGTTATTCAATCAAGAACTAGATTAGCAAATGTTGGCTTATCGATTTAGCTAGTTTTAAATGTTGATATGTTATAAAAATATTTAATATACCATAAGCATCAAGTCATAAACGTAGAAATCTATAAATCTATTAAAAAAACTGAACGATCTAGGGCTTGAAATATAAGTACTGAACCATGGACTTTTGGCTAAATCTGTATTAACAAAATGAAATTCGATTGTTTAATAAACAAACGTGTGTCGACGTATAAAAAATTATAAATATATTATATATACAAAAGTGTATGTAAAAGTTGGCTATTTATATATAGCAACAACGATTTATATTTTCTTCTTTAAAAAAATGTGTTTGAAAAATGCGATGAATTCTAAAAGGTCTTACTTTTTACTGTGCGGGCTTTAATATACAGAGCATTTTCGGTAAAATAAAAAAATCAATCTTTAAACATCTTAAATTATAATACTATTACATAGGTTATTTAAAACGTTAATAATAAATATATATATACGTTACATGTTTGTTTTTTTATAAAAAAAGAAAAGGGATCGTTGGAATGGAAGTTTTTTTATCGCATGCACATTTTAACTGAGAGCTGTTTTATTGCATCATTTCTAATATCCCGTATTTTGTATGCCATATTATTTGAAATTTCTTCATTAAGCTGTTCGTGGAAATAAATTTGAAACCTTACTGTTATGTCGCTGAAGTATTTATGAAGCGCTTGCTATAAAAGTGAGCGCTCTTGATGAATTTATATTAAATTTGTATTGTATTTCAGTTAACGTAAACAGACTTATTTATTATGAAATAAGTTTTAATGAACTTATGGAGATTCTTATTGAACCAATTTATGTTTATTTCTTTATTTTACACCAAAAACACTCGTTTTGTAAAGTTCAATGAGATAAAATGAGGAGTATTTTATCTTGATATATTTAATTAATATTTTTCCAATTAAAAATTATTTAAAAAAATCATTTCTGCAAACTACTGTCGACGAGAAAGTTATGTTGTAATTTTTATGCTACCTGAAATTCATTTTTTAAAATAACCAATATGAAATAATGATTGCTAGAAAAGTAAAAAAACAAAAATTAAATATTTACTGCAACAAAAGCTGTATACGCACTTAATTGTGATCACAATGAAACAAAAATTTCGAAAAGTAATACTTTAGCAAAAAACTCTAAAACTTGCTTCCTAAAAATATTATCGTAATCTTCGCCAATATCAATTGTTATTTTCCACGAAGTGTAAACTAAATTATTAACGAATAAAGTGGTTGCGATCACGCATTTAAGACGAATAATATTTTTCTCATTATATGCTTTTTAACGTGACAAACCACATCACACAGTATTTTTTGATAAGTTTTAAAAATATTAGACAAAAATAAAAAGTTGAGGTCATGCAAAATGTGAAATTAGATGGATTTTTGACATAAGAATAATTTTAAGTCACCTTTCTTTTTCTACAAACACTTTTTTAAAAGTGAGGAAAAAATCTTAAAATCACAAAAAACTTGTTGAAATTATATTATGGCCAAGAAAAACAAAAACAGTTATAGTATTTTAAATAATAAAAACACATTTTTTAGTACTTATTTCCACAATATATTTTTTGATCAGGACCGGTTTCGCTCTTCTCGAGCATTATCAACTGATGATGCTCGCGATCAGTTGATAATGCTCGCGATGAGCGAAACCGGTCCTGATCAAAAATTATATTGTGGAAATAAGTACTAAAAAATGTGTTTTTATTATTTAAATATCATGCCTTTCCATCAAGAAGTGACAGTTAACACCTTAAAAGTGAACAGTTATAGTAGTCACTACGTTTAAATTACAATTTTATTGATCCTCAATACGCTTTATAAATAGACCTTTAAAAAAGAAAATATAACCTATTTACAAGTGTTTAAGAGTAAATGTGACTGAAATTTTGTTCATCTTATCAGTTACACATATTTTAAAATATGAATGTTGGAAAAGTTTACAAAGCGTGGCAATACCATGGAGTTTGACATAAACAAAAAAATCTCATCAGATATGTTATTATGGTAATTTAGTTGATCGGTATTTTTGTATTGTGCCATCGCTTGAACAAAGCGGTTTGATGCTTTTCAACTATTATAAGATATCATTTCAGTTCTTGAGTGTTATGTAAAAAAGACTTTTAGATATATTTATCTTGCTTAAATTTTTTGATTATTTAACTTTTAAAATTTACTCCTATTAAAAATCTCATAACTGCACAAATGTCTTGGTGAAATTTTCGTTTACAGCGTTCTCCGCTCCTTATAAAAGGCGCTTGGGTAATAAAAATCTTGAAATGAATGTATATTATGTTAGTTGTACATGTTTATTTAACATTTCGCGCAGCTTTCGAGTCTAGTATCTTTTCGGTGCCTCTCGTGCTGCATTGCAGTCGACAACAAATAACCCCTACTATTTTTATCGCTTTCCTCACTCATTTTCTCCCTGACCACGTGACCCACCCTTCTCTATAGCATCAGTCTTGACACAGAGCTTTGAAATTTCTCTGCCATATACGCTGCTTAATTATGATTGCGGAGAGACTAGAAGAAATATTATTATTAATTTGACCTTTGAAATTCATACTAAATAATTCCGGCCTATCAAAGAAATAAGGTGGTTCAGTTATTTAATGTTTGATTAAAAACGAAAAATAAGAAGTTATAATGTATAAAGATATATATTAAAACATATCATTTTTTTACCCTATTTAATGAATAAAACTTTTCAACAAAATGAAACAAATACATCATTAATATAAATAAGTTTCTTCTCATAAACCAACGTTGTATTGGTGATTTGTAATCGATTACATAATTAAACATTATAAAATCCTAAATTTCATTGCTCCTCTATTGGTAATTTTATAACGTTTGTCAGTTCGTCTTTATTTTTTGATGAACGTTCTTTACCCTTTTTAGCTAAAACACTATTTTTTAAAGCTTCCCGCTCTACCAAACCATTTCAAAATGTTACTTTACAAATGATGGAATCGCACTTTTGTACAAACTGGATTTTAAAACGTTAGTTATGTTTTTAATCCCATATATCTGAAAAATACTTTAATGATACCAAATTTAATAATTTATTAATAATAAAAAAGTACTTCAAAAACTGTGTTATCGTATATATAAGAATCGTGCTGTCAAATTAAATTTGTAAGTTTAAAACGAATTCGAACTTTTTACCGAGTCTGACAATGATTTTTAAGGCCGTGTTCAATCGGTTCTTAAATATTGTTGTAGTTTATTATACTTTAAAAAAATCTTCACTTTTATTCAAACACCAATTTATTCAATAACTACAGAATAGTTTTTACGAATCAAATCCTTATAAATATTAAAATTTCATTTATTTTAGGATTAAATATATTACTTCGCAAAAAATGTCTTTGAAAGATATACTTTTTCGATAGGCCGTTCTTTATCTGTCAATTTAAGCCACTGAGCTTTTTATTGAAACACAATTCGAGCATTTGAGGTTAAGCGGGGATTTTTATTTTACCAGGCGATAACGAAAAAGTGTATATCGGTCCAAGAGATAGAGACATCTGCTCTAAACTATATTAATGACGATAAAATGGAACACTTCGCTTCCCCCTGTAATAAACGAGATATTTTACGAACTATCGTCGGGTTCATTTTTCATGGCGAAATGTAAGTGGGGTGAATTTGTGATTTTTTTATGATACGACGATCAATCGCGAGTACATGTCAAACAAATTGACTTTTTTGTGGCTTAGCATAAAAAACGAGAATTTGTTTGTAAAATATAAAATATGAGGTATTTCATAAAAACTATGAGAGAGCCTTAAATTTTATCCTTCTTTTAAAAAATCATAATACTTCCGTTAGCGTTGTACTGAAGATTTAACATCTAAAATAAATAAACAGTTTCAATATTACTATAGCTTGGTGTTGAATGTATTATGACTGAGTGTTATATCTTTCAAATAATATTATATAAAAGCTGTCAGCCGTCATTTTACTCAAACGCAAATGATGGATATGTTATCAAAAATATAATGTATTATACAATATATATATACAGATAATCTACGTAAGAATATTTGTATATAATTTTAATTTTCTATCAAGCCCGAATCAAACATGAATGCATATAAAAAAATATTTAGAAATAAGTCACTGCATTATATACGGGCTTATATTGTAGATAGTTACACAATGTGTTGAAAATTTTCTTGAATTCTTTATAAAAGGTGATTTCTGCTAAATTTTCTGGTCAAAAAATAAAATGAGCTCGTACACAGTACTTTTCGATTCACTGAGCCCGAGAGGTGTTTCATAAATGGGTAAAATAGACCATACAAAAGAGTCATTCAATCCTCACCTGACCGTTGGATCTGTACACCCTTTGAAAGTATTGTTGGCATATTTATTTGCAAATACTTTGAATCACAAGAAGCATGATGAATTTTAAAAATACAATTCAGGTGTTACATTCAGTTGAAATATTTAAATTTATAATAATTTCAACATATATGATAGAGAAATATATTGATATAAACTATTTAAAATGCTCGAATTGCTTCATTTTCTTTGTTCAAATCGAACTATTCTAAATATTTTATGGATGATTTATTTAGGAATGATGATGATAACTATTAAAATGACATATAAAACGTTTGTGAAATTGTACGACGATGAAGTTGTTTTCATGCACCACTGTTATATATGAGAAGCCTTAGAAATGAAACTTTGATTAACAATGTATATCTTTATTCTGAGTGAACCACGTACATTTAATATGTTATATAAATTCATAAAGAGATGTTTATTTCAGGGCTATGATGTTTTCCATTGACATGATTATACAAAACTGAGATAAATTTAGTGACGTTACATAATTCCAGTCAGTAATTGGTTTCAAGAAATAAGTTTTATAATAAAAAAAGAACCTTTATTGTATCTCCATCTACTGTATATTTTAAAATAGTTAAGAAAAGTTATTCGATTTAAAAATATAGCAACTTATACCGATATTTAAAACAAACGAAGTTTCTCACTTAACGCATGAAAAGATAATATAATATACAATAAAAAAAACCACTCGTTTCAAACAAACTTTAACTTACTAAAATTTAAGAATATGTTTATTTATAAATCAAACAACTATTAGATTTATAATTTTTTGTTGTTAAAAAATTTTGAGTATTTTATTTATATGTGAAAAAAAAGAACATGAAGAAATATGTGGACAAATACATTACGCGGGAAATGTAATCATAAGATACTTAAATGTGAAAATAGCGTTGTAATAAAATAAAAGTGTCTTTCCAATATCACATGAAAAGGAAAGTTAAGAAGAAGAAAAATACAAATGGAGAAAAAGATGCCAATTTAGTTTTTCTAGTCTTTACCTTAAGCTCAGTTAAGGTTACCTATACAATTTTATTTACACATGATGCTGTCGTAAAGAAGTTAAGTAAACTACTTTCATTTATAAATCCAATACAGATATTTTGTTAAAAGGATTTCATTTTAAGGGACTGTGTATTTTTTATGTGAACTTATTATAAAAAGCCATTTTTACTGCACTTTTGCGGAAAAGCACAATGATATTTCCATTATAAAATATTCCAAATAATATATTTGTTTTTATTTTTTAATTATGTCAAAAATGAGCACCTGTTGAATCATCATCATCATCATCAGCCGGGGTCGATCCACTGCTGGATGAAGGCCTCCCCCTGTTTTTTTTTTCAGGGGGGGTTTGGACATAGCAACACCACGCTGCCCAGGCGGGTTGGTGTTCGGTTTTCTGTCTGGGTTTTCCTTCCCATAGCCAAGAGAACACGGCACTCGGTGTTCCCGAGCGGTCACCCATCCAAGCACTATCCGCGCCCAATGTTGCTTAACTTCGGTGATCGCACGAGAGCCGGCGCTTACAACGTGGTACGGTCGTTGGCTTGTCTGTTGAATCAATTATTAGATAAATAATGAAATTCTCAAAAACATAAAAAACTTTTACTTCCACAGAGTAAAAACAAAAAAATAAAATGTATATCCTTAGAAAAAGTATTGTAATGAAGCTGTGAAAGAAACTATATTAAAAAAGTTGAATATTTGTAACATAAAGTTTTTTTCCTTTTTTTTTGCGATATATGATCTCAACAATTTTTTTAGATTTATTTATAAATAATTCATTGATCAACTTTATATAATAAAAAAATAAAAAAAAATGTACTGATTTTTTCTAATATATTTTATAATGAGGACCGGTTTTGCTCATTGTGAGCATCATCAACTGATATGATGCAAATTAAAAGCATGTCTGTTTATAAATGTTTGGGCTACACTAGCAGGCATACAAAACCATGGGTTCAATAGCTGAGAAGAGTATTTACAGGAAGTCATTTCGTTTATATAAATACAAATGAAGAAAATTATTGTTAAATGATAACGATCTCTTATTATTAATTTGCAAACAACATGAAGAATCAACAATCCATTTCTTTATTCTTGAAACTATGGTTTTGTATACCTGCTAGCTTTAACTCAAAATTTGTACAGACTTGCTTGTTATTTGTATCTTATTAGTTGATAATACGCGCAATGAGCGAAACCACTCATTATTGTATAAATTACTGCTAAAATGTGTTTTAATAGAATAAAATACCTTTGTTTTTATTTAAAGAAAATGCCTTTCCGCCTAGAAGCGATAGTTAACATCTTAAAAGGTATATCTTTTTATAATGTATCAATCGATATCATGAACCAGAAATTGTATTGATAAATACAATATAAAATATGTTTCGTTCTATACTCAGCTTTATTCGATATCTGAAATGATTAAACATTCAATAGAAACCTAATGTTCTTTTGGAACGATATTTTATCTTTTTGTGAGATAAAATGAAGACAAAAAGCAGATAACATAATTGTTGGCTATAAAAAGCCTTTATATAATAACAATGACGGATAACACAAACGTATTTATGTTTCCATAGATTTCCCACCGCACAAAGGAAAATGAAAGCTAAATCACATTGCCTTCTGATCTAGTTTAATCTTTTCGTTTCCTTTTAGAAAGACACTAATGGTTGACACATGGGTCATAGCCATTGTAGAAAGTGCTAAGTCACCTTAGATAAACTTTATCCATAGGATGCTAGATTCCTTGGAACATTCTATTTAGTTGTGGCTTAAACCTACGTCAATTATTGAGAAAATACGAAATTTAACAATTTAATGTTTGAAAATCTGGTTAACGAGTTAATCCGATGCTGAAATTTGATTATATTAGGTTATTGAGTGGCTGTACGAATACAATTTATCTCATAAATATATGAGAGATAAGGTATCATGATTTTGTGATAGTAATTTTGAACAAGATAAATATTGAATCCTGCAAAATACACAACTATATTCAAAGTGATTGATCTAATTAACTTACATACATGGTACATATTTAACCAGTATTGAACAATTTAATCAATTTCAGATATATAACTTATGTTAAATTTTATCTTCGGTATATATACCTGTTTATATCGTCAGTATATTTAAAATCGGTGGTAGGGAAGCTGTTATACCAAACCTCACCCCTATTCATTGTTCCTAATCTATTTTCCTCGATGGCTAACGACCATCTACAGTGAAATCAATCACCATTATAAAGCCCTCATATTTTATGGCGATGGGTAAAGAATGGCAACGGATGGGATGTTTAAACACACACCACGGTCTAAATCGGATATCGTGTGCTAATCTTAAGACTAATGTTTAGATATTTTACAAATCGTATTTACCTGAATATTTGTAATAACAATAACACATTTTTTAGTAATATGTCCACGATACATTCAATGATCAGAACTGAAGTAAAATATATTATCATACTTTTCCACCAAGAAGTGAAAGGTAACACTTAAAGAATGTTTATCAGAATAATGTTCAAATGACAACCACGTTGAATTATAAATCTTTGAACAAATACGACAATATTTAAAAAATACAACTTTGAAATGATGTAAGAAATGTATCATATATTTACTTACGAAATAGAAAAATATTAGTTAGTTGTTTATTAAGTTGTTTGTTAGTTATTACCTTCTCTTGAAATTTGTATGCAGCCACTGTTTACAACCCCCTTCCAGAAGATAAGATACTGATCAAAAAGACCAAAGACTCAACGTTAAAAATAAGCTATTTTTTCAGCCTACGAGTTAAATTTTTTTTAATCTGATATAAGTACGGCCGACGAAAGAAGAGTTTACCCCTTGAATTGTATCATCAAATAATATTTTCAAAGAGGCCTCAAAAAAGGTTAACGAATTAAGGATAATTCCCTTTTTGTCCCTTGGCAAATGTCACTTCAGTTTGAGTGAAATGTCTAGTAAAATTGATGTATGCTTTTGATATTCATAATGGATGAACCACTCACCGGACACAAAAAATTCGCTGAATCATATCCGATAGCATTGTACTCTTCACACCCCTGCTACTACTAGAATACATTTATCAATTTTCTACTACGCACGTTGAAATGTGGAGCGCGTCCTTATAAGTGCATAAAATAATCTTATTTGTATGCTGATGACATTAAGATTACCGAATATTTTTTCTTGTGAAAAGACTCATGTATATCATATCGAGTAAGAATTGATAAATCCGCAGAATTAATTATTGTATCATCTTCCATCCCTACAAACGCACTAATGATGTTTTTCTCATTACTAAGCAACGGATATACATAAAATATACTCTTGGTCAAATAAATTTCATTTTTACGAGGCCTTGATGGATATAACTCCTGAATAAATATCTTGAAATACTAAATATTTATACGAATCAAAATATTTCGGAATTGATATATATGTATATTTTAAATATGTGACGTAAAAAAAGTTAGAAAAATATTATTGTCAAGTAACATTTGGCATAACTGTTTCAAGATTTTTGCAATGATTGAATTGATGAAAAATGTTTGATGTTTGATAGCGGTATATCAATTTCCATTACTTTATTTTTTGTGTTCTAGGGACCCATTTATATGCATCAATTGGTAAAGTAGTATGAAACCCTTTTTATTAGTGGCAATGGCAATGTTTGTTCGACTGATTACAAATATGGTATATTTAATCATCATGTGTTTACAAAAAGTGGCAGTAATTCAGAATATAAAATTTTATCTATTAAATCTGAAAATTCAAGGTTATGTATGAACGGTGAAATCAAAAAAATACGAGGTTGAGGTATTTGAATGGTCTGATAATTAAAGTGAATCTTTCGTATGAAAAGCAATTTTGCTTTTTTTTTTTTTTTACTAAGATAACTTATAAACTATTTGCTGCTTTCATCATTTTAGCTCAAAATTTTACTGTATTAACTGGGTATAAATATTGATGATAATCGGAGGACGCTTCCTCACCCAGCTAGTTTCAAAATTACTTTTGAGAACAAACTATTACATTAGGGTAGAGTTAGATGACCTTACATTATTTTGAAATTGTTTTAATAAAGTTCCGATTATGTCAGTAATCTTGCATGCAAAGTGTTCATAATGCGACCCTTGTCGAATTCAGTGGCCTGCAAGCTTTTGGACTTTTGTAGAGATGAAAAATAAACCCTTTATGACATTTTTTGTTAAAATTAAAATTAATGCTTTCAAAACGTGATGAAGTGTTTTTAAAATGGGATAATGAAGATTCATCCATATTAAATGAGAATTATATGAAAAAAGGTGAATTTGTTTTTATTATTTCAAAAAAATCAATGTTTGCTTGGATAGCTTAAAATGACGAAAATTTGTTAATGTTGACCTCAATTCATATGAAATTTATGTTCTATAAATAATAAAATCTCAAGCACGACAGAGTGATAAAAATTAATATTTAAATCATTACAGTTACCAACAGTCGAGATTTGCTCAAACTTCTAATAATTGAAATATAAACTTAAATAAAAATTAAATAAAGCTCAAATTATTTTTGAGTCTGATAATCTTGTAGACGCATATTGTTGTGACGTGCGTTGTAGATCAAGTGGATTAGTTCAAAAACATATACAATCAAAACAATAAGTTTTTCATGAAAAGTAAATTTAATTATTGTTTGAAAATTAGCCACCCCAAAGATAATGCTTTATGCTATCTGTTATATCAGATAATGCTAATAATAATAATATATATATAAGATAATGCTTTATGTTGTCTGCTTTATGTTAACCTGAGTGTCTCGGTGAATGCTGTAGGTAGACCAGCAGCAAGGTTCTACTTGATTCGAGTCCAGGCCCCAGAATTCCAACTCTTCTTCGAACAACGGTCCACAAACATTAGTTGGGTAGTGGAGTTTTCCAGTTCTGTAAGAAATTGTATGTAATGGTTAAAATTATTCTTAAATGAATTCAAGAAAACATTTCTTGTGATTATTTTAAATTCTTGTTTTTCTGCATAAATAGCAGCGACATATTTTTGTATTTTGAAGGGGCGTTCAATAATTTTACTCTGTTAATTTCCGTGTAACATCATAGTAAAATGAAATTTAAATAAAGTTTAAAATTCTTGAACGAAAATAGTTACGCTGCCTAAATTTTCATTCATAATCAAACAAAAGTATATCTCTTCTCTTATCTTGCTTAGGTATTTAGTTATATGTGTATGAATTTTTTTTTTATCAAAATGATTTAATGTAATAAAAAAAACTGTTTATTTGTATTAATATGTAATATGATTAAAATATAAATAAGAATAAGTCGCACGTTCATGACAATAAATACTTTTTATTACATACTCACTACCACTTTAATTTATCGCAGTTTTGTGAGCTTTAATATAAATTCAATATGAAATAATCAATCAAATCAGTCATCGAAAATTTTTACCGTATAACCATAATTTAGGAGATTAATGATATTTTGAGTTTTTTCTCGTTTTCTTCAATTTTCAATATTCGAATAGTTGACATAATATTTTACACATGTAGCATGTTAAGTGTAAATAAACGTAGTTCTAACCATTGCTTAGCAGCTGTTGATAACGTGCGAAGTGCTCCAAAGTAACAGCAAAACTAGAAGGTGATATAAAATGAGCTCTTGAGTAACGATATATCTACATATTTAATGAATGCTATGATATTTATACTGAATATTAAATGGAAACATACATAATATTTTGAACATATATCATATTTTTACTAATATCATCGAATTATAGGTTAATATCAATATTCTTGCTAATGAATATTGAAAGCTTTTTATGTGGTAGAATCCTATTTTATTTAAAATAATGATAATGCAAAAAATAGAAAACGTGAATATAATATTATTTCATAAAATTTTAACTTCAGTGTGTAACAATTGTTTCAACACTTCGAAGAAAAATGACATTGAGCTCAGTAAAAAATAAATGTAAGAAAATATTGTGCAAAAATAAACCTTTCTTTCTTTATGCAAATAAAACATTCTAACTCTATTAACAACTAAATTTTCGTTATAAACGAACCAAAAAAATATAAAGATATAAGATATATATAAAAATAGAAAAATATAATGTTGACTATAAATCAATGAAAAAATTACATTTACTTAATTCTATGTGATCTTGTTTTTGATCACAATAATGTAAAGTAGATCTTATTTTTTACTTATCAATAATAAAGTTTTCAAATAATAATATACAAATAACTTGTCAATCATATGTTGTCTAAATTAATTATTTCAAAATAGTATGTAAAGATTAGTATTAATTCGTTCCAGTTTGTAGACTATTTAGAAAACTAGCAGACTTTATTGATTGAACGCATAGATACTAATGAATAAATGTAATATGATAATAAGGAACATAATATCTCAAAGTTTTCCACCTTGTTGTGAATAGCGGCAAATTTATTAAAAGTTATTGATTTCCCAATATTCTGTATTTAATCACTTCTAATTTTCTAGTATTTAATATTTTTTTAAGACTTGGTGTTAAAAATATTTTGGTTTTTTTTTGAATAAACCTTCCTTGGAGATATTTCTGCATTTTTTTTTTGTATCAAAGCAGTTCCGTTCAAAGTCCTTCAAAAAGGATAACTTTTTTCGATAATCATTGTAAAAATGCCAATTTTATCATTCGTACATTATTATTATTATTTCATAACATCGTACAAAATTATTGTGCGTCATGACACTGCTCTTGCGTGAAAATAATTGCGTTTTGCAACATAATACTTTTGCGAAATATGAGAAGTGAAACGCTTTTACGACTAAAAATGAAAAAGAATCTGTAACCTTTCTTGGTAAAATTTTTGACGAAATTAAGATATTCTCAGGAATTCCAACCTATCAAAGGTCTTCAGAAAGATTTACTTGTGTTGGCGAACGCACATATTATACATGGCAAAAAGGGTTCAAGACCTATCTATCAAGACGAATAAAGGGAAGAAATATTACATGTCTATGTTTGCGATTACCCTTTTAAAGGGTTGAAAAGGGACATATTTTAGAGAAAATGTAAACAAAAGCCGCCTTTACTTAGCAGTAAGATTGGTACATTTATCAAAAGCTTTGTAGCAATAAAATACAACAAAACTCTGAAGTATGAAGACGTTAAACATATATGCCAAAAATATGAGATCGTTTTTTGATTAACTATATTTACCGACTTGATGAAACTTACATATCACATTTTAAATCAGTGTTTATTACAATACAATAAAATTAAAAAAGACATAAGAGGTAGTTTTCAAAACTTTATTCAGTTATTTTTAATTAAAGTAACATAGCCAATAACGATTGGCTACCTGTTTTAATGTTAATGCAATTTTACTTTCATTTGAAAAGTTCAGTGAAATGAATTTGTGTTTAGCATTTTTTGTTAATTGTAATGTTTGAGTAGTTGGTTTTTAATTTTTCCTTTTATTTTTAATCAATCAGCATTTAAGGATAAAACCATTAATAATAATAATGATATAACCATTAATTCAAAATAATCAGCTTTCTGTGAATGTTTAAAATAATGAAGATTTTATGTTTATTTAATTTTATGAATTTTAAGACGGGTTTCTGTCATCCATACAATAAAAAGCTAACTATTCTTAATCATGCCTAAATTTTCAACACAATTAAATGATAGATATACAAATAAATAAAGATGATTTTAGAATGCTTATGAACATGTCATAATTTAATTGACGAGATAAAAAATGTTAAATATTCTGAGTCTGAGAAATTATTTTATCCAACCAAGCGCTGCATGTGGTGAATTAGCATTTATAATATTTTGTTGTCGCCATAAGGGCTGTCGTGTGAATAAAATTTAATTCGAAATTATATTATCGCCGGGCGATGAGCCCAGAGTTTTTCACATGAACGGTTTTGAATATTAATAACAGTTTTAGTCATGTGTGCATTAATGCTTTGATAAAATCGATAACCCGTTTTGACATATTTAATTAAAGCGATAATTTATAGTAAAATAAAATCCTACATTCTTTATTACAATAACAATTGTGATACGCGACCAAGTATGTGTATTTTTGCTTTTTTTCTGCTAGGTTTTCAATGTCTAAAACCTGGACATTGTATAAATGTGTTTTTTTCTTACAAAAACTAACAGGAACTATGTTGCTCAACCTTCTTTTATGAAAAAAGAAGGCATACCAAGATAAACATAAATAGGAAGAGCTATTTGTTAGCTAATCGCAATCGCCTCATCCTGGTTTTATTATTTATCTATTTATACAAACACTTTAAAATGGTTACAAATGACCAGTTTAAAGCTTTTACAACGACAAAATATTGAAACATTTAATTTTGGAAATTAAAGAAATTAAAACAAAAAATAAGGATAGCAGTTTTAAAATCAGTGTCATGGAAAAGAAAATTTAATTTAAGGTTAAACTAATTAAATTGTTTTAAAGAATATTTACTTGGATTAAAATTGAGATTTAAGTACCGGTTCATAAACCATCGATAGTAACAACTCTACTAAAGATCAGAGAAGATTTTTTTCTTTCTTGTGTTGAAATAGATCATTATTATTTTATTTTAATCATTTTCACCTCCAATATGAATAACGTAGACTTTTAAAGAAATTTATTTCTAACGAGAACTGTTTGTGATACAATCTCTTAATTAAGTCGTTTTCGAAGATTATGGATAGAAAAATAAGACTTCATAAGGAAATTAGGTCGTGTACTACTTTTGCTCAGCTTATTTTACATAAGAAATAAACAATTAGTATAGCATAATTTTGTTAAGATATTTTTTTTATTTAAAATTTAATCTGTGGTAAATAATTTATTTTTTGAAAATTTAAAGTATGCCTTGACAGTGTGGTGTAATATGATAACATTTTCCTGAATAACTTATTACCAAAAATTTTTTGAAGAGTAATTAAAAGTAAAAAGAAAAAAATCATCATAGAATGTCTAATAACTAAAGATTTATGAACCAAATATTTTTTCTAACATTTCATAATTGAAATAAAATGATCCCAAAATGAACAAGCCTTCATATTATTTAAAACCAAGCAAAAATATTACAAAAAGTCATCCGATCCAAGGTTGAATGACCGATTTAATGTTATGTTTTTGTCTCCCGTATAGGCTTAAGTTAACCATTACTATTAAAAGAGCTTTTTTCCTTTACGATCAATAATGATAAATCCAAAATCTTTATCTGAAATATTTCGAGCATTTCAAGAAGCTTTGGACCTAATAGGGTAAAATATTTTTCGCTCGTTCGAAAAAAATGTGAAAATACAGATACGAAAAAAGATATTTTATATACTTTAATATGAGCAATCCCCTTATGGAAGCGTAGAGTGCTTTAATGAGGATTAAAGACAGGCTAGGGAGCATTTCAAGGATAACTGAATACATATTGCATGGAAAACCGAGTAGGTTAATTCGAGGAAAGCTATGTTATGTGCAACTTTATATATGACAGCATATATTCTACCACTTATAAGGTAGCCGAAACATAAATTGCATCCGTTTATAATTTACCTGCGTTATTTATGGCTGTGGTAGAAGTAATCACAGATAGCGAAACTTAGCGTTACGTTTATAAGCAATAAATTTAACTGGATAGAAAAATATTTCATATTAGTTTGCAACAGCTTTACATAATATTTTTCAAATATGAAAATCATATATAAAGTTTCGATTATTTATTTATTTGAAATTGGTAAAAGGTAATATAATAATAAATAATTATCAGTCTCTTCAGCCAAGTCTATCCTTGTAAAAAACAATTAAAACAATATTATTTTTTTAAAAAAGGTGTTCAAATAAATTTGTCTAAGATTAACGTTTAATGGGAATTAGTTATTGAAGTTTGTTAATATAGTTGCTTAAACGCATTTAACGTACTACCATTCTGTTAATAATTTAATTGATGTATTTTATTAAGAAAGATCAAAATTTAAAAGAGAGTTTGTGAGTGCTACTTCAAATAAATATCGTCAAAGAATTAAATTGAAATAAATACTTACTAATTAATTAGTGTTTTAATTGTCAAAAATCCGAAAGTAAAAAGGATTTAGGATTTCAATTTAATATTATTCATTTAACTCATAATAAATTAGAAAAATAGCAATATCTCTTCATGATATTCGAAGCTTTGAAGACTGCATAAGCTGATAAAGCGCTTTGGTATCAGAGCTCCTTTTTAAATTTTAATGTGAGTTTGTTCCTGTAATTTTCGAAGCAAAAAGTCGATATTTTTCAGGATATTGGTAGATCGCCCATGCTTGCTCGCAATACAATAATATAATTTATTTAAGGGTTATAACAATATTTACTAGTATTGCTTTTGAATAATAAAAATATGGCAAGACCTCGCGAAAATTTCATTTAATTATTACAATATTATTGATATAATTGACATAATATAATTCAAATTTCATTTATTTGACTATTTGAGACAATTTTCTCTGAAATTTATTCTAACAATGTTCTTTATTTAAAACACAATACAAATTAACAGTTTTAAAAATAACCGATATTCGCTATTAAAAATCAACAAATAATTATTGATTAAAATGGCAATTACTTGATATAAATTAAATACAACACGGTGAAAATATGACAATGTATATAATTTCTACACAATTACGCCTATTACTGGTTCTGATGAGGCCGAAATAGTTAACTATAACTATAATTCAATATATTATATATCTTATAAATATGTAGAACTAAAGCATATTGATATTTTTTCACCATGAAAAATTGAATGTATGAAAATCAAAAGCCAAAATAATTTGATTAAAAACACAAAAGAAATTCGTTGTTTTGCAAGTACTAAATAATTATAATTATAATGAGCTTGAAAATGTTGTTTTTTTTCATTTTAAAAAGACATATTTCAAGCATTCATTCATCTTAGGGTTTTGTAAATTTTTTCTTGTTTTTATTATTCAATGTAAAAAGTCCTTCAATATAAAAAGACTAAATACGTTATAATTACTTTGAACTGATTTTAAATTAATTACTGATTTTTTTCAAATGGAAAGTGTATTTTTAAGATCAGATTAAGTCTTTCTTGTATTTTTTTAAAATATTTAATTATTCCACTAATGCAGACATATTAATAAATGGTTAGTGCTCCTTATAAATAAACGCATAAAACATTGAGAGAAAAATTATTTTCTTAAGATTATTTTCTATGTGAAGCAATATGTAGATCGAAAGATTTTGAACGTATTTTTTGAAAGTTTTTCCCATGTTTTACAATATTTTAAGCGTGCATTCGCTTTGAAATATATGAAACTAAAATCGACCCCTCACTATTGCCGACTTTTTTAGTGATTCTTTCTTTCGATACAGATCTATGTTAAATTCAAAAAAAACTTCGGTTTAAATAGGATTCGGGTTTGTGGGAGCCAATGAACTTATTTCAAAGGCCATATCCACTGCCAATACCAAGGGAGAATTTTTGATATTCTTCAACACATTTTGTCAAAAGAAACGAAAAAGAACACATTCTCAAGATATGTCTTTACTTTTTGTTTTAGCAGAAGTTTTTTCATGAATATAGTTAAAAAGTAGTTTTCTCATTTCAATTTGTCCGTTTTTGTTTGTTTGTATTAAGTATTTCATGTTCAAGATATAATGTTCCTTAGAACTTCTTGAACTTTAAGTTCAATTAATTATAAACAGTGGAATAAAAGAAGGCATGCTTAGTTTAGAAGTGTTGTGAATTTTTAGAACAATTAATTATATTTAAAAATGATGATGATGAGTGTATATGTAACTGATAAATTAATTTATATCTTTTGATAATTATTATCGAAATAATATTTTATAAACGCATAAGCTTGAAATTTTAATCTACTGACACATAATCATATAGATTCGGTGTAACCAAGAGATTTAATTTGATATATACGGTAAGATTTTGATTTTAAAGCATCTCTTATAACCGATGAACGTATCTTTTGATGAAAATCGAAGGAATCTTGAAAATTATTTCGATTACCACAAAAGAAAGGTTTTTTTTAATAAATTAGTAAATTATTTTTAAAGTATACACATTCACTTCTTGATAAAAATACATGTCATTTAAAATAATAGAAACATATTTTTAATACTTTAAATGACATACAATAAACAATATGTTTGAAATGGAAAAGTTGATAACATATCATTGTTTTTTTTTTTTCATACATGAAATAGAAAAATCTTTGACTTTACATAACAGCTGCGGATTGATTCTTTTAAAAACATTTTAATTACAACAGTTCGTGGGTGACAAACTGTTCACTATATGGATTCTAGTGTAAATTATTTTTTTGGTATATTTTCGCTGCTCATATTAAATAAATATTTATATTCATATTCTTAAAATGCGAACGGCGTAAAGACAAATTAGCTGAAAAAGCTAATGAAACTATATGAAAAAATCTATTGTTAAGTGTTTCTTTAATTTTCTAAAATGTTTAAGAACATTGGTTAAACAGTGAAAATAAAAAATGTTATTTCGCTAAAAACAAGGGTATGCTCAGAACTGGGATTATCACCACCATCTGAGTTTGACGCACAGTAGGCCGGAGGGAGGGCCAACAGAAAAATAGAAGGGTGTTTTGCCTTCAAAATGAAAGCCGCCCTCAACTTAAATTCATAAACGAAAGGTCTTTCAATCATTTTCATAGTTTTATTCTTCAAGGTGGAAATAAGTTACATAAGAATCAAGAATAAAAAGAAATTTTGAAATATGTATTTGGAAATTGGAAGCTGTTATATTACAATGATAACCCGTCAACTCAGCAAACAAAAACTGTAGTAAGCGCTATTTTTTTTTTCATTTCATAGATTATTTATTATTCAGAATCATTTTTAAATTATATGAAACAGATTTATTTTACATTTATAAAATCACTTTAATTTGTTTGGTTTAACAAGTATGTTTCGAGCTTGAAACCTTTCTCCTCTTTGATTTTTAATAAAAAAAAATGATTTGAATAATAAAAACACATATTTTTTACTATTCCTACAATATATTTCATGATTAGGTTTCGCTCATCGCGAGTATTATCAACTGACATATATCATATATTGTATAACTCCCTGTAAATAATAATCATAGTTATTGAATCTTTGGTTTTTTATATAAGCTAATTATTCAATAAATTTTGTAAACATAGGCTTGTTTGTTATTTGTGTTCCATTACTTGATAATGAGTGAATTCGGTCCAGGTCACAATATATACGGAAGAAATCGAACAAATAATGAGTTTTTTTAATTTAAAATATCAAGCCTTTCTAATAAGAGGTCACAGTTGACACCTTAAAAATAATCAGTAAAAATGTGCCGTTGTACTAGAAAAAGTGTAAAAATTATTTATTTACAGAAACGGTTCTTGAAGACGTTTTAGTCCTCTTCTTAAATTTCAGCTCAAATCGTAAAAAAACTTTATCGCTGCGGCAGTATGCCAGTGTTGAGGGAACGAAATTAATAACACATATCAACGTAGGTCAATGAAGACTTTTCACGGTGGTATAGTTTCTCAAATATTTCATTTCGTGCAATAAATCATTTTCTAAACGAATATTTCAAATAAATTTCTTGGGCTTTTTGGCCGAATTCTTGCTTCTATGTATCAGGAGAGTATAATAAATATAATTTATAGAGTCGGTTAATCGATGGCTTATGAAAGAGGTCGCGCATATTTAGTTAGAGGAAAGGAGCAGAACTTTCTCATATGTTTCTCGCAAATGAAAATGCCGAAACGCTGTACATTAGATTCTGCAGTAAGGTTTTATTGAAATGCCGTTTGCTAACTCTAATGCTAAAAGTTTTCTAACACGGACTCAACTTTTAAACTGAACATATTTTGATTTTAATTTTTCGTTTCAAATTTTTAATCATACATATTTAAAATGTTTGATGCAAGAAGAGTAAAACAAATATTTATATAGTTTACTGACAAATGATTTACTAATTATACTGACAATAAATTTATTTGATGAATTGCATTGTTTTTGTAAAAAACGTCTTTTATTCACAAAAAAAGTATGTTTATTGAAAACAGATTTATGGATGTAGAAAAAAAAACACAGACAGTTTTGAACATTCTCGCTCAAAATTATATTGTAATCGTTTTGTTTAATTATGATCAAAGAAGATTATTGTAACACATATATAGCAAGAATAGATCGAACATTTTTATTAATTTTCTATCGCTTAAAATGTCAAACGAGTAAAAGTAACGGAGTTTAAATTTGAAATATAAGTGATTTTTATGATACCATATTCACATGACGTACGATTAAATTTATATATAAAGAAATATCTTACGATACATGTTTAAGCTTATTGGCTTTGAGAAATCGTACAAATTTAACTGTTATAAAGCAATTTATTCTTCAAATATTTATGTCATAGTCTGTTAAAAGTTTTAAAATAATCAAAATACGAACAATTCTTCTTGCAAAAACCTGTAAAAATAATATAAATAATAAAAACAATTTTATTAGTACTTATTTCTACAATCTATTTTTTGATTAGGACCGATTTCACTCATTTGCATTATCAACTGATAGAATAAAATTTACAAACAAGTCGATTTATGCAAAATATTTGAGTTAAAGGCAGTAGGTATACAAAACCATGGGTTCGAGAACAAAAAAAACAATTTACAGGAAATCATACAATATTAATACAAATAATGTAAATTAGTTTAAAAATGAAATGTTCACATTCTTTTAATAATTTTCAAACAAAATTATGCTAAATCAACAATCCATTCACAGCTCTGAACAATTATGATGAACTCATTAAGGCAGTAAGAAGTGCGAAAAATTTATTGAAGAAAATAACCTGCACCTAAATACTTAACGGAACATAATGAATTGAACATGTGAAATTTTATTAGTAGTAAATTGAAGATGAATTGATGAGAAGAAATGAACAAAATATCATGCCTTTCCATCAATAAGTGATAGTTAACAATTAAAATTAAAAAATGATAAATAAATTATGACACCCTTGGAGACGAGTAATAATATTTTTTCGAGTGTTTTTCCAATTTCAAAATATTGTATTTATTGTCAATGGGATATTTTTTCTTGACATTCGAATTTGGTTTTCAATCTGAAGCCAGAATTTAATCCAACATAGTATGTTTAATTGTTTTCAAACGGTTGTGATGAAAACTTGTACAGATTTGGTGCCATGTACAAATTCTAGTTTCCGGTTCCACATGACAAGAATTGGTATTATATATTGTTGAACTTCGCGTGAACTTAGCGCAAATTGGTTTCTGAATAATTTTCTTGCAAATTTTGTTCTTTGTATGTGAAACTTCAAAAGCTATAAAGTATGTTTATCCTACTATGTTCAAAGAAAATATTTTATTATTTTAATCTCGCAAGATAATATGTGTGTAATTGATGTATATTTTGGGTAATTTTGCAAAATATTATTATTATAGTAAAATTATACAAGTCACGAAAAGATTTTAAAAGAAAACTTTTATATAAACATCTTATAGTTATTGATGTGAAACAATGGAATTTGTATGTTTATTTTGTATGACTGAAAATCTTGGTTACTTCAAACAAAACTTCTTTTACTGGGTATAAATAATTGACATCACGTATAAAAGAAATTTAACTTTAATAAAATATATTGAAAAAAGTGTTGGTCTTAAGGGATTGTAGTGTAATTTTCTTAACAAAATGTTTGCGAGAGGTTTGTGTAGCGGTACAAAGAAAAGGTAAAAATATACAATAAACACTCGAAAGTAAAAGAAATAAGTGCTCGTTAAAGAGTGAAGTGTTGTATCCTACCTGTAGTAATTTAGGACTTGGGCAAAGACGCCAGGATGTCGGTCGAAGAAGTACTCGTTGAGAATTGGGTCGTAGTTGGCAAGAGCTTCCGTCAGACGCGACAGCCGTGTCGCGGGGATCTTTTTCAATGTTGCCTTGTAAGTCTCATATCTAAAAAAACAGAAATAGAAATTTTGTTTTATCATTGAAAACCTTTTAGAGGCACTTTGTAGAAAAAAAATCTCCTAGAAGTTTTACGAGAGCTTTTTGATTTACTTCTGCGTTTTTATGTTTGTATCATTTTGTGTGCGATGTTTGTATACTTCAGACTTTTTTAAACGTTTCAAAGATGTAATTGGTCAGTTCACTGATGCTTACTTAGAAAATGTTGATATATTCCATGCATTCATATACTTCTTTATAACATATTTATGATTTCATGTTAGGAGTTCATTTTATCGCAAAATAGAAGAAATAAGTGCAATAAGATCAAGATGAATATTGCAATCAATAAAGCCAAATTATTTCCACTGCATCATATCAAAAAAAAACATTACTCGCGATATTGTTTGCTTGTCGCTTCACTAACGATGTAAAATTTCCCAAAGTAATTTGAGAAGCAAACAAGCAACTCGACACTATATACAAACATAAAATACCTTTTAAAGGAACATAAAAAATACAACACGCTGCAAAAACATGAAAACACGCCGCACGGAATCCATGCTGGTACCATTATTGAATCAATTTGTTTTTAAGAGGACATATTTAGTAGAAGAAATTTTAAATTAGAAGGTTTAATTTTGTGCAATAAAGTTTTTACTTAAATGATAGCATATCTTTTGGGAGCAGTAGTTTTGTAAATGTTAGTATATATTAAAAATGAGTTCAAATAAATTGGCGAATGCTGAAGAAACGTAAACATAAATCAAATATTAATATGTTTTATTTTGATTATTGTATACATTTACGTATTTCAAAAAGAAATGTTTTTTTTTAATTAAAGCCATCTTGTTTCAATTTTGACAATGTTTGAATACACTTTTTACAAAATATTAAAAATTTAACTCGAATTCAATGTTCTTTTGGAAGTGATTTTTGTATTATTTAATAATACATCACATGATGAAACAAAAATTTAAATTTCGAATAAATTTGAAAATTATTCGAAGTTCAATACTTACAGAAAACCTTAAAAACCACATGAGGCCACCCCCTGATACAGATCCTTTGATGAAAATACACAACTGTCTTAAATAGTTTACAATTATAGACTGAAACTAGATTTTGTAATGAGGACACTTTTTAAGGTTTGGCATTAACTAACATATCTAAATTTAGAAATTTCTTGTCTGGTGAAATTGAAATATTTAACCTCGTTTAAGCTTCGGATAACAAAGTGATAGTTGAGGCGGAAAAATTGCAAAACACTAAGCGCGATCAATAAAGAGCACGCACCCACTGGGAAAATGCACAATAGGCGAGTCACCGTAGGGTTCATAATTCAACCTATTAAGAAATTACCAGTTTTGGTAACACCCAGTAACGAACGCATGCTTAGTGAATATTATTGAAACTTAATCCTCATAAAATGCTGGTGATAATTTCATTCATTTTATTAAAACATATGTTTGTTTATGTGTGTATGTTTTACGTCCTCGAAAGATTAAGAATATCTACTCCTCACACAGTAGGAAAATAAATTGCATGATAGTTTGTCGTTTTTGTAGACTTTGATTGTTAACACAATAATTCTATGTCAGTGCCACAAAAGTGCTTTGTTGAAATCAAATTTAAAAAAAGTATTGTAAAATCTATCCATTTCAGATGAAAATACTCACCTTGAATGTTAGAAGTTTTATCTGAAATTCGTCTTTCATTTGATTTTATTCTTTAAATTGAAGATCTGTTTACGATCAAACGTTTGAGCTTAAGCTTAGTACACAAAAGTTTATACTCAGTATGGTGCATTGATACATTTTTTATTGCATAACAAATAAAATAAAATACTTTTAAATGGCTACACGATTCATATTAATAAGTGTTCTCTTTATAACAATGTATGAGCCAAAAAATTCTCATTTCACGGCCGTTAAGTTTTTGCGCCTTATTAAACTTCATTTAAATGGTAGATAATACTTTTTTTAACACCGAAAAAAAGAGATTAATAACATAAAGAATGTCTCACGTTATAAGGATTGATAATTGTTGCTTCATATTATTTTCTTATTTAATGCTATACTATCATAATACATAATTTTTTTCTCAAATAATAAATTATACTATTTTTTATTTCAGATCTAATTATATACTTAATGGCCATATATTTTTTTTTTAAATTCAACCTTCAAAAAAAATTCCAGACTTGCTCGAAATATTGAACAGCTTCTTGTGGAAAGAGCTCGTCTGTTTTTTTTTTTTTTTTGAAATCTTGGCTTTAAATTTATCCGAACTGTAAAGATGGCATTTTTAATTGCTTTAAACGCATGTGTTCCCAATCAAACGGGTTAATCTTTTATTTGATATCACCATAATCTGCAAAAATGGGTGTATCACGAATAATGAGATATATGAAATTTTCCTGGTGGTATTTTATCTATCTATTCGTAAATAAAGTTCGATCCATATTTCATGTTTCCTTCTTTATTTCATTGAATATATTCAACGTTTTCTTCGCGTATTACGTTGACAGTTACTTTATTCAGTTTTTGTATTGCTATTTTCATTTGATGCCTTAGACTTGATCCAAAGCGCTATTGTAGCTGGCTTATTTCCCACAAAAATATTATTTATGAAGAAAAATCTTTCAAAGTAAACAATAATATAATTTAAAAATATATTGGAATTCGTTGTATATTTTTGGTTATCAATAAAAATATAATTACTTGTATATTTTTATCATAAAATCGAATCAATATAAATTTATAAATGATTATTTTTATTAAGCAATCGGATTATATGTTTCATTTAAATGTATTAAAATTGTAATGATAATTTTTGCCAAAAGATGGTGGGAATTACTTCATAGAATATTTCCAACACTTGATAAGCACGGTATATATGTATGACGTTGATATTAACGTATTTTTATTAATGTAATGTATCATTCATCAGTATATTTTAAAAATGTCTTGTAAAAAATATAATCATGACTATTGCTTCTTTCTTCTCATCTCATCATCATGAACATTTGGAAAAAAAAGTCAGTAATTAATTATATTGATAAAAAATATAAGAATATTTATTGTTCCTCAATATTTCTTGAGCAATCCGGATTTTGAAAAGCATTTGAAATTTCATTTTTGTATTTGAAATTTGTTTTGTGTATTCATTTTACTTTTATAATTATATTCCTTTCAATAAATATGTAAATTATTGTTGATGTTGCCCGACGATTCTACATCTTTTAAAAATGCCTATTTATATATATATTAATTTAAATTTACGAGTAATAAAAACTTTAAGTTTCATGCTTTGTTACTTTCAAGCTCAGCTTTTTTAAACTTTAAATACTGAAGCTATTATAACTGGAGCAGTAAAGATTAAAACTTTTTCTTAGTAAAATATTTCTTGTTTATCTAATTAAGACCAACTTATTTTTAAAAATCAATGTTAGTTTAAGGACAATTACATAAAAATGTATGAAAATCATTCAGTTTTCATAAAATAACAAAACATTCTTTTCTGTATTACTTCTGCAATATCATATTAATAGTTTCAAGACTGGTTTTTATCATCGAAAACATTGTGATTTTTTATTAAAATATAATGTATTTTTACCAAAAAGTGACAGTTAACACATTAAATGTGACAATTAGTTTCGATAAAGCAATAATATTTATCATTATCGTAAAAAGCATTAATATTATTAACTCTTATTATACCTTTATTAAAATATCTACTTTGATAAAAAGGATACACTTCAATGATATAATACATATACGGCCTTTTTCCATTATTTTTAAGTATCCTTTCAATTCGCCCGGGGCCGTAACTTAGGATTTATTGATCGCAAACGAGAGTACATGCCTGATTGGCTAATTTCCTGGGTTCAATCAGGTAGTTAATTATAAAGCAACATTTACACACGCTTAAGCTTACACAATTTATTACAGTGGTTGGGTAAAATAACTTAATGTGCCATCTAGATAATTTTGAATGTTTATCTTTTATATCTTTCTCGTTATATAATGGTTCAATATGAAGTTGGTTAATTGACTTCTAAATTCGTTGTTTATCTAAAATCATTAGCGAATATTACAGCCACTCTGTTACGTCAAGATTATAATAAAGAATGGTAAAAAAACCTATATATACAAATATTTGTCTTGATTTATCAGTAAGTTTAACGGTATTACAAAGCATGAAAAGCTTTTGAATGGACAGAGAGTGTGTAGCAAAAATTTATTATTGGAAGATATAACCCCGTCAAAGAATTGTAATTTAGTTATTTATCCGGCTAAAAACTGTTTTTTGACTGATATGAAAACTAAGTATCCTTGAAAAATCTAATCATGATGGAATGAATTCAATTTTGGTCAAAATGTTGATGTTCATCGATTAGTTCATATGCTCGAAAAATGAGCAAAGAGTAAAGATATATAATATAGTAAAAGAGACCTTCTTGTATTCAAATGATGGTGATAATATAAAATTTAAAATAAATTTGATTATTCCATGCAATACGTAGAATAATCAAAGTTATTTAAAATTTTATATTAAAATGAACTTCCACAAAGTTACCGCTGAAACCATCGATGGTGATAAAATTTATTAACCTTAAAAAATATAAAAAGAGCTAAAAATTTAGTTGTCACCGTGAGAAAAACTCTATGTTGAAAAACATCGCCTGCAGAGATTACTTTGGACAAGATTTTTTTTGAATGACAAGGGCAGCCTGATTCTGTTCATTAGTAGATTTGTTTCTTAAAGACAATTTTCTTTTGATGTCCATCTTGAAAGTCAATGTGATTTTTAATTTTAAAAATACTTTCAAGCCATGATTTGCCTTTGATAGAAAGTTTTCCGTATTTTCACAATTTTTATCAATTAAAAAATGCATATATTTACTAAAAATTTAGATAAAAATTAGAATTATTCAATATTTTATGGTTATTTGGTAATTTCTACTGTAAGTGATATCGATTTAAGATTATACTACGTTATATTTTTTAATTTCACTTTAAAAACGAGTTTTAATGATTTGTGAATAAAAAATTGGCTTTTAGATAGACTTATCATAGCTTCACATATATAAAAAAAAAACGGACATTTATTTTGATTTTTATTTGTGTACTTATGGGTTTATTACAATTTCTGAATGCTAATAAAAACGGTACATAAAGTATCAAATTATTAACTTTACCATATCTTAAGCGATTTTCGAATAAATATTTTATGATTTTACTTGAGGCAAATAAGTTATTTTGTATTTCCATACAATTTATGACTGCGCAACTGATAGTCTACGCTTAGGTTGGAGTAACTCGTACAAGGCGCTCTCTTTATAACTTTACCTCCTTTAGGAGTATAGCTTTATGTAGGATGTTTCACAGCTTGAGATTTTTCTTACGGGCGGGTAATGTAAGACACTGTTGGATATTTTGTCCATTTACTGCCTCCTTCTGTGATAATTTTGCGGTTAGATTGAATAAAATCGCAACGCGACTAAAGAACAAACAAAGAAGGGTGTTTTTTATTGACTCTTATATACTTATTTGAATCCTAGTCTCGATTTCTATGAAAACATTGATATTTTTTTACTTTATTATGTTGGAGATTAAAAAAATATACAACATAAAGATTTTTCGTGTTGTGTGTTGCAAAAAAAGTCTAAAAATCCTTAAAAAAATAATATTTATCTGTTATCTTAATATAGATACAGTTTTGAAAACTTTTACAAAACAAAATAATAATATAATTTATTTTGCATAATTTTTCTAGAATTTAATGAAAATATTGTTGTTATCAATGTAGTTTTAAAAAATATAGGAAAAAAATAGATTTTTATTTTAATGTAAGCTATATTCTAATATTTATTGATATTTGTTTTGAGCATAAAAAAAAACTTGTTAAAAATGTGATGAATAGACTAAGGGTTAGTGGCGATTAGCAATACTCTAACTCTGATATTTTATGTTAAATACTGTTTCATAAATCCATTTAGTTATCGATTGTATGAAATACTTTCTTAAGTAGTTCTGTTTTTACAGTCACCTTCACACTCAAAACGAATTTTTCTTTAATTAAAATAACGTGTATTTTAGTACAATAAATATAGACTAAGTCTTAGTTTTCTATGTCTAAATTTATAAAATTCTGTAAACTTTCTTGTAAGTAATACGTATAACTTTCTGAAAAGCTTCATAAGTGTTGCGTAGCTTTCGATTTGTGAACTATTTGAAGAATTAAATTATTTATTTTCTTACTTTGTAAAAAATCTCTTATAGAAGTTAATCAGGTGTATAATTGTCACCAATTGAAGATCAACTCATAGAGAATTAAAATGAAATAAAGTAGTGGAATTATTAAGTGACTTTTATCAATTGATGATACACTAAGTTGCGTTCCGGATATTAAAGTTGAGGCATTGAGGTTGCATTGGTTTTCACGCAAACAGGAAATTTCTTGTTTGCTTGAAAATTGAAACATAATAAAAGCCATATTTGAATAACACATACTTATGGAAATTGTGTGATCGAAAAGGAAATTTTACTCACGAATACTTACTTTTCTTATTTTTGAAATATAATAAAATATTTTAATCTTTCGCTTTATATATTAAATATTTAATGAAAATCACGGCATGATTGGCGAATAACTATGTTAATTTAAAAATTTTAAAAGGTTAACTAGAAATACATTTTATATGTGTGGTACACATACTTAAGAAATATATCTACTTAAGTAAAGCCGATATTAAATATCCAAAGTTAAACTCCTTTTTACGTTTAGTTACGACCTAAATATGAGTTTAATGAGTCTCATAAGAAATCGATGAATCTGTAAAGTTAACCCTATTTGCGACGAAGTCTGCATATCTTAACCCGCATGAAACCTGCAATTAACAAAGACTTAAGACTTCAGTAAAATTTTTAGCTAAAGTGAATATTATAATATTTTGCGACGAAATCAATTTTTTTAATTAGATTTAAAGACCATATAGCATATAATAATAAAAAAACAAAACTTTTATTTGAAAATTGTTTTCAAAGTGTTTCACACAACTTCTGATTCACATCTATGTCTCCATTTTTGTAAAAGTATCCATAAGCCAAATGCTGTTGAAAAAAATATAATTTATGAATATAACTGAAATTGCATTTTTTTTAAATAACTAATTCGATATTAATTCAGCACTAGTAGTTCAAACTATTACAAGGTAATCACATTCATAAAATTAATTGCATTTATTTTAAAGATATTTTGAGAAAAACGACTTATATCCATTTTGTTAAAATAGGTCTGAAATTAATAAAATATACAATATTTTATTTATAACTTAGAGTAACATTGATTGAATTAGTCAGATTAAATTTTATTTTGTATGTGTATTAATCAGTATACAGAACAAAGCCATATTTAATTTTAAATATACTTCTTATGGTGACATAAGCTGATGGATGGATGTAACTATCAACAACAAGATGTACGAATTTTAGAGGTAAATATTAATTTTCACCCGGTTATAATGGACGTTAATAAAGTAAGTGCTTATTGCAAATATAATATAAATATATCGCATTTTATTAGTTTATGTATTATTTTTTCGAGTTGCGAAGAAATTTGATAATTTTACACATATTGTATAATTGAATAATTTTTGATTATATTTCCCTTTTTTGAGTTTTTATGAAGTTTTATATATCTTTACCTGAAAATTATAATAATTATGTAAGGAAATCAAAACATATCATTATACTACTTATTTCATGACGACGAAGATGTTTTTCTATGTTTGTTTAACGCGTGTATATAATTCATCAGTCAAAGTGTAGAGTTAATTTAATAAAAAGCAATAAGACGCATAGTGTAATTAAGAAATAAATGAACATAAGTAGCATATTAATTGGAATTCAGAGAAGGAGGTATAAGAGAAATAAACAGAAAAATACAGAAATTCTTACCTTATGCCTCCCACGTTAAGTATAATTCTGTTTTCGCCGTCCATTGCCTTTGAGGGTTTATCATTATTTCACAGTCCGTGCGTGCGTAGTCCAAGTCTGTTACAAATAAACAATACAATTCATTAATTGGCCAAGCGTTGATGAAAGGTTTTTATCATAGTACAGAAAAATCTTATCATATTGTTTCATTATTCATTTTTCGTCTTGTTTATTGAATGAGTAGACAAACGAATCATTTATTGGACGTTTGTACATTTATTAAAATATTATATTGAAACGTGAAAACTGTGGATTACAAGAAATAATAATTACAGTAATAAAAGATAATTGTATTTATTGGAAATTTTGTTTTCAAATGAAATATAAATTGTTTTTATTATTGCTGTAACTTCTATTGAAAAAATGTATTTTTTTAAATTGTATAAGGCACTGTTTGAATTGATAGAGTGAGAAATCACACACGTCAAGATGCTCGCGTTATTTTTAAGTTATCAGTATAGATGATTACGCATACACGAAAAAATGTTAAATATACAGTAAACAGTTATAATGGTCATACGCTTTGTTACTAATTTACCGTTTTTAATAAAAAATATAAAGGATAATATAGAAATAAAATATATCAACATACATATATGTTTCCTCTGTCCAGCCAAATAATTGAATAACAAATATAATTAAATTAAATTAGATTAAATTTGAATTGTTGCAACTTTGTACGATTCCATATGTCAGATGCAACAGAACTGACGTGACGTCGATCCGTGCGATGGAATACCTGAAGATGCCGAAGGGCGAAACCCGGGTCTTTTGTGACAAGACATATGGAATCGTACAAAGTTGCAACAATTCAAATTTAATATTGAAGTTCCATCAAGCACCTTCAGTCGATATCATAAATTATAAATTAGATTAATATATCCGTTTTTTTTTTTGGAAAATTGATATTGATTCTCTTCTTTCTTTATTTGATCCAGAGAATACTGGAACGCACATGAATGACCATTTCTTCTCATCCTATTTGACTAACATTAAAATGTCATATATTCATGTTCCATTAAGTATATAAGTGTAGGTTATTCTGTTTATAAAAATTTCCACTCGTTACTTTTCCTAATCAGTTCTTTATGATTGTTCAGAGCTCTTAATGGATTATATATTTACTTTAATTTTGTTTGAAAATTATAAATAAGTGATTGTCAATATTTTATTTTCAAATTAATTTGTATTATTTAATTAATATTGTATTTAATTATTTTCTGTCAATTGTTTCTTAGTTCTTGAACCCGTTGTTTTGTATAACTGTTACCGTTAACTCTTGTTTATATAGAATTTTTTATAAATTGTATTATATCAGTTGATAATGCTCGTGATGAGCGAAACCAGGACCAAACAAAAAATATATTGTGGAAATAAGTACTAAAAATATGTTTTTATTATTTAAAATATCATTCCTTTCCATTAAGACGTGACAGTTAACTCTTTAAAAGTGAACAATGACTTGTCCTGTTATAACTATTCAAAAATCTCAAAAGTCCTGCGATAAAAAAATTATGAATTTTTTCTTTCATTCACAAATTAACTTTTCCTTTGAATGAATTGTATTATGAAAACATATTTTAAACACTGTTCTGTATCGCGTTGTTCATAATTTATTTTCATACATAATGTGGTAGTGGATACCTTTCATAAAAATATATGGTAATATTAACTCGAAAGATACAAAGTGATATGGAGTAAATGTTGCGAAATGATGATATTAAAACATAGAGCTAAACACAAGCCAATTATTTGGTTAACAACAATTTATTATTAATTTAAACTCAGTCGTTGAACACATGCTTAGAATTTTGATAAGAGGGATTATTATTACACTCGAAAATACCAAACTTTTCCCTACACGAGTACTTTTGTTCCCTAAGGCAAATATTACAAAGTTGATCCAACACAATGTATGATAGAAGAAAAATAATGAGTAACGTATATGTTGTATTAATATAGTCTTGCTTCTTTCAAAACATAACCAATTTACTTTAACAGTATTAGTAAAATTGTTGTTATTTAAATAGTTACTTTAATTGTGATATGACTTTTTTTAATTAAATTGTAAATTGATTTTCAATTCTTAAAATTATTTTTAAATCTAGACAGAATTTACTCTTTCTTTTAATTAAGTCAAAGGTCTAAGCTTTGTTAACTTTATTTTGTACAATTTATGAGGGAAAACTTCAAGTATAAAAAGAACCCTTAAAATAATGTTGGGAAAAAGCACGTTTCTTCTTAAAGTAAACATTGATTTTTGTTGAAATAACAAACCCAGAGCCGTTTGTTTTCATTAACGTTTGTAGAATTTATTTGTGTTTGTGATTAACTGGCTGCTACGTTAAAAATCCATCAATACTTAAATATTGTTGCAATAAATGTTACAATGCCAAACCAAACCTTGTGCAAAAAAATATTTTGAAATCTAATTAATTGTTAATTGTAAAAAAAAAAAAAATTCAACATTCATATCTGCTTTTTTATACTTAAATATTATGAATTTTTGAAAACTGTTAAATAAATTTGGTTTTTTAATTATTAACATTCTGTACGATTTCACATGCTTTGCCACTGATGATCCGGGTTTCGACTTTCAGCATCCTCACACCGATGTATCAAAATAATTTTGTTCAACATTCTAATAGAACCCCAACAAGGCGATTGATTTTTACTCACATGTCAAAAACTTTGATGATAAAACGGTTATTTCTAATACCTGATTAATTTAAATGAATATTACTTTTTAACTGTAACTTACTTTTTATTTCTATGAATAGTTAGTTGGATTTATATTTAAATTTATTCAGACCAGAACATCCAACACAATACACATCCGACCCAGTTTATCTAAAACTGGCTCAACCAAAATAATGTGCTGCCGCTATTTATGCCACATTAAAATCGAAATATTTTATTGTAATTTATTGACAGCGTATAAATTAAGCCTCATTTTGGGGTAAAAAGGTTTTTGAAATTTTGATTCAGTATGTAACAAAAACAATAGCTAGTCACTTGTTCATATTAATTTTCCCAATTTCAATTACTTTTATCATCTGCAAATTTTAACAGATGATACCTTTTGAGAAATGTATAATTAATTTTGAAATACAATTTAAATATGTACCGTGGTTAAAATAATATTAATAAATTATATGAACATTATAACAATTATTTATTAACATTATTATTAGTTTGCTTTGCAAAAAAGAGGGAAGGATGATCAACTTATTTGACGCTCTAATCGTATTGTATGTTTAATGATCTAATTGATGAAATCCTAATTGATTTCGACCAAAAGTTTTTTAAGTTCATTGCGTAAAAAAAAATGAACCAGACATTCTTGAACAGTATTTTGACAAGAACAGATTTTTAGAAAGAAAAGCGTTATTTTTTTATTACGCTGGGTAGAAGTGTACAAGAAATATTTTCTTTTAAATGGAAACGTAAATACGATAATTGCATTATTACTTAAAAACCACACATATGTTTTTTATATGTAAAATTCACTAGCTCCTGGGTCCTTTTATATTGTATTTACTTTGAATCTTTCGTCAGCTTTACGCTAGAGATTCGAATCCCAACAGTACACACAGAAAATAAGTTTATCCACTCAACCTAAGGATAAGTACCAAGCAACGTAAATGCGTAAAAAATAACAAAGAAACGCTCAAAGCTAAAATAATACGGAATAAAAACGTTGTCCTTTTTGCACGAGCAAGTAGTTATTAAAGAAAACTTGTTTTAAATGATTTTTTCGTTTTACGGAACAAGCTTGTAAAAAAAATATATGTAAGCCTGAAAATTTTGTTTCTTCTGACATTCTGGAAACTATATGATAGCAAATTTGGTTGACAATTTTTTCCTTTTGAATGAAATATTTACCTTAAACTTGATCATAATGATACCTGTGTATAATGTTGTTCATGTGATACTAGTCACATAAAATGAAAATTTCAACTTTACAAAATAAACAGACACCATAAGCTTAAAAGCTTTCATTGTTGGATTAACATAAATATGTAATAAACTTGCACAGCAGTATTGGACTATTACAACAGCGAGAAGAGATTTTAGTCGCATATACCTACCTTTACTACTTGTGCTCATTACTTTTATGGGTACGATTGCTCATGTAGAAATATTCCATTATCTGTTAAAAAAAGATATCTGATATTCAAAAGTATATTTTATAACCACAAATATGTATATACATTTGAAAGCATTGGTAAATAATTCAAATAAATCATTTACCACTCGTAATAACCTTCTCATCAATATTGAAATGATTGCAAGAATACTATTAAAAATAAAATACATATTTTATGAAATAGCCATTGGCGTCTTGTCAGTATGCTAAAAAAGGTGCGAACGTAGATAATAATTATTTAAAAAAATATTATAATAAAAACACGGTCGAAAGATAGTCAAAATATCTCATATAAAAAAATGTCACATCTTTTTTATGTGTGAAATAAAACATTTTAACGGCGGCCTGCAATTAATTCATACATTTAATATAGGTCATTATTTCTAAACGAGCCTTTCATCTCAAAGGAAAACGTCAAATTAGTAGGATTTTTAGACCCGACCGTCAATTAGAGCTAATTTATAAAGTTTATACAACTTCCAATTTCACGGCTTAATTAATTGCATAGAATTAAATTCTTTATTTACATTACTTATAATCAAGTCTCGTTCTTATAAGTTTTTACGAAAATTGCTGAAAACTTTGCTGTTAGTAGCAGTCAATCTATATGACGTTTTTTCCCTTTGTAAGCACGGTAGTTTTAGTACTATTTTTCTGAACAAAAATAGAAAGAGCATAACTTTATTAAAGCGTGTGTAGAGAATTATTATCAAAATTTAATCACACAGGCATGTATATCAATTGTTATTTTAAGCAATATTTTCGAAGGATTCGGTGGTAAAAACACCTGTTTCAAGTGTCTTTTTTGATTACTCATTGATAGAAATAAATTACAAGTTAAAGAAGAAACATAACAAAAATAAGAATTCGTCATTAAAATCTCTTTTTTTTGTTCAAAGTGACAACCTTACATCATATATTATTTTAAATGTATATTCTTATAAAATATGAAAAATTTTGCTTTTATTTCATGGAATTGTCAATAAACAAACATTTTTTTGGAGAATCAAATAAAGCATCACAAAAAATGACATACAAAAACAAAATTGAAGATTTTTTTTATTTCATTTCGTTGCGGGTTGTTATTTTCATACAAGAATTTCAAATTAATTATTTTGTTTTGAGCAATCGTTGTTAAAAAAAACTCTCGTTTAAATTTCAAACGTTTGGAATAAATTATATTATAGATTCACTTATATTAAAGCAATTCAAAAGTTTTGTCCCTAGTTATCTTCGATTGATGTCAATGACAGACCTTTTCATTGACAGCAGCCTGACAAGCCGCAAAATCTATGTACTTTCTAGATATTGTTACTGACAACGGTGTTGATTGGAAAGTCACCCGGGGTAAATTCAATTTAACTCTATGTGTATGTACTCATATTTATAATACAAACAAGATATATTTCAAATAGATTCGTGGTGAAGGAAAATTATGTTACATGTGTATTTTACTGAATTAACTGTAAAATAGATAAAACTATCATAGTATAATCTATGAAAGTTTATAAGATTTATGAAATAAACTTACTTATAAGGCATAAAAAATTAAACTGCTATTTTTACTGTCTATTGAAATTTGATCTGATAATTTTAAAAGAGAAATATCTACCGAGTTTGATTCGCAACATTTTTTTCTATGCTTACTATTGCCGAAGCAACTAGCTATTCTAAAATTAATTTTACTACTGAATGGCTTTTCAAGCCAGTTAAAATGATTTTCATAAATCGCATTTAAAATAAGTAATAAACGACAATATTTTGCCAACAAAAATGATGTCATATTGAACAACAAAAATGACACGTCCCATGGAGCAACAAAACTTATCACCTCTACTAGGAAGTATTGTTTACGATATCGATTAGGGGTACTTGATAGATTTTCAATATCAAATTTAAAGTGTCAAAACTTTGCATTATTCCACATGTTTTGTCACTCATTACCCGGATTTTAGATTCGGCATCTTCAGGTATTATATTACACGGATGCACTAGAACTCACTCACAATAAAATTTGAAAAACCATTCATTTAACGTGAATGAACGTCTAAATCATATTCAATAATAACACAGGGGATCAATTAATATTTTATTATAAAATTTGATAATTTAAAAGAGTTCAATTAAAATCTGTGTTTATGTTGAGTGATCAGCTTAACCTCCCTTATTCTCATATTTCTGTTAACTACACCCCTTCAAAAATTGGTACATTAAGTATATAATCTCAAGAGCTTTATTCCTATATACGAAATTTTCTAAATATCCGATTTCATATAAATATTAGTTGGTATTAGATTAAAATTCTGCTATCAAAAAATTATTGGCTCTATCCGTTTCTTATTAAAAAATCATTTATAATTTGAATTTTAATATAATCAAATAAATAGACATAGATATATAATCAAATCAAATTAAGTCAGGCATTTATTTAAACCTAAGCCATTATTTTTATTAAAGTTATTTCTTTTTTGTTTGAAATTTACTTGTTTTGTATATAACGGATGCAAACCATTTATTATGTGTCATTTCTAATGAATCCGTGAGACAGAGCTCCTGAAGATGCCGAAAGGTAAGAGTCGTTTATGACAAAACATGTGAAATTTTGGAAAATTTCAACAATTCAAAAGTGAAAAGTATTGACTCATCCACTTTATTGAGCCGATACCGCCTGTTTAAGTCTTTTGAGCATTCTCTTATTGAAAAGAGGATTCACTATGAGGGTAAAGTTCAAGGTCATCTTACAAAATACTTTTCTTTGTAGCCAAAAATTTCTCTCAATTTGGAGAGATTGAAAATTTGCTCAGTGTATAACAGAAGTAACACATCACTCAATAAATTCGCAAGATTATTGGTAAATCAACAGCTTTTTAGCAAAATATGACTTCTATTCAACGTATTCATTATTCATATTCATTTTAGCGCTTCTCTAAAATTTCTATGCCTTTCTTACATAACGGTTTGTCCAACTCATTAAAATATGATTCAGTTTCAGCGATCACCTCCTCATTGGAGTCAAATCTCATTCTGGCGAGCATTTTTTAAATTTCCAAAATTCATAAAAGTCGCTCGGGGCTAAATTTAAAAAGTATAGTGGATGTGAAAGCAATTCGTGAAATTTTGCTGTTATTACTATCGAATTGTGACACGATTCATTGTCATGGCGAAAGGCCGTTTTTCTTCATTTGGGAAAGTTTTCTTTGCGATTTTGCGTAACTTCAGTGTGACAATATTCAGTATAGAATCTTTTTTCCTTTTAATGATCGATGAACATACAAAAGTCATAATATTATGAGCTAACTTATAGTTGCGTTTTCGCTTTAGACAACTTTCGCCAGATGCTGTCCACTCAACTGATTACTGATTTTACTCTGGAGTGTAGTATTGCTTCCATTTTTTACCCATTGCCACTATAAAAATGAAAAATCCTTTGAATCTCGTTTTCATAACTCTTAACTGTGCTCTGAATCATTAACGCGTTGTTTTTGGTAAACCCAGTAAGCAAACACGATGTCCGTCTCGAACTGAGTTTTCTCATAGAGAACTCTTTATGAACAATAGTGAATACTCTGCCTTTTGATGTTTTTTAGGTCTCACCAATGTTTTACAATGTAATTTCATCTTTTGGTCGTCAAAAACGATTTTTGCAGTTTTTTATGTTTTCTAAAACAACTGCTGACTTTGGATGACCAAATCGTTCAGCATCATCGGTGGAACCACTTATCTATCATGTGTCTCAGTAGAACAGAGTCCAAATAAGAATTTATTGCTTTGCTTGAACGGATTTTTTTCCCATTAAAAAGCAATGGTTTATCAACACATAAGGTTAAGATTTTTCAATTGTTTTGAAAATCAAAAAAGGACTGACAGTAAAACCACTGGAATTTGTAAATTAATGTGTCAATGTCATGAAATTTTGAATTGTGAAACAAATATCGTTTGAAGGGTAGAACTATCAAAAAATTATTAGAAATTGTCAATATTGGCGCCATGTCTATGTCACACTACGAACTTATTGGATAATGTGTTATACGTATACTGAAAGTGGTGAAATTCTTTATTGAGTACATAAATTAAAAAACATATATAGATATATATTTTCATGGGTAAACACAGAGAAAACCTTAATGTGAAGTATACTCATTGCGTTGGAAATGATTGTGCGATTGTTGTGTTTCGTTATATAAATTTCCGATAATCTTCAAATATGACTCGCTTATCTTTAGTTAGCGGTTTCATGTTAAAAGTTATTCAATAAATACAAAAAAAAATTTCAAAAGGATTTTCAGTTTGACACTTGCATTCAATATTTTTATTCATAATTTAGAAAAATCTTTAAAAACATTTATATTGTGGGCATGCGATTTAAGCAAGAAATATTTATATTTGTCATCATAAAGATTTATTAATACGCTTTGTTGCGATGAAAATTATTTGACCTTAAAGAAAATAAAGTATTTGTATAATGACTTGGGAAGCATGTTTTCGAGAAGATTTTACTATTCAAAAGAAAGAAAAAAAATGGCATGAAGAAAATAAGTGCAATCGTTAAACTGGCGTATTTAAGAAAGTAATAATGACAACTAAGCCACCTCGGGGTGTTAAAAGTTGTAAGAAGAAGAACAGTGTCCTTGCACACATTATACATGCTTTTATTCCCCGTTAAATGTTATTTGTGGAATGATTTTCTTTGTTCAAACTAGAGACATTTTTATTCTATAGGATTTTTTCATGTCTGGAGTATTTTGAGGTATTTTTTTCCATTCCATCTCTTCAAATTTGTTTTGTGAAACATCTTTACGTTTAACTAATTGAATTAAAAATTCATGTCACATTTACAGGACAAAGAAAAACATTTAGAGTGGGAGTGAGTAACAGCGTACAAAGTAAACGCCGTGAAAAATGAAATGAGATTTTCCAAAGCAATTTAATATTAGATCGTTGCATTTTTATTGAATCATTATTTATTTTTTTGACGGGTGTTTTGATCCCACGTTGAAAGTTAATATATTCTAAAGGGTACGTTAAAATTGAAATTTTCTGAAAGTCTTGTATATTAAAATAAAATGGCATAGACAATAAAATTGGAATATTTTTACCATAATCAAGTTTTAATTTTTTTTTTTTTTGAAAATTAACGTTTTGCTTTGTTCACACTTTGATTTTATTTTAAATCATAATTTATTAAAGCTAAGCAACATAAAGTGAGACATTTTTCAAAATATGTTTATCTTGCCTCTTAAGTTTTTTGAGTAAGTATTTTGAAGCCCCCAAACCATCATTTCCCAATTTTCTAAATTCCAATATCATTAAAAAATTTTGAGATCGATTACTACTGGTTTTTCCGTGTAGTGCAATCCTAGGAATTTTATTTATAATAAGAATGAAAATAACATGTGAAATCATACTTTTCACACGGTGTTCTATAAACATGAATATTTGACACTCGGCTTTGAATACATGATGTTACAATACTCTTATTCAGAAGATTTATTTCTTTTTATATAACATCTCAATTCCATACGAATTTATCTAAAAAATATTTACAAAGCCTTGATTGCAAAAACGTTTTTGTGAAACATAATTTTTTTCATTCGACAATTTTTTTTATTGCTCAACACGCAAATTTGTATCGAGATTAGATTTTTTGATGTTAGCTATTTTCTGATTTCAATTTTTTTTTAGTGAAAACCAAGATGTATTTTTATATCAAAACTATTTTTTGTGATTGAATTCACTCAAGTTATGAAATATAACGCTGAATAAATTGTAAGCGAAAATCTTGTAAAAATATAAATATTGTTCAACAAGTTCTATGAATATTTCTTCAACATTGAATATATGAAAGAGGCTGTTTTATATACGACTATAATTAGTGTGGCACTCACAATATTGATTGTAAGCTCTATATTTTATCTACGCAGTCAGTCTCAATAAAAACTAAAAACTTTTATACTACTGCCCACCGACTAACTGTAACTCGTTAAATGTAATTACGTAGCTTAGTCGAAAGAATAATTAATGAATAATGGCTGTTCTTAAAAGAGATTAAATTGAGCTTTAATAAATTAGCAGTAGACATCTTTACAAATTTCTATGATGTAGTCACTATAAATTTATTATATATTTATTTATTACAATCGCACTAGTAAAATTAATTATTCTGTAATTACGTTAACTAGAAATTAATCATAAAAACTTCGAAATAATTTCTGAATCTAATTCCTTAATCATAAATAAAATAAAACCTTCAAGACAAATTGAAAAATGACGACTTTACGTTTTTCGGTATTCAGATATACTATTGTTTTTTTGTTGGGTGTTGTTTATTACTTAAACCCTGTCCGTCAAGCATTGTGCTTAATATTAACTTTGATATATTTCATTCATATCCATTCTCCATATGGATCATATTTCATCTTAATAGGTATATTTAAGTCTTTTTTTATGCGTGAAATACTGATTATTCAGTTGTTCAACCCTCTATTGTCACAAAGAGAGAAGGGATATGGTTGGAACATGATTAGTGGCTGGATAAAAGCTATTGCTATGCGCCCTTTTCAAAGATTGGATGCGTGCAAGAAATTTCTTGATGTAAAAGCAACTATGTTTAACGAACAGAATCGATAAATTGAAATTCGATTGAATAAAACGCCACTCGTACAGAAACTCAAAGACCATGAGACATACAACAATGCACTATGGATTCGATCAAAAAATACTGTTACTAATCATAATCTATCTAGTATTTATTTATATAATTTATGATATTGACTGGAGATTCTTGATGAAATTTCAATATTAATTTTGATTAATTCAAATATGAAATATTCAAATTCTTTTTTATTTCTTAGATACTAAACAAAAATAAGAAACTCGAAATAAATGATACATGATTGTGCTTAATCATATTTAAAAAAATAAATTCTCCAACAATGATTACAAATATAATATTTAGTCTCATCAAACCATATCAAGCTAAAAACAATGTAGCATATATTAAAAAAAAATATTTCTATCAAAAATACAGGAGGGTATCTAACGATTTCAATAGAAATGAACTGACAACGCGATGAAAAGAAAAATAAGTTTAATCATCATCATAAATATATTTAATAAATTATATCGAGAAATATCAGGAACTACTTTTCGGCTGTGACTTTAAATGCTTAACAGTAAGCGATGAATTTTGAGGAGCAGAAACTTTTTGCTGGTGATATCGGTGAAAAAGTTTATTGCTTTTTTATTTTCCCAATTTTAGTGTCAGCTACAAATAATTCTCAAACATTTTGTGCAGATTATACGAAACGGTATCAAAATTTTAAATATTTTCAGTTGTGCTGAACAGCATGTTTTGCTTGGTACTATTATGCGGTTCATAAAAATTTTAATATTAATAATGTACCGGCTACGTTTAATATATCTTTTTTTAAAGTGTTAGTCAGCGGATTGAATCCACTATTTTTATCAAGTTTCAGTAAAATCATCAAATCCAAAAGACTTTTCCATATCAAAATGAATCTATAGGATTTTTTTATAAAATTTTCGCATTTTTACACAAATTCCATAGATGAAACTAAAAAAGAAATAAATCTAAGATTTTATAGAAAATATTTTGACTTATTTTTATGATTTTTATTTATTTTTTGAATTTCTCAAGGGATTTTCACACTTTGTATTCAAACTTTGTAAAAATATTTGACGCCTGTTATCATATTTCTGTTTCAATAGACTTTTGTGGAATTTCGACTTCAATATTCATATTTAGTTGCGTTGAATATGGAAAATTATTCAGTAAGTCTTCATTTGAAAAGATACGTTAGTGACATAGGAATGATTGATGATGTAAACATGTAAGAAGCTTAACTTCCTGAATGTTAACGTTTTGAAACTGTTCTCCGTACAATATTGTCAACGTAAAATAATAGAGTATATCTTAATTTTTTTACAAAATAACCCCCGTAAATGAAACATATTACATAAAAAAACCTTTTCTTATACGTATTTTTGTGAGACAACTAAGTATTTATAGTTATTCAATCATTCCCAAAAGTCTTCTTCTTTCCAAATAAATATGTGCAAAATTGAACATTTAATGTTAAATTTAAATTACGAATATACTGTAGCATCTAACGAACAGTTTGATCAACATATTCAAACTTGAATACGTAAAAAATAATAAACTAATGCTAAAAACTAGACATAATTAAAGGCTGCAATATCCATTACGATCAATGATCAAAACTCACACGTAAGGTTATATGACTCTAACAAGACTCATTCAGCTGTATTCACTACTCAAACGGAGACGGCAGGGTGAGTTTTAAGAAATATTCTTTATGCTATTTGCTTGAAGATTAACTATTTAGACAATATTCAGATTTTCATTATTTCACTATTCCCAAAGTTTTTAATGAAAATCATCATACAATTTTGCAGTGAATAGAAGAAGAAAAGCGAGAATAAGAGTAAAAATATATATGAAAACAAATAAATGAAGAATTTTTTAAGTCATGGAAAATTTCAAAAAATATATTTGTGTGTTTCAAAACTGATGAGCAAGTTTTACCCATTTAGCTAAACACAATGAAAACTAAACAGTATTTGCGATACTTTTATACTTTTTAATTTGGATTGAAATAAAATTTGTCATCAATAATGATTATCTGATTGTTTCACTTAATAAACAAAATAATAAAGACTTGTTAAAAGAAGTTATTTTTTAATAAAATTTATATACATTCATATGTATACCGATAATTTATAGATTTTGAAGTAGTTTATCGTTTGATTTATTGAGATTGCATTAACTTGATAGAACTCCATTAAAACACGGTAAAAAAAACTATGTTTTTAGTTATACACAATTTTGTAGAACTAAAATACGTTGCTATTTTTTCACCGTGTATAATGTTTGATTTCATTATTTACTGTTTTATTGAAAAGATTTAATCGATTTCGAACATATAATGGGAAAAGATATAATTTTTTTATGTTAAATTTATTTGGTATAAATAAAAAATATGAAGTATTCAAATATTTTATAAAACATGTTACATATATCCTGTTGAGATTTCAAACATTAAATAAGTAGAGAAAATTTATAAATATACTTATGGCTATCAAAAAGTACGTTTGAAAAATACCAGCTTTTGCATAATAATCAATCAGCAACACAGATTTCCATATATGATCTTTAGATATTTATTGGTTTAAGCCTTCACCAAGTCAAATCTTTAAGCCCTCACTCATAAATACATTTTTTGAACGTACATTTTCTTTCCATTGGTCTCAGAGGGCCATTTATATTTTATAACACGTTTCTCGAGATTGCTGCTTACCTAAGGAAAAGCTGCAAAATCTTGATAAAAAATTATAGTAAACATGCAAATCTAAAAATCGGAATTATTCTGCAAAGAAACAAAAAAAAATACATCATAACACTGGTAAAATTTGCCTTTTTAATTTTTGAATGATGAATTGGGTGTAATAAAAGGAAATGTAAATAATTAGTATGTTCCGAATATTTCTCTGGATAAAAAGAAGAAAGAGAAATAAAAATATTGGACTTGTTAAATGAAATATAATAAAATAGTTTTGCATTCAATTTAAAGAATAAATTAAATACCCACAATGTGTGAGCTGAACAATTTATTTTTATTCAAAAACCTTTACTTTTATTTTTTCCTTATAATTTAAAATTTGTTAATGATCATGAAAACTTAAGCGTCAATTGTTTCAATCCTTTCGTGAGTAACTATTATGTATCGGATGATTTTTTATATAAAATAATTACAGCGGGTGATCGGTTTACGAACACTTAGGACAGCTAAAAATTCGGACAACGAACACTATCACGAAACTTATGTTCGGATATTTCGGACATACAGATCTTTTTAATTCACATTTTATTTATAGTTAGTCGATGATCGGTTAACGAACAATTCTGATAGCGGAAATGGTCTTGGAATAGATTATGTTCCTTAACCGATCAACCACTGTCAATCTTATAATATTACGGTAACCAGAACTATCTTACTAAATGTATCCAGACGATAAATAAAAATGCGATAATACAAAATGCGTCATTTCACAAAATTCAATAAACATACATTACAAATATTTAAGAAATCTTTTACGCTAACATATAAAAATAGCGCGCGAAAAATCTATCAAACTAAATAATTACTGATCTATGTTAAGAGTCTACAATTATTTACGATAGACACCTGTAGTTTTCATACAATACAAGACCTTTTAACGTGTCTGGTGGATTGTATAAATATTTTACTGGAGTAAACTTTGATTAATAGAACTTTAAATATTGAAATTATTAAATAAAATTATTTAAAAGCTTGCTTCCTTTCATCAATTTAATTAGATAGAATGATTTAAAGAACAGATGTTCAATAATTAAATTCTATTAAAACCAATCATATGAAAAACATTCGATGATTTTAAATATTTGAACCTACCAAGCAAAACGTGCTTTTTAGACTTTGTATTCAAAAGAAGAGTAGTATTTTGCCATGTTCATGAAATAAAAAATGTCACAAAATTTTGCGTAGCATAGAACAAAGTTCTACAGTGAAAAATATAGGTTGATAGACAATGTATTATGTTCAATGAGGCTAGTATATTCTCTTTGTGAGTGACGTGTGAGCTTTAGACGCGAAAGAATGGATATTTCGTCCCTAATGAATACCAGGTGATGAGAGAGAAAAAATCACACGGACAGTTGGGTCGAAATGAGAAATTCCAAAAGCTCTTTGTCACTGATCGAATTGAATTCAAAATTAATAGCGTATCATTTATTGGACGAGTGCTGGGATAAAAGGTTTTTTGTTTGGCTGTATTCTTGTTTGTTTACGCAAAAAGATTTTTTGCATGTAACACTGTAAATCATTAGATTTATCCACCTGAATGGTTTGATCAAAAAAACTAGTCACGTTCTTCATATTTTTTCAAATTTATTGATTCAAAGTATGGGTTAAGGAAGATTTTTAAAATGGTGAATTCTCTATGGGTCACAATACCAAAAAAAATGTTTTCAAAAGAAAGATTAAGTCAATGTTCCTGGCAAATATCGGGCAAAATTTGATTGAAAGAATAGAAAAATAATTAAATACTAAATTTATATTAATTCACATTTTACGAATATATAACCAAAACATGTAAAATATATTGAATTTATTTGCTAAAAAATATGTTTTCTCTCTAATTTCAAAAAAAATATGTGTAGGAAGATATCTTTTAAAACGTTATATGATATATATAGATAAACTTCAAAAAGATTCCTTGTGTTAAAATACCCATGTCAATACACAAAAAGCACCTTTAATTATACAGGGAATTACTGCCTAATTTTCTGATGAGGATATAGCTACAGACTAAAGACGCAATGGTAAGCCACCATCAATTAAGTGTCATTTGCCTATTACGACTGCAAAGCAAATAGTCTAATTCTTGGAACGGAAACGTAATCTAAGCATAATTGCTACCCTAGAGAATTTATTTATAATATGTCAAAATTATTTAGTAATAATTGATGGTGAAATTTAAACATTTTATAAATTCTGAGAAAAATTTGAAATTTTTAAATAAAAAATATTTTTTCACTTGACTCCCATGGCCTTAATTTGGAAAAAATTCACTGTCTAATTCAATAAACTCTTTTTAAATAATAAAAACACATTTTTTAGTACTGATTTCCACAATATATTTTTTGATCAGGACCGGTTTCGCTCATCGCGAGTATTATCAACTGAATCAATTCATCAGTCATTCATTATCAGTGATTATCATGAATACATCTTTTTCTTATTGTTAAAATGAGCATTATTGTGCATTAGTGATGATTTTTTGTAACAACTTGGCCAAAAAATATAACGCCAACAAAGTAGATTTTTAAATATAATGAAATAATTTATGCAATTTATATATAGAAAGACTATCAATCAGTTTGAAAATGCAAAGGGAATGATGTTCAAGCTCGGTTTTGAAAATAGAACGATTTTTTTTTTTGTTGAAATTTACGTTAAAATCAATAAAATAAAATTGAGTTTTTCAAAAGCAAAAACCGGTATAATAAAATGGTAAAAATTTCTCCGCAGATTTTTATTTGTGAAAAAAATTCAACCGTCTCGACAAAACCTTTTACTATAGGATTGTGTGTTTTATTTCAGTGGGTTTGTAAGGTATAAGTAATAAAGAAAATGGTGTGGAAATAAATTGCTTCAGGTGATAAAAAATTCGTGCTTAGTGTATCATAACAAACAATTTTTAGAGTGAGGTCAACATGCCTTTATACGAACCTCGTATATTTGTAAAAATAAAAGAGTAAATTACATTCATTTTATATGGGCTTCTGTGATTTCTCTTTATCCTTCATACGTACATGTTTTAGTATCAATGAGTACATATTACAAAGGATGAAAAGTAAACAAACACAAAATTGTAACATTTTATAAGGGTCATTGTAAAGTTCCTGGAGTATATCATGTTTTAATATAAATAGGGACATAAAACAAAAGAGTTTTGTTTTGATTTTATCTTTTCATCTTAATTAACTTACAATATTAATGAAAATGTTGCTAGGTTTTGTAGCAACTTTATTACTTATAACGATGTTTTCTCTTTTAGGTTTTTGAAGAAAACGAAGTGTAAAAAGGAATTATAGAAAGATTAAAAATAATATATCTCTACAATAAGATATTATTTCAGAAACTGTTGTCTTTGCTGCAAATTCATACCAAAAAAATTTCACCACTTTTAATGAGTAATAGTTACTAAAGGCAATTGTTTTTCAATGGAAAGTTTTCTGGTCACAGCAATGTGTGTATCTCATTTTTTTTACTTTGGTAAAATCCATCTAATTTTTAAAAAAATGCAAATTTTTAATTAAAATATATTAATTTAAGAAATTTTAACGTATGAAAATGATCTTACCGTTTAATATTCAAAATAATATTCTATTTACTTTGATCATAGAGAGACTATCGACCCGTAGCGTCGTCCACGGTAAAACCTGTACGCGGCAAAAGGACGTCGATGAAGCTTCGCGCGGTATCAGCACAATTCAAAACACAAAACACTCACTTATGCCATACGAAAACAACGGAGTATAGAAAAACGGAGAAATAGAAGTGGCGGTGAACGCGACCGGCGGGGCTAATCTCTGCGACAGACTGACGGAGGCTGCGGCGCTCTGCGATTGCGTGGGATGAGAAGAGGGAAATCATCATTCGGAGGCTCTGAGCTTTTCGTCTCCGAAATAAATTCTAGTAACGCAAATATTAATTTTAATCGACATATAAATAGACTTTCATATATTTAATTATTGCCCACACTGCGCTTGATACAATCTGCAAGAATTTTTATTTTGTACACCTTCACAATTATAAATTCCACCGACATAAAATAAGTATTTTTTATTATAAAAAATAGTTGAAAACACAATGCTACCAGCACTATATCGAATAAGTATTCAATTGAGTGTTTAAAGATCAACAATTCATATAAAATTTTTAAAGATTTTTGTTTTATAATTAATAAATGTATCATATTTCTTTATCTTAGATATAAATGAAACCTTAACAAATGTTACATTTTATTTGGATTGTAAATCAGTTTTCTAATGGAATGGTCAATGACATTGGTTTCACTGATATAACAGACAGTTTTATGCATAGATATTTTTCTATTGTAGATTTAACATATATGTCTGTCTTTTAAGATTTGTCTTTGTAATGTTTAAAATGATCACTTTACTAATGATTTATAAAATAGTACATTATGAGATTTATCAGCCTACTTATTGTATTGCCATCATTCAGTTCTTCTACCACCACTGTCTTTCAAAAAAAATTGATGGTGAAAGATATTTAGTAAATTTAACGTTAGTTTAAATTTAGTAAATGTATGTTTGTGGTCAATATGCTATACAATGATCGAAATCAAATAATATATGTAATCGAATAACATCAAATGGATTATTTTTTTGTGTTTTTTTTTATCATCCTTCGTCACAACTTTTCATTGAAAAAACAAAGTAGATTTTATTTTCCGTGAATATTTGAGTTGAATATTGAAACATTAAATAAGTATGTATTATGAAATATTATAAAATAAACTTCGTTTAAATGTTAAGCTGGGGACGAATATCTAGGGAAAGTATAAATTTTCCATAGTCTATCTTCCGGAGTAGGGCAGCACTGCGGTGCAGGTAAGTGCGGAGTACTAGGGGGTCGAAGCGGGTGTAAAGTATGCATGGAATTATGATGTTATTATTATAATTATCTATCAATGCTAATAGCTTACGGATTGACAATATAGAAAGTATGAAAGAGACGCTCGTGTTAGCTGCGGCGTTTGGTATTTGGTATATGTGAAAATTATGATACTGCGTAGAACGATGCTTATCTATAGAAGTTGTGAAACTTTCCGAATATTTAGGTTAAAGATGTCCTATAACGATTTTCTTGACTGCGTAATTCACAATTATCTTTACAGTTAAAATATTGTTAACCGCCTATAAAGGTGTACTTTCAAACGAATAAATATAAAATACGACGAGGTATTCGTTCACTTTTTCCTAGATGTGGAAAGACAAAGCATAAATAAAATACTCTACGCTAATATTTCACGTATTCATTGTAAAGTATAGACAAAAAAAATAAAAGTTAATTTATACCGTTAGTATTTAATCATTTTAATTATTACTTTATTTTTCTGAGAACAGTAAAATTTTTGTATAAATTCGGTATCATATTTTAGTTTCAAAACATTACTTTTAATTAACAATTGTTGTGATTCAATATTGTACCTTGGGTTCTTAATTCCAAAAGAGTACTAATATAATTTACCACTTACTCTTTTATAATTCTATTTTTATGAGACAACACTATTTTTTATACAAAAATAAATTAAAATTTATAAAAATAAAAATTCAAGCCTTCTCAAAAAATATATAAAAACCGTTTTTTTTTTTTTTAAAGTTAACACCTTAAAAGTGAAAAATTAATATATTGATGATAGTACAATAACAATTATATCGGATTTCAATAACGATATATCATTTTTCAATTGTTGTACAACTAATGTAAATTGCTAGTATCTAAATTATATCTTCAGTATGAAAAACTCTGACAAATCTTGAAGATTTGCAAACATTGTAATAAGGCATTGAATAATCAATGTTGACTGATTAAAAAAATTCGAATGTTCATTTCGGTAATAATATTGGAAAGAAAATCAATCTTTACTAGACAAATTACGACGACAAAAATAGAATCCTCTTATATAGTCTGCAATGTTTTTTTTTGTCACCAATTCTAAATTGGGTTATTACGTGCATTCAAAATTGAGTTTTCGGTAAATTTTAATAATTGATTTTAAAAGCTATCAAAGTAAATTACTTATGATATTAGTAAATCCGTTTAATTAAATTCGTAATGCTAAAAGATTTATAAAATATTTTGCAAAGTAAATTAATAATCCGAAATGACAGCGTAACAAAGAACGGCTGCGAGATTTTCTTAATGAATGAGAAGCAGATATTAAGCACAAAAGGGTAAGTATAATACTATATATTTGCTTTTGTGCATTTTCATTCAATGTGTGCTTAATGCAAATGGCCTAAAACGTTTTAATGTTTAAGCATTTCTTGAAGTCATTAAACTTTAACGGTTGAAAGAACACGTAAACTGGTATACGTTCCAGTACAGATGGTTTGGTGAAAGCTTTGTATTGTTTACTGATAATGTCGTTGTTGAGTGCAAAGCTCGTAACTCCATAAACTAAAACTTCGAGCACAGCGTTAAAGTGCGTAAAAATAATAATTTAATATGTAAGATCTGAATATTCCAGCACAATTTGTTGATGACGCACAATTTAAAAAAAATTAAATATTGCATGTTATAAATTGACGAATGCAATTTTGAAAAAAAGCATTTTATTTGCTCAGAATGTTTATTTTTGGGTCAAATTATGATATGAAAACATTAATTTTTCACTAATATAATATTTTCAGAGTCAATCGTAAAAAAATCCTTCTAAGACATATTCTTTTCTATAAACGTAGACAAAATCTTCTTTTTTTAAATATGTAAAAGTTAAAACTGGTTAGTGCTTAATAAAATACTACATTAAAAAAAAAAATGATTAATAATATTAATGACGTGCATCACTATAAATTTCAATATTTTATTTGAACTTTATTATGTCAAATGTAGCGGTATTCGTTATAAGCACGGCATAATTTTAATATTTTTGAAAACATTATGTCATCACCTCGTTCAGTAAATCGATCTCACACTCGAACGATTAAAGATTTCCAAAGAGAGCTGAAAGAGTCTGAGACTCATCCGGCTTAGAGTAGACAGCTTCCAGCACGCGATGAAGACGGTTATTAATGATATATTACAAATAGAGAAGAAAAGAGGGTTTCAAGAATATTGCCGAAACTAACATTTGCGTCTAAGTATTTGATGTCAGTTATTCAAAGTGAAAAGCTTGCTTTGAGAACACAATTTTGTAATCCATATCGTTTTATTGCGATGACACTTAAAGTTGTTTAATAAAATTACAAAGTTATAAGATGTATATAGGCCCTTTGCCGTATCATTTGGTTAACAGAAAAGCATTATTATTTCAATAATAATTAAGAATTCAATTTCTACAGTGTCTTTTTAAAAAAAAATCTGAGAAAATAAATTCTACGAAAATGTTCTGCCCTTATTTTTATTTTTGATGGAATTAAATAAAACTCAAAAACATGTTTCATTTAATTTTACAGTTTGATAATAAATTAGAAGAAGAAGGAAAAGGAACATTTTCAGTAATAAATACACTTTTTTTTTTTTATCAGGACCGGTTTCGCTCATCGCGAGCATTATCAACTAACTGATAAAAAGTGGTAAATAAATGGAAAAAAAATGTGTTTTAATTATTTCAAATATCATGCCTTTCCATCAAAAAGTAACAGTAAAGAACTTAAAAAAAAGAAAAGGAGCACTTATAACAGAATGATTTTTTTTATCAAAAACAATATTAGAACACCACTCAAGAAAAAAATTATATAGTAATGCTGACTATGATACTAAAGCATGGTGCCTCTTAGTTTAAGTATGTAAACAAACCACAGTAGAGAATAACACATTTACCGTCAAATGTGGTGTTTCCGACTACCAAATTTAATTCCACCTAGGAAATAATAGCTCGTTTGTATTACCACAACTTATTTTTATGCTTTAAGAGACAAACTATTTGTTTAGCACCTTTTGCTTAGTAAGCAGTTGACAAAGTCCTTCGTAAGTGCATAAACTTCACGTAAGATATTACAAAATTTAAGGTTTCTAAAAAATATGTCCCATCTGACGAACATTATAATTTTTTGTCTAGAAATTTTAGAGTTACATAAAAAAACTTAATTATCAATTAGAATTTTTATATATTTTAAACAATGATGAGTTATAAAGACATTAAATATTTAGTTACACCAAACAGTTTTTGTCAAAGAGTAACATGAAGTTTTGTGTCATTACACCTGGAGTAATAGCGTTATCAAAATTATTGAACAGTATGTTTTCTAATACCAACAATTGATCTAAGTGTCTTATGAAATGGCTTAAAAGCATTAAATAGTGTCAAAAATACAATCATTATAATTTTTTTGTAATCCTAACTATGAAAAGATACACTGGGTCTAATCAAGATTAATTTGAGATATCTACATATTGTTCATTTTTCTTCCAACACCTTAAAAAAATTTAAATTTTGCTTAAAAGTTTTTACAGTTCACACAGCCATATCGGTAACATCCTTTTTTTTTACAGTTAATTTATGCAGTGTTTTCCCCCGAAAAAATCTTTTCAGAACTAAATTTAAATATAAAACAATAATTTTTGAAGTAATACCTCTATTGAATACATCTTTAAGATGAATCAGTTTTGGCTAAAATATTTTATGATTATTTAATTAGAATTTTATGTTTCTGGTCATTCATTTTACATTAAGAAATGTGCACAGCTTTTGTGAATGAGATCATCTGGTGTTTTATGCGTTCTTTAATTAATACTTCTTCTTTAATTCTTTAGTTAATTATACACCGTGTAAATCAATATCATTTTTAACAATGTACAGTCTACTGTATGAGAAATCGAGAAACACATTTAACACTATTTAAAACTCTCATTTCACTTAATTTAAAAGATTTTAATTTGACCGTTTTATGTTAGTACATTACTATTTCTCTCAATTTGTTTTAGCGTGAAACAAAATGAAATCTTGTTCATAAAATGCATTTTTACATCATCTATGTGTATACCGTTAAGTTTATTTATAATATGCGCATATTGCTTCGACCCGGATAACCATTGAAAGGTGAAAGTAGCTTCAGTATTACAAAAGAGTGTCACTATAAATTCTCAAGTGAAGTAGATAAGTGAGAATGTCGTGTAATGCACTTGCCTCGCGAGCTTTTTTCCTCCTTGAGGCACGTGTGAATTGTTTCCATCTTGTCGCGAGCAATCTAGGAAGGAAGGCTTGAAACGGTAAGCTGGTGCTGTGGATACTTTCAAAGTTTTTTTAGCTTTACTTTTGAGAGCCTTTGTGAGCGACGCTATCCTTTTAAACGTTGAAAATGCTTCAAATTCTAACGTTACGTTCCCATCGCCCGTATAGGTTTGGTTTTTAATTAATTTCAATTTTTCATTTTGAACGATTTTTGTAGTTGAGCGGCATTAAGGATAATCTTCAATAAATAATTACAGTCAAGCAATGTCATTCTATTTTATCTAAGCACTTAAAAATTCATTTTATTACTGTTGTCTATTAACAGCTTCAGTATTTGTAACATAATTAGTTCAGCATTGAAAATGTTCAAAAAAAAAATATTTTTGGGCAACTGAGAATTTTTTATGAATGAAAAAAAGTCTCAATATATAAAATAATCTTTTCATATTTAGCATAAATATTTCTTATACCTCAAAACCGCAGACTTAAATCTTCTTCCTCACTTACTAACTCAATTTAAAGTTTTAGCATGTCAAGAGATTTTTTTCACATGGAAATTTAATAAATTTTTGTAATAATAAGAAATTCGTGACGAGTCAAAGAATTTTCAAAAAAACTTTCTTGACATCATATAAATTAAATCAGTCAATCATTATCAATATATTATATAAATAAATTTTTGCTCATTTTTATAAAGTCATGAACGCTTTATCTTGTATTTTTTCTTGGAAATAAGATGTTTATCTCAAAAAATTTAATTTAAAAAATAATTGGCAGAATATTTTATATCTAGATGCTTGAAAAATAATGTATATTTTCCAGACTGCAATTTCAAAGATCCTGGAAAGCATTTCACTGAATTTGTGTAACTTTAATGCATTCAGTATCAACCAGATCAGCGGTAGTTGCAGCAAAAATAACTTCCTGTATAAATAGCTTGACAGCTGATGTTGGATTGGCATTTTCAAATAGTTTTCGTATGTTAAATACAAATATACAGTTACTGTCCACGTAAATATTCGACCTATATTTCAGAGCCTATATTAAGCACAATTTTATTTTGAAACGGCTCTTACCATTTACAAGTCAAACATAACGCTACGTTTCACTTGAACTATATGTTACGTGATTATTATTTTAATGAATAAATGTTTCTGAATGCATGTTACATAATACTTCATTTTACATCGTCATGCTAAAAAAGTATTAATTTAGATCAAAAGTACTTATTGCTAAAATCTCAATCACTATTAATATAATAAACACATTTTGAAAAATATTTCAATGACATACCGTTAGAATAATGACATAAAAGCTATTCACTTTTAAGGTGTTAACTGTCACTTCTTGATGGAAAGGCATATTTTAAATAATAAAAGCTATTGATTCATTCTTTCAAGGTATTCTAATGCCAAGGGAAGAAGTGTTCCAAACATTTAATTTTATTCTTTACCAAATGTGATAAGATGAATTGATTGATATCTGTTATATTTTAATTTTATTATAAAACTAGCATTGTTATGACCTATCATTTAAAATTAGTCGATTACGTTACCGTCTGTTAATAATAATATTATTTTCTCTTAAAAATGAAATGTTTGATTAATATAATGTATTAAAGTGCATATCAAAGTAGTGAATGAAAAGCCAAATTTTAATATTGTGGAGTTGTGATAGGACGTTAGGGAGAAAACATATTTAACACGGTATTTGAAATGCTTGGCGCAGTATTTTTTATAAACAAACAATACTCTATATTGAAAAAGTAATCAACGGCTTTCAAGTTTTGATACATAAGCACGAATATTTCCTAAGGTTTGGCTTAAAAATATTTCTTTATCAACGGTCTAACAATAAAGTTTTTCTTAAAATAAATTGATAATCATACAATGGTATAACAGTCTTTCTTTTTAATAGGGAAATACTTTTTAAAAACTCGTTAGCGGCTAATTTAGTATTTGTATATATCCTGATTCCGTACGTCAACAATGCAGATTGGACTGAATATCAATGGTAAAATAAGGTCAAGAAAGCAAGGTTGTAAGCTTAGTTAAGTCTCTAGTTCTTGCTTACAGACTTAGGTAAAAAAGTAGTGTTTACAAACAAAATCGTCTATGATATGGATAAAAAGAATTCTAAATATATTATCATTCATAAGATCATACATATGAAGAATAGTTTCGTAGTACAATTTTATAGGGTGCAATATAAATAATATTAAAAAAAATGTTTTAAATAATGGGAAAGACTCAAGGAATAATTATACAAAACGAGGTTAAAAAAATATATTTAAGTATAACATTTAAAAGAATTTAATAAAATTCAAGTTCTTGTATCAGTAATTTCAGTGTCAGTGTATTTAAATATTTTGCCTTAAACCTTTACATTAAAACCTTTCAAAATTGATGATGTCTTATTTTTGAAAGAAAATGACACAATATTAAATAATAAAACTTTACCGTAACAATAATAGAACAAAAAAGATTTTCTTGCAGATTTGTTTAAATCACAGTTATCTGACGCTTTGACAAACCCAAAGTCTATGTACTGTTCACGCAACTTAGTTCATTAAAGATACCCTAAACTTTTCTTTGTTGTCTTATAAAAGTGATGGAATTATACACACAATACGTTTATGAAAGAGCTATATTTTGTACGTGCCGACATATGTTGTATGTGAAATGTTAAATGCAACATGCTTTCATTGTTTATCGATTTTTTTTATCACCCACATGATATACTTCATACATTTTTTTCATCCAATTTTTAGAACCATGTTAGTTGCTGTAAATAATCGCTAGGTTAATTGTAACCCTTAGATGACTGTTAGTAAATGATGATTTTATTAGTAAAATAATATTACATTAGAAAAAAATTTGCCTACCCTAAGTAATTTGTGTATTTTTAACAAATTTTGTTGATTTTTCCTATCAATAAAAATGTGCCCGTTTGGAATAAAAATCATAATAAATAAGTTATTTAAATCACCAAGAAATAAGAACAAAAATATTTGAAGTAAAGACCAAACAACTAAATATTTTTAAACCTTTTTATTTAGCTAATTTATGATATCGATCGAAAGTGCTTCATAGAGCTTTAATATCAAATTTCAATTGTTGAAACTTTGTACTGAACATCACCTTTCAGCATCTTCAATCATTATATCACATTCATGTCAGCAAAGTTTCTTTCATGTGATAAATTGCCTGAAAATGCCCAAATATAATATCCGGGTCGTTAGTGACAAAACATGGAGAATCGTTCAAAGTTTCAACAATTCCAATTCAAGCTGAAATTACAAGTTGTAGAATAATTGCAACATCTAATTTGATTTTTCTTTTTAAATTATCAACTTGAATAACCATTTAAAAAACAGTTTAATAATGGAAAATGGACACAAAAACGATTCGCGTTTAATAGATTACTTGCTACATGTTAAAATGGTTTTGAAATCTTTGAGTTGCTCTTATCTAGGTAGAATCATTATATATACAGCATCTTTGGAATAAAAAAATACAATCCCGCTCAGTTAAAAGAGACTTCGAGCGCCGTTTGAATACAAACTCGTTGCCATATTTGTTTTTTGCTACAACTTTAGACAACACACTCGCTTGGAGTCATTAGCAGTGAAAGAAAAAGTTTCAATGCCATAAAAACCGGACCGAAGCGGCCTTTTTCTCTCAAGGCTGACTAGGAAATATGCAGGTTTTGGACTTATGAATATTTCAGCATAGCTAAAAGGTGGAAAGCTAAGTCAGTAAGAATTACTGTCGCATCAATTTTTATATGTTACATCTGAAATTAGTATGAATTCTTAGTCAAGTAAACAGGAGATTTTTAATAAAAACTTTGGCAAAACGAACTACAGCGCTTATTTTAAGAAAACATAAATTCAGATACTGGTTTTCAATACTTGGTGATTCAATAACTTTTAATAATAGTGAGACAATTTCAAACAAGGAGCAAGTGTACGTCATTGATCTGCACTCGTTGAAACTGCCACTGGTGTATGTTTTCTAAATAAAAAAAAATAAAATTGTTTACTTGTATGCGAACATACATCATATGAAAAGTTTATTTATACTTTTGTCTAAATCCTTGTTTGCGTATTTGTCCATTGTATTTTCTGTACATTATATCGATGGCCTAGATTAATTTTATAGAGAAAGAATGATGCAAAACAGAACATGTCAGAACTTTTTTCAACTTTTGATTAACACTTTGTTTTGATTTTAGAATATGACAATATCTCCATGGTTAATTACACAAAAATAATGTAAATTTATTTTTCTGTTTATTTATGTATTTAAGCAAAAAATCTATTGTAAAATATTATTTTAAGAGCGTCATGTACTGATTGAAGGTAAATGTGCTATTATTTACTATCAAAAATCGTAACAAAAAAAGTATTGTTCATCTTTCTCCAAACGAGAAAAATCACAATCGAACAACAATTAAAACTTCCAATTGCTGATGTAAACTAATTTGGAGTGTGGCATCAAGTCTCAATCAACTGAATTTTGTTTATTTTAATATTTATTTGATTTGGCAAACAAGAAAAGGGAACCGAGAAAGTTCATTGAATATTTAGATTGTGCTGTTGTCAATTTTTAAATGCCAAAATTTATGGAGGTACAGCTGCTATTGCGCGGGTTTTTATGAGTGGCGTATTGGTGACGTCATTGGAAACCCAACACATAAACCTTTTTTTTATCTGGCTTTGAAAAAAGGTTCTGTTACGACAGTTGAAAATGTCCGTATGTCGTCAAAAATTGTAAGGCCGTCTAAAAAAATGAATCGATAAGATTCTTCCGTTTTCATGAGGCTGTTACAGTTTTTAAAAACACGTTTTTAATAAAATTTAAATTCTGCAAGTAAATTTTGCAAGATTTTTTTATTTTGAAGTCTCAAATTAACAGATTCTTCCATTAATATGTTTTTAATGAGTGAATATTTTATTTGAAAAAAAAAATAGAAAAAAAAGTTTTCGAAGCTAACCTACTTACTCAATCATCTGAGCTAAAATGAGAATGTGGGTAATTAAACAATTATTTAACGCAAATCTTTCTAAAATCAACAAATGGATATTTGGTTGCAATTTTTTCTGTATTAATTATTCAATTTCATGATTGAATGTAAGCACGATAATATGTTTTTATGTATATTTTGATTTTAGGTAAAAGTCGTAAACACTCTTCATTTCTCTCTTAGTCTTAATTAAGTATCGTCGTGTTGACTTTATATTGAGAAATGGCAAATCAAGCGAAAAATGTATAGAGTATATAAATACAAATATTATTTTAAAAAACTTACTTAACAATGTTATATTTTAATTGCAATTGGTTTATATAAGAAAACGATGATTTTACTACCAATATATCAAAAATATAACAAATAGAAGCTGTCATATAAAATATACGTATAAAAGATGTTTCAAAATCGATCCACAATAATTGGATTTGTCCAAGTATAAGCAGGAATAAATACTGTTCAAATGTATTTCCTTTTGATATTCACATGAATATTTAAACGTCATGTAAGAGACTTCACTTAAGAATCTGACATAAATATTAAACTTACTTAGGAATGGGACAGCCTTCGTATGTCCCAGAGAAAGATGTGTCTCATGTGAAAATATGCTATGACGTAAATCATTCTTATGTCAAAATATACTTTGTAAAATTGAATGTTGTCACATTTTGACGTCTATATATATATATATATCAAGTTAAAAAAGGCACCATCGATACCCACCACACAAAAAAAATATTAAAATATCTAAATATAATATCACTCTTTAAAATGTTTATACTTCAATAAACTGAAGCAATAAAGAAACATACGGATTCTTTGATGTATGTGAAAAATCAGTAATTTTGTGTCTTTGGAGGTATTCAAAATATTTTCATCCATGCGTGAAGACAAAAGAAATAAGTTTGAACAATCATGCAAATGAGCGACTTTTGTCTGTACAAAAGGAAATGAATATTTCACATACAACGTTTGTGTGATATACTGTAAAATTTTTCTTACTCTAGATTTCAAAAGCATGACGCCTTTCTAGGTGATTCTTGAAATAATTAATACATAATTGCATTTGACGGGTTTGAATGATTGAATAAAAAATTGTTCAATATCAAAAATCAAACCTATATTCTTTAATTTGTGGATCTAAAAGTCATTTCTTTTGGTGCCGTCAATTTTTAAGAAAAGTGTTGTCAAAATTTGATTTACAGACAAGTTTTATGAAAAGCAATTTGAACACCAAATATTATATATTTGACTCATTAACATAAATTGGACCAAATAGCTCTTTATTTTATCTATAATTTGTAAATTTATCTACTACAATGCCGAATATCAGATAACACCATATTTTTGAATCATTGAAAATCACACAACAACTTTACTGGGCTGTAAGAGTTATCATTTGACTATGAAATTTTAAATTATTTAATTTATAAGTGCTGAATGAAAAGCAAATGTTTCCTGTTACTAAGTTGAATTAAAATAATTGATCACTTTCAAGGTGTTAACTGTCAATTTTTGATGGAAAGGCATGATATTTTAAATAATAGAAACATATTTAATAGTAACACGGTGAAAAAATATCTATGTTTTGTATAACTAAATACTAAGTAAGAAAATTTGTAGATCTAAAATACATTGCTATTTTTTCATCGTGTTATAATAGAGTTCCACCAAGTAAATGCCAATTCAATCAATACATTAAAAATAAATTATATTCACAATATACTTTATGATCAGGATCGGTTTCGCTCATCGTGAATATTATCAACTGATGAAATAAAACTTTATAAGCAAATATATATTTGCTTATAAAGTTTTATTTCATCAATAAACTAATATTAGTACAAATTTTTTTAGTTATAAGTTACAACTAATCAAAACCATGGGTTCAAGAACTAAGAAAACAATTTACAGATGCTGAAAATGTGTTTTTATTATTTCAAATGAAATGAGTTAATTTTCAAACATGCATAATTTCACAAGTCCGAACCAAAAAATCGCATAATATAAGCACAAGATTATATAGGGTGTTTTTGTTAAGAGGTATAGAACTTTGAAATAGAATAAAAAAATGGTTTTTTTCAATAGACACGAGATTAACTTTATATGAAAGATTATCTTCTGGAATTATAATTTAAATATGACTTCTGGCATATGACTGCCATGGCTAGCTCGGACGTAGTCTAATCTGGAGGTCCAATTTTCGTACATTTGTGGCCGTATATCGGCAATAACGCGGCAAATGTTGTCTTCCAAGTGGTCAATTGTATCGGGTTTATTGGCGTAGACTAGCAACTTCACATATCCCCACAGACAATAGTCTAGCAGCGTTAAATCACACGGTCTTGGAGACCAATCACGGGTCCGAGACGTGAAACTATGCGGTTACCAAACGTTTCCTTCAATAAATTAATTGTGGCACAAGCTGTGTGACATGTTGCGGCGTCTTGTTAAAACCACAGCTCCTGTATGTAGTGGTTGTTCAATTGATGAACGAAAAACTCAGTAATCATGACTCTATATCGGTCACCATTGATTGTAACGTCTAGCCAGCGTCGTTTTTGAAGAAGTACGGACCAATGATTCCACCAGCTCATAAACACACCAAACAGTCAGTTTTTCTGGATGTAACGGTGTCTTAACATGCACTTGAGGGTTATCATCACTCCAAATACGGCAGTTTTGTTTATTGACGTATCCATTCAACCAAAAGTGGGCTTCATCGCTAAAAAATTCGCTTATGAAAATCGGGATCAACGGCAATCTTGTTTCGGGCCCATTCACCGAATCTACGCCTTGCTAGGTGATCGTTTGGCTTCAATTCTTGCACGAGTTGGATTTTGTAAGCACGCAAACTAAGAATTTTCTGCAAAATCTTCCATAAAGTGGATGGCCACATATCCAATTCCTGTGCACTATGGCGGATAGACTGATTCGGGTCTTTCTCTATGTTACGCTCTACAGCAGCAATGACTTCTTCTTTACGCACTGTACAACATCTCTGTGGATGTGTACTATCATTTAGAGTAAACGTGGTGCAAAAACGTTCCATAGTTAATCGAATTGATTGCTCTGATGGACGATTATGTTGACCGTAAAATAGACGTAGTGTGCGGTACGTATTTCGAACAGAACCATGATTTTTAAAGGAAATTTGCACAATTCGGAAGGGTTGTTCAGGCGTCAGTCTATTTATATTAACATGTCAAACCAAAATAACCATAAATCACTTGACATCTGATGAAATGACCGCCAGTTAAAAAAGTGTTGCCAACTTGAAGTTTTATACCTCTAAAAAAAACACCTTAAATTAGAATTCTAAAAATAAAATCAATTATATCTTCTTCATGTAATAAACATAGGAACAAAAAATCGCGAAGAAAAATCCAGGAAAATATGAAAACCTGGACTCTTGGGTTTACTTTTGAATAAAATAAGTTCATAAATACATTAAACGTTTTAATGACACAATATAACAACAATAATATACAACTTGAACATTTTTAAATTATTTATTGGAATTCCTAGCTCAGAAAACAAAAATAACGGAAATAGCCCACGGTGTTCTCGATCAACATTGTGTAGGCATAAATGTCTTGCGCACTGTGGGTTTATGTGAAAATACTGTGCAGTAGCGTACAATCCACAACTTTAAACATGTGTCAGCCCTTTTTTACATACACTCGTTGTGTGACTCTTTGAAACGTGTCATATATTATAAAATCTTAGCATTGACTAAATGAAAAAAAAAATAGAATTTGATAAGAAAATATTTGAATTTATGCATATATTAGAGACATTCTAAATTCAAATACTTTCACTTTCTAAAAACATACATAGGAACAAAAATATAAACTAAATAGAAAAAAGAAAAATGTTTTCTCTTAATAACACATTTCTTTGATATCATATGATAAAGCATGAATTTATGAAAGAAGAAAATATATGGAATGTAATACTTCTTTAGTAGAAGTGAAATTATAAATAAAATAAGCTACGCTCAATACTTCGAATACTTTGAAGATCGAAATACGGGAGCATGATTTTGTCCTTGCTTTTGAATTATATTATGACCTTAAAGCAGCGCTTGACTGAAAATTACAAGGGCTGTAATATTTTTTTTGTGCTTAATTTTTTATAAGTTGAATATTTTTTTTAAATTCTATGTTACTTATTAAACTAATACCAGATTATAAGACATCACTGTACGTATCAAATCTTAACACAAATACTTAATTTAATAAATAATGGGATATACACAATTTGGTTATGATATTGTATTTTAATGACAATTATCTGTGTTGTGTACCCGCTATTAATTGCTTGTGTTTATATATTATTATATATACATATTACTGTTATGTTAACATGAAAATTAGACGCTGTGCTGTCAAGCAACGTCAAGTATAAGAAAAACCTTCAGACACCGATCTGCTATAATTGACGGTCAAATTATAAAAGGTTCAAACACTTGTAAAATGGTTGAACCCTCTATGTTAAGTAGTTAGCTTTTAAATTAACTGCGGAGACAAGACAGCTATGCGTCTTATCACAAGCTTGTCATAAGCTCTCTCAGAAGTTTCATAAAGCATGATATCTAGGACACACGCACTGAGCCTAAAAACTTTATGATGTTTACCAACGTGAATATAATCTAATAAAACAGTGACAAACTATTGTAAAAAAAAATACGTAACACAAATATCTTGTACCTTCTACCGATGTAAAGTATTTTATTAATGAAATTTATATAAAGAAAGCAGAGAATTAAACAAATAAAATAAATATAATGAACAGCGGACACCCTTTAATATGCGTGTTCTGTATTAAAAGGAAACGCGATCAAAAAAAAAAAAAACATTTTTTATTCATTTCCGTTAATAAAACAAGCAATCTTTTTTTTCTGAGTCGATTAGTAGGTAGTATCATTTTTGATTTGATAAATAAGAGAAGTTTTTACCGATATACGATGAAGTATTTTGGATAAAGCTTAGCTTGAAACAATAAATAATTGTTAAAATCCGTCCCAATTGACTTGAAGATAATAAATGTATCGATTGTTGTTACAAATACTGAAATTGTATACATGAAAATTTGAAAAATTATCTTTTTATTTTTTTTTTGTATATTAATTTTATTGATAAATTTAGTCTGTATATTTTTTCTGTGTAGGTAATGAAAAGGAAGATTAATTATGATTATACATTTCCTTTATTTTAATCATCCCGAGTTAATTGTGTTCTTTGTCTGCAAATTGCCAAAATAAAATTTCTTTGTTCACGTTAGCGGAACTGTGGGGGATTCTGATCTGGTAAAATATTTATGGGTAATACGTGAGAAAACTTCATGAAATAAATCGTTAAGTGCGCGTAATATCTTCGAACGCTCGTTAAAATACGTTGAGAGGGGATTCACTGCTAAAATTAATAGTCATAGTATCATTTTAATAAAATATGTATCTTGAACCACATTTCATTACATATTATTACGATAGAATAAAAGAAGATTTATTTTAAATATTTTATTGTCTTTCAAAAATAGAAAGAGTCTCATATATTTATAGAAACAAATAATAAAACTTTTACACATCGAAATTTTCTTATTTTCCACACTATCGATAATTTATATTGTGAGTTTATTTGGGATATTCATTTAATATGTTGGGTACAAATGCATGTTTTAGAATACTTATATCAGAAAAAAATAGTTTTAAATAATAAATATTAATCTTTGATTCTGTATAATTATACAAACATTATAAGCTTATTCAATTGGGTAGGTGACCAATATTCTCATTAGTTCAAAGTAATTATTATTGAAGCTAACAAAAGTCGAATTGAAATACATATCTTAAACTAACGCATTTATTCATTTTATTATTTTGTGTCCAATACAATTTTTATGAGTTTGATTAATGGACGGAAAAACTAATTAAATAGTTATTTTATTTAAGTGATATAAATTAACCGTAAAATATTTTACAAATTTTGGTTGATAAAATTAGTTTAAAAAAATTTTAGGACTGGGGAATAAAAAAAACAAATGAAAAGTTATATCGATATGTGAAGGAAAGTTTGGAATCACTGGCTATTCTCAACATACGTATTCAAACGGGTTCCATTGTTTTAACAAAGATTTTATAACTAAATCGTGGGATAAGTCGTAATGTTCCATTTTTCAACACAATAGTTTTATCAGAAAGGTAGTGTTACCGCGTATATTGCATATGTAAATTTCATTTCTGAATGAAATTTAATTTAAATAAACTTTATTTAAAATGAAACTCTCTAAATAGAATGCCGAAATATGTTTAAAACTCGACTTGATTTTTTTTATTTTTCATTTATAAATAAAACATTAAAAAAAGTTTTATTCATTCTACAAGTATAATATAAATACTTGTTCTCGAGTTCTGAAACAAAAAGCAATATTGTAAGGTTTTCATATAACGAAAAAAAATTGTTGTTTCAACAAAGGAATCCAATCAAACAAGTTTCAAGCGTATACATGGTTTTAATTAATAAAACAATCAAATCGCAAAATGTTAAAATATATTTTGAGGTTGAGTAGGAAACATTTGTAAAACCAGTTTTTTAAATACTCAAAAATTAATCTGAAATGTATATTTCCATCAAACAAGAACAATGAATTCCAAAAAATAAGATTTTTTCTGTTGCGTAAAATGTGTTTCCGTTTTATAACGTACCTTCCGGATGACAAGTGATGAAATGAGAAACAAAATGTCACTGATGACGATATAATGGTCCCTTGAGAATAAAGCTTCAATTTTGATCAAGACTGAAGATTTTTGATTAAAATTTCAGATTATTTATTAGGGAATTAATTAATCAATGTACACATTTTTACCTTAGGGGTAATAATTCAAATGCTAGACGCCGCCATCCCTGAGTTGAACTTTCTCGTTTCGTGTACTCCCATGAGATTAATGACAAGAAAAAATACGATATCCATAGCAAATGTAAATCATTAATTCTTCATTCAATAAAATGTGAAACAGTGTCTGCGCTCTCTTTTTTACAAGAACAATATTTCATCAAGAAAGAATTGAATATTTACGCACAGATATTTAAACATTGAACGTAAAATATTGAAAATTAAAAATTGATTATCCACAATTTTACTAAACTACAACTGGTTTTGCTTATTTCAAACATTAGTTGATAATGCATTTGTCCTGATTATAAAATAACATATTTTATAGTGGAAATAGTGTAGAAGTTGTATACATTGTGGAAATAACCTTAAAAAAGTGGTTTATTCAAAATGTAATTCTTTTTCACAGAAACGTGGCAGTAGAAGTGGTTTATAATTCCAGTTGAGACAAGTTTTTAAAAAAATGTTCTTCAAAAAATATTGATGATCCTATAGATGTAATATAATTGATTTTTCATCGCGTAAATGACAATTGTAAGATTTATGATGACCCTTTTTAAAGTTAAAACAATTTTTCATCGAGTGAAATTTCTTTATTCAATAATATCAAAATCTTCCTTTATGGAAATCAATATTATTACAGCTTTATCAAAAATAATCTTATGCAGCTAGTCTGTTAAAATAACTTTTGAAAAGACAGATATTTTTTGAATGCTCATTACATTAACCATACTCTTAACTATTTTGATTAGATATGATATCATTAAAGATACATACAAATTTTTAAAAAATGGCTATTTTAATACTAAAGTTTCAAAAAAAAAATATGTCAATAAAATATGCATAGAAATTATTAGTTAAGAACCAGCTTAAATTTTGAGATGAATTTAATTTGTTAATTAGTTTAATTATTGTTGGGATGACTAAACTATTCCCATCAAAGCAAAGGTCAATGCGTATAATTTATACAGCTAAGTAAATTATTTAACCTGGGCGGTACCTCAAAGTTTTCGAATAGCAAAAGACAATTGAGACGTGACATTTCTCTAAACAACTTCTCCCGCGACAATTAATTGTATACCATTTCTACAATGTCCGATCGATTAATTTAACTTTTACAATTAAACTTAATTGCGTCTGAAAATGAGAAAAATATTTCTCAAGTTCTTTTTGGTTAAAAAGTGTTCAAAAATCTTCATGCCATTTACATTTTTTCATTATCTATCTTACCAAAACCATTGTTGGTTCGATCCATTACATAAAATAATCAGTACTGTGAGTAATTGACGGTTGGAAACTGAAATATAAAACACAGTCTTGACTAACGGTTTTCACACTGTTTTCTTTTGTTCATCTATATCTTCTCTCAGTTTTAAAAAAATACACGCTTAATGGAGCATCTCAACACATGTTGAACGACAAAAACTAGTTGCTATTGTAATAGGTACAGTAAAGCGCATCTTCTTTTTCCATGATAATTGAATAAAATGACTAGAAGAGAACTAGTAGTTATTTGAAATAGAGACCACCGTAAATTATGAAATAAAGATTTTCAGAAGCCATCACATAAATAAATAATTATTTTCTTTGCAAGTGTTGATTCTAAGTGTTGATAATTACACGTGAATCATAATGAACGCATAGAAGAAGTATTGAAACATGTATTTAATTAAAGGAAATATGAGAAAATGATTAGTCAGTCGAAATTTTGAGATATTACTGTTGTACATTAAAGTGAGAAAATACTCGGAAATCAAATACAAATTTGTTTGAAATATAAATGAATCAAAAGTAAAAAATTCACGTTTAAAAATGCGATTGAATTAAGAATTATTAGAGAATAGTTAATGAAGGTACAAAAATAGACAAAGCAATGATCATATCAAAATTTTCCAACTAAGAGAATTATTTAAATATCTCAAAATTCGTTCGAGAAATGAAGCGTATTAAAAAGCTTAGCGATAAGCTGTAATTTTTCACTACTGACAATCTGTCAAAATGAAATGTTATGAATTAATGGCGTTGAATCTTTATTAATTTGCGATAATATTTTAGCATTATCGTCAAACTTTACTGATATTCATGTTTAATAGAAAATCTTTGATTATTTTTGTTTCGTTGCTCAATCAATTTCTTCTTCTTTTCTATCATTGTGTTCTTCTTGATCTTAAATTTAGACACAGTCACGTGGAATAAATAGATTGAGTTACATTCGAACCGCTATTTATTTTTTAGGCATGAATAAACATCAACCTTCTCCTGCTCTGGATCTTTTTTCTCAGATTTTCAGTTTTCATTTGTATTATCAGATAGGATTTGATAAAAATATATACATCTATTTCATACTTAAAACTCGATTAGCACACGAAAGAATGATTTATAATTTTTTTTTCTTTTTGTCTTAAACATGAATTGAATGTTTTTTGCTGCATCAAAATATTATCTTATAAAATTTTAAAATAAATTTAAAATGATTTTTGTATTAAGAATTTTCAGTAAGTATATCACAAATGAATATTTTGTGCATAGTCAAGATATCTTCATATTATAAAAGAATGTTTTTAGATGATTCAAAATGTGAATTTGTAATATTTATTGAAGTTTGGTTGAAAACATTTTTCTGCATATAATATTTGGCTATGAAACAATTTATACAAACAAAGCTGCTTTAGCAAAACACATCAATTTATAAATATTTTTATAGTTTTTTAATTAAAATTGTCAATTTTAAAAATCATGTCATGTGACCAAGCTCTAGTATCAATTGATAACGTATTTGATATTGACCACTTGGTTCTTTACAATTACCTCCAACACATATTCCTTAAGTGTACAACACAACACGAAAGCTTTTGTCACCGCATAAAAAAATTAAGACAACAGAAAATATACGATACTACAATGTCTAATGGTTAAGTTTGTATGAAAATAATTAGATATAAGGACATTTAGATTTTCTCCAAGTGTAGAAGAATATATTTTTTTAAAATAGACACTTTTCAAAACATTCTAATCTAAGAGGAGGTATGTAAGAGCCTATTGTTAATAGGCCGGCAAAAAAAGTTGAAAAGATAGCGTTTAATCCGTCAGTTGAACAGTTTATAGAGTACGCCTTAATTAAAACCGTACAAAACTTTCCGACAAAGATTAATTTACTAAACTTTACTCCCTAACGAAAATCTCAAAAAAAAGAACTTTCAAAATTGAATTATCCAAAATATAGGAAGCGTCGTTCACTAATTTATTTTCAATTGGCAATTTCATTTAATTTAATTGAAATGTTCTATAGAAACTTAATAAGTAGAAACGTGCAGTAAAATTACTAGCCTACAAATTTCTCTGATCATCAAAAGTAAAGTAATTACATTTTCGGCTACATTAAATAAATCAAAAAAAAAATCTTTCCACTTCTAACAACTTTGAGATGACAAAGTTTTTATTCAAATTATGGATTTTACAGAGTGAAAATTGTTTCTTTTGCAATATTTAACATAGAATGAAGTTGAAAATTCTCCGGAGGATGTCACTAACAAAAGAGGATTGAACAGTTTATTTTTGGAAATTTTCTTTGAAAACTCTTTTCCAATTTTGTTATATTGAGTCAAAGCGTTATAATGTAAAGACAATAATTTGACAAGAAGATAACATATGTTTAACGTTTTTTTTTGTGATTCGATTAAATATATATATTTAAATTAAGTTTTTTATACCAAAACCAATAAATTTAAAAACTACCGAACGTGATAAAATATAATCAATAATTCTACATAAATTTATTTTAAAAAGAGATTTTAATGTAGATTTAATTAAGAAATGAATACGTTGCCTACATCTTAAAGTTTGAAAAATAACGAAATAACTCTAACTGATAGATTAAATATTACATCGATTGCATCACATGTAAAAAAACAGGTGTTAACAAATTTTAATTTTATGTTGAAAAGAAAAACTGTAATGACGAACCTCTGGAACTAGTATAAATGTAAAAGCAACTGTTGGATGATCTTTATATAAAAGAAAAAAATACTGCGAGATTAAAAATGGTGATAAAAATGTGTGGAGACATAATATTTTTAATAAAATCACTAAAAATAATTATTAAAACAATTCATCTATGCTTATGAATTTTGCTCATTCATTCTTCTATTTATGTAGAAAAAAAAACTTCAGCATGTGTCAATACAAATTTATTTCATGAATCGAGTTGTCAAACATTTTTCAATTGATCAATCAAGGAATGAATGTTTTTAAATCCATCATCTTCTTCTAAGCCAACTCATATTTGAAACAAGGCGTAGCATTGAGCAATCAACTGATTAGTTGTTATGTCTTATCCGCGATCTTGTAATAAAAATCTCAGAGAAAAACAATAGATTGGGCAAAGTTTTCAAAAGTGTTTTCAACATATGTAATTCATTGATTGAATTGGCATTCACTTGGTAGAACTGATATGTAATTCAGTTTCATAGGCACAAAGACGATAAAAAACTAAATTTTTAATATCCAGTAGAATTTTTTAAAATTATATCACATGCTACAATTTCTTTTGAATATTTTTTATTATTTTCCAGATTTTTCTACGACTGAAATCAATAAATCTCTCGAGATAATTGTGTCTCCATAATAAATCAATCAGCTGAGACAGCACAATGTTAAATATTCAATTTTATAAGTAGAAAATATTGACAAGAGAGTACGATTGGAACTTTTATAACAAAGCGTAAATTGCTTTCACACTATATATGTGTATTCTTTTGAACTTTTGTGTTCTTTATCTGTAAATTGATTTTAAATTATGAAAAACTTATTTAAAACGATTATCAATTGTATCTTGTTTTTCATGAATAAATTCAATGTTTTAGTATCGATATTATTTTATATATAAAGAAAAATATGTATGTTGTCTACATTATAAGAAACAAAAAATACTTTCTACTACGCTTAAAAAGTTAACGTAGATCAATAAAAATAACATTTAAAAATTGTATTAAGAACGTAAAATATCACTATTTCGGCTAATTATAGATTCGAAATTATTTTATGATAAAATAACTTTGCTAAGCAAGATTTGTAATACCAAGATATATTTTTTCCGTTCATGATTAAACATTTTCGTTTTAAAATAAAATAAAACGAATTTAAAATGTTTTCAAATCCCTGTAGAATATGTATCACTATCTTAAAACATTTCTCAGAATTCATTTCTTTGCCACAAAAAAGATTCAGGCTTCAGCCACTTTAAGAAAGACTTCTTTGAGAACACGGAATACTTGACATGTAATTAGTCCTACGATTTTCAAAAGTATGGCATTTTCAATATTTTCCATACCTTTTTTAAAGTAAGACAATTTCTAGATTCTTTACAATCTTTTTCCTTATAATGAAACTCGTATTCGTTCAAAGATTATTTTCATTTCGGTTTATACTATTTTGTTTGCTGTGGCGATTGCGTTTAGCATAATTTTCGTTTTTCGCTTTAATGTTAGATAACGTTATATATTATCACGACATAAAAATTTATGATCATTCACAAAACAAAAGGTAAAACATTTTACAGATTTTTTTTTTATATGTTTCAATGGTAATAAATTCTTTATTCTCATTTAAACAATAAACTTATGAAATATTGTAAAATATAGTGAAAAAAAATATGACTTTTATTTGTCACCATAACTAGTATTTATTTTTTAATATATTATGTAAAAAATCCATATTTTTTAAAATTATATGTTTATGTCATGCAACAACGGAATTATTAAAATACCTTTTTACATTTCTACACTGAATTTGTAGTTTGAAAAGTAGAATTTGCGTGACATGGGTATTAAAATGTCAAAGTAAACGACATTTAGTAGTCATTTCGCGCATTTTCCTGCACTCAAATCTCGTATTAAAAATGGTATAATGTACGATTCGGTTAAAAAATCATTTTAATATTTCTCGTGGTGCCTTAAAAAATGAGAGACTATGTAGTGGTACATTTACAAAGCACTGATATTTGGTTAGTATGGATAGCGAAACTTTCATAGTTCGCCGCATATCATAAAACTTCTATCCTAGTTTTCTCTGCTTACCCATCGTAAAACTGAAGATAGAATAACACAAATACCTACATTAACTTTACACCTTGTAGAGAAAGCATTATAATAACATATCTGTTAATCCACAGGCGTACCAAAATGAAAATTATTTGATCCAATGTAAAAGGCAAACAATACACTTGACTTACGCAGAAATTGCTCAACGTTAAAATGACTTAAGCTATTTAGTATTCCTTCAAATGTTAAACATATATTATTAAAATTTTATTTGTACGTAAAACACTTTTTATTCTATTTATAAAAAAAACTACTGTAAACTAAATCATTTATTTTTAAATCTATAACTAAAAACGTTTAAAAAATGCCATTCACTCATCACATCATTTTTTCAATTTCACCTACACAAAGCAAAATCTTTTCGATATATTTCGAAGATTGAAAAGCATAAATTATGTGCAATTTCAATAATTTAATGTTACATAAAAAATGGAAAATATTTTCGTAATTGATCTTGATTAAATATTTTGGGCAGTGTAGTTATTTGTATTTAATCAATGATTTTTAAATTTGTACAAATATAGTTTGCAGTCAGTCACGTGACGAATCATAGGATCTTAAAAAAAATGTGGCTTAAAACTTCAAATTTATAGTTGATGTTGAAGTTTTTAATCATTATTGCGATTATGGTGTAAGCTTTTTATGACGCCATAAAAAAATATTACTCCATCCGGTCAAATATTTTTTTTCAAATAAGTGTGATAAAGCTTAAAAATCATAAGGAAACTTTATTACATTTGAATAATATTTTCATCAGGTAAATAATACTGAATTGACAATATTTTATGTTTTTCCGAGGTTATTCGTGAAATATTTCAATCAAACTTGCAATAAGATCTCGATGCTTATTAATTTAGAGTTTTTGCTGGGAAGGCTAACTAACTACCTGATTTTTGTTAGCTTAAATGATTTTGATAAATGTATGAAATTCTGTTTGAAACTTTTAAGCCAAATGTGGTGGACATTTTTTCACCTACTTTTCAACGTATTATACGTAATTATATTTATTTATTTTTTTATATTATTTAACTTAACATAATTTATATAAATATAAATAAAAATAACAATATAATTTCAGTTAACACCTTAAAAGATATTATAGCATCCCAAATGAAGGTTCTTTTAAAAAAATATTTTTCTTTACAAAATTAACCGTGTACACTTATATATACGGTATACACTTCACGACTCCCACATGTGAAGTATTGTAATAAAATGTTTACAAAAAATGACGACTAAACAAAATAGTAAACTTTCCCAACAAACACCTCGTAGATACAAAAAAATTTCATTGAGCGAATTCACAAAGCATTTTTATTTTATCAGACTTCAAAATTTAAGTTTTTGTTTTTGTTTTATAAACCAGTTTTATTTTGATGTTTTCAGTGAAGGATGAAAATTGATAAATTTCTCAAGTAAGCAAGCTCTATTTTATACATGTGTGCGGCACTGCATAAATTTTCGTGCAACTTGTTAGTAGTCGTAGTAGATATTAAAACTTGTAGGGTGGATAGATCAAGGGCCTCCGTGGGAAACATTAATTTGTAATTTTGTGCAGTGCGGTGAATAACAAACGCGTCTCGGAGCGCTTGGTATGCGGTCCATGGCCGGAGTGGTCTCGCACACGGCTCTCTAGCGACCGAAGGGTTAATTTTCTGTATCTGTAGACGTTGATGCCGAGCAATCCCATTACGCAGCTGTTCCGGTGGAGCGATTCGACAATTTGTGGGGGAGGCCCGAAATGTAAATGATATAATTGAAACAATCTTCTTTTAAACAATTCGTAATCTTCATAGCGCCGCTCGAGAGGCTTTGTTCTGATTAGAAACTACGCTTATCACATTTAGCATCAACCGAACAGGAAGGTATAAACAACAAAGCCCGGAAATAATTGTTCTGATAGACTTTATGAAAAAGCCCGGGAGAGAGAACAATTTTTGTTTAGATGCTGTTGTAGAAACATAAAAATTGTTAGTGATTGTGAAAAATGCGAATTTAATCACGAATAAGTGACCATTTGTACTATTACGAAAGAGTTATTTTAAGCTTTTTGAGAGTAATTTTTTGAATATGGTAAGCATTATATCTAGAATTTTCAATGAATATAAAACAAATAATTTTTACAATACCATGGTGACCAAGATTTTATATATCTAAAAAATATTTTTGTAATAAATTTTCAGTATAAATATGAATGAGTAAAATAATAAAATTAATATATAAAAGAATTTATTTTCTTTTCAATCTATCAACGCAAAGCATTCATGAAAATATATAACACATAAAAAATAGTGTATATAGTTTGTTGATGCAGTTAAAAAACAATAATATAATATATCATCAATTTCGTGTTGTGTTAAAAATGATAAATATACATCCCACCGAAAATTCTCTATTTTGGTTACGGTCATAAATTATTGACTTCGCGCAGCTTTTGTGAAAAATTATTTTTCAGTAAAAAATTTTAAAATGTAATTTCCTCAGTCGCGGTGCAACGTGATAACTTTTCCATCCATAACAATGGTATGACGGTGGCTGACTATAATATTCATAAAAACCGTGTCGTTAGCCTCGTATATTTTCCATTTATGTTTGAACCGTTTGAAACTTCCACCCATATTTTAATTTTACTAAAAAAATATTTAACCAGATTTTACACATTTATCACATTTGGAAAAATACGGATAATTCATTTTTTTTTTAACAAAACTCTATAAAAACGACAGCAGTGACAGGGCGATTTTTCAAATTTGATTGCATTGAATAGCCGTTTTACAGTGTTGACGAGAAACTGAAAAATATAAGTCGAACAATAAATATTTATGATAAATTTTTCGTTCTCATCACACAAAAACATTTCATATAACTATTTTATTATTATTAAATGTTTTTATTTCCAAGATGCATGATAAATTATTCAAATATCGGCTACATGCAGAACTGTGATATTATTGATATAATCTTAAGATTTTACCGATTTTACTTCAAAATTGTGTTCCTAAATTTCCACCAATCTTTTCAAAATTAGCATTCAAATAAGGAGAGAAAAGTCACAAAAATATTAAATTTCAATTACAAAATATTGTTAGCCCTGAAGGAACAGAAGAAAATTATGAAATTTTAATTATGAGTAAAAAATTTCTTAAAAAAGTATAAGCCATGCTTTTATGAAATGAATTGGAAATGTGAATTTAAGTAATGCGTTACGTAAAAATCTATTGCTAAATGTTTTGCGTATTTTGCACACAAATAAATGTATCGAAACTGTGAGTTAACTCAAGCTTCAAAGCGCATACGCGGGTCGGTGCGCAAGCAAAAAGTTCAAAAGACAGCATTTGCGAAGTAAACAGAAATGAGACAACTGTGTATTTTATTATTTCACCACTACGCTTGCAATTCGTTTTAGCATGTTTGCTCCCAATGCGCATCAGAAAGATCAGGTTACATTATAAAAATCTATGGCTAATCTGTCTTACTTTAAAGCTTGAATATTTAAAATATTTATAACTAAAATAAAAGATATGCCTCTAAATAAGAATTATTGAATTTATTTCAAAATAAATTATGAGTCCGTAATCAAGGCGAGTAAAATATCACCCGTTCGGCTGTTGCTCTAGTAATTGAAGTGAGAGCTAAACAATCAATAAAAAATAACTACGCATTCAAATTTAGGTAAGTGTTTCAAAATTAAATTATCGGGGAGTTAAATTTGTCTGTAAACGACTAGAGAAAATTAATCATTGTTTCTTCGTTGAATTCATTTAATCCTATGACAGAGAAAGATGTAGACTTTCAAAGAGATAAGTGTTGAAAACAAAGCAATATCGACAAATTGAAACGAGCATAGTGGCGCGATGAGACATTCAAACAGTGTGTGACCTCGCTCGGCTCATTGCTGTGATCATCGGCAGCTGTGTTTTAGCGATAGAGTAATTGCTAGAATTCAGAAGGATACGGGGTCAATTTCAAGCTGAGTAAAACGAAGTGTAGTGAAACGAACTCAAATTGTAAGCCGTCTTATATAAAATGGTCGTGCCACTGACCTCTCTGTCACAAAAGCATGTGGTTCATCTACAGTGGAAAGCTTGTACCTCTATAAAAAAACACCTTTGCATTAGGGCGTAAAATAAAACTAACCCTTTTATGGTATTTCATTAAGAAAGTCTGAAAATCTATATATTCTTATTTGTGTTAACCCTTCGAATAGTTTAACTCACGTTGGCAATCAAACTCTGTGCTGTCTATTGTTATAAAATGCCATGTTGCTTAAATTTTTATGTTTCGTCATATATTTATCGTCAAAAATTGATGTTTAAGTGTTTTTATTTGTTTAAAATTTATAGAAAGTATTTGTTATTTGGTGAACGAATGCATTTTGTTCTGGTTATTCCACTTACTGGAGTCAACCCAGAAACACACACACGAAATTGTTTTTGAAAAAAAAATGCTGCAATGAATTGATTTATTTTTATTTCAACAAAATTGTTACATTGATTGGATTGGCATTTTATTGGTAGAGCTCCATTATTACAAGGTTGAAAAAATAGCAATGTATCTTAGTTCTACAAATTTTTTATAGATATAGTTGATAGCTATTTCAGCTCTCTGACGATGTCGTGACCCATAACTAAAGAGCTATTAAAATATTACAAATAATTTACCATGCAATTGAATAGCTTGAATTGGAATTCGCTTAAAAAAATATAGTTTATTGAATCACTTGTACCGTGCTAAAGTTTGCTCAGATATTGTCACTTCAAAAATGGGTTATGTACACTTATTTTCAAACAACTGTTTAAATCTGAGATAAATATTTTTTCTGTATATTTCAGACGATATTTCTTTCCTCACTCAAATATTGATATGGAACGCAATATGTAAAAATATCGTTTAATGGATCGCTTATGCATATACATAGTTACGCAAGAGTTTCTTTATCATTTGGCTTGGTGGTTTAATGGTTGAAGTCCATATGTCTAGTGAAGTTTGTGGTATAACTGTTGGGAAGTATATTTAATTCCATATATATCTAATGAATTTGAGTCACAATACAAAACGGTCTCCGTAGTCTTTTTTGATAAATTTTGAGACATTGATTCTAAATTAAAAGTAAACATGGATGTAATAAAAGTATTTATTGATTGAATTGGCATTCACTTGGTAGAACTCCGTTATAACACGGTGAAAAATAGCAATGTATTTTAGTTCTACAAAATTATTTAAAAAAAAATATAGTTGATAGTTATTTCGGCTCACGCCATCGTCAGAAATATGCTTAAACTAACATTTGCTTATCTATATATAGCTGTGCAGAAAAGGCACACAACATATCCTCTCTCCTGTTCCAACGGCCTAGCTTGTTACTTTAACACAATGACACTAAATTTTCAAAATTCTAAATGAAGCAATAGGTGTCTATGACAATAATGTGGGACGGAAGTGATCCTTCTGGAAGTAAATCAGACCACCCCTTTGTGCAACGGCTGGACAAGTGGCGATGCTATTATGTTAGTTTGTTCGTTAAGAATCCTTTGTGATAATTGGTGTCTTTTGATTTCTAGCTGTTCCAAAGCCGTCATTCTTCGACCCTTACTACAAAGATGCAAACATTTAGGGGCTGAGTTTGAATTTATATTATGTGATTCATTAATAACGAGATTAGCGAATTGTGAATCTGTTTTTTTTATTGTTGAATGATCTTACATGTTCCTTAGCTCGAGTAGATATACTTCTACCTGTCTGTCCGATATAAACGGATAAACATGAGCCACAGGACATTTTATAAATACCGCTTCTGTCCAGTTTATTGATTTTATCATTACTATTTTCAAGATGTCTGCCTAAGTTATTGTTGACCTTGAAAGCTACGTTTATTGAGTTTTTAATCTCCCGATGAATTTTTTCGCTTATGCTACCTAGGTAGTTAATAGATTTATAGAAGCGGTTATCTTGTATTGGGTTCGGGTAAATGAGTTTTCTAGCAAGATTTAATTGTTTTTTATATAATAAACTATTTATCGTCGTTATCTCATAACCATTATTATGGGCTATGGATTTAATAGTATGCAGTTCTTTGTCGTAATCTGCCTGACTCATAGGTACAGTTACTAGGCTATGGACCATGGAGTTATAAGCCGCAAGCTTGTGATTCCATGAGTGGAGAGACTTTGCGTGAATTGTGGTATCACAAAAGGTAGGTTTTCTAAAAATTATTATTTTTTTTTTTTTAATAAAAGTATTTTTTCTCAATAAGATTGATGACTTACTCAAAATACAGTTTTTTGAAAATGTTGGTCTAACTTACGATCTTTCATGATCCTTTTATCAATTTCATTGTTTTAATAATACACAGGTACAGAAAAAAAATTATTATCAGTTTATTTCACAAGTTCTTTTTTAAAAATTTTATTCAAAAGCCATATCTCTCAAGCTATATCTCATAGCTGAAATTTTTTATGAATAAATTGTATTTATGTAAAAAAATGATTTTTTAAATATTTAAGTGTTTCCCATTAAGGTTTTCCAATAAAATGTGATTGAAATAGCTATACGACTCGAAATTCATAAACGTTTGCAACAAGATGTGCTTAGTTTTCAATCGATATTGGCTTCGAAATGCGAGAGATTTTGCATACAAACGTATTTTAACCACTCCATATGTGTATCATTATCGTATAAGAATACTCATGGAAGCATACGTCTGCTTTGCTTACCAGATTCTTTTTACAAAAATGGTTTCCGAAATGGTTTTTCTGTGTATGTGGTCACATAGTAAAAATGTAAATTTGCTTTATCGTATTTTTATCCAGGTATTCCAGATGAAAAAAATCAGTGGAATTTATTTGATACTTGATGATAAAAAATTTACCACGAAGTTGATACGATAAATTGTTGTATTATTTGCTTTATTATACTTTTTTTTCACAAAGCCATATTTTTTAAACATAATTTTTATAAAAACCATACAATATAAGAAATGGAAAATTTGTTGGAATTTTATAAACATGAAACTAACTTATAATTATTTATCCCAGTTTCCGACATCTTGGTGGATAACATATTGATTTTATTATACGTAATTGTATCATTTTATCACCCAAATATGTTATCTAAGTGCATAATAATATAATACATAAATAAAATTCAATTTCCTTTATAAAACCAAAATTGCATCAGTTTCTTTGTTATCATTCTTTGAAATAATGTTTTTTATTTGCATGGCAAAGCGCAAAGTTTTTTGAAGCGTATTTAATATTAAATAACCTTCTATAATTAACGACTATTTCCTATTGTATATTTTCAATTGTGAATTCGAAAAATGAATGGTGATTTTAAGTTGAATTAAAATAACTGGATGGCATTATGATAATTTTAATTAATTAAAATGGAGTTTTAAGCAAGTACTTATGGTTTTTTAAATAAAAATTAAATCTGAAACGTTTCGATAAATATAAAACATGTACCTTAATACATTTTAAAATACTTTTTTTAAGTTAGATTACTATTCGACAGTATGTCAATAAAAATCAAGCAAGTGTGTAATTCAAATTTTCCGCTTTGCAATTCTATATTCGTTGTTGTGAATTCCAGTTAAATATGATTACAATAATGCGATGGAAATTTCACATCTCAAATATTTACATTCCATCTTGTTAATCATGGATTTCTCATAGCTTAATAATACGATGTGAAGCTTTTAAGATGCACGCTTTTTTAAGTGTAATGATATTAGGTTACTTAAATTTACATATAAAACCTATATTCCCAAAAACATACTGATTTAAAATATAGTATACATGTGACACTATTAAGGAATATATGAAATAAAATTGACGAAAATCAATCGTAAAAAATACATTATTTTTTTTTGTGAACTAGTTTGCTTGAAATACGTGAAACAGGAAATGTTGTATACTATTTATTGTCAATAGTCGTATATTTATTACATCACATTACTGCGGTATTTGCAGTATTAGTTAGTGTCTTTGCTAGACCTTTTCAATCTTGATTATCATGGAAGATTAACATGTTTTTTTCAGAAAAAAATATATTGATACAAATTTTACAAAAATTTTATTTAATCTGGAGGTAAATCCTTCTTAATAAATAAGTAGAAAACATACGCCGTGGGTGTTATTTGTGTAACTTCAATGGAACGCCAAAAATCCTTTAAATTTTGAATTTTCTATTAAATCTTGTTGCCGTTTTATATGAAGATTTGTAAGTTTGATTTGCACCAACACTTTTAAAACGTTTTGTTTTCTTGAAAACACAATAAATATTTATATGTATTATGGAAAAACAGTCTATTGCACAACTATCAAATAATGCTTTTTACTTCTTTCTGTCCCTCTTAATGTGAATAATATGGATTCACAATGGATTCTTATATCCCCAATAGATGTTGTTTCACAAATTGCTTATTACTTTGTTACACCACCATCCTTTTTCGAAGAGAAAATTCGAAAAGATATGAGAAAAAAAGAACACAAATTTGATGACTTGGGTTTATTGATTAGTTAACCACTTTTTCAACGCCTCGTTTTTGTAATTGAATGAGTAGGAGCGATTTTCAGCATCATCGCATTTGAACGTAAATTCGTACATTGATTTTTAAACAAAAAAGAAAGACTAACGTTATCGGTTTTCTTACCAACATTGTTTCTCACTGAATATATTATCGACACCCATTATGATACGACAATTATACTTTTTTACTTTAAATGTGATTCATTAAAATCAGGAATTCACACATCATGTAACCCTAAAGAGTTTTAGTTATTTTGTAACTAAAGAGAAAGTTTCTTCCTAGCCGTCTCGTAGTAGTATAAAACGACATTTCAGATATACTCGCTTCTAACGAATCACATACAAAAAATAATGTAGACACTTACCGAAAATGTAGGCACATAATATATTACTTTTGACCTTTTTCGTATAGTAAGTGCTCCGTTCGATCCCAGACATTTAATTTTTCAAATCGAAAGGTCGTTTTCAATATTTTTAATTTTTAATAGTATTCAATCCCAAGCGAATAAGACTTTTACGGGACACAATCTTTCATTCTGAAAACCTATCAAGCAAAAACCAAGTTTCTATGTTTTAGTTTTCTAGACCAAATATGGATGTGTTCAAAGGCATATAGGTGCGGAATGTAACATATAATTTAAAAAAATCCACAAATAGAGGATGAAAAATTTTATAACAAGCAAATTTTGAACATCAACAAATGCTAAAATAAATTCAATTAGTGGTAGAAGATGAATATGGTTAAAAAATAAAACGATATTAAAGCTTTGCGAGAATTACTTAAATACTACTTCACGACTCTTGAAGAATTATATAAGTGCCTCTTTGAAAGAGACGAGCTTAATACGACATGTAAATTATATAAATTGAATAAGTTGGTACAAATTTTCATAACTTTGCTTTAAATACAAAATGAGATTTAAATATTTCACAAGTAAAAATACTAAATGAAAAATTTTTGTTAGAAGAAGGATGGATATCTCATACTATTTAAATTTTTTTAGAGATCTCCTTTATTCAGAGTTGTTATTTTATAATAAAAACAATTGTGCGGTCTTAAAACATCAGGTTATATCTTTTTTGTATAATAATTAACAACAACAATTGTAAACAAGATGACAATTTATTTTCTGCTATGTTATTAAGTTGGCCAACAATATTTATAAAACACATAAGAATTCATAAGCAATTGATTGATACGTCCTTTTAATAAATGATTCATTGATTAATTTGAAACAGATACTTACTCTTTTTGCCGATTTAGCCCGAGTTGATTTTATCACCCCTTGATATTTTAAACCGACAAAATTTGTTATTTTCGGTGTAAACTGTCTACAAATTCATAAGTTAATTTGGTTGACATGAGATTGTAGGAAAAGTAGCATTTATTTAAATATTACTTTGAAAAATGTTTAATATTTGTATCAAAAACTGATTTACTGAATTAAGGATCATCAGCCTAACTCTTTAAGAAAAATATTTAACTGTACATTTCAAAATACCAATTTTTGTCCAATAGAAGGTTAACAGTCTTAAAGTTGATATAAAAATAAAGTTAGACAATTTATCAAGAGGCAACACAAAACATATAAATTATGATCATTTATGTGATAAAGGTTTTATTAATTATAATTTTTTAAAACGTTGAATTTCAAAAAACATCGATCATAAACTATTTTAAAATATGAAATTAATTTACAATACATTTATCTGAATAAAATAATTTCATGCATATGTTTTACTTTTGTAAAAAACAATTCGTGATTTTTCAAAACATCTCCCAAATCATCCAATAAAAACTTTTGGAATTCTGCAATACAACAAAGCACATTATTTAATAAAAAGGTAGACAAACATTTCATCATTTCTAGAAAGTTTGAAAAAATTTTCGAAACTGAAAATATATGTTTTGTAAAAAAAATTAAATAGGTTTCTCTTTGAAATTTCATTCTTTGAAAAGATTCTCTTTGTTAAATTAGAATAAGGTTAGATCAATGATAGCTACTGAAAAGAAATGAAAATTTAAAGTGATGCTTTCCATACATCACGCTCATAATACAGGCAGTTCTCATTTATCATTGAGAGAGTAGAAATTTTTCGTGATATTGAAGAAAAGTTCACTTTAGAAACTCGTTTATTTAATATAAATACGGCGTATGTACATTAAACGAAGCTATAAAATCTGTCATTTATTACGTGATGAGAATACGCCTTGGGCGGGAATAAATTTTGGTTTATAAATAGCGTAATTAAACGATTTCGTAACCGTAATTGAATCATTGTTGAACTCTCTTTCCTTTCTCGATAAGCTTTTGCAATTAATTTATGAAAACGACACAAATAATTTCAATCTTCAAAAGTTAATCCTAATATGTTTCAATCACGGAGTTCTATTTCTCAGAGCAATTTAGTAAATATATAAACACGCACTATAGAAAAAAAAAAAATTTCGACTGAACGTTTTAATTATTTTTTATTACTACAATTCCAATAATGTATATTTTTGATTCTAAATTGGAATGTTTTTAATCACTAGACAACACCTTTTTACTCAATGTTGATTTAATTTTCAAAAACTCGACTTTTGTCGTGCAAATATTAATCTTAAGATTAGTTTAAATTTAATTAAAATAATTTATTTGCAAACCTCAAATCTTTATGAATTGATTTTTTATTTCAAAATCTGGCTGTTTTTCTTTTTTAATTGAAGTTTTCTACCTCAATCATGATGCACACAAATATTCATAAAACAAATTAAACAAGCCCTGGGCATAAATAGTATCTTTGAATAAAAAATACCATGCTATCACAAACCTATTAAAATACTTGTAAAAAGATATTTATTGCAAAGCACTCATCTAAACACTTTTACTATCCCCGTTCCGTCAAACCATAAATCAATACATTTATTTTTGGACCGGATAAAAGTCAAAGTAGTCTGCCCATAAGATTATCTTCGAAAATATGGTTTGTCTGTGGAAAAATACCACCGTATTTGAAGGTAAAAAATAGTATTTTTCAAAGCATTATTTGCCTGACTTATTACTTTTTAAATTCTTTTTGTGTTTTTTATGAGAAAGCTCTTTTTAAAACACCCAATAGGGCTTACAGACAAAGGTCTGTTAAACAAAATTAATAATCCCGACGAACTTTAAAGTTGAGAACTCTAAGCAAAAGTTACACACGAAAAATATTGCTGGAGGAAATTTAGTTGCTTTATTCATTTTCTTTTTTCACTGATGGATTTTTTCTTTTTTTGGTATGTATGTTATATTATAAAGACCAAACTTTATACGTAACACTCAGAAAATCTTTACACGCCAAAAGGAAGTAGCAGTTCAAAATTAATTGAATGAAGAAGCACCATATTTTTTTTTTGGATTTCTCCACTTTTTGTTCGCCTAAGAACGAAATCTTAGTAAAATATTTTTATGTGTAACGTTAAACTTGCGAACCAATTTATTTTGTAAAACATAGTTTAATTTATTCAAGGGTTGCTACATGCAGGTTCATTTTGTTGGCTGACATTATTCGGTATTGTGGCCGAAGGGCAAAATTTTGCGAATAATAAAGAAAACAATCATATAAAAAATATTTTTTCTTGTCGAAAGTTTGAATACTTACGCTTCATAAAAGTGTTAAAAATCATTTTTAATTTTTTTTCACTCTTCAAAAAAATCGACGTGGAGAGATGCAATTTGGTGAAATAATTGACATTTAGGCTTTAAGAAGAGATTTTTTCTATTTATTACATGTATCATACCAAAATTTTATTTGTCACCAACAATATTCAAACAACTTCCCTCTCGTGCAAATCTGCACTGATGGTTATTGTTTTTTCATGTGACACCACTGATTATACAATGTATATAAATATCTTTCTTGTATATGCCAATGTAAGATATGAATAACTTTTCCCAACAAAACATATTTTTTATGCGGAGGCAAAACTTATTGGGTTTGACACTTACGTTACGTTTATCATCTTTCTCCTGCCAATATGGTTGACAGTCGCAAGTGCGAACAATTTTAAGCGACATCTGGGTCGCTTTTGACTGCTTCAAGCCTCAAAGTGTACAACCATATATACAAGCTGTCGAGTATACAAAAAGGTTTCGTTGAAGATTTTTTAAGAGTGACACGTAGAAGGTTGTTAAAGTTTTATTTTTTATATTCATTAGTTAATAGGTTTCTTCCGATTATTATTCTCCTTATTTTCCAATCACTTCATAATTATAAATTAACAATTTTGTCGAGTCTAATAAACAGTGAAAAACTTCATTGGTTACCGTTATTCAGGTCATGGGATCTAGTTTCAGTGTGAAAATCAGCAATCTATGCAATTCAATTAGAAAAAGTTGTGTTAGAAAATATGCTGTTGAGATAATTCCATTAGAAAGCTAAATGCATAAAATTATAAGTAAACATGGATTAAAAAAATCGTTCAAATTTTAGGAAAATTAGAACTCCGAATTACCGTTTTACACAAATAAGATACAATTTGAGTCTCGAAAATAAATCTAATGAATCAAGTATTGTTAAAAAATACCCATAAATTACAGTAATTTAAGTATCTGATTAGCTTTTAATGCTTTCATTCTTAAGTCAATATGGTTGTCATTATAAACATTAACATATAATATTTTGTCTCAAGCATGTGTCAGAACCATGTTACACCAAGTACTGATTTATATTTTTTTTACTATAATCAATGACAAGTATACTTTTTTTAATCATTCGTTAACAATCTGAAAAAGATAATTAATCGCAATATCTTAGATCGTGATGTATTTGGACAATAATAATTTTGCATATTGGATCTGGGTATAAAAGAATTGGTTGGTTAAATTTTTTTTTTTTTTTTTAATAAAAACACATTTTTTAGTACTTATTTCCACAATACGTTTTTTGATCAGGACCGGTTTCGCTCATCGCGAACATTATCAACTGATTAATTCTCATGCATTAATTTATAATGTTCCATTAAGTATGGGTTATTTTCGTCATTAAAATTTCCCACTCCTTACTTCCTTTTTGATTGTTCAGAGCTCCTAATGGATTATTGATTTACCATAATTGTAATTGTAATTCTTAATAAGTGATTGTGAACATTTAATTTTTATACTAATTTACTTTATTTGTATCAATATTGTATGGTTTTATGTAAATTGTTTCCTAGTTCTTGAACCCATGGTTTTGTACACCTGTTACCTTAAACTCAAATAAATTTCGTGTTTTGTATAAATAGAATTGTTTGTAAATTGTATTCTATCAGTTGATAATGCTCGCGATGAGCGAAATCGGTCCTGATCAAAAAATATATTGTGGAAATAAGTACTAAAAAATGTGTTTTTATTATTTCAAATATCATGCCTTTCCATCAAGAAGTGACAGTTTACACCTTAAAAGTGATATATTTATTAGTTAGTAAATTTTGTATTTGTTATCAAATATATATTATATATATTAAATAAATACGTTTGATAAAAGCTAAATTTCCATATAAATGAACACTTCAAAACATCCAGTGTTTACCAAAGCTTAAGTGTAAGTTTTCAAAAATGATATAAATTTCTCCGGAAATACTTCTCCGCTTACATTTAAATACATTTTAAATTTAAGTTGTTTTACCTTGTCTTTATCATTTACATGTTAACGTTTGAAACGAATATATATTATATGCGTAGTCAATTTCTAAAGTTTACATTCCATTAAATTTCTGATATAATATGCAAATATTTTATGTAAATGATAATACCATCTTGACGTTTGATCTCCTAAAGAGGACAAGTAAACTTTAGCCTGTTTGTGAGTAAGATATATTGAGTCATCTATTACGCAGGAGATTTATAAGAAAATAACTTGAAATATTTTGAAAATTCTGGATATCGGAAAACCTTATTAAATTTTTATTTGGTCTTGTCATCTACGAATGTTGAGGTATATCTTTTTTAATTATTGAAGAACGGCTAACGCTTAACGGCTTAAATTTTGTAAAATAAGCTCGTTTTTCGTTCAAGTCTGTAGTTGAGCCCAAAAATTCATTTCTCAGTAGAAAAGATTTCATTAATCGATTTTCTTTATGTATGGAATTTACATAAAATATATAAATGTTTCGTTTTCGATTATTAATTTAAAATTAAATCAAAACTCTCAATTTGAATAAATTTCTTTAGGTGGTATTTTAATGCAGACAATTTGATGGTATGATACCCAATCTACCAATTAGCTATCAATAACATTACAAAAGATTTTTTCTCACTATAGTTTCACAACCCTTATGTGGAAGACATATCTTGTCTCAAACACGCCATGGGCGTTTGAAAAACTTTATTGTTGACTAATTTTGTTTTAAACATTGGTAATTGAAAAGTGGAGAAGCTGTCAAACTCATTTTCAGCGCAAAGTTTTAAGTCCTAGTTGGTGGTTAATATCACTCAGTTAACATAATAAGCGTCCATATTTAAAATCAATAATTTATATAAAGAAATGCTTTAATTTATTAATCGGTTTTCAATTACATGGCATTAAAAAGTCTTTTTTTCAAAGTCAGTTAAGAAGGCAGTATCAAATGCTGAATTAGACAAAATTAATTTAATTGAAGTTTGTACATGATTAATGTAACAACGAAAGTATATCTAAAATAAATCATTAGTTATTTAAAATCAAACATTTTTCCTCCGAAGAATTCTATTCAAACATAGAATTTTATTTAAGCAGCCTTTCAGCGTAACTTGTGTCATGATTTAAACAATTTCAACATTCATGGCACATGGAATCCAATTGCTTTCTCACTGTCTACTTCAAGCTCATGCTTGTTAGGAAAATAGAGCCTAAGCAATAGCCGCAGGCTTAATTGAATGGCTTAAGTTTAGGTTCAAGCAACGAAAATATGGCAAGATTTTTATCAAAAAGGTGCTTTATATTTGAAAACAACCAACGAGATGCTAAAATTTCTTATCGTGAAATAATTTACAACTTACATTTTCCGTATACAACACCCGAAAAAATATATGAACTGTAGGTTTGTTTGAACATTTTTCTTTTGTGTACAAAGGTTGCTAGAATCTTTCTTTTCTTAAAAATAGGAAGTCTTCTTGAACACGTATCATAATTTTACGTGTGTTATGTAATCGCAAAAATAAAATGATGGCATTGTTTTATATTAATATATGTCATATTAAAAGTATATCAAAGTAGGTAGACTTGAACTTGTCCAACCCATTCTTTATTGATGATTCGCCAACATTTTGTTTGCCACTTAACTAATATATATTTATTATTTTCTACAAAAATAAGACAAATCGGTTCATCTCTAAGTCCACTCTCATTGCACAGTGTCAAGCAAACATTTTATTCGATGTAGTGTAATATTTTTTATTAAGTAAATTAAATTACTGAAATAAAATCATTTTTATCGGAAAGGTAGTTTAAATACATAATTATATCTTCACGTGAAATTAAATTAAAAATTTTGGATTTTTTGTTACGTGTTAAAAATACGTCACTTTTAAAAAAGATATTTATGTATTTCTGGCAGAACTCGTTGAAAAACAAAAGTTTGGGCAAATTAAAAAGCTTGCTATTTCATTCTAAAAGTAAATAAGATACGGGTACCAAAACAAAGAATATCCAACAAAATATATTTTTTACTATTTGAAACTTCTCAGTTAAAAATAGTATAAAACTTTATAGTGAAGAAAAGTTTTTGGCTTCATGGCAAAAGTTCGACGGAAAGAAAAAATTAAAAAGTAATAAAAGATCAACACGACAAGTGTTCTACTAAATAAGACTTCAGCAGATATTTAATACAAAGACTAAATGTTCGTAATCCTTTTGCTGTAAAACGGAGGTTCTGATGCCTTAAATCCTTTCCCGTGTCCACCTCCGTGTTCCACCTACTTGTGCAGTTGATTGCTATTATATTTGAAATATACCGTTTCATTGTTAATTTATAATACGTTAATTTACACTGACAAAGCAAATGTTGAGCTAGTCTACAATTTTACCTCTTAGGAGAGCTTTGCTGTTTTCTCAAAGCATCTCTCTTCACTGTATTTGGATAGACTAAGTATACTTCGTATTCGCCGATGAATTTTTCATCGGACAAGATAATCTGCATAAAGTTGTTTTCAGTATTATCAATATTTTACATTGTTAATTAAAAGTGTTTGAATTTGTACTATTAATAAAAATTACATAAAGTTTCGGAATGCAAAAACTAGTATAAGTTCAATGTACTTCAACAAGATGAACTGCGGAACTTCGCAAAATTAGCATGAATTCATAAATTCTGGTGATTTATTTACTACATGGATATTCCTCTAAAAGGGTCAATACTGCTTTCATAAACTTTATTTGTAATTTTCATAATAAATGTGCTGTAGCATAGAAATGGAACTATTATTTTGTATTACTAGGATTTGTGGACTCTCGTTGTATTCTTTGATTGTTCAATCTAAGGCGAACAAGTATTGTCAGTTGATAGATGGTTAAGGAAATGAAATGAAATGTTTATTTCATGTTTTCAAGCTTAAATCTAAGAATCTTAAAACCATTCACATAAGACATTTTGTCTTTTTTTTGAAACCAATTCATTAAAAATGGAAAATAAAACTTCAAAGCATTTTTTTTATTACTCCTGCTAGAAATGTTTAAGAAGAAAAACCAATCAAAGTTATCAAGAGTCAGATAATAAGAAAAAAAAATGTATGTCTTTTGCTGTATGATTAAGAGTACTATTCAAAGCATGTTTTATTTTAGATTCTTTAATTATAAAAGCTGAATATTTTTTCAATTTAAATATTCATCCAAGCAACTTGACGAATTAACAATTCATATTTAATAGGCTTAAAAATCACTTATAACATCGAATGAAAGTGCGTGATGGAATTTTAATACCAAACTTTAAATTGGTTTCGCCTCCCAGCATCTTCAGGTATTTTATCAAACTGATTCAAATAAACTGACACACAACTAACAGTTTGCATCACTTCTGTTTAAGAATAATTTGTTACAAACGAAAAACATTGACCCTTAAACTACGATCCAAACATATACCCAAAACTTTCAATTAGATTTTAATAAAAATAAATTGCACAAGCTATGATTTAAGCTTGATTTTGAGATTAGGTGAAATGTTAAGATGTTATATTTATTTAAAATAAATATTCATTATTTGAAAATTAAATTATAAAAATGCCATTTATTTTGCTCTCAACGAAATGTAGACCCTTACTAAACATTTGCGGGTATTGATATTTTGTTGATTAATAAAATAATATTGACTATACATATTACTGTAGATATCAATAAGGCGAGCTTTTAAACAGCGGTACAAATTGGAGGTTTCCCTACATAACATCGAATGTTTGACGAAATATACAGAAAGTATAATATATATTGCATTTTAGTGCGAGGGTTATAAAATATAGGATATTTATTAAGGGTCAGATATATGGGCGGATAGGCAAATGGCGAAACTTTATTAAATTTATCAATATGTTAGTAAAATGATATATGGGTTACAATCATGAAAAAAAAAATTATATATGATTGGTAATTTGATTCAGGGAATTTCTTTTCTACGTTGGAAAATAATATTTTTATATATATTATTAATATGGCATATTTTTATCACGGTTTTAAACAATATTTTTTATATTTAAAAAAGTGTTGTGTACTATTTATTTAAAGAATAATGATATACTTTTTATTTAAGTCTCAATTTATATAATTTTTAAGTACAGTTTAAAAAACAATTGGCTGAAATAAGTTATATTGAGAAAACGTAAAAAAATATTAATATTTTTATAAATGTAAAGTTTACGTTTTTAAGGTACATGAAAAACTAATTATTTATAGAAAATAGTTTTTCTTCTGGAAGAAAATTAACTAAAAATGAAACAAAATTTGTGGTTTTTATTCTAGAACCTTTTTGCGCCACTCAGTTTTTAACTCAACAAGAGCGCGAAATGCAAAATAAATAAATTTATTGATGAAAAAAATTCTTAAATGAAATAAAGCTACATGGATGGAATAAATATTATACAATTTTTAAGAAAAGAATATAAACAAGAGACTCATGTTGTATGTGCTAATTTGTTTATTAAAAAATGAAATATTGTTGACGATAATACAATAATTTCGCAATAAATATATTAAGTGTGCCGAAAAGTTTCTTTGTTCTTACAAGTTAATACGGCACGTGCTAAGTTAAATCTTGTCCACTGCTTGTTACACGGTTGTCTTTTGTGATTTGGTTTACCTGCGTTTCCCAAAAGAGAAAATAATAGTTCCTTTTTATTTTTTTCATCCTTTATTCAAACGACGGAAGAATTTCTTTCCAAAATTATCTTTTACGTGGTTTGATATTTTATAAGATTCAAAATTACAAATCGGATATTATTGCTACATAAAACAATTGATATGTTTACGGTGCTACAGTAGGTGTTCGCAAAAATCATAAATGTTGTAAAATGAAAAATTTATGCCAAGATGATAAAGCTCTATTTGTTTGACCAGTTAAATTAGTGTATGCAATTTTAGTAAAGCAAATCCGGAATTGACTATACTCAAAATCTCTTCAATATACTAAAGAGGTCCTGGTCAATAGCATAATAACACATAAAAATGCAAATGTCTTAAGAGAAGCTTATTAATAGGACGCACTCACTACGTGAAAAAAAACAAAATGGTATCTACGGGTAAACATTTGTCCAGCATTCAAGATCTTTGTCTTCGTTGATTCTTTCCCAAAACGTATTGTAACGTGAGACGAAAGAAGGGATTCCTTAAATGTACAACGCAATTGTTGTCACTAAATGAGAAGGCAAAGCCTTACAACTAAATTGATAATACAAAACCTCTTGATTTGATTTTGATGCGATTTTAGCAGAACTATTAACGAAAAGGTGTAAAATTTAGTAGAAACTGTTAATTGTTATATTTACAGTTGTGAGCAATTGAATTGGTAAAGTCAAGGCATAATCAAAACTGTCAATTTTACTATACTAATCAATATGTTTTATGCTTTACTCAAATTTGGACGACACATGTTATTTATAAAAATCCCAGGAATTAATAAATAAATTTGTTATAAACCATAAAATTTTTTTCTCAATCAGTGATGAATAAATACACAATGAATACATATGTCGTATATTAAAATTTGTATATTTAATTAATATTTAGGTATTTATATGTATTAAGTTGGTGCTGAAATAAATGCGGTATAAATATTGGTTGGTTTATCGTCAAATATAATATGTTTCATAATAAGGATGTTAAAAAAAAATAGATTATATATTTTGTCAATAAAACAGAAAAAAATTTGGTATTTTCGATGAAGTTTAAGTTTTTTGAAAAAATATTTATTTGTTTCTGAAAGAAGTTATTTGCATGAAAGTTGGCTGTCGACTAGGCAAGAAAAATAAAAATTCTTCACGATTGAAAATAGCACGAAATGTCAAACATTTTTGTCATGGTCATAATTTCATGAAATTATAATCATTTTGATGTCGTATACACAGATTCACCTAAATAATGATACTAATCAGAACTGTATGACATTTCTCAAAAGAAACATCTTGATATCATATCTTTGATATGACGGTGTTACAATCAAATTTATTGTTGACCTAATAATATGCACTGTATTAACATTAAAGCTTTCCATGACATCTTAATTACGATTATCAGAAGATATTTAACCGATCAGTTCAGTTATAATGTATAATAAAGATAATTAATACAAAAGATATCTTGGTCATGAAAAGCTTATTCGCCCTTTGTTTATTTCATCGTGTCAGTGTCTTTATAATACAGATAAATATGTTACATAGCTATTTATTCCACTGAATATTATACAATCGGGCATTTGTGGCGATAAATATTTACCTCTTCTATTAAATAATGATTATTTCATTGAAATTTATATCACCATGGTAAAAAAGGTTTGATAATCGCAGTTTATGTAAGGAAGTATTGAAAATTCGTTGTTACTCTAAATTAAATAAATTGAAAACATGGTATTACTTTTTACTAGTTTGTTCGCACCATTAATTTTCAAATCACGTAAAAATTTTGTTCAAAACAAGAATTACGTGAGCCATTTTATACTGCGAATAAATAGTTGCACAGAAAAATGTATCATTTCATTATGATAAAATAATACTTTACTTGATGAAGACTATTGTGACTTGAAGTAGTGACGTGAAACAAAAACAAAACTTTACGATTGTGATCGCAAAGTTCTGTTTTGGAATCTACGAGTATACGGTAGTATATATTAAAATTAACCCTTTTCAACTCAGTGAACAAGAAAAGTCATTTTCTCGTCAGTCTCCTTACCGTGGGAAATAGCAGCAAACATTATTTATTTTAAAGCCAATAATGAAAGGTTTTCTAGAGAAGCATACTTTTATGTTGAGCAAAATTTTGTGCTTTCTTAAAACATCTCTATATGTCATTAACAATAAATAAAGTAATCAGTTAGTCATAGATCTTATTATTTTGTATGCTTTGAAATGTCAAACAAATCAATAAATAACAATTAAGTGTTACTACATTAAATTCAGAATGAAAAATATGCATTGAAAACTATTTCAAATATAAAGAAAAATGAGCTAGACCATTGAATATGTATTACTTATATGAAGAAGACTTCCCGCGAGATATTCTTTGTATGCTTATATTTTGGAAAGTTTGTGACAAGTGTAGTATCACTACAAGTAACAGATGGAGAATACCCATTAAAAAATGTAAAAAAAGAACCATAAACATATTCAAAATAATATTTAATACCAAAACAAATCATACAAATTCACATTCAAATAAATAAATACAATGTTTTTAATTGATCTGGATAATTCAATTCACTAAAATGTTGTTACTGAAAGGTTTAACCTCCACTAATATACCGAAATCAAAAAGTCATTAACTTACTTTATCTGGCATACGATGATATTTATATATCAGTCTGATTGTTCACAACACAATAATAAAGTCACAGGTTATACGTCAAAACTTGCCTTGAGTAACAATGGAACAAAACACCATACGCAAAAGCTCGCTCTAGCAAAGCTTTTCTGTTTCACGAATTTGAGGCTGTTTTGAAACACGACCGCACTCTGGGAAATATCTTTACAGACTGTAGCAAGAGAGCTTGCTAGCTTAGCGGAGTCTGCGGGTTGCGTCGCGTTACTCTCGAACCTACTAGATGACAAGATGTATCTTAATTTTTTTAAAAAAAAACTCTTCTCACCAACTAAATACAACATCAAATAAATCGGAAAAATCTTCATAATTCATAGAGAACCAATTTACACGAATATGCAGTTATTGCGAAACGACAGATTATTATTTTTAATCGTTTCAAAACATTGCCACTTCTTTACATATCAATAAAGTCATATAATTTACTATAAATTGTGTCAATAATAATTAAATATTAATCGATATTCATCACCAGGTTTTAAAATAATTCAAATGTAAAATTTAAAATTTAAAATCGTAATTAGATTGATTTTTAAAATAAAGCTGTAGATGAAATTTAATAAAAAGATTTTTTTTTTTAAAATAGAAGGGGAAAACTGCTGTTTTCTTATATTTTTGTCAAATGACATTGGTAGTTACTATTTTCACTATATATTTTTGAACAGGATCGGTTTTGATCACTCCGAGCAATTACATCTAATCATACAATAATTTATCAATTTTCGCGATAAGCGAAGCTTATTCTGATCTCAAAAATTTTGTGCAAAAAGTAAATAAGTTTTTATTGCTTAAAATATAATGCCTTTGCATCATAAAGTGAGAAAAGCATGTATTATTTTTTGGTTTTTCATTCGGTGTTTCATTGTGTAAATATTTCTTCTCGTTTGTAAGTAGTCATAGTATTTACAAAATTATCTCAAAAGAGTCTCATTTTTTTTTTTAGTATTTGCTGTTATGTAATTGAGTGAAGTCAGTTATTTCATAAAATATTATTTAAAATCATATTTATATTATAGATTTGTTTGATAGATGTCTCTGAACAAAAATAATTATGCAACAAAGAAACAAGCAGCTTTATGGATTCAGGTTTGTGATCAGTATGTTGAAATTGTATTCAGCTCTGGATTGCATCCCACCTAAGTCATCCTGACCGCGACTATTAGTTCCTCTATTTTCAGGTGATAGTGGTACTTATAGCTGAGCAAATTGAGTTCTCCACCACTAAGTCACCACTGGTTTGTTTAAAGCGGTTCATGAATTCGGTCTCTAAATGTAAACAACAGGTGTAAGCTTTATATCATTGTATTTTAAATCTAGTTTTTGTAAACATAGACGCATTTACCGTTGTTTGGATGAATTATTACTGCAAGCTTATTTCCCATGATAAATGCAACTCTGCAAAAAGCGATTTAATTGAAAAAAAAAATTATGAAAATTTATATCATAAAAAATCATATTGATCAGTGAATGAAAATCTAATTTATTTGGGAATAATTATTGTTTGGCGCAATTAATTATTGTTTGGCGCAATCACATAAAAATTAATAAATATCTAAATTTACTATAACTATTCAATATACATCCAACTCTCAACTATCGACATACGTTTTCATAAAACTACTTTGACATAAAAAGTTAGTTTGTACATTTAGAAATTACTTACATTATTTCAACTTTATCTTGTTATTCGTAGCACATGCAGAAATACGTCCAATAAAATAAAATCCAGATAATGATAGAGTGAAAAATTCGAGTATAGCCATTTGCTTAACTTCTTGTAACAAAACGAGAACAAAAGTTATGCTAAAAGTAAAGGGGATAATTGGGAGTTATTTATTTACTAGAATACTTGCTTTTGCAATGACGGGTAGAATTAGAATTTTACAAACTTACAAACAAATTTTCTTTTTTTTTTCATTCGATAATCTATATTTTCAGTTTCATTTTTTTTAATGAAACTCAAGAAACGATTGGTTAATAGTTTTTTCAACTATTGAGCCAATTCAAAAGTTGCAAGACTTTATTAATATTATTATTTAAGTATATGACAATGAAATAATAAAAAAAAATAATCCAACTTACTTTTTTAATGTATGTACAGATACATCTACTTATATTATATAAATATTGATACAGAACGAAATTTCAAAATCATATATCGCTTCAAGGATGTCGTCATAAAGAGGTATTTCTGGATATCTTTTTAGATAAGTGGTATTTAAGGGGTATAAATTATTTGGATTGATGAAATATTCAAATCTCAATTATGACATGTATGTATATTAAAAAATTAAAGGATAGTAAAAGGTTGATGATGAATGAAATTATTTCGAATGTTCATTGAACTTTCTTGTGCGTAAAGCTTAATCAATACTGTAATATAACTTTCAAAATTCGATAAGATATGAAAATTTCTGAAAACAAAATTAATTTATTCAATCCTTCCTTCTGAATTCTGTCAATATCAAAAAGCGTATTCCCAGACCTTTATATTAATACGCGTATGCCTCGTGAGAAAATTTTATGCCAAATAGCAAAATTTCACGCCGCTTTTGTTGTGGTGCCGTTGTTTTGATAAGTGATAAAGGCCCTTATATGATTTATTGACAGTGCTTATTGACACAGTGCCCATTATGTTCCTAGCGCTGGATTTTCTCCACCACAACAGCTATAAGTGTCAGTAAAATAAAATAACGCATTATTTTACCTCTTAAAATAAAGGTGAGCATAATACCGGAATAGCAAAAATAAGAACATAATTTTTAAGGGTAAAATTTTTATAGCACAACTAAATTATATTTGAAAAAGCTCTTAAACTAACCTAGATATTTATTGGGGTATAGTATAAAGTTAGAGTATTGCTATGAAATTATAAAATTTATTATGTTATTGCCATATACAATAAAAAATAAGGAGTTCATACTTTGTGAACTGATATTGCTATATCTAATACTGGTTTCCACATATATTTCCAAACAATAACGTCATGTATTAAAAATAGTGTTAACACTGAATTAATTATGTATGATGGTACACAAATTAGTTTTAATTATAAATCATGTATGATATTATTTGTTTGTTACATTAATTTTTCAACATGATACAAAGATTTTTTTTTAAATACGGATGGATTCGACAACTTTTGTTTAATTAAGGTTGAGCTTAATTTAATGTTTAAGTAGCTAGAGATGTTCCTTAAAATTGTTATTTCATTGAATACTTCAAAAGACTATAAAATTTTAATTCTAAGGCTTAAAACTCCAACACAATATGGAGCTGGTAAAATTTTAATGAAGTGTATATATTTTTTTCAACGTTAGTTTTTCTATGAGAAATGATTTGTTTGATGTCTTTTTATCGTAGAATACCATATTTGTAGAACATAACAATTAATTGAATTTTATTAATAAAAATTAAATATCAATTAGTTAATTATGAGACATAAAAAATCGTTCATTTATTCATTTCATTCAGCGACATTTTGTTTACATGAAAATGGTAATAAAGTCATCTAAAAGGTATAGAAAAATATTTACCTTATACCTGAAATATCTTGTTTTTACGATTTATAACAAATGGTTTTCCCCGAAATAGTGAATTCAAGTAATGTAAGAAATTAAACAAGTAAATGGAAAAAGTTTAAGCAGAGTAACCTTTTGCTGAGATAAAGCAACCTACACGCTATTGTTTTACTGTTTTCTTCCGTGAGTTTTCCCCTTAGGCCGTTGGCTATCTTCTACGTGGCTTTGTGGTTCTGACGTGGATGATAGCAATGTACCCGTAAATACATTTTGACTATAAGCTTCTTAAGTTATTAGATAATGTAATGTATAAATTAAGAAATTTGATTTCCCATAATTTTAAATATATTATACAGATTTTTTAAATATCGTAACTAAATGAATATTTTCTCACATTTTTAGATTTATAGTAAAATAGATTTGTGTTATTACACTGACCTGACTTGACCTTTTGATAATTTTGGAGAAAAAAAATATTACACCAAAATCTTTTTTGTATCATGATTTTATGATTATTTATGTCAAAAAACATAAATATATTTCTTGGAAAAGAATAGAGAGTGGGAAACTCACCATTTGTACCAATCATTATTATAAATAAGCGATGTGTGCTCTCAAGCCTCCAGCAAACACAGAGTTCAGGTAGATAGTCGTATCAGGTAGAGATATTTATTGCTATAAGTATGATAAAAATCAATGAGCGTATTTCTGAAGTAATTTGTATACACTATAAAAAATTATTGGTGAATAACACTTTTCTTTTCTTAGCTTGAAAAAATTCATTCATTAACAAACATAAAACGCAATCGAACCTTTTTTGTACTATAAGTATGATAAAAATCAATGAGCGTATTTCTGAAGTAATTTGTATACACTATAAAAAATTATTGGTGAATAACACTTTTCTTTTCTTAGCTTGAAAAAATTCATTCATTAACAAACATAAAACGCAATCGAACCTTTTTTGTACAATAATTTCAAAATTAAATTTTGAAATAAAACCATGACTCAATTCTACTTACCCACGTAAAAACAATCAAAACCGGTGAAATGTATTTAAACGAAATTGATTTTAAAATTGATTTTATTAATAATAACGAACACATGTATGAAACTATCCAAAAAATTAAAACGATCTAATTCAAATCTCGAACTCAAATTCAGATTTATTAAGAATGGCAACGTTTCTTACTAGTCAACGCTATTCTAGTTGCTGACTAGAATACTATTAATTAAAGAAAAAGTTTGATGAATGTCTAATATTTCACTGAAAACACACCAAGAAGTCCATTTGATATTAAGACACTATTTATCCCCACTTAATAAGAAATACCATGAAATCCGCAGGTTGTCTTAATAAATTTTCTTCCACTAACAATGTTTTTAATTAAATTTTCTTTTGTGTAAACTCCTAAGCATCCAACCAAAAGATAGAATTATGTTAGCGTGATGAAACGAAAAATGATCTTCTTCCATAAGGATGGTGATATTTATAATTATCAAGATATATAGAGTTTGGTTATCTTTGAAGAATCACAAAAAAAACCCTGTGGATTTTTGATTAATTATAAATTAAAAAAAGTTTTTGAGTTAGTAACCATGTTATTTTATCAATCGTCTACTATTTTATTTAACATAGAATCATCTATTCAAGAATATAAACTAAATGCAATACTGAACTGTAAGAAATCATAAAATTAGATAAATAATATCTATCGAGAAAATTTGGCAAAGGTTAGAATAAATGAAATCACTTAGTGTCAGAGTTCGGGGAGTATGAGGGATGCTTATAAGTTCCCAATTTCGATCAATTTTCTTTAGGTCATGATATATTTTGGATTGAAAATAACGCCTTCTTCTTAGCAAATGGGACTGTTTCAGTAATATTTGATAAAAAAATATTCATTAGTTGGGAATATTTCACAGCATTCATTTTCTCAGTAAATAAACAACGTCCAAAACGTTCCATCACACACACATTTCTGTATTTTGAGAGTGGTGTCGCTACCAAGTCGACTATTTTCATTTCAATGTAAAATTATTGTATACATTCAAATACTCCACTTTATAATTGTTTAATCCTAGAATAAACCAAGATTTTATACGATGAGGAGTGACATAGAGATAGTAAACCTGTCGAGCAAAATCTTCGGTTACTTAGCAAAATTTTCAAAAATCCTCAAAGGTATTTTGCTTTGAGACATGCCGGTTTTTAGTTTATGAATGAAAATTACCAAATCAGGTAGATTATAAGCTTGTGAAAAAAAAATAACCGTACACACAATTAGTTTTAAAATGATGTCCTTTGTTTACTTTTTTTAGGGATGTGATCAGTCGACTAAATACATATTTTTATTTCTTAGCGAAAAAAATATTTCAGTTATAAAATCATTATATACTTTATATATTTATATATTCATTCATTCAAATGTAAAATTTTTTAGAATTCGAAAATCGTATATGATCCCATCATGCTATGATTATCGTGATTTTGTTTACTGTGATGGCTTACTGAAAAGTGTTTTGTCGATGATGGAATCTAATATACAAAATATCTTTTTACAAGATCTACTGTTTTTTTGACGCAAGTTTAAGCATTATTTGGACTTTCTTATGTTGGCTTTTGTTTGAAAGTCAAGCTTTTGTAAAGCCATTAGTGGGTATTTATAGGTTTAACCCGGTACCATCCGTAAGTCGTTGATGATAGCAAAAAGAATCAGTAACAGAGAAAGTAGAGTTGTGAAACACAAAAAGAAAGAGCTAGGAATTAACATGTATCGATTTAATTATATTGCAAAATGATACTTTTTAGTACAATGGCTACTTTCTTTTCAGAATTATCCATATAAAAAAATTATCGTAGAAACCGTCATTATTATAACAATCACTCCCGATGACTTTTTAATTAATTAAAAAAATATTTCATAATAGAATATATTTCAAAATAATAGAAAGACTACTTCTATCGGCCGAGTATTATCCGTATCATATAATATATATATATGTATATATATATATATAAATTCAACGTTTAAAATTTCCGAAAAAAATGATGCTTCCTTGGGCTCGTAAATATCCTGACCTAAATCAAATTAAAAAAATATAAATGTTTCCGAAACATTTGGAGTAAAAGTCGGAAAACTAGCATTAGAAGGCTTAGAAAAATATGGTTTACCGACAATTCAGACGACATGATGATAAGATATGTCGAAAACATATCCCTGCAAATTGCAGTAGTAATTTGTACCAAAGCTGTAAATACAAAATAATTGTCAATTTATTTGAAATATGATTTTTTATGTAAATAGTTTTTAAGCATATCCACCATGTTAAAAAAAACATGTATCATCCTTTTTATGTGTAAAATACTTCTCAATGAATGTGAAAAACTTGAGTGACACATTTCCTGAAAAAATATACTATATTTTTTTACGGTTTTAATAGGAAGCAAACGACCTCTATCTTTAGTACGTAATTTTCAATTTAAATTTGAGTGATTTAACTTTTTGAATGTATCGATTATTATTTGATGCATTAAAATAACAAAAAACTTTTGTTAGTTATCAATAGACATCTCCCAGTCACATTTTATTTTTTCTTTACAATAAATAATAAATCTTAATAAAATATATTATTATTATTTCACACTTTTTACTCAAAAGCTAAATTTCACTTCAAATAAACTAAAAATCGACATCTATCGTACTGTAATATATAACTATTACAGAAAGAATTATAGCAAATATTCAAACCTTAAAATGAATCGTCTTGTATTCATAGTTACAAAAATATTCGATAGAGCGTTTTTTCAAGGAAACGACATTAGGTGAATATTCCCAAAAAAATAAAAAATAACCGAGCATGAGTAAACCAGTAATCAATATATTATGGCCATAAGCATGGGAAATTTTTGAAAGATTTTTTTTTTACTTTTTGAGATATATAAATTTGTAAAAGTAATTATGTATTTACATTAAAAATAACCAAGTATTTATCACAAAAAATATACCAAAGATCACAAAAAAAGTGACATGTATCGGTAAATTATAAACGTTTGGTTTTTGGTACATAGAAAAATAATAATTGCCGTGCTATTTTGATTATCAGTTGACAGTGATAAATAATTTTACGATGCCATTAATTCTTTTTTCGAAATAACATTGCATAAACAGGGTTATAGGAAAGTAAATCGATTATCATATTTAAAGAAAAAACAATTCGCAATTATTTGGTTAAGTTAAAATTGTCACATGTTTGTACAAAAGGTTATTGTCATCTTATCAATTTGATTTTTTACAAAAATTTTAAGTCAATATTCAATGTATCATCTGATCATCGTGGAGCGACGATCATAGGAAAAACTATATATTTGAGGTAGCAACCTCTTATGCACTTTGAAGGATTTGTTTTTTACTGGATGAAACAATATAGGTCGTTAAAGATATGTGTGAAGAGCAATTTTATTACTGAATCAAAATTTTTATAGACAATATAAATTTAAAGTATTTCATGATCTGGATGTATTAAAATACATGTATCTTTCTCTATTTTGAAAGGATTTCATATGACGACGACTGAGTGAATTTTATAATTCAAGATATTTTTGCAGAAGACCCATATATATACTAGAAGTTAGAAAAGATTCAAATATCCACAGAAAAAGTGATCATAAAATAGATTGTATGTAAGGGAAGATTAGAAGAGTTAGAAGATTGTTTTTATTTTAGTTTCTATAGATTCTTTATAGATTGGGTAAATATCAAAGCTTGCTTTTATCAATAAAACCTAATTAAAACTTGTTATGATTCCTATCCGGATTACGTATTATGATATAAACTATCCTCAAATAGCATTTATTCAATATTTTTTTTAAAGTTTTTAAATATTAAAATATTAAATATTTTTTTTTTGTAAAGCATGAAACTTTTACATTTTTAATGTAAAACATTTCACTTAAATCATAAAATGAAGACAGCAGTGCTGTAATCTTTTTAAGTCAAGTAATTTTACATATTATTTATTGCTATTTTTTTTAAATATTTCAAACGATATTTTTATTTTGAAGTAAATATAAAAGAATGATTTTTCAAATTTTATCTTTAAAGATAGTAGCTACGTTGACAAATACAGTAAAATGAAAGTGTTATTGTCTATTACCATAGCTTTGTGCTTGGCAGCTTCGACTAGGCAAGGTAACCTTACGCAATTATTATTATACGTTATTTAAGTGTAATATGTCTAACACAAAGAAACAATTTGTAATATAAATTTTTAAATAGTATTTCTTTTGATCTTTAAAATAATATGATAATTTTGCAACAATTTATTTCCTACTAAGGAAAATTTCTCTCTATCCTCTTTTGTAAGGACTTAAGTTTTAGTAGTTTATGAAAACAAGATGGATAGAAGAGGATTAAAATATAAATGCAATATTCGAATAAATAAAATTTTGTTCACTCGGTTACAGTAATCGTTCTAGTTTATTTTCAACTAGCATATAATTGCATCAGGACCGTGGCTGTTTTGTCATGACTTTCACATCTCCACATGAGTTATGTTGATATTGCTTACAGAAAATATTCATAAATTGATAGAATTTATTTATTCAGTGTCGTTAAATATTACAAACAATATTTATTTTTGAATAATATTTTTTACAGATGAGCCTCCAAAACCAGATAAACAGCCTGAAAATGTATCACCAAAGCCAGAAAATGTAACAACACAAAGTCCAACACCAGGAACAACATCGCCGCCAAATGTTGAATCGTGTACGATTTTTGAAAAAATCCGTTGCAAATGGTCTTGTTTGATAAAAGGTTCTTCATACATTTGCGCTAAAAACAATTGCAAGTGTCAGTGAGAAAGCGGTGCCAACCGAAACACATGATTTATTCAATCTAATTTATTGGTCTTAATATATAATAGTATTAAAGTTGTTCTACTTGTTGTTTTACCAAATTTGAATTTACCGAATCATGAGTAAGGTAAAAATGATTCTTATTCTAATCTTTAAAATTAAGAATAGCGTGAGACATTTTTTATTTTATTATACATGTGAGGAGGTAAGGTTTAAGAAAGATATTGACAAAAAATTAAAACAATTCTTATTCTCACATTATAAACTAGAGTTTTGGAAAATCAATTGAGAAGAAAATAATTGTTTTAAGAGACATGTTCTTTTTAATAACTTTTTTAATAATTATTGATTATTCCTGGATTGGTGTTTAATTGTAGATCCAGTAAGACACAGGATCAGAAAAAAACATTTCGCATGCAATTCATAAGGTTTTTATTACATTAAAAACGTTTCTTACATTGCTATTTTTAATTATAAAATTATATAGATTGATTTATTAGTATTTTGATTAAGATATTGCCACATATTTAATTTCTCTTAAAATATAAAAAAATACTTGTTTCACAATTAAATATTCCACTATTCTAGTTTATCTACACTCTAGATAAACTAGAATAGTGGAATATCTAGATTCTAGAGTGATCCTACAACAATGGCAGGTTATTGAAAAAAGTTATTGAAAATACTGTAAGTATTTCACTAACCTCAAATGCTTTTCCAAAAAAAATCAACTTGTATTATTAATTTTGGATATAACAATTTTGTCGCAATGTGGCTTTAATTTGACAATATGACATATTTCAAGTAAACTTTGTACAAAATAACATCTGATTTTATGTTAAAATTTTTTTTAAAAAACTATCAGCAGATAAAATGAAATATTTTTTTATCAAGCATATTGTTTAGAACAAAAAATGATTCCATCTCAAAGTGCAAATGACAGATTTCAGAACTAAGTGCATTATATAAAGTATATCTAGAACTGATAAAAATATAAATAAATTGTTTGCTAATTATCAGATACTGAATGTGACGTTAAATGTTATAAACAGTGGGTTTTCAGTAACTACATATGATTTTAAGCCGTTTTCCAGTTTCTTTGTTTTATGTTGATAAAATAAATAGTTCGAAAGCAAAAAAAAAGTGTTTTTAAATTATATTATGTATTTTGAAAAACAACATGCCCTACTCTTAACCTAGTTCCAAATGTTTTGATAAAAATATGAAGTCATCTACCGTTTTCATAGGTTAATATGGTGGCGTCATATAAATTTATAGATCATAAATTATTCATGGGTTCTTTGATCGAAGCGACAGTTCACGTTCTAGGATCTTCATTTCAGTAACTTTACGTATAGCAATGTGTGAAATATTAATACAAATTGAGATAAAAATGTTTATCCTTCAAAGTTACACGTAGTTTTCGATGAATACTCATTTACACAATATAAATAATACAATTTTTATATTTATTGATTGAATTGGCATTCACTTGGTAGAACTCCATTATAACACGGTGAAAAAATAGCAATGTATTTTAGTTCTACAAAATTTTGTAGAACTAAAATACATTGCTATTTTTTCACCGTGTTACAATTTTTATAGTTAATCAAAAATATTTGCCACTTTTAAGGTGTTAACTGTCACTTCTTGATGGAAAGGCATTATATTTTAAATAATAAAAACACATTTTTTAGTACTTATTTCCACAATATATTTTTTGATCACGACCGGTTTCGCTCATCGCGAGCATTATCAACTGCATTATCATCAGTTGATAATGCTCGCGATGAGCGAAACCGGTCCTGATCAAAAATTATATTGTGGAAATAAGTACTAAAAAAATGTGTTTTTATTATTTAAAGAAAAAAAAAAAAATATTTGCAATTCGATGTTTTATGATTAAGACTTAAGCAACATATTATTCACGTAGGTTTTTTTGAAAACTTACGTACTGAATCATTTTGAAAAGCGTACAAATTAAAATATCACAAGATATTTAGAATTTAAATGAACACTTTAAATTTATAAAAAACGACACACTTTAAATGTATTATGTTTTAGCAGCCATATTGTTAAAGTGACATCTGTCAAATTTATTGTGATATTTTAAGTAGAGTACCGAAAATTACCATAGAAAGCCATAGGGTTAAGCAACGTGTATTAAGTTTTTAAATTTGGAAGGACATTCTGCACAACCAATTTAAAGTCATAAAACTGTCCACCACGATCGTGCAATTTAACGTCTTTAGATTTCTTCCTTTGGGGCTATCTTAAATCGCAAGTCAATGCAAATAAATCGCAAATAATTGACAGATTTATGCGACAAAGTTATTGAAAATTGGACGTCCTGAATACGTGCTACCAAAAAAGTTGCAGCATATATTTTAATATTGTTATATTTCAGACTTTATGCCATAAAATACACTTTCAAATAAAAACAAAATTGAGTGGATATCTTAAACATAATTTATTTTATTTACGAGTATATAAATTCATTCTTCCTTGCATATTTGGTAGGAACGTATTATGAAAACTCATTTAATACATACATATGCCATATTGCAATCGTTGCATATTTATTATGTTCTATTAAAAAATGGATAAATTTACGATGTTACATAAAATCGTTATAAGAAAATTAAGACTCTAATATCGAGATCTACTTGGCAGAGGTAACGATCCTGTCAAAAGTGTTATATAGATGAAATATATGTAGGATTGCCATAAAAACGAGCATTCAAAACCCAGTTCACGGGGTCAAAATTTTCATGCTCTTTGAGCAATGAAATCTCACGAAGTGATCATTTTCATTCAGGTCATTTAATATTTTCAATTCATAAAAGCATCGATTAGAATTGTGCTTTGTCCCATCATAATAATTTTAAGAGTAAAAAATAGCTTAACAATAGGGCTGGGCTACCTGACTATGCTTTCCTTGAAAACATCAAGAATATAATGGTAGAATTTTTAAATTTATGTGTAGTAGCGAAGTATTATATGTTTAGAAAAATGATTTATTTTGAAGAGTAGGTGTTGAGCAAATACATATGTCAATTGTGGCAATTGAGTCTAGCCATCTTTTAATTGTCAATCATATTTTCAAAAATATATTACATATTGAGATTTTCTTTCCTTATATATCCAATGTTTTATTATTGGTGGAAGTAGCTAGGCTTTCATATTTATAATAGGTGTCATTACATCAAAAAAGGAACCACAACTAAAAAAAATATTGAGAATTTTTGCTCATTGAAATTAATATTCATATATTCCTTATATATTCGATATTTACTGTCAATCCTTTGTATGTAGGTTTTAAGTGTTTTCTCGAGAGATCCAGTTCATCTATTGATCGATTTATTTCATCTTTTATGGATATACTATTTAAACGTATGAGATAATATATTTGAATTTTATTTTCCAGATTGTTCTCATTGCTAATGATTGTAAGTTTTTCTAGTGCACTATAAATTTAAATCTAAATGTTTGGTATCAATATAGCACCATTTATAAATCATTGAATATTAAAACAGTTAATTTCAAAGAAAGAAAGCATTTTCTACGTTTATATACTGTAAAAATAAAATATGGAGGACCTGGGCAACTTTGTATCAACGCCACAAGCATCATTTTGAAATACATTTATCATATCGTGTTTGTTGAATAGAAAAATAGTAAATATGGACAAAAACATTTTATGTAAGCATTTCATATTTACAGATGTAACATGTATGTCTAGCGTACTAACGGAGATAGACACAAAGAGATGACAAATAAAAACATTGTAGATGTTATTTTTCGTGTCTGTTAGTTAATTAATTCCTTCATAACGGAAAAAATTCACGTTTATATCACAAATAAAATATTGTTTACCGCACAATGTCAGTAGCAAATAAAAATATAATGGAACTTGTCTTAAATAGAAAATAGGTTTTGAAATGCTTTTATTTCTCTACAGTAGTAGATGATCCATTTATTTAAAGTAACTAAACACTAATGTCTCAACTTTTGAAGATTTAGGAATATTTAAAATTATGTTTGAACATAATGATAAACACAACAATTCATAAAAATATTTATTATTACAATTTCTCGCGAGGAAAAATTAAGCCGGTTGTATACAGTAAGCAATTATTATCGGTATATAGAGGTTATAGTAAAATGTCTGATTGACAAATTATTATTTTTTTTTCACATGTACTTTGGTTGATTTGATTCGATACGAATTCATTGAAATATACAAATGGCAGTCCAGTGAATAGAAGGCGTTTTAGGTCTTTCTAAACAATCTCGTTCTCAGAAAGCATTCATTTTTTAACAATATCTTCTAAAAACTCATACGTTCAGTATACACGGAATATTCATCTCATACGTATAAAACAGCCAGTCAAGGAGATGCCAACCTCCTGATTTCCTCATATAGCTTTTTAATTTTTTAAATGTGATTAATGAGATCATGACGGCCCTCACGTATGATCCGGCTGACTTAGCACGTGTATTGAGAACTTAATTAACTAAATACATTGTTTTTTCTAATATATGATATGATCGTTTTTTAGTACAGAATTATAAATACTTTTTTATGTAACCACACCTTCTTGCCAGTTTCGAACAATATTTTAAATGCTAAAAAATGTGAAATTTATTAATAATTGAAATTTTTCGTCTTCAATATTGCACACAGTATATTTATGAAAAGATTTTTAATGATCATTGAGTTTTTGATGTTTTTATTAGGCGATATAATTAAGCTATTTTCAGTGTGGTCAATACTGATTTACCATAATGCACATCTTTTATTGTGATCCACATGTTGTGTATCGTCTTTCAATAAATCGGTGATCATGGAAAAATTTCTAGAAATATACAATTTGATTACAAGTTTTTCATTCGAAAAAATTATTCCTATTTTTGGAGTTTTCAAAGATTTTTTTATTTAAATATAAACTTCATCGTGAAATTTCTTTTAGTATTATGATTCAAAACATGTTTTCATAATGAAAAGTTTTAAAATATAAACTACACAAGTGATAAAACTTGCAGCTTTGCAATATATGGATCACGTAATACTGCAGCATCAATGTTAACGATTTCCGGCATTTTGATTCGTACATTATACTAAATGTAGAACACAGTTTCAACAATGTTAACCTAACAGTCCTGCGCAACTACAGATTAAACTATTTCATGCTGTGCTCAATGTGCTTTAATGGTATTCAGGTATTTTAAGGGGGTTGGAATAGGTACAAAAATATTTTCGATGCAATTAATATTTTCGTGTAAAAGACTCACGCTTTCCTAGTAAAAAGTGTAGTCTTTTTTAAATGACCAACTATTGCTTTTCTCGTGTAATGTTAACTCTTTGTATTGAATTTATATATTTGTTTAATTTATGATTTCGACTTTTCATCACATCAAACATTTGGAATCATACAAAGTTTTGACAATTCAAATTTTATCAATTTATGTTGAAAATTTTTGGAACCAAGCGGTCTTTACTTTTCTTGGACATTTTTCATTTTTAAGTCGCATCCGCTCCCAGTGTGAAATATGCAAGCTAAAAACTGGTTTAGCATTTTTAAATTATAAGGAGAAAAATATAATTTAAGAAATTGCGTCAATTTTCCTTAGTCAAATGCAATAATGAAAGCAGGGTAAGGTCTGAAAATATTGAAAATATTTCGTTTATTGCTGTTTTTGCGCCTTGTCTTCGGAATCCTATGAATTTAGAGAGACTTTTAAAGTCCAATATTCATTAAAGTTCAGCTTAAAACAATTGACACCAAAAGTTTTATTTGTTACAATGGAAACAACATTTATTTAAGTAATTGTTTTATAAAACATACTCCTGGAAAAATCTCAGGGCATTTTTTTATTTTGATTTAATTTAGCTCGTGAAAGGTTGACTGATTGAAAGATGTTTCTAAAATATATCAAAAGGTTATTTGAGATACAAAAAAATCATCTACTATCATGAGCTATCTGTTCACCACTCTTTTTCTGACAATATTTCAATAAAAAATTTCTGCATTTTAATATATTTACTTACACGTGATATTTTAATATAAACACATTTATTTTACTTTTTAAAAACCATATTATTTTGTGAATCAAATAACAAATACATCTAAATTTTTCTCTTAAATTTAAATCATTCTTAAAAGTATATATCAACTACAAAAATAAATATAAGCAATAATAATATTTTGTTAAAAAATATAACAAAACGTAGGCGATGCCTTTGTTATAATATATCTTTTAGAATTTAAACAAAATTTTGCAGCGTATTTTGTTTTTTTATTAAAAGAATATTTGTGTATTAAGAAAACATGGATCAAAGTTGAAATAAATATCTTAGTTGATGTACACTTTTTTTTACAATAGAAAATTCTCTCAATGAGCAAAACTGGTCTAGACCAAAACATAAAACCTTAAAATCGCTTCTTTGTTGAATTATTGACTTGTGTCAATAATTATTCCTAAATAAAAATACTCTTATAAAGTCTTCTAAAGCTTTGTACAAACATATATAATTCGCATATAGATGTAGGATTCTGGTAAACAGGTTTTCTTATTTTCAAAGCTGGGCTCTTGAGCATCAATTTAAGTGGGACTTTGTCGTAAGGCGTGACGTAAAATAAATTGACTGTGGTTAACTGGAGCACTTTTGGGGCGATTGTGTCGGCTTAATCTACCACCATGCCACGGTGAAGCATCTGAAACGTGAAAGTATAAAGGTACAATGATACGCCGCTGTGTTTATTGCTTGCTGCTCCAGAGATTGTGTTTATGAAGTTTCGTTATTGATATTGTTTAAAAAATACGCATTTTCAAAACAGAATATTAAAAGACGTTTACATATAGCAGCAACATGTTAAGGCATTAAATCTTCATAGGGTGAAAAAGTTAATTTGTAAATCAAAATTTTCCTTTTAAAGTATACGTATATGTTAAATCAATTTCGAATTAAGCATTTATTTTTTCGTCTATTCATTTAAGCGTTAAATGACACTTTTTGATGAAAAAAATATTTTTTATATTAACAATTTTTGATACAGATCAGTTGAATAGTTCGCGATGAGCAAAACAGTACAAAAAAAATATTTTTTATTGTAAATACAAAGGAAGGTGACAAAAGGTCACAATACCACGTATATTTAGAATATTTCAAAAAGTAGTATTATCATTTCCCTATTCAAAAAAAGGTATAAAATTTGAATTACGACCAATCCAAGATACCAATTCAAGAACGACGCTCGTATTTCGGTCGTATGCTCGAAACTTCTTTCTTTAGGATATTGATTCACTTTGAATGGTCATATAAAATAAAATAATAACAGTAAAAGGAGTGTAAACGAACTCAAATGTTTCACAAATATTGAATATATTATATAATACATATATAGACTTTTTAAAATTATATTTTGTCACTTATAGGCGGATTGTTTTTTATCTTCAAATTTCTGTAAGATAAAATTTTACAACACATCATTTGACAGTTAAGCGATTGACTATCTCTGCCCATGTAGACCCATCAGCTATATGTTTTGAATTCTATTTAAAGACATAGTAGGTATTTTTTTTAGTCTTACTAAAAATATGTCATATTCTAATGCCAATAAGTGTATTCGCATTAGAAATCAAAATTTAAGATTCCACAATGATTTTAAAAATATTTCATTAACTACCCGATGGAAATAAAAATGTGAGAAATCTTAAGTAAGTAGAAGCCTTTGTAAAAATGGTTAAAATAAGGCATTATATCATTTGATATTTCATCAACATTTGTGGAAAAAGATCTAGGATAAATGGTGGAAAGAAATACGTGAAAATAAAAATACTTTCATTGTTATTCGCAATAGTTCAATTATACACACAGATATCAACAGCTTTTTCTGAATAAAAAAAAAACTAAGAAATACGTTTTCAATCCATGAAAGCCCGCATGCTTTCCATGAACATTTCAAGTCAACAGACACAAGAAGATGTACATTCTGATCAGCGATATATCTAGTAGATATATAGAGCTAAAGAGATACAATATTTTCTGATTAAACAAAATATACGTTATCTGTGCATCTACAATAAAAAATAAGCAATTATTCAAAAAGTTTTGAAAAATATACATATATGGATCTCAAAGGAGGTTCAAGCTAAGTTTATATTTTAAAAAGTTTTGATGTATGTGTTAAATGATATGTTTACAGTCTAATATGTAAAAATCACAAATAGGAGATTTCTGACACCGGCTTAAAATAAAAAAAAAGTAGACAACGGTTTGAAGAAAAATGAAGTTGATATTGCCATATCTTTAACTCAAAGCAATTCAAAAAAGTATTCCATAAGACAGTAGACAATTTTTATGGCTGCGGAAAAAAGGCAATAGCAAACTACAACGGCTAACGGGCAATCCCTTTGTGAAATTTTAAATTTCACATTTAAGTCATTTCAATTAGAATTAATATTCGTTGGCCGATAACGCGAACATCGCCCTCCTATCACAGCAGATATAAAAATAAACGACATACTTTGGCAGGCTTTAAATGTGAAATATTTCCTCGTAAACTGGATTTAAGCAATATTTTTTTTATTTCGTTATAAACGCGAAAAACAGGATTGGAAACCTTAAATAAATAAAATTTTGCTGAGTGTAATGTTTTGTTTTTTAAGAAATAAGGACTGTATCGGCTACTCTTTTTATTAATAATGAAGTAAATATAGCCATAAGCGAAATACAAACAAAGAGTTCTCTACCAGTTTTTTCACCCCTGAGAGAGATCACTTTTGTATAAAATTATTTATTGTGTTGCAATTTTTCATTTTACTTAGAAATTATTATCTGAGTTTAAGTAACGTAACTTTAAAAGCGAGAAATACTTTTCGGAAAAATGGTAAAAGAGGAATTCAATAAATAAATGTGTGTGCAGAATACCTTGAAAATAGCGTGACGCCGTATCCGATATGAACGATTTTTATTTAACAATTCTGGTACAAATTTAAATTATATATGAAGCTATTGAATTTATTCAAATATTGTCGAAAAACAACAATTTATTGAATTTAGCATGTTCATTATAACGTATCATTAAAATTAATATTTGAGTACATGTAATTTATATTTAACAAAACAAAATTAACTAAAAAGATAAAAACTCATTTTAATAAACTGCAGTGATAAAAATTTGATAATAAAAGCTTAAACCATACTATATATAAGAGCGATAAAATTCATTCTGTGAAAATTTACGTGTGTATTTTTGGTACTAAAATGTGTAATATATGAAACGTCAGTTTTTTTTAAACTTCCTAAGCTGAAACTGTACATTATAAAAATAATATTAAGGATAGCATGATATTATTTTGAAATTTGCATATAAAAACGTCAACCAATATATAATCATGATATTGACATTATCTTTATTTTTATTTTTTCATTATAAATGTATTATATTATTTACTTTATTAAATGGTTAATGTTGCTTCAACACGAAGAGAAAAATTGTTATATTAAGAAGAAAAATTTTTTTATTGATTAAAATAAATTTTCTAACAATATTCTTATTAATATCACGTATTAAAAATGTTTTTAATACGTGATATTAATAAAAAATATTGACGGAATATGTTATATGTTGGAAATATCAATAAACATACATAGATTTTCATTTAGAAAATAATATATTTTGCTCTTGAATTGTTTTTTAATATTGCCATGACAGGTTAACGTCAAGCGCTACCCTCATCTTGTGATAACATTATGTATTGATGTATTAGAAATCTCAAATTTCTTTCAGTACTTGAACGAATCTGTCTTTTTCAGTTGAATTCATACTAGAATTTGTGACTAGGAGCTCCTTGAAATAAGAATTTTGTTTTGAAATTTGATTCATGTTTCGAGTGCTAAGTGAAATCATAATGTGTCGTTTGGAAGCTTTTTTTTTAATACGCAAGCAAATCAAATTGCAACGCTCTCTATTAAAATGGAATATGTTTTTTTTTCATTTGATATATTCTAATATTTTGATTGATCTTAAAAAAGTATCACAAATTTAGATTGTGGTAGATCACAAACAGTTAAGTATGGAAAACGTAAATTTATATGTAAAATAATAAAAACGTTACACAAAACACAAACCGGTCAGTTAATAATGCTCGCAATAAGCAAAACTGGTCCTGGTCATGAAATATATTGTGAAAATAGTACTAAAAATGTGATTTTATTATTTAAAAAATCTTTCATTTCCATCGAGAAGTGACAGTTAACACATTAAAAGTGGTTTTTTCATATATTTGCAGCACCAGACTTTCCAACGTTCATGTTACTTATGTCGCCGTTTAAAAATAGCTGGTCTAATAAAAATATAAATATAAAGAATATAAGATATAACCTTTTTTACATCTATATTTTTTTGTGCTAGAATATATATATAATATATATATATACTTATATTACAATAAATTTACATTTTGTATAGAAATACAAAATTTTAATGTTGAAAAATGATGGAAAATTGTTTTATTTTCCAAAACAAAGCCGCATATTTTTGGATCTTGATATCCAGTACGAGCATCAAAATATTTTTTAAATATTTGTATTCTTAGATTTGATTGGATAAATTCATAAAATAAATTTCGAGTCGTAATATTTCACATTGAAAAGAAAATCCGTGTAAAGCTATTCTTTAAATATAATAATATATTAGACTCAATTTAAAACATTTTTTTAAATTTTTTGAATGCTCGTATAATGTTTAGGATTAAAATTTAAAAAAAATATGATGACTTAATCAATTATACGTAAAAAAATATTCATTGTTATGATGTAGCTTTATCGCTTTTTAAAAAAAAATCTTAGAACTTTACGGTGATCTGATGGATAATTTTCTCGAGTATTTTTTAGACATTTCTTTTTTAATTTTTAAAACTTAGCACAACTTTAACGAAACCGTTGTCACAAAGAGTCGATACATGTTATGAGGGATTGAAAAACTTTAAAAATTTTTACGTATACGAACAAAACTTACAAAACAGTTCATTTCAAAAAGTAAGCGTACTTGATAAATGGGCAATATTGACTTTTTGAACCACTTAAAAGAGACCGTAAAACCTCATCGATTTTTCAGCCATACAATACCTCAATCGATGTGTAGTAATTCAAAAAAGGGTCGTAAATCAACATGGCACGTGTAGAAATGAACTATTTATTTCAACGTGTATAATAATTTTTCAGGGATTGCTCGAATTGAGCATTCATATTCAGATATATAAAAAAGTGAAAGTGTTGTTTTCGGTTATCAACACTACATCGCACTGATTCTTTAAATAAAACCGGTATCAAAAAATAAACGGGAAGAAAGTAATTCTAAATACATATGTACAATAGCATGAAATGATTTTTTAGATGTTTTGGATTCAATTCAAATATTATAACAAACATAACATTTAACCTAAATTAACGTAGAATATGACTAAATATATCTGAACTTTGGAGCAAAACAAATCGGCTATTGCATGATAAACTCTCCAGTGAAATTTGTTATATTCAATCGAAGTTTTTTCTTTAATCTACTTTATTTATTCAGTGAATGTCACAATTCTTAATGATTCACCAAAAAATAATTCAACGAAAAATTAAATTTTTTGACTAAAAGAAAAAAGTCAAACATTACTGAATGCCAAAATATTATATTTGAACACTTAATACATTTAAAACTTTATAAATAAAATGCACGATGTAATCTTTGTTGACCTTGAAATATGATTTATAAGTAATAATTTTTTGCTCAATTTTGTATCAAGAAAATATTTTAATATTTTTCGCTATCAAAACGCCGATATATTGTAGATATAATGATATATAAGATATAATGTAGATTTTAAAAAAAAAATAATTTGAAAGAAAGTTTTAACAAAACCATCCAGTTTTATCGAACAAATCTTATCATTATATTCGGCATTGTGCAAACTATAAAGAAATACTCAAGTTTAAAAAATTAAACCAACCCGACAGATATCGGTACGTTCTTGTTCCGCATTGTCATAGGGGAGTGGTTTTCCTATGCAAGTTCAACGCTGCGTTGCAAACGAAACAAAAAAGCACCGAGTGTGTAATGCGGAAAGGTACATACGTTTTCTTTTTAAATTTGTTCGTAGCCAAAGAAACCGAATTGTCAGTGAAGGAGAAAAATGCTTGCAGAAGTTGGCACAATAAATAAGTTCCAATCCAATTTATTATCCCAGGACTCTTTCGTTTTAGACAGAGCGTATCAAAGTCCCTGAAACAGGAATTCTGGTTACGTTGGTCTGTTTACTGATCGTATGTTCTAGTTAAATTGAGGTTTACTTGAAAGGTTTCATTTTTCAGCTGAGTAGCAATACAAGCAACGCGAGCTTAAGAAAATATATAGCTACGTATATTTATTTAAAAAAATATATGTTACATTTTGTTCTATTTCGTAGAACTTTAAATAGACTTTATGTGTTATCCATAATTTTCGATATGAGCGAATTATGCAAAAAAAATATTAAAAGAAATATTCTTAAAATTTACCATAAAAATGATTTATTTATAAATATATATTTAGCTCCTTACCTAAATCATAGTGAAAAAAAAATTCTTTGTTATTATTCTCATATACAACTGATTCAAACTATATATTGCGTATCAATTTGATTACATCTGTTCAATAATGATTAAAGATGCCGAAAAGTGAAATTCGGGTCATGAATGACAAAATATGAACGATTCAATGATTTTCTTTTATTGAAATGTCATCAAACACCTTGTTTCGACATCGTAAATGCTTAATTTAAATTTAAGTATAATTCTCATACAACAGATACATTATATTAATAATAAAACGATAAAAAAAATTAAGTAAACACACAAAGTAAAGAAAATGAGGTTTTTATACTCAACACGTTTTTTATCCCCTTGATTACTAAAATAAAATGTTTATTTTATTAAAAAAACTACCGAAAATGTTTCATTTATTATTTGAAAAACTAAATGGCTCTTACTGTTGATACGACTATGATTTTCACGTACATAAGTTTATACATACGACAAAAAATCAATAACAAGATATTTATTTTATGGATTTGCTAGCTTATAACAATTTCATTATTTTATTCATGAAACATCCCTTACACAAAAATATTTGATGAAACATCTAATCAAGTAAATAATTTTGTGAGATTAAACTTCTGTTTTAGCTTGTCTAAGAAACACAAGATTGATATTGCTGTGAAAATTGATAAGCTTGTACGTTACCTTGTCTTCCAACAGTGTTTGTAATTTGAAGAGAAAGCTAAGATTTCAAACATCTATAAGTGCCTTAGAGTATGTATCTGCTACTATACGTACTTAATTAGCTGCATGTAATCATTAAAAATCTTAAAAAACTTTAAGCTTTATGTGAATTAAAAGATTGTTTTTTCTGGATATCTTTCGTAATAAAAATTGAGTGTATGTTAATATTGGGCTAAACTTTCAAACTGTGATATTTTTTTATGCCATATTGAATATTCGTTCGAGTCTATAAATTTACGGGTTGATCACAGAAATACGACTCAAATTATTAGATTAGAATTGATTTGTTTTATTAAATTTTTTTTTGTACCACAATTTATTTGATGATCAATACTTGCTTGAAACCGGTGCTGATTATCAAATATATTTTGGAAGTAATATTTTTTTTGATATTATTTTAAATATTATGCCTTTCCATCAATAATTAACAGATAACTCAATAAAAAAGATTTATAGTATGTAATAAAAGAAAATACAATTTTTCATATACTTTTAAAATTACTAATTATTTATACTTTTTGGAGAGTGATATCATTTGAAAACAATATTTAATATAAAATTGGAAACTTAATCAACGATTAATTAAATTATAAATATTTTAAAATAGGCATAGGTTTACTAAATATAATATATAACGGTGGTAAAAATAAGTAACACATTGAGTGATTTAACCCTTGGTTACACTGTGTAGTACTGAAAGTGGTTATGCTTATTTTTATGTTATTTAAATATTATAGAAATAGAACTTTCCATTAACATATTTATCATTTAAGAAATCTTCGCGATATGATTTATCACTTCATAACAGTGTGTTGCATTCAAAGACAAAATTTTGGTAAAATAAGTATTAATACTTATGCCTGTAATGATTAATCTTTTTCAGCAAACGAAGAAAAAGTTGAAAACCGGAGAGAGAGAAAGTTGAACATAATATATAATGTATATTAAAACTCCTGATAGTCACGACTGTTTAATGTCATTAATTCCATACTAAAATTACTTTCAAACGCTTTGTCCTTTACAAACATGGTTTTACAATGCAGTTCATGTTTTCACTCAAACTGATCGTTAGTTGATGGTTTATATAGTATATACGAGACACGATTAAGGGAAAAAATCAAAAAAATAAGTAAAATCAAGTTATCTCCGATAATGATAACGAAATTGTTTTCAAACAAAAAATGAAAACGAAATTTGGCAGAAAAAAACATTTTCAATACAAAGTTTGATGTAATTGAAGGTGTTCACAAGAATCAATAACCATTATTATTTACTGTGAAAATCATAGCTTAGATATTTCTAGAGATTTTATTAATTGGTATGTTATACTGGGATAATATTATATATCATATAACTAAATAATGTGATTTTTTGGATTTTTAATTGACTAATTGTTTTGCGTAAAATTTGTAAAAAGAGAGAATTTGGCAGGTTTATATTAAAATACGGTAAACCATATCAGCTGTACCATGTTCACTTCTAAGATTCCCTTGGAAAAATATGAAAAAAAAGATTTTTGAGATAAATTGCTTTAATTTGTTTGGTAACAATTCAGTAAAAAAATTTACAAATATTTGAAATTTTGGTCCGTTAAAAATTTATTGTATTTTTTGTTATACTATTCATTCTAGGATCATGTACAAAAAGCAAAACAAAATATACATATTGGCACCATCAATAAACACGGAATCGGAAGAGAGTTTGCTCACCTACGTAAATGGATCAGCTTGCAAAATAGCCTGAAGTCCTAGAAGAATAACATAACATATACTGCTTCCTTACTTTATGATGAATAATTAAAAAACATGCGGGAATATATTCTCAATAATGTAATTCATGTAGTATATGAAAAAATATGGAAGCTTTTTATCATATATTTTTTTGGGTTGAATTCGATTTTATTAAATATTTTGACGCTATATTGTTTTTTTTTTGCAATGAATTGTATAGTAGTACAGTGATGTGTTCTCAATTAAATAAAAAAATCACACATTGACATAATAAAAAATAAATATTTTAAGTAAAAATTTCTTAAGTAAAATGTGTCCATGTAATTGTTACTTATACACTGTAAGGTACTGTAATCATAAGAGCTGAAAGAAATGCTTTTGACGGAGAGAGAGGTTTTTAAAATATCAGTGCATAGATGACTGCTGCTGAAAGCTTTTTCGTTAAAACGTCATGGCGTGATTAAAGCTTCTTATGAGTAAAAAAATATTTTCTTTTGAGTAAATACATTTCAATCATTCTTACAGCTAGTGATATGTTTCCAAAAATAATCAAGGTCATTTTTTAGAAACGTTGTATTGAGTTCTAAAATAATGAAATTCTGAAACCATTACAATCTTTATACATAAAAATAAATGTATATTTATTTGTATGTTCTTTGTGTATTGTTTTATTAAGGTTTGTAAATGTTCAATCAAAAGTTTGTTCGTGAAAAAAATTTGAATTTGGAATAAGCTATACGCAGAATGAAAACTTTTTGAAAATAGTATTTACCTTATTAAAATTGAAAATAAAAAAAATATTTTTTTTATATTCCACAAAATATATAAGATATTTGCTATTTATATAAAAAATATTTCAATGACATTTTTCCATTTCGTCTTCAATAGATAAATTGTTTCAATTATACACGATTATGATTACATTTACATACGCAGAACCATTTTCAGTTAATAAAAAAAAATATTCATTTCTATAGAAAAGGATAATCTTTTTCTACAAACAACTGCATAAAATGTCGCTTTGATTTTGCTTAATATTGAAAATTAATAAATAAAATGTGCACATTTCTTTTCTTACTGTCACAGACATGCACTGCATATTTTTACACTTCAGCATGGTGAGATCATTTTTATAAATTTTGTTGTGTGTTATTTATACCCAAAGCAAACCAAATATAAAATTTGTTATTTTTTAGTGCTATAAATTACCAAAGCCATGGAAGTGGTCGAAAATCAGCGGACTTTTACTGATTTTTTTATTGGGTAAACATTTTGCTTTTATAAAAACATAATGCAATTGATAACAAATATTTTAACGGTGTTTATTTTAAATAATATTAACACTTAATATTTAAGAACCTAGTCGATAATGCTTGCTGTAAGTGAAATCGGACTTGAGGATTATAAAAAACGTGAAAGTTTTACAAAGAAAATATTTTATTTAAGAAAAAAAGATGATCGAACTTATTATTCAACGTATTAATTTACAACACGGTGAAAAAATAGCAATGTATTTAAGTTCTACAAAATTATTTAAAAAAATAGCTATCAACTATATTTGTTAAAAATAATTTTGTAGAACTAAAATACATTGCTTTTTTTTTCACCGTGTTATAATGGAGTTCTACCAAGTGAATGCCAATTCAATCAATATATTAATTTACAGCTGAGATACTTATTTGGATACTGCTACACTTAATCTTAATGTTTTATAAATTGATTCTCTCTACAAAGACAAACAATATCACTCATATTATATTTGAACTTAAATCACATGCTGTGGCGTGATCTTTTTATTATTAGCTTGAGCTACTCACTAATAAAATTTAAATGAGTAGTGTTATCTCACATCCTAACATTTCTCCTTTGTGTAGAAGTTTAATCAGATATTTAGGTAAAACAGAATAAATTGATTTTTAAACATCCCTAGAGCCCTGGTAAGAAATGTTTTGCAAGATAAAATTACTTGTTTGCATTCAGATTAATTATAGATACTAAAATTTTTTGTCAAAATTTGAATATTTTTTGTGAAAGAGTCATTCAAATTTTACGAATGTTCCTTCCCGAACGTTAAACTGATTGAAGTATTGGGATAGCAGGCAAAAAGTAATTAATCACGCATATAATAGTTTTGTATTCGTAAAAGCTTCGTAAGGACCGTTTGAAAGAATTTATGATTGAACATATCTTTAACCTTTTCAATTTAAATAACAATATAAATATTTCCTTTATTCAAGCGAATTTAATTTAATGTATATTAACGTAAAATTTTTTTAAAGAATTAAATGAGGATGAACAATGAACTGTTTTCTACTTCTTCATAACATATAATATAGTAATCATACTAATATCTTTTCGTTTGTAAAGAAATATGTAGGAAAGATAACTACAAACGAAATATTTGTGAAAAAAATAATTTGTCTCATTGTTCTTCAGAAAACACATCGAAAATTTGAATCATAACACTTAATTACTCTTTCTTTTATATTATCAATGAATTTTTCGAATCACAATAAAAAATACTCTTTTTGGATTTTTGTTTAAATTCAAACAATTTTTTGTGAGGTTTACTTTTCAATGATAAATAATACTTTATTGTGATGTTTAAGTATACGAAATTTTTCATTAAAACGTTTTCAAAAACAGGATAACCGTTTTCATAGTCTGTTATTTTCACTGAAATACTTATTTTTATCACCATATCAATTAGTCATAATAAGTTAATCACCATCATTGTAAAAGTGTATCCTCTTGCCAACTATTTAGTGTCAGAAATCATAAAGCTTCACAAATACTTGGTAAGAAGATGTAAAAAAATGTGTCATTCAGATATTATTGATATATTTTAGCAGAAATCGATGCGAATGTCGATTATATTATCACCATTTTTGTTAAAAAATTGTCGCATTTATCGTATTTTGAAGGGAGGGACAGGATTTTTTAACCATTATTTCACGAATGACTTCAAGTATAATATTTTTCTTTTTTTTTATTTTTTCTTTTGGAAAGGAAGATGTACAACGAAAATGTCTCTATGATATTTTCAACACCTACATAAATTTATGAAAAGTTCCAAATATTTTTTTATTCAATATCAACCGCCATGAAAATTCAATGAACTGCTAAGGTAGATAAACATGTCTGCAGAGTATCAAAATATTTATGAAATGCGAATCGCAGGTTTTCATTCAGAAGAAAAGAAGAAATTTTCGTTGCCCTATATATTTTATTTCGAACCGTACATTTTAACAAAGCGCATTTGGTCATATAATAATAAATTTACACTAAAGAAAAAAAGCAAACATTTTCAATAACTATGTAATAAAACGTTTTTTTTTTGTTCTAAAAAAATATCTAAGCGATTGATGTTTAGAAGTCAAAAACTTTCAGTACAAAACCATAGATGACAAGAAAAATCAAATTATTAATTATATAAAACGGCATATATGGAAATAAATATTAATACAAAAGAAATCTAATTAGCAAATGCTTAAGAGCCTTAAAACGTATCGACTTCTTTTGGTGATATAGTAAATAATTTCAATTTTTAAAATAATTTTCCCTGCTATTTCTCTTCATTTTAATATTTTTTTTTTATCTTTATGATTAAAATTGATATTTTACTTATGTGATAAAACAATGTCTTCAACATTTATTTTAGTTCATAAATATTATACAAAAAGTCAACGAAAAGGATTATTCGGAAAAGCTTTTATTAATATCTGTTAATAAAATCGTTGTCACTTAATCAGCTTCACTTATTTGTTTATTGAAAATCAAATGATTTTTTAAATAAGTGATAAAAAACATATTTGTGAAATACTTGTGAAAAATTCAGATTCATTTAACCCTTTAAATTTGTGTCGTAGTTGGTTGCTATGTGTCTAACATAATCAAAAAGAAAATATAATATTGTTTATATGAAAATTATACGATAAAATCACTTAATTTTCAAGGTTATCACGTACATTAGTCACCTGTTAATTCCCATTTGAGATTACCTTTGTCATTGTCCCACAAATCTTGCCCGCAGTTTCGTAAACGTTACCAGACATAACGATTAGAATTTATCCTTTAGATTACATGTGCCTGACTCATTTAATAACTGTGTTCAATCTCTAGAAGTTAGCTAAGAATCTCTTTTGCTCTTCGTTATATTACTTCTGTGAACAATCGTCTTCTTTCAATTTCTTTTCAAACAATCGTTTGATCTTTTGTCTATCCCATTTCCATGAACACATAATCAAAAACAAAAATTATTATCTCTAATATAGTTCATACAATAAAAATAATTTAATATTTCCAGTGAAGAATTTGCTAATGACTATTTTATATAATGAATAATAAATGGATTGATGTCAGCTTTCTACTTAAGAATTTCAAAATTTGAATATTATTTTAAATTGTTTAATAATTGATTTCTTCGAAGTTTCGCTTTTTACATAAAATAATTTTTACATGAAATTATTTCTCCCACATATAATATATATTAAGGCTTAGAGAAATCTGATGTTTTTCAAAATACGACATGCTTTGCAAAAATCTAATTTAGGAATTACTTCGACAAGACAATTTTCGAACAATATATTTTAGCTTCCCATTACCCAAAGCCAATCATGTAATTTAATATTTATCAAATATTTGATAAAAAAAAGTACTAAATATGTATGTGTGTTTTAATTGATTTTAATATTGCGTTTACTTTATTTGAAATTAAAAAAAAAAAACTAATAAAACCCTGTCAGTTTATCGATATTTTTTTAATGTTGCCGTTTTTAAGCAATATGCAGGCTTTAAGCAGTCGAATTCCTCGGAAACAAAATAATGAAATGATGCAAATTGACAAATTAACGTAATACAATCGAACACAACACTTATTAAATACTCAAAATCTTTCAAATTCTATTTATTATTAACGTCTGTATCATATCGAATAGTCGTTGGTCATATAATGTACTCATTCTTTATTTTAATATCAATGACATAAAATAACTTCATCATTATTGTAGTTTCTTTAACATCGTTAATATTGTTCGTTTTAAAAAAATTCAGGTTAAAAATGTTTTTTTTTTTTTTACAACAGTTTAGTGAAATGACTTGTTTTATAAAACGAAAAATATTTTTCAGGAAATCTCAACGTTAAATATTTACCCTTAAATATATATTCTTTATTTGAGTGAAAAGAAAAAAAAGCCTCTAGGTGGATGGGAAATTGAGGTAAACAAGGATGTTATGATTGACGAAATTTATCAAGTTCTCAGGACGCAATGGTCCATCAATCTTCCTTCTGAAATATTTACCTGCCTAAGGTTGACTAGATTAACATGTTTTCTATGTATATGTATGTATATCTAGAAAAAATATAAAACTTTTGCGTGAAATTCGGATTTTCATAATTCGAAGGCCGTATATATAATTTCTTTTTCAATAAATTTATATATGGTAGATTCTGACAAAAAGTTTCGTTAGCAACTCTCATGAAAGTCAAATTAATGCGAGGCACGTATAACTAATTTAATTCAAAATGTCGCGGATTCCATAGAATTTTTTTTATATAGAAATTATCTTTGTATCAAAAGAAAAATTTATTGATGTTTTAAAATCAAAAGTCTCGAATATATATCATAAAATAATAATTCTTCATAAGTAATCTAAATTGTATAATATATAAAGCAATAATATTCTTACAATCAAAATGAAGCTCTTATATTAAGCTTTATTCGAATCCATGTAAATACCGTTTTAATCAATAAATAAATTTTAATTAATACGTACGTATAAGTTTTTTGCGATAAACCTATTGAAGCAGTTTTAATAAAATAAATATATTCAGATAATCAGGTTGTCTTATTTTATCTATAATTGATTTTCAAATGTAATATTTTTTGAGGTCATGAAAATTAGTTCAATTTAAGGTTCTTTTCAGTAAATTAAACTTGGACGAATAAAATTTACCCTTTTTGGTGCTTCTGATTAATTTTATCGTTAAATGAAACAAGTTTTAAGTCTGTAGCTGCTCTTTTTGGAATATTTTTTTTGAAAGCATTTAAAAGTCTTCCGAAAAAGAAAATGTTTTTTATTTAATACAATTGATAATCCAATCGCATTGAGAAGGTATGTATTAATATATATACAGTGTGTTTTTGGTTAATTAGAAATATATTTTATCTATTGTACTTATTATTATAGAATAAAATAACTCTCAGGTCAACTGGTTTAACATAATTTTGAATATTTTAAGGACATTTGATGGATTATGAGGACAAGGGTATTGTGACATAGGCCAGGCTTAAATTCTAATTTGGGAGAGCAATGTACTCGTGTGATATGTACGTACAATTTGTCATTAAGCAACCCCCACTCAAAAAGTTATGAAAATTTAGGAGTATGAAATATATTACGTATTTTTTCTTATAAAAATGAATATAGAAACCTCCATATCATATATTTAACATGTTTTAATAGTTATTTTACAAAAAATACTATTTTTAATAAATTTAAAAATTTAAAGTATAATATTATAAATGTTACGAAACTGTCGACTCGAGGCTCATGACTTTGAAAGATCCTTAAAAACAAAATATTTACTAAAATATCAGATTTAATAATTTCTGAGACTTAAAAAAGGTGCATATGAGACCTATAAATAAACAGGTTTATTTTAAATTTGAATAACACAGATAGAATACTTTCAAGTAAAATATAGTTTTAATTCAAGATCGTTTAATGAAAAATTATTTCAAGTCAGCATTTCTTAAAATTTTACAAAATTAAAAGTTCAGTGTAAGAGGTTTCAATATTTTTGATTCACCTTTACAATTCTAGCATTAATTCTGCATTTTTTCAAGTTGAAAACTTTTCTTATCAGAATCTGAAAAGTTTTTTTTACTTTTGATAAAATAAATCAGTATAATCAAATAAAAATTATGATAGTCCTGAATTTGATCGAAATTTATTTAAAAATTTTCACTGCATTCCATGAACATCAATTTCAAATCAGACGGTAAGAAGTAAATGTAACTTTTTAGAACAAATTTTAGAATAAAATTCCAACATAAAACGGTCAAGTTCGAAAAAATGAATCTTGGCAAAATAAAAAATACTCAACCTCAACTCAAATAACAATACGATGCTATTGTATTTATAGAGGAATTAAAACACACCTCGTTCAATTATTCATGTTTTATTTTGTCATACTCAAACTGAGACATATTTCTATTGCAATTAGAATTGGAGATAACTTTCAATTGATATAAGGTTCGGTTTTATAGATTGAACCACTCACAGCATCAACTCAAATTATGTTCAAAATGCTGAATTAAGCTTGAAAGCGGTGTTGATTTGTTTGTCAGTTTTCGGTGACTAAGAGATATTTTTATTGAATAGAGAATACATAGACAGAGATAAAAATAGAGATCACAAGGCGTGTGCCTCTAGTAGATGTGACAAAAAGCTCATTTGACTACTCTGCGAGTACAAAAAAATCAAAATATAGAGCGAATTCTTAATCATCTTCATCTATAACATCTTAAGTCATCCAGCAAGCTGATCTAGTTGCTTTATAAAACTGTTGTCTTAATTTTTTATTAATTTATGCTTGGAAATCATCGCAATATCATAACAAAAAATATACCGTCGATATGTGTAAATGAGTATCAATTTTCAGTAAATTACTCTTGCCATATATTCCTATTCACTACGATAACTTCCTAATTTGTATCTTCTAATATGATACAGTCGTCAAAATTATATCTATTCAGTGTACTCGTCACCCGCTACGTCTTTCAGGTGTATAAAAATTATCTTTGCTTAAAACTTTTTATTGATAAATACTTTAAATATGCTGTGTTGCCACTCTCGTAAGATTTATTGTTTAGTGAATATCTGAAAATAAAAAAAGTGAGGAATTTTGATGAAAATATAATTTTTTTGTTTGTTTGAAATTCAATTTCATGATTTCAGTAGCAGAGGCAATAAACGATATTATTTGTGTCTTACAATACATTCACGTTTTCCACATGCATTCGTGTTTCAAGGAAGCAACGCAAATTTAATATCTACAGAGAGAGTGAAACGGTATTTTTCTGCTTATTATTAGTTGTTTGAATTGGCATTCACTTGGTAGAACTCCATCTCCATCATGTTTGCATCTTTGTAGTAAGGGTCGGAGAATGACGGCTTTGGAACAGCTGGAAATCAATAGACACCAATTATCACAAAGGATTCTTAACGAACAAACTAACATAATAGTATCGCCACTTGTCCAGCCGTTGTACAAAGGGGTGGTCTGATTTGCTTCCAGAAGGACCACTTCCGTCCCACATATAATCTTATTGTCATAGACACCTATTGTTTCATTTAGAATTTTGAAAATGTAGTGTCATTGTGTTAAAGTAACAAGCTAGGCCGTTGGAACAGGAGAGAGGATTTGTTGTGTGCCTTTTCTGCACAGCTATATATAGATAAGCAATGTTAGTTTAAGCATAGTTCTGACGATGGCGTGAGCCGAAATAGCTATCAACTATATTTGTTAAAAATAATTTTGTAGAACTAAAATACATTGCTATTTTTTCACCGTCTTATTATGAGTATGATTTTCTTTCTATGGTACCAATTTTTAATAAAACCAATACAGATAAAATATTTGAAAAAACTTTTTTTGTAGTTTTTTATAAGCTTTATTATTTGAAGTGCGATTGGATTGATTGAAAGTTTAACGGGTACAACAAATACGGCAAAATCAGATCTCACAAGTACTATATTATCGAAATTAATATCTAAAAAACTTTCCGTCTAGTAAAATATTGTGCCATTTCCAACCGCATCAAAATGTAAATTGCACTTCTGATGAACAAATCATGAAATATATGTCTGTATGTGTGAATTAATTGCTATAGATCTTTTAAAAACTTCCTCCCGGGTTTTACTTTTCAGTGTCCTGAGACATCCGCGCGGGTTGTTAGTGACAATACATGTGGAAGTACATGAAATTTTAACAATTTTAATTTAAATTTGAAATTGTTAAAGCACTTTCAATTGATTTCTAAAATTCTATGAATAAACTTTACAATAATTATGGTATTGCTCGACAAAAAAATTTTTTTCTTCTAGAAATGATGAAAACAATTTACCCACTATCAATCATGAACACCGTGTATTATGCAACCTACAATGAAACTATTAAATGATGCACTATCCATTACCGCTGACCATAATTCTACATATTTTTCATTCAATATCCACCGGTGGCGAATCCAGGAATTTGAATATACGGTAGTTTTGTCGTGAATAATGGACGGTTGGTTCTCCAGGGTACCGGTTTCGAATCAATAGTATAATTGGTGGGCGGAAGCAAAGGGTGACGCACGGCCTTCGATAACGGAAATGTGACTCATGCTTTATTTATTATTGATAAATTATGGTGACATCAAACGTAATTTTGTAGCAACCTTCGTAGATCTACAAAATTTAATTGAGCATTTAATTTTCAACAAACGAATAATTAACAATAGCAAATGGAAAGGGAATTCACAATATCATAACATCAATTTATTTTACAATAAACATATTAAAGATTTTTTTAATGTTCATGAAAAACATTTTTATTGGTCTTTATCAGCATATCGATGAACACTGTATAGTTTATATATATAATGGAGAATATTAATTATCGTACTTTTTTCATCTCCTCCATACAAATACATGCGATACAATAGTGAAAGCCCAAAAAATGCAAAATATTGTTGGAATCTAAGTTATATTAAGTATCATTGTGTCTGTGATGATGACAGTGATAAAAACTATTATGCGCTAAACACGTTTTTCCAAAAGTTTTCACTGTTAAAATTTTCACAGTTCTTGACAACTGAATCATTTTTGTACAACTGACCCATGTGAACTCTCTTTCTGTTTTTCTAGACATGTTAAACGCTAAGCTTTTTTAGATTGATGGGTTCAAGATAAAAACCTTTTGTAAAGACGGACACGAGTTACAAAAGTTTTCCTCACTATATACAGATTAGTATTGTATGTTATTATACTTGAGCTATCAAGAAATATAAAAGAAAGAAAATTCTACTGATGACTTTTTCACTTTTATAGTAAGCAATACTCCTTCATCATTAATAGAGTCACTTAACTATGTTGAATATTTTTCTTCACAAGCATGGATAGAGTTTTATTTCAGTACGATCTATTAATATAGTAAATGTTCCTTGGTAACACTAACAAATATACTAGATGTAATTCTAATTCTCTACAAAATAATAATTTATCGATTGTACGTAGACACTAGGGCTTTGTCAAGGTAACATTGTATTTTATTTTTCACTTGTAATGTGTTAACTATCACTTCTGGATGGAAAGGTATAATATTTTTAATAATAAAAACGACTTTAAGTAATGATTCACGCAATAGGTTTTATGATCAGGATTAACTTCGCTCATCGCGAATATTATCAACTGAAGACAATTAGTTAATAATGCTTGTGATGAGCGAAACCGGCCCTGCTCAGAAAGTATATGAAATTTTTATAACAGAATCTAACGTTAATATTAAAATCATTTTTATGACAAGTGCTTTTTTTGAGAAATGAGAAAACTTTAATAAAAGTGAATTTAATAAAACAAAAATAGGAGACATATTAAGATTTATTAGAAAATTAACAATAGCGAAAATTTTTTCGAATACTAAAAGTCCTATCCGTATTCTTTGTGATGGATGTTTTTTTAATTGAAAACTGATGAAGATTGCTTCTTATGAAATTAAACTTCTTACGTTAATAGATACAAAAGAAAAATGTCTAGACAGGATAAGTTTTTGCCCTTTTCGCTGAAGCGTTTATTTGCGCAGAGATATCATGATTGCTCGTGACAGGGGAATAATAGAATTTGCACAATACGAGCTTCAATAAAATCTTTCATCAAAGTTACTTTATATATTGTTAGAATATGAACTAAAAGCACTTTTTACACGTTAACACTTATACAATAAAAAATACGAACCCATTCATGTATTACCAACTACCACTTAAACCAGAGATCAATTTAAACAACAAGAAAAAGTTGTTTTTTTTTTAAATAAGCAGTCATATTTTTTTAAATATAATTTTGTTAGCAAAAATCTTTTAAATAAATAAACAGTTAATATTAAAATTAGTTGATAGGATATCAATTTGAATTTTTTAGACTTCGGAAATTTTGTTTTGACCATGGCGTCATCTTAGATATTGTAACTATTTTTAAGGATAGGAATATTTTAATGATGATGGGATTCTGAAAAAATCTTTCTATGTAAATAAACTTATTTTTACAAACCAGAAAATAGATCCAAACTTTTTTAAGCGCGCTGTTTATTTATCCGTTAAAAAAATAACAGTGCATAGAAACGAATCACATTTTATCAGTGAGAATTATTCAACATTACAAAGAATTTGTTGAACCGTGCGTTCTTTAATTGGTACTTTAAAAGTTTAAATTGGGTTGCTGTTTGTTGCGTTTATTCAGTAAGTGGCAAATGCTGCAAAAATCTTCTAATGATTTTATTACGACTTCTTTCGGGCTCTACAAACTCTTAATCTATCATTATTAATAGTAAAACACCTACTTACTATCCAAATATAAATATGCTTAAAATGAATAAAGTAAAAAAAAACAGAGGAAAAATAAATTCAAATAAAACATTGGTGAAAAATAAAAAATATGTTTTTATTTCCATCTATTGAATCAAAAATTGATAACGTGTAAAAAAAAAAAATTCCAAAAGAATGTCAACTTATTTAAATAACCTATGAAATACTTTCATCACAAAGAATAACGCATATATTCTAATAAAAAATGTGATACATACATTTATTTTTCAAAATACAGCAGAAATGTTTCCTTTCCATGTCCGGTAATAGGACTGAAATAAAAATGATTATTAATGAAAGTATCACAAGGAAGAAGGCAATTGACGTTTTCTAGCTAATGTTATGCTGAACGATTTGATGATAGCAGTATGATTATCTTACAAAGAAAAATATCATATATTGATTGAATTGGCATTCACTTGGTAGAACTCCATTATAACACGGTGAAAAAAATAGCAATGTATTTTAGTTCTACAAAATTAATTTTAAAAAATATGGTTGATGACTATTTCTAGTTAATTAAAAGCTATCAACTATATTTTTAAAAATAATTTTGTAGAACTAAAATACATTGCTATTTTTTTCACCGTGTTAATATCATATATGTTGTGTAAGCAATAACCGTATCTGCTAATGTTAACTTTTCATTACAATTTATTCTTGAGGTAGATAATTATTTTCTTACTTCCTAAGAGATTTCATGTTTTAAAAATTATGGTACATTAAACTTGGCTCCATAATATTATTAATATTTAAAAAACGCAATGAAATTAGCTTGTTATAATAAAATTATTTTACTTTCCTTTGTTTCAAGTGCTTTGTTGCATTATTGCATCGGGATGCACAATGGCCTGATGTGACGTCACTAGGTCAATCGATAAAACCGTTGCGGAGTGTTCTGGATGAGTGCCAAATACTTCCACCTTCTCCCCCTTCGCATAAAAAATCAGTTGATGCTTCTTTAACCGATTCCCGGGTAACGTTAATTAATCATTTGCGATTGTGCTGGAGTGTATTTTCTGTTAATTGAAATGGGAAACAAAATAAATCGTGCGTTTTTTTGGTCGTAAAATATATTTACGTGAAAATTTAATTGTTCTGTATACATAAAACTCTAATTTTGTTTTGTATTTCTATTTTCTACAAAGAAATATTTCAAAAGACTGTAATTATGTGTTGATTTTTTTACCAGTTTATAAATTGGCACCTTGAAAGTCAGTGAGACAACGAACAACAAAAAATGTTAGATAATATAAAAGTTTATAGTAGGAAATATTATACAATACATATACAATAGTAATAACAATGATTTGGTATTTTAATTTATTGTCATCTGTGAAATAGTAGAGATTAAAAATATAAAGAACATACATTTCAAAGAATTTCTTTTTTTACGTATTATTTTTACCAATCGGTCAAATTACATATTATAAAAATTGTGTTGATGAATATTTAAAAAAAAAATTGCTAATTAAGGGTCTAATTCATTTCTAAGAACACATGTAATTATTACTTACAGGTTGTAAAATAAATTTAGTTTTTGTGCGGGTATCATGCCTAGGTATCCATAACAGAAATAGCAGTAATAAGAAATATTTTATTGGTTTTATACCGGTATTATCATTGAAAATAAATGTATTTCTTATTTAAAAGGTCTTAGAATACCAAACCGAATAGACAAATATTATATAAATGATTAAAAAAATATAAGCAATACATTCTATACTCTTGAATCTCAGTTGACTTCGAAAAAATATGTTTTTCCGCGATAGCAGAGAAAAAATGAAATATTACATATAACTATTTAATCCACTATCAATATTTACAATTTTAAGATTAAAAAGTGCAGGAAATTTCATCAAGACTTAAAAAAAAGCCTCCAATTCCACAGCCAGCAGAATTACGTCAGCTATTTTATCATAATTTTACTGGGATGTTGGTTTACAGTAAGTGAAGCACAATAGGAACATTTGTAGCGATAGCAATAAAATATAACACACGATTTGATATTTTCGTATTATGTGACTTTTTTAAATCCCTACCGACATTCCACTAAGCCGTATTGTTTTCTAAGACCGAGAAAACTTTCCATCAAAATATTTTAAGCTCACCGGTAATCTTTTAATGTATAATAAAATTGCTAGCGTTTTCAATCCATTTTGTGTGTCACATGTTTAAGAAGAAAAATAGAAAATGTCGTCATGTATATTTCAAATGATTTTAAAAATCGTTAAACATATATCACACAAAAAGGAGTAACAAAAAAAGTTTTCGATTTAAATTTTACATTTAATACCAATATTTTTTGACAAGTTGCCGCTGAATCCATCGAGAAGATTAATTTTTGTTGTTACAAAGTGATTACAGATATCTGCCTTCGTATACATTTTTCATAATTCTATGAACGCCTCGTTAAGTATTGTGAATAGCATGAGATTAATTGGTATAAAGCTTTTTTTCCAATGAATTTTAAGAAAGTTCATAGCCATTTTTTACAGTATATATTTTAAGGTCACTTTCCAAAAAATGTGAAATAAACTAATTTATTATTTTTAAGCTTCAATAATATTTTCGAATAAAGTCTGTAAATTATAGTGCACAGTCTGCCAGTTGTGATAAACATATTCTGTCTGATATTTTATAATTAATTTTAATTGTCTAATTTGTATGATGTTTAATTGGCATACATTCACTAAGCTGATTCAATTGGTATTAGGTAGAATTTCCAAAATGCAGGATTGATAATTAGTGAGTATTAATTATACTAACTTACAGTTTGGCATTGTCATAACCTACATGTTGAGAGTGAAACAAATGCAATTAGTATCTTCAACGGCTGTGCTATGTGTAAACATATTTGAATACATTATATCGTATGATAAGATTTAAGCCATATCCGAATCGTTAATAGGGTTAAGGATTTGATGGAATTACAGTAGAGGTTCTGGTTGCATTATTGCAAATAATGTTTTTTTTATATTTTACAATTGATGATTACCAGAAAAAAGATGCATATTTTGAATTTAGTTCAAATTTATAAATAAAAATCAAACATCCGAACAATCATTTCAATTGTAAATTTGTGTGAAGATATAAAGACTGTCATTAAATTAGTAACACATTATAACCCTTTCTATAATATTCATCTTACGATCACTTATTCATGAAGGTGAAGGTAAAGCAACCAAACATTTTTCCAAGTTAAAACAGTCATAGCAGTATCCTTCACAATGTTTTCAACATGCAAAAATATTTTACTGTTGAAACAAAGCTATTCGGCAGCAATATGTCTTCATTTTTATACAGTAGGGTTTCCACTGTTCTCAGCTATTTAAAGCAACTTGAAACGAAACACAGTAGCAAAATTCTTAGGAGAGCTGCGGTTTAATGTTTAAAGTAATTACGGAGCGGTATGCGTCATGTAAGCGCCAACTTAGTCATAACATAACAATGCAAACAAGCGTTACATGTAGATACTCTGCACTAAACTTGCTTTGTTCTAGGGTGGTTCGTTCGAGTATGTAATCATAATTTGAATATAACGTCATTATCCGTAAACATAACGCCTACAGTTTCCACACCCTTCCACTTACAGCGGAAACGCGAAAACGTCATTAAAATGTCATTGAATACAGGTTCTAACAAGGGTACGGACGTTACCTTCGTCAACTGCAATACTTTCTATTTTGATTCTGTTGATCTTTGAAAATTGAATTATCTATTTTTATTTTATAAATTTAAGGTTAAGTGGTTCATAAATTATTATAAATTTAAAGTAACATGTCATTTGATTTATTTGAATCAACATAAAGTTAAAAATTGATTTCAGAAAACAGCTCCGTTAAAAAAATATTTTAAATGCTTGTTAGATAAAACAGTAAACTTCTTTTGACAGCTTATAATTGCAGAATTATTTAGTGTTAATTTAAATAGTTGCTTGACAATGCAATATAGTACAATATAAACACTTTTATGTAAATCAGTAATGTCAATAAATCAAACGAATAATTCTAAACTATATATACTATTTATGTTTGTACATATATTAAAAGGAAGATAACTAACCACTGCTTTAATCAAGTCCCACTCAATGCTCAACCCTAAGTCAAAGATATAAAATAAAAAGATATACTTCATCAACTTTTTTTAACTATATTAATAAAAACAACAAGCTGAATGTCATATATTAATGGTTTGGAAATACAATATCTAAAATAATTAATAAACAGATGTATATTTCAATATGTTAGAAAAATTATCACCATATTTTTTTTATTATTACAACGAATGGATAAATATATCATATAAATAACTATAAAATTTAATTTGAAAATTAAATAAAAACAACAACAATTACCTATTTAAAAAAGCTATTTGAAACTTTTTATTTCAACTTTTTCTGGTAGTAATCGTAATGTAGGTGTTTGTCAATCTAACATGTAAACCTTAAATCCTTCAAAAAAATTCTCAGTAGTCTCACTATCGTATGCTTGCTCACGCAATTTAAACAACTAGAGCTATGAATAATTTATTTTGTTCTAGTCATAATAGAAATATCCAAATTATGAAACGATTCTAAACAGAATATATACAGAAGTTTAATTCAAATTTCTCTTTATAATTTACTTAGACCGTATTCCCACTTTAAATATGTTTAGCATTTAATTCATTTGACAGCACCCTTTTCAATATTCTCCGCTTCATAAGTAAGAATTACTTAACTGCTTACTGGAACTAAACGAATTTTCGCCAAACACTTTTGGCCATTTTAACACTTGTAATTATGTTCTGCCTCGTGCGTCGGTCGGAATCTTTCAGGAATGTGTGAAAATATTGCATGAGCGCGTTAATTGTAGGGCGTCATAGAAAGAACTATGCGCCATAGAATTTAGGTTTTACACATCGAAAAGGAGATGAAAATAAATTATAAGGAATTTAATATACAATACAATATAACGAAATACTCAGGTGCTCTATTTTTAGTATCCATGTTTTATTAAATGCAAATTTCATGTAAACCTTCACAAATAATTCAGTTATTGAAGGAATTCTATAACACAAAAAAAATGACAACACCGGATGATTGTTATTAAACTATTTTTGAAATATGGTTACAAAAAATATTGCTTGACAAATAACTATTTTAAATGAACGTCTTTATAATGTTATATTATAAGGCCATTTATATAAAAGTATCAAGATTACAATTTTTTCATGATGCAAAGGGTTTTCTTATAGTATTCTTGGTATCACGTAGTTTATTGGCGTCTCTTTTTGCTTGAGAAGCTAAGGGTTAAAATCCATTAACAAATAGTTTCATACGTGAATATTGATTTTTAAAACGATTCATTTATTTTTCAGTTCTAAAATGGAAAATTACTGACGACTTGGTTATATAACAACATATTGAATTAAAATTATGATTTCATAGGTTTTATATTAAAATTGTTAAATAAATGATAAATAATTAGTTATAAATAAAACCCTGACATAGTTATAAATAAAATACTTTCATCTTTTTACCCCACCATATTGAAAGTTGTCAATGTATTTCATCTATTCAAAATCAGATTAAGCAAAATTTTAATTGAATTGGCTTTTACTTGGAAAAACTCTATTATAACACAGTAAAAAAAAAAGATGGCGTGAGCCGAAATAGCTATCAACTATATCTTATAAAAAAAATTGTAGAACTAAAATACATTGCCAATTTTCACCATGTTAAGCAAAATTGTCTTTGAATATCATTGATTAGTAATTTTTTAATACCTCCGAAGGCAATCAAATCATTATAAATATCGCAAAGTTCTCCGTGGCGATGAACCTGACGATAAAGTTTTATATGTGTAATTTATAACATTTTTTATAGCACCTCTCATGTTTAATGAGTTTTTAATTCAAAATAAAGTCAAACGGAATTATAAACATGAAAAAAAGCGACTGAAGATAATTGGACATATGTGTGTGTGATAGCCAGATTTCATTTCTCCGTGTTGAAGAGATCCGGAAAATTTATGTTTTTTATGAGCCCGAGGGATGTTTGTGTCAGAGCTTCTACCCTTACTCAGTACGCGCCCTATTATTTATGCATTGAAGGAAAACGGGGTGCTTTGTAGCCCTCCTGTGCGTAAATGCTGGACCATAAAAAATTTCCTCAAACTTCCCCACATTGAAATATTCAAATATCTGCAATAACTGAGAACAAGTTAAATAAAAGTTAGAGATACCATTTATTGGTTAAGTTTCTTTGATTTTCAGTTTTATTTAAAAGTTTTTATTATTGAACATCAAAAATACGTTAACATGTATGTATTTAAAATAGTATTAAATAATATTATAAGCTTGAAAAAAGACTATGGAAATAAAGCCTTATTAATCGCCGAATTTGTATTTATTATTATTTATTTGAAATAATTGAATAAAATCATTCTTGTGATGTCTTCCTATGAAAATAACTTTATAAAAATTATACGATTCTCTAGAAACTAAACATATGACAAGTAAAAATCTTATTCCACCACGTAAACAGTGGGAATATTATTATAAAAATTGAGTTTTATTAATTAATCTATGCAGATTAAATATCAATTTTTAAAGATGTTTATTGTTATAAAATATCGAATCCTTCGTTGTTGGTCAAGATAATCTAAAGTCAATAAAATGGTGACAACAGTTTTCATTTTACCACTCTAAAATTTGTTACTATAGCACAAGAATTCAAACACATCTATGGCGTGTTATAGAAGATAAAAATACTTTTTTACCTTTTTTGATTTGATAATAATTTGTTTTCAATTATATTATACGTATATTGCTTTTGCTTCTGGTATCTCACAAGTAGAAGGCTTAATTATTTCATATAACTGACATGTGACAAATTAATCCATTTTTTATATTATTTAATTATAAATATCCCTAGATATAAAAGATATAGTTAGTGATGCTTGAATCAAAAAAGAATTATATCTTAATTTATATTTTTAAATGAAGTGTACTTTTTTTAAATTTATAAATACATAGTAAATTGAATTCATTCTAAATAAATAAAAGTGTTTGAAAATTCCATACATTAAATGATATGAAAAGAAAATAATTCATAAATTTCACGGATTCTGTGTATTTAGGACAGTGAGATAAATACCGTAGAACGGCACTTGTATTTATTTATCACAGATTTTGAATTGGTTTCATAAAAATATTTAATTTATGACTTTTCCAAATTTTATGATTTATTTTGGAATAATAACCATTTCTAAATCGCCATGACCAAAATTAGCAATGACAGCTTAAAGCTTACGGTAAATGCTTCATTAGGCTATCATTCCAGATTATAAAATTATTCAAAATAATATGAAAACGTTTTCCACGTTACGGCATTGATTTAAGTAAAGTTTTTATTTTCTCATATAAAAATTAATTTTAATAAACCTGCTGACCCTTTAAAAGTTTTCACCTTCAGCAAAATTTTATTCGAAATATTGATGATTTTCAAACATGGAAAAACTATAATCAATTTCGATGTTACTGAGAAGATGTAACAATTTTTATTTCTACAAATACAATAATTTCTTTCAAAAAATTATACACTTTATAATTGTGCTTAATTTTATAATATACATATAAAAATAATAAGTAGATTTACATTTTGACTGAGAAGATAGTACGGTTGAATCTATGTTATTTTCAAAGTTATAAATGGATGTGAGTTTCCGAATCCCTTTAATTGAATGGTATTCATCTTAATCAAAAGGAAGATAATCTGAAAGTTCAAACACTTAAGAGATTAAGCCTTTGAGTATCTAGTAGATTTATATGAACAATTACCCATATTACTTTATTAATTTATAATGAAATTTAGTTTATGATTTAGTATATCTTTACCTTAGCAACTCTCACGAATTGTGTTTTTACAGGTCCGCCTTTTCTTGAAAACATGAAATAAATTTTATAAGGATAATCATAAAAAATGAAAAAGCGTCAATTAAAATAATAAAATAATATTTTCAGTTATGTTTATATGAATAAAATAAGTTGTGTATTGATTTATAATTATAAGTCATTTTTTGAAATGACTTATTGACACTTTGGAACTATCTGAAAATAACAAAAAATATGTTTGAACTTTTATAATATTTAGAATGTACATATTTTGCCATATATTTTTAATTCAAAAGTAGTATTCGACATATTTTGTTAAATTCCCACTTGAACAATAGCTCAAATTACTGTAAAAACGGGTTCTAAATTTAATTTAAGCCTCAGGCTGTAAGCAAAAGCTTGTCTCATTTGGGCAAAGTGTGTATAAAGGCGAAAGAGAGTGGTGTCCAAACGGTGTGCCGTGAACGTTTAGCGTCAACCGTAATTCTAATAAACGGCTTCTATATTCAAATATATCTCCCACGCGATTGGCTTACCTCACAATATAAGTACTTTTGTTTAATCATGTAATACCTTTTCGCTATTATTTCAACACTTGTGTCAGCACACAACATTGAAACGACAAACATACATCTAAAAAGTCTCATTCGCATATCATTTAAAACGGATAAGATTTTGTAAGACAGGTAGAAAGAATTAATATCGAACATTATTATATAAAGCAATGTTGTCGAATAAATTATTTAAAATAAATTTTGGAATAATGGCGCCAAAATTTTCACGGCGATTGAGACACACATATGAGTCAAAAAAATTGACGTATATTTTTTACCAAACAAATCATTATAAATACTACCCACTTTTATTATTACTAATTAGTAGTTTTGTATGCGGTAGACACGTTTTATATAAAGAGAAGGGTAAAGATATCAGAATCAGAAAAATTTGCTGTTTTGAGATTAAGCAAATAATCATTGACATTTGCCAACTATTTAATATCGGAAAACTGTTTATTTAACATGGATTAATTCAATAAATTATTGCACAAAAAGACGAGAAAACATAAACTATTTTGTCAAGAATTTTTAGAAATAAATATAGCTCAATTAAATTCAATGCTTAAATTAAACGATCAAATAAACCTTCTCAATTCTCTCTTGCTATATCCCCAATGATTACTTTACCCCCACTAAGATTACATTAACCATTCTAAGCCAAGAATTTAAAATTGGTACATATCTTTTACTACCAAATTTTAATGGTGGTTGATAATTGTAAAACCCTTTCACACTTACAATGTCGGCTGTATTGTTTGTGAAATTATCATTGCGGTAATTGAACTTCAGTAGTTATTAAATTTATTTTTCTCGTCCGTATAAACAATATGAATAATTATTGTGTCAATTTTATGGCATTCGTTTGAAAAAATGCCTGAAGATGTCAAACGATGAAACCCAGGTCATGGGTACATGTAGAAATGTACAGAATTTCTACAAACAAGTGTTGCATCAAGAAAAAAAAAATGGTATTCGATCACACACGTAACTGTCCGATTCGATTATTATTTATATAAGTACATAGATTAATATATTTTATTTTATAAAATAAAATATAAATATTATATAAAATAAAATACGGTACGGAAATACTTTCCATTTATTACAGAAGTTTTAGTGATATGGATTTTACTGTCACGGTATATATTGATCGTTATAAAAACCTGCGTCTTTTTGTTATTTAAGATAAAAACATTTTTGACATTGTGAGCCTTAGGTTGTGCTTAAGCTAAGTCATTGCAATGTTAAAATGTTTCATAAATCTTGTTAATAATTTTCTCAAGCAAAAGAAAATTTTCTTCTGACGTTAAGCAGAAATGCTTTTGATGTATAAATTGATTCTTTTTCGTCGACTTGTCGGTGAAGTTATTTGGCGTACGTTTATAAAAAATGCTTGATATTATATAATCGCCAAGTATACTATATATGGTAAACGTATGTTCTTGTGAACGAAATTTTTTGGTCGAATATTTTTTTTTAATTAGATCTTTATTTCGCCGCTAAAAATGTTGGACGAATATATAAGAAATATTTAATATTTGCTTTCATTTCTGGAAAAAAATATATTTTTAAATATAAAACAGGAAAAAATCTAAAAATATACCTTTGCTCGTTATCTTCGTCTTCATCGTTTCTTTTCAGAATAGGGTTTTATTTGCCGTACTTATAATAATATGGGGACCATAAGTACAGGTAAAAAAATGTCTCCTTTCCGCATAGGCAAACATTGCAAGTCCCGGAGGTTTCATTCAGACCAAAAAGCTCTGGCGCTTTACTCAAAGCTACTTGTACAATGAATAATGCAATAATGCTGCGGGCGCGATGAACTAGTACTGAATGCAACTCCATAATATAATTAAAGTCTAGTAAAGCATTAAAAATAGATCCATAGATGTTCAATTAAGAAATATTTTGTATAAACCAATACACTACATAAAATTCATGATTTATTAATTCCGCAATTATAAGACAGGGATAATATTTAAATTATACTAATTTTAAATAATAAAAAACATTTCTTAAAATTTCAATATTATACATATTTTTACCACGGTGAAAAACTAGCCATGTATTTTAGTTCTACAATTTTTTTATAAGATATAATTGATAGCTATGTCGGCTCACGTCATCGTCAGAACTATTATTACGAAAAATTGTGGAACTAAGATACATTGCTATTTTTTCATCGTGTTATATTGGAGTTCTACCAATTAAATGCCAATTCAATCAATATATATTATTTTTCAAAAATGTCATGCCTTCACACATTAAAATATAATAATACTACGTTTTTTGAACCATATGTGTTGTAATCATTTGGTATTTTTTTGTATAGATAGTTTTGTTTTTATTTGTAGATAATCAGTTGACAATAAGCAAAACCGTTCGAGATATTGATAATATAAAATTGCGGAAATAGTACTTATTAATCATTGTGTGAGCGAATGAAATTAATTTTAACCATTAATTTACTAGAAAAAAAAATCAACTAAATTCTATTAAATATTTAATAAACCTAAAATAAAGAAAGATTTCCTTTCGGAATTAATTTGCCGACTCATAAAAACCGAATTAATTGTTTTTTTTTTTGCGTATTTGGTTATTGGAAAATATAAAGTATGACTTGCTATGCTAAATTTTACTTTTGGTTAATAAATTTATTATGCTACTAAAAGAATAATTTTATGATAGTTAAGTGTTTGTATGTACTACATTAATTTAACAGTACATTTACTAGTATTTATCTTGCTTCACCACTATTTCATAAAATTCATATGAATACATTCATTTTTGCGACATTGAAGGCATACATATTATATAGCTAAATTAAACTAAATTTAGCAAATAAAATATCATTTTTTTTTCTAAGTCACTAACATTACTTTTCGACACGAATGAAATGATGTAATATGTAGCTGGGATGAAAGTTTCAATAGGTAAACGAAGATTATCCCGAATTTAAATTTACGAATGAAGCATTTTCTCTGTAAAATGAGACTCAAGGTAGACCGAACGGTAATGATCCACATGTGGCACCAGTTGTACGATGCGCTGTTTTTGGGTGGTGTAGGAATTGCCAGCATTAAGGTAAATATTCTGCTTATCTAGGCAAAAAAAAAAAAAAAAAGTAAAAGATGGTGGAAACATTTGATAAATATTTTTTTTTTGATTTAGGCAAGAAACATTTGCGAATTGAAAATGGTTGTATAGTTTATCAAAAAATGAAGTAGTTACACAAATACAAGTTTAAGATATAAAGTGACGATGCTTCATGAAACTTTAATATCGAATTTGAATTACTGAATCTTTGTACGAATGTTTAAAAATAAGGAATCGTACAAAGTTTTCACGATTCAAATTTCATAAATATAAGTGTTTTGATTATCAATAAAATATTGGGAATTTAAAATCTTCATTCAAAAATCTGTGCGTGAAATAAAAAGGGCATTAGATCATTTATCATAAATACAAAATAATTTTAAATGACAAAAAACATTTAGCACTAAACACCAAACATTCAAACATTACAAAGCCTATGGTCGCTAAATAATTGAATAATATTTAACTCACATATTTAACATTACATTTAGTATAAAGTGTTCCTAAAATTGAATATAGTTTTGATATTATAATTTAATTCATAGTAAATAAACTATTCAGAAAATATTTTGAAACGTACCGAGGAATTTTGACTTTTTATTATTAAATTAGAGATGTTTAATTTTTATTAGTTTTATGCATACACAAGATCGGATTGTGCAAAATTACTCACTAGTGTTATCTTGCTTAAAAGTGAAGGGATTCATTGTTGACGTGAGAAAAATCCGATTACATATAATAGAGATTTGTTTGAAAAAATGAAAAATTAGTATTTAATAGCAAAAGTACAAAGCTGCGTTACGTAAACGGGCAAAAATAACTTCAAAAAATATTCATATATGCTGATGCTGGAGTCATATCATATAATATGAATTTGTTATTCACCTCAATGCATGAGAAATTTTCCCAGCTGGCATACATCATTTTTTGAATAACCTATTCATTTGATGTTGTATATGAGGAGCATCTGTTCTCATCCTGTAATACCTACGACTCCAGTCGTACGAGCATTTTTGAAATTCAATTGAGAGAACGGTTTCATGCGCGGGAAAAAGATTCGTATTGTAATGACATTTAGACGAATGAAAACTTTCAGGCTTGCAGTGGTACATTTACATTTCACCCGTATTGCTGTAAAACTTGAAGGCGTTTTAGTAATATAAGTATATCGAAAACGTAAAAATCACTTCTCATCTTCTCTTCAGCTGATGTATTCGATGTTACTAATTGCTTCTTGAATATTAAAAAAATGATTATTTAAGTAAAAACAACACTACGTAAACAATTATTCAAAATATATAGAATATAATTTTAAAATTTATTTATTAAATAAAGTCCCAATAGTCCCAAGCTTAAAATGAGCATTTATGTATAGTTATGTGCTATATTCATAGAAATCGAATATATTAGCAACTCTAAACTGATTTTTTTATCACTTATTATGATCGTATTATTATTTTAAAGGATTGCATGAAAATTAACTAATACAATCATTTTTGACGAAAGAACACACAATATGTAAAAACTTAGTTGCAATCCAAAAACATTACAACTCTTCACAAATATAATGTTAACAGTGACACAGTTCTGCGGCACTCGAATACCCTAACCCCAACATATTTTTTCCCACATTTCAGGAAAAACTTGAATAGCTCAATTCGAAAGGAAATATTTATAATCCCGTCTACCACCTTGACTCACCAGGTTAAAAAATATCAGAGAAGCTAAAAACAATTTGAAAAATTAATTAAGAAAAAATTGTCCACACGTTGTGGTCATTGGAGCTGCCAGTGAAAAATTAATGTCCACTACGTATGGACAGAGTTAAGTTATTCCGGTTTTGACGTCAATTGTATCATTCATTAAGTAAAAATTACGAGTTATAGACTGTTGAGGAAAAAAACACATATTTTACAGTGGAAATATCTCAAATACTAAAAATATAATGAAATCTTAAAAGAATATCTTACAATGCAAGAAAGCTATGTATAAAATATATATTTACTTACTTACATCGAGGGCTCAAAAATGGGCGATCTTTAGTTCAGTATAATATAAAGATATCTTGGTATTGTATTCAAAGAAAGGCATTAAATTCTGGTCACGTTCAAAGCTACCTTACAGGAGAATTCCCAGTCAGGCTGAATCAAGTTAGTCGTAAATGTTCTAATTGTTTCCATTTTTATGATTTCCACAGCGACTTTCTTTTATCCGTGAATACACAAATTAAAAAACACTGTTGGAATATAATGGGGTTGTGAAATTCAGCAAAGTATTAAAATCTTTACCTTCGAAAAAACAAAATCATTTCAAAAATATCTTTCAGCTAAAATAGATTTTTTATTTGACCTTAATATTGCTCAGCAAATTTATGGCTGCTTAGCAACAGGATTCTGGAGAACTGATCTTTTTTATTTATTAAAACTCCTGGAAATATTTTGCTATCCAATGATAATTCTTTAATAATATTTTTCGCTAGAAATACAAGGGATTATTTGAATATTGGTTGCAAAAGTTTAAAAGTCTTTTCACAGATAAAATTTCACAAAGGAAAACCTACATAAAAATAATGTGGATGATTTTTAAAATATCTTTTTTTTATTGAAATCAAATAAAAAGTATTTAAAAATGATATATAAAGTAAATATCAAAAATATAAGCATTTGAATAAGTTTTGTCACAAACTTTTTCGAACGAGGTGTATGACAAATATTTTTTTTTGTTTTCATCTGCGTTGAAATTTTGGCGTAAAATTTCTCTTGTTATTTTTATGAGATCAGTTTGCAGGAACGAATGTTTCGTTATTGCAGTCTCCAATAAAAGCGCAAAAAAGTTATATGGTACAGTAACCCAGTATGAGCAAAAAGATATTAATTTTAACAATATTCCGGGGAAAGTTTCGCAACCAATGTTTACTTTTGCTTGGATAAACACACGTCTTCTTCCCTACAATAATAAAGTGCCTATGCTTAGCTTCAATGGTGTTACGGGTTAATCAGGCTCTACAATATGAGGGCGTATATAAGGCAGACAATGTTATCTACAATAATTTGTGGTCAGCTATAACTATACTGTATAATAATACAATTGGACAACTTATTTCAATGATAAAGGGGTTATCCTATCTTCATGATGTAAAGATTCAAAACTCACGGAGGGAGTATAGAAAATACACAAGTTTTTAAAGGATCCATCAGAAATCAATACAGGAAATTAAGCTGAAGTCTATTTGTAACTTTAATTGCCTTAGAAAGTAAAAAAATTGTACCTAGTGAGAAAAAATTTAAAAATGTACTATTTTGATAAAAACAATGTTTTGCTTCAGCTTGTTTGTGTTGTGGGAGAGCGAGTTTCTTAATTTAAAAAATCTGCAATCTATAGTAAAACTTATACATAAGTATCTCGAATATTTTATCCCAGAACATCAGTACTGAGTGTTTGTCGGAAAAATTGTTAACTTAATTTTAATCTATCATATAGAAGTTGCGCAATCTTGTAAGAAGCACATCATCAATCTTATGCTTTTATTCAAAAGTTATTAATCATTTAACGATAAAGTACTTAGTTAACAGTAACCGAACGTCACATATATCCTTAGAATAGTAAGAGCCCATGATTCCTCCAAGCTACACGGCGCACCATAAATTTGTATCTTAACGGATCCATTAAAATTAAAATTTCTCCCATATTTTATTTTCATAAAAATTACAGTAAATTATTATTGAATATCAAATCAAATGATCTTGTAGAAGAATGTCTTCAGTCAAATGAATTTTAATCTAAAACATTTATTATGCACGGTGTCGGGTTGAGATTGGTAGGTTCTTCCAAACACTTTCTTGGACAGCAGCAATGTTTTTAGCTGTTGTGTGTTGTGGTCGTTGTGGCTAAGGTTGTATTGATTTGCTACAGAACCTCGTATTTAAAAATTATTTACTTAATGGTTAATAACGGGTTTCGGTGACACTCTATTGCTACCGGATATTTCACGTAACCTTAAAATTCCCATAGTAATTGATAATTTACTTCGAAAAAAATGCTTTTACAATGAAAAAATTGTAGTTCATTCGAACATTTTTAGCGAATCGAACCTTACTTTGCGATTGTCAAATATGCACTGTCAAAAAATATTTTTCCGTAAATGTGACCTTACAGAGTAGTTTATCCTCCCGGCAAACATACTGCACTAGCACGGCATGAATTGACTTAAGTAAAAGGTAATCGAAACACAAACAGGACAAAAGAGTTGATTTATTACTGTTTTACAAACATTTCGCTGAAAGCTGTAAAAATGTCTTAATTATCTTTGGGTTATTAATTGACAATTCTTAATGAAAAAGTATGATATTAAAAATAGCAAAAAAATGTTCATTTTGTGAAATTTTATGAAAATTTTGATCAGGGTCAGTTTGCTTAACTCATTACACAATTGGTGAAAATGAATTTTTTTTTAATATTTATTATATGCAGAGTATTGGAATTTTGAATCGAACATAATTTTAAATCCTCTAAAATTTAAAATGCTTTTTCAATAAGCTATGTGATTTATTTTGGATAACATAAGCCGAGCTAAAATATTATTTAGTATGATGGAATTGATAACATTCTGGATCAACCAAAAGATAATTTCATATGCTTAAATTAAAGTGTATCATTTTTTTCAGAAATCAAAGTGTATAAATAATGATTCATTTTTTCAATTCACTTCAAAAATTTTTGAGTAAATTTAATGTAATGTAAATCTTAATATATATGATTTTTTTTAAAGATTTAGACTATAGTTTTAGCCCATATAATATCAATAATATCAAAACCATGGATATTTTTTAGTTGGTTGTACCGAATAATATTTTCAGCCTAGAACGCTTTGTTTTTGTAGATCATAAACCATAAAACGTATTCGAATAAAACTTGTATATTTTCAGCATTCTTCTTAATTGTGTAATACTCAAATTTAATTAATGCAATCTCACAAATAAGTGATTTTTTAATACCAATTAACAAAAATGGAAAAAACATCTTCGCCATCAGATTGTTGGTTTAATGGTGTATTTTGAGTATTTACTTCTTTTATGGAATAATAAAATTTTTACTTTTAGACTATATAAGTGGTATCAAATGTTTTTATTTTGTATACAATAATAAGTTTAAAGATTTAAGACATAAAATTTGTTCCACTTTTAAGTACATTTCTGTAATATGAATTTGTTTGACAACATCACGTAATTTGATGATTCATTATTAAAGATTGGAATTATATTTGGATAAAAGCTGATTTAATTTAATTAAACAAGTTGCATTAAAATAAGCCTTATCCATGGAATATTTCCCAAACGTATTTGAGTATCAACAGAATATCTTTGTTTCGTGGCGCAGTAAGCAACGAAATTGACTTGCGTTTCGAATCTCACGGGCTAAATTCTCAGTATGAAAAACTTTGCTCATTCTATTCAAATCAATCGAAAGTCATACGTGTACTAATAGTTCTGTCTTATCCTTTTCTTTTGTAAATTTTCCTCTCACTAACACTTTGTTTGATAACCTCCAGTAGAAGATTATATGTTCCACATTGGGAGCGAACATAATGAAAAGTAGAATAGTTTTATTTGTTCGAATAATATTTGACATTTTGCCATATCGTATGCAATGAAAATATTTCTCAGCACAAATATTATAGAGGACTTCATAGAATTTTTCTTATTAAAATTTTCCTATTTAACAATGGAATGTGGAATTTTTCGTTCGATTATTATCCCGCGCAATACAAAAGTCATTTCAAATGGAGCGCACGTATTTCTGATTTAAAATTAAAATTAATCTTCCAAACCTGGTCGCTCTGTTGTGTATTCAAATGCCGGGGAAATGCGGTTTGAAGCTATGAGAATAAATGATATTTCACGTATTTTTATTGGCAATCAAAATAAAATTTCACCAAGTAAACACAAATATAACAATGTATGTGAAAATTTTCCGATAAATCAAAAAAAGGTATTTTATGAGCTGAATCAATCACCAAACGCATTAATTTGAAAGCGTAAAAATAATTCACAATTACCAATGGTAAAAATTCTTAGTTAAAAACACTTTTTTATTTAGTCATTCGGTAAACTTAAGTTGTATCGAGATGTATACAATATTATCACATACACCTATACCTCGATTTACACGGTAGACACATTCCTGAGAAAAACGTGTAAATCGAAAAGTACAGAAAAAACGCAGATTTTGGTTTCTTTCTAAAATACATAAATAAAACAAATTATTAAAAAGTATAAATATACATATTCTTTCAATAATTAAATACACATAAAGCAAATATAGAAGAACAAAAAAATGAAATCCAAAAGATTCATAAAAAAATTATTACAACGGTTGGTGGAGTTTTAATTATTCATCATTATCACAAATCACTGTCAATTTCTTCTTCGTGACTGGTTCAAAATCATTTTCATCACTCGAAATTATTTGTGCCGATTCGATGTTTGAAATAGAAACATATACACCTCGAGTAGATTTGGTAATAAAATCCGTTATTAAAATTTGCTTCAAATTTCTTTTTTCTTATCTTTATAATCTCTTCTTTATATCTTTATGGACCTCATCATATTGAGTCAAGCATTGATTCATACTATATTGGAATCGAAGGGCACGGCTCATCAACATTTAAGTCATTTCGTACAAATTTTAATCCGTGTAAAATCAAAAACGTGAAAAACAAGTACCGTGTAAATCGAGGGATATGGGTATATTTATAGAAGTGGACTTTTATATATCTAAGTTACAATGACTTATTAAATACCTGAACTCTGTGCTATCTTGTTGTCAATCACCGTTGTTCTTATTTTGTGTGAAATAAATTTCAAAATATTACTATTAATGTATAATATATATATTTTACATGTACGCATGAAACTTATTGAATAAAATTATGAAGATATTTAGAAGTATACACAAGCTATTTATACTATTCATTGATGAATTGTGGTGAACATACGTGAGTATATATGAATGATTGCTTTAAAAATATTTATTTTCTTCTTGGCGGTGTGCTATGAGAAAGAATATACGAAAGAAAGTTAGAGGCATATATGTGTATAATACCGATCTGTAACATTCAAAAATTTGGCCATTCTTGATTCATATTATCTAATAAAAATAATAAAAAAATAAAAGTTAGCACAGTTTGTAAAATCATGACTTTAATATTTACATCATACATTATATATGGATATCCAGTAAGGAAATATTTGTAATCATTTAATTTTGGTTCCTTTTATGTACATCGAAAATTGATAAAATCTGGTATACGTCTTTATTAAAATTAACTAATTCTTCTATTGTACCATTTATATATAAAAAATATATTGAAGTAAATTTATAAAGGTCAAAGAATATTAAAGAAAAGATTTGTTTTTGTTTTATTTCTTCTGTTGCTTTATTAGCCAAGAAACAAGAAATAAAATTTACGAAGCATCTGTCTTTATTTTATTACATAATATTATTTAGTTTCATATTATAAACTTTGTTTTCTGTTGTGTTATTACTTTCGCATCAACCCTCGTAAGAACCGAAAGTTTTACGGTAAGAAAATACCTGACAGCAGTTTCATCAAACATTTCAGACGAAGTTCTTTTAGGCTTAAGGCTTATTATTATATGCGCTGGAGGCTCGGCAACATTTACAGTAAACGCCTTTTATGACCTTGAATATTCTTCATACCCTCGAATCATGTTGAATTATTTAATCAATAATTGTTTACGAAAATAAAAAAAAATATTTTGACGCATATTTATTTCAATTATTCTATAATGGAAATTCTTTCCGAAGATTTTTTTTTTCGAAATAAGATACAATAATTATGTTTTCTGATAATCAAATATTATATTATATATATTCATATTCAAAGAAAAAACCTGGCTAAAGAGTTAACGAGACTGTAGACTACGACCGACTGGCATAACATGTGTAAAACTGTGTTTTTGCCAAATGCAGTTTATATAGAGTGTTTTTTTAGAGATATAGAACATTAAATTGGGAACACATTTTACCTGGCGGTCATTTTGTCAGCTGTCAAATGATTTATGGTTTGTTTGGCTTGACACTTAAACATGAATAGACTCAAGCCTGAACAACGCTTCCAAAATGTGCAAATTTATTTTGAAAATCATGGTTCTGTTCGAAATACGTATCGCGCACTACCATTAACGATGAAGCTTACTTTTGGTTGAATGGATACGTCAATAAGCAAAACTGCCGTATTTGGAGTGATGATAATCCTCAAGTGTATGTTGAGATACCGTTACATCCAGAAAAACTGACAGTTTGGTGTGCCTTATAGGCTGGTGGAATCATTGGTCCGTATTTCTATAAAAACGATGCTGGCCAGAACGTTACAGTCAATGGTATCCACTATAGAGCCATGACTACTGACTTTTTCGTTCATCAATTGAACAATCATGATGTGCAGGAACTGTGGTTTTAAAAAGACGGTGCAACATGCCATACAGCTCGTGCCACAATTGATTTATTGAAGGAAACGTATGGTAACCGCAAAGTTTCACGTTTAGGACCCGTGAATTGGCCTCCAAGATTGTGTGATTTAACGCCACTAGACTATTTTCTATGGAGATTTGTAAAGTTGCCAGTCTACGCCGATAAGCTCAAAACGATTGACCACTTGGAAGAAAACATTCGCCACGTTATTGCCAATATACGGCCACAAATGTCGGAAAAAGTCATCGAAAATTTGACCTCCAGATTAAACTACGTCCGAACTAGCTGAAGCGATCATATACTCGAAGTCATATTTAAATATATAACGCCAAAAGATTATCTTTTGAATAAAGTAAATTTCATGTCTATGTGAAAAATCATCTTTGTTTTATTTCATTTCAAAGTTCTATACCTAAAAAAACATCATATATATCCTTCGTGATATTGAAACGGCTAAGAATTTATTGTTAGATATCTACCTAAAAAAACTTCAGATATGATGGGTAAAAAAGTAAAAAGATTTCATTTGATGTAACAAACAGTATCATGTCAATGCATTTTCTGAAATTCCACTGAGGTGAAAGTATTCAATCTGCTATACATTGAAGCAATACATGAGTCGAGCTCAGATTAAAATCCTTCTGTATGATTGCAAAATTCACAACTGACCTTGAAGGGAAATATGGTCATCGAAAAGAACCAAACCTGAGCGAAGCAATTAAATTTCAGTATCATAACCAGCAAAATATTTTTATATTTTATTTCATATTGTATCTGGCAATATGACCTTACTATTGAATGAACATGTTGAGACTATAATAAAGATTTTTATAATGTACAACAAGAATCGATTAAAATCTATCAAGTATTGAGATTTAGATCCTAATCTGAAATAATCCTAAATCCTAGACTGAAATTTTTGTTATTTTGCCACATATTCATTACGAAATTTACGACAAAAAAACAACTGAAATTATAGCGTTTTTCAACTGTAAAATTATCTTTGTAGTGGTAATTATATTTATATAATTAATTTATGCATGACAGATTACTTCAATATAAATTTTGAAACAACAGCTTTAGTTTACTTAAAACAACTAAAACGCCGTTTCATACAGCTTAGATTTAATCTCATTTATATGTATTTACTTAGTGTGTTTTCTTTTCATGTTGATATTATAATTGATATACTGATAAACGTTTGAATATTTGAAGCTTTGATGATTTCGAAAATGTAACTTTAATTTCAATTTCATTATCAAGAAATACATATAATATATATAAAAATCGTCAATTTTTATCAATCACATTTTGTCACTAATTAGAATTAAGAAAAAAAAAACATTTCTGAGAAATATTCCACTCTTTCATTCTTACATAAAACATTTGGAAATAAACAAAATTCGAAGTGTTCAACTGTGCATTGAGTTTTTTAAAGAAAAATATTCAAATACTCAATATTTATCAATGAATTTATTAAAAAGTATTTAACATTATCTTAAAAAACCAAAGATGTCTCATTTTAACAAGCTTTTGCCATACTAAGTAGTGAGAAAGATAGCTTACATTATAACTTAAATAATTGAAATTATTTATGTACCTATTTATAGATTGATAGCTTTTTGTATGTACTGCCTCGAAACTTTCTTGTGACTTTATATTCATTCTTATTTATGTATACATTGAACAGCTTTGACTTCGGGTGCTATCTCGTCGATATAATATTATTGAATTAATCAAAATTATGCCTTAGTATATAGCCTTATAATTACATACGCCATATTTAATTATTTTATGTTATCTCAACATAATACCATTCTCAAACAAACTATTTGCGTTTCGATGAGTTAATTGTATATCGTTTATATTTAAGTTTGTTTATCGATTATGTTTTTGATAAATAAATACTGTTTGTAAACATATTCCATTTCAAATAATTTTAATCTATAATTCCAGTAAGAAGATCTTTTTTCTTTGCCCAAATAATCTTCTTATATAGTGCAAATGATTTGCTTTGTATAGAAACATCACAAAAAAATGACAAAATACGCTTTTTTCATAACATACAAAAATATGACTAATTAAGCAAAACAGTTAAATATCATCTAAAAGAGCGAAACAAGAGCTCATCATTGAGTTCATTTCAAATGTTGATTCGATCAATATCAATAAGAATCAATCAGTTCATTTTAATTTAATCACTTTATCTAACGGTATTATTTTTAGCACTTTTTTCTCAGAAATTAATTCTCTATTACTTCTCAGCTTGCTTATGTCTAGCAATATCCGAAAAACATGTGTCAACACTTTGCAAAACGTGATTGAAAAGTTTAAAAATTCAACGGAATAAAAGATTTTGTAATGCAAAAAAATACAATAAAATTTGCGATTACTTGAAAACAAATATCAACGGTTCAATAAATTTCGCCTATTTAGACGAATTGGGCATAAATGTATTTATTTAAGCCATAATATATTTATGTGATGTGAAAAAATAATCTCCTATTTTGTCTTAAGTCAGCATAACTTTATGGAAAATATGAGTCCATAACACTAAAAGCACTTGGTCTTCTCAGTGTAAAAGTCACGCCTAGATAATTTTATTTATTATTTTTTTTTACTTTCATGTATTAGAAAATCATGGAAAAGTGTTTCTTAAAATAATGATTTCCTGTGAAACTTATTTTCATCTTAAGAAATATGTTAAATATATGTCTTCAAAAGCTTTGCACCCCTGTCAACAAAGTAAAATACGGTATATTTGAAATAAATGGATAGATTTGATTTACTATCACCACATAAGCTCTATAGATCATTTTGCCCACTTTATGTCTTAATCTAAAGTATATTTTTCCAAAGAAAATCTTGTTTTTTTGTTCTTTAATCTTCATTGATAAGTCAGTATTGTAAAACATTATAGTCTATAATTTATAAAATTGAAAAATCCTCTGACATTTATGAGATTCTTCGTCTAAAAACATTTCCCATCCAATATTTGCACATTATTAAAGGCAAGAATTATATTTTTACCTTAAAGTTTCTATAACACCATAAGGCATACATGCAATGTTTTATAAATAACTTTTAGGTATGCAATTTATTTTTCATTTGTTTACCTATACTAAATACTTCAAAGAGTAAGCTTTAAATTTAATAAATATTACCAAAATTACAATTGATTTCGGATATACTACAAAACTCTGAAGTTACCCGATGTTGCGAATATATTGAGAGATAGTTTCATAATGATTTTTAACAATTAAATTTAAAATTTAGAGCAATTTAAAAACTTGTAATATAAATTGCTTAGGTTATTTTTTAAGGATATCCTATATTTTTTTTAAGGAAATCAACTATTAATGCTTGTAGTATTATCAATAAGATAATTACATCCACTTAAAAAACTCTGTAAATAACATTGAACAATACACTCTAAAAACATACTTAATAAGGTTCATTACAAAATATTAAATATTTATCTGGTAGATTATTGTGAAGGAGAAAAGTTAAATCTCCATATGTCGACTTTGATATCCAGACTCGGTAGTCATCAGTTTAACTGCTGCTTGTTAATGTAGAAATTTAACTGTTTTTTAAAACGTATTTCGGGCGAATCCTTGTATCGATTTGTATACATAAGGCATAAGAGAATAATTTAATTTAAAGTATACTCATCATAATGTTTACAAGAAATCAGCTAATTCTATATTTAAAACACTGAAAGATAAGACATTGATGATAACAATCAATTAACAAGTATTACTGTTGTTAAATAGAACGAATTGGGCATAATTATAGATAAAACAGTTTCATTCGTGTACTTGGATCGTAAAAACCTCATTTGACTAACAATATCTACTGCAGTATGAAAAATTTTCTTTCTGTATTAATTCAATGATCTATATAAGTAATATTTGGATATAAATTACTGTAGCATTATCATCCAGATCAAAAATAAAATTAATACCAAATAATAAGAATTTATTAAATGTTTCTGTATACCCTTTTTCATCTTATTTCATTTTACATGCGATACTAAGTATGATAGCCACAAATGATTGATTTGTAATGCTTTTACTGTTAAAAAAATTTAATCTTTCTATTCAATCAATTCAAACAATCGATTAGTTAATAATTATACTTGGCTGCGTTTTATTGTTCACGAAAAATTCAAATAATACTTTGGCTTAAAAATGAATTTATAATAAATCAAGAGAAAGTGTAATTAATTAAGTAATTGAAATCGTAAAGATAATCATCTTAAGTCACCATTTATTTTACTAATATTAATAATGTGTGTAGGCATTCCTTGAATCTCGATATTGCTCATGTTTTGCGAGTATTCCACATATAATTCGAGAACCATATGTCACGTAGAGGTTTGGAGTGACGTTGCTTTATACCTTTATAGAAAACCCAGTATCGGCCGCACGTCTTATTGCGGCGTTTATAAGAAACGTAAGGTCGTTCCTGTGAAATGCTTTCAAATACACTTATTCCCGATCTGAGAGAGCTTTTACTTTTTTTCTTTTTATCAAAAAATATTATTTCTTACAGAAAGAGAAAAATACCAATAATAAGAAGTTTACACAATTTAAATGTTTTCCAATTTAAGAAAAGAGGTTCCTTATATTAACCAAAAGATAAATTCGTATATGTCGTGTTAGAAATATTTACTTTCACAGAACTTCATTGATTGTTTCAGAAATATTTTGCAGCAAATATATAATTTTTACATTATTTAAATTAAAACGTCGGATTATCCAGCCTTGTTTTGACGTGATTGACCAGTCCATCAATATTCAAATAAGTGACATCTAGCAATGTATTTGACAGGAGTATCTAAGGCTTTGTATGGTCATGCCTTAAAGCTTTTCAAAATAGTCGTGCAATTAGTGTTATTATTATGAAGGTATTGATTTTTACGATCTAACAACTTAATTGCTGAGTGCGCACACGTTACCAACATTCCCATTCAACACTTTCAGTTAAATACTTAGGAAAACGCCACTTGTTCAAAAATGGGCCGGGCACAAGATTTATTTTACCAAATTTTGATAATTTTGTTTTAACTAAATTTTATTAATATTTCTCCATGAATAAACTTTTATAATTCGTGCCATGTTTGGTTATTTTCTACTTTGGACACATATGCATACATATTTTTGTACAGATTCCAAATGCTGAGCATATGAAAAATAAATGACTTAACACAACAAATAATGATAAACTTTGTAAAATAGCGTTTAGCAGACCGATTGCACTACGTTCTGCCCCCTATTTAAGTGAGACAAGAAGTGGCTTGGAAATAACGAAAATGTTTGAGAAATCTTTTTTTGGAAGTAAACCATGAAATAATTTAATCAATGGGTGAAAATATTCACGAAAGAAATACAGAATCATAATTTTTTGTTTGTTAAAAAACAACATGTTTGTAGTATTTTCTTATTTCACACGAATAAAACTCGATAATAATCATTCTTAATGAACCCGAGGAGAAAGGCCCTACATCAAATTGTAAATTCTAAATTTTATAGAAATTTTGCCAGAAGATAACTGTTAATTTCAAAAACGAGAGGTAAATATATGTAAATATTTTTTTGGTTAATTTATTTAATAGAAAATTTGTTAATATATAAAAAAAAAAATCATCGATGAAGAAACCTCTTATACGAATTTTACAACACGATATTACCCGACTCGATGAAGAAAACAAACCATTTGTTACAAAATCCATTAGAATATTTTATATTATTGGGTAATATTTTTATTGATCGAATTGACATTTACTTGGTAGAACTCCATTAAACACGGTGAAAAAATGCAATGTAATGTAATTCTAAATTTTTTTAATAGGATATATTTGATAGCTATTTTGTAGAACGAAAATACCTTGCTATTTTTTCACCGTGTTAATATTTTTACACCAATCACCCAAAATATGTAAATAAATTTTAAAGTTTTGGTGATAATAAATTCCTTAAATATGTAAATAATAAACTTTTTTCATAGATCTGAAAATGAGCTCTGCTACCACTTATCTGACCAAGCTTCGTAGAGTTTCCGGAAAATAAGTAAATGCGAGGGCTACACACCGGAAGTTGGAGGATGTTCGTACAAATAACCTCCATTCCTTGTCGGATAATGAAAGCTTTCTGATATTAGAACGAGGCTGGGGCAATTAATCTTCTACTCTTCTAAGCGCTTAAATATTGCAGTTCTGATTTAAGACGATGCTCTAAGTATAGAATAAGAGATTTTTAGATTAAATACTTGACTTTTTCGATTGAGTGAAATAAAAGAACTGTTTGAGATTTGTTTATGAAAAAGGAAAGTCTCAGTGAAGTTTATGTAGTATACAATTTATTGTTATCTATTCAGTATTTCATTTCAAACTCAAAAGTATGCAAATCATTCATTACATAACTTCTTAAAATAAATGTATTCAACTATACAATAGTAAGCTTATAAAAGAGAATAAACATTTTCTATGTCGAAAAAATAAATAAGAATATTTCTCTAGTAACTGAGCCTTTTTTATTCTTGTATTTTTTAAAACTAGTATAAACGCAATAGAATAATGTTTATTCACCATTTTCTTTGAATGAAATAAAAAGATGGCCGGAAAGAATTTTTTTCTGCAAATGGAAGCAACAGTCACCCTTAAAAATAAAAAAAATGTTTACAAAAAGTTTCTTCAACGTCTTCAAAGAAAATAAGCTTATTATTAGTTGCATTTTGTTTTGCAGAAAGAGATGAAAACATTTATTGTAAAATTGAGGAATTTTAGTCAATTTATACGAGACTCTAACGTTTCAGTGCTGAAATGTATCTGTATTATATTATAAACGTAGATGAGAAAACATATTTTTTTCTTCTATTAAGTCACTAAAACGTTTAAGTTAAGTCTGTTTTATCAGCTCTCTGATAAATACAAACAAAGAATATTGATTAACAATACTCGATCACTGAATATAATCTTGACCATAGTATCCCAAAAGTTTATCTCGTAAGCCCCTTAATTTTTCTTTTTATTTGCCGGCGCTCTCCCCCCCCTCCCTCACAAAAATGTTTGATTTTCCTTATTACTGGTTTTTTTGTAGATGCAGACAGATTGTGTATAAAGGTTTTTTTGTAATAGGTCTTTCCACAAGGTATGAATGAAAATATTCTACTAAAATTTTCTTGCAGTATGATGTGCAATATAAATATCTTTCTGAAGCAAGAACTATTATGAAAACCAATTTTTAATGTGGCATCATGGATTATTTTCCAAATTTTTTTCAGGTTCATCGAGCAAAGCTTACTGCGCTATATAACTATGCGTGTAGTTTGGTAAATTGAGTTCGAACTAGGGATTACATTTCCAATTTACCGGTTTTTTTACCGGAAATGTTTTTATCGCGAATTAATGCCAGATACAGGCATATTATAATGAATTTTTGTTATGATATATGCATAAGGGAGTGAAAAGTTTTTTTTCAACTCCGAAAACATTGATAAAAAGATTTTTACTTGTCACACTGGTGCCATTTGTCATCGCAACCGCGGTTACCGTGATGCCCACTGCAGACTGCAGGTTGCAGCTGATTTTAATTTTTATGGTACAGATAGTGAAGAAAAATCGTATTTAAGTACATATTCAACTATGTTTTCATTAAACCATGGCAAATAACCATTTATTAATAAACTGTATAATCCAATACACTGTTTTATTTTAATTATGAATTTGTATTCATAGATACGAATAAGGCATACATTTATTATATATAATATATCATCATCATCATCAGCCGGGGTCGATCCACTGCTGGATGAAGGCATCCCCCTGTTTTTTTTTCAGGGGGGTTGTTTGGACATAGCAACACCACGCTGCCCAGGTGGGTTGGTGTTCGGTTTTCTGTCTGGGTTTTCCTTCCCATAGCCAAGAGAACACGGCACGCGGTGTTCCCGAGCGGTCACCCATCCAAGCACTATCCGCGTCCAATGTTGCTTAACTTCGGTGATCGCACGAGAGCCGGTGCTTTCAACGTGGTATGGTCTTGGCACATATAATATATATACAACATCAATAAGTTAATGGATAAACTAATAGTTTAACGTATGAACTTTTTACAGGTAGGTAAACCAAATATTTCACTACCGCTATGTAGACGATATCTTGATTTGTTGGCAAGGCACGGATAGACAATTAGATAAATTTCTACAGAAAGCTAACTCTATACATAGTAATATTAAATTCACACAAGAGATAGAGGTAGATAACTCCATCAATTTCCTGGACTTAACCATGAGCAGAGTTAAAAATAGACAAACTTTAAAATTGTTTTAGAAAACCTACTTTTTGTGATACTACAAGTCACGCAAAGTCCCTCCACTCATGGAATCATAAACTTTCGGCTTATAAAACCATGGTACACAGGCTAGTAACTGTACCTATGAGTCAGGCAGATTACGATAACGAACTGCAGACTATAAAATGCATAGCCCTTAATAATGGTTATGAGATAGCGAAGATAAATAATTTATTATATAAGAAACAATTAAATCTGGCTATAAAACTAATTAACCCGATCACAATACAGGATAACTGCTTCTTTAAATCAATCAACTACCTAGGTAGCATTAGCGAAAAAAATCATCGGGAGATTTAAAACTCAATAAACGTAGCTTTCAAGGTCAACAATAATTTAGGCAGACATCTTAAAAATAGTAAAGGTAAAATTAATAAACTGGACAGAAGCGGTATTTATAAAATGTCCTGTGGCTCATGTTTATCCGTTTATATCAGACAGACATGTAGAAGTATATCTACTCGAGCTAAGGAACATGTAAGATCATTAAACAGTAAAAAAACAGATTCACAATTCGCTAATCACGTTAATAATGAATCACATAATATAAATTCAAACTCAGCACCTAAATGTTTTCATCTTTGTAGTAAGGATCGCAGAATGACGGCTTTGGAACAGCTGGAAATCAATAGACATCAATTATCACAAAGGATTCTTAACAAACAAACTACAATAATATAATAGTATCCTCACTAGTCCAACTCTATTACAAAGGCGTGGTCCGATTTGCTTCCGTAATGACCACTTCCGTCCCACATGTAAACTTATTATCATAGCCACCTATTGTTTCATTTAGAATTTTTGAAAATTTTGTGTTATTGTGTGAAAGTAACAAGCTAGGCCGTTGGAACAGGAGAGAGGATGTGTTGTGTGCCTTTTCTGCACAGCTATATATAGATAAGCGAATGTTAATTTAAGCATAGTTCTGACGATGGCCGAAATAGTTATCAACTATATTTCTTAAAAATAATTTTGTAGAACTAAAATGCATTGCTATTTTTTCACCGTGTCAAATATTTCACAGTCGTAATTTAAATTAATCACTCTTCGTGTGGCAAATAATAATTTTTCCGATTTACTTAAAAAAGTATATTTAAAATATACATATATTCACCTGAAACATATTTAAAGTACATTTTATGACATTGCTATTCATCTGAAATGAATTTTAAATTATTTATGTTTCAATCCAGGATATCATTTTTAGTGAAAGTAGCCACGTACAGTTATACTTTGATGATATAATCCACGTCTTTTTATTTTTTTCATTTACCGGTAAATTACCGGTAAACGGTAGGAGGCAAAATTATTTACCGTTTACCGGTAATTGAAATTTGACGATAAATTGCAATCCCTAGTTCGAACAGAGGACCATCAATTATAGACATCGATTTTTTACTCTCCCTGAAATGGAATCTGTATAGACATCCAGAAGACCAAAGAAACCACTTGAGGACCTATGATCTAGACTGTATAAATCTGAAAAAAAAATGTTTATAGACATTATATATTATGGTAAAAACTTTTCGAAAACTAAAACTAAGAAATTTTAAATATATATTTTTACATAATGCGTAGGATTTTTTTTTTTCGAAAACAATTGCCTACTTAATTCTATTTTCACTTAAATTTAATAATTTTATATTTAATAGGGGTAATTATTCTAAAGGATATTAAAAACAAATACGAGCCGAAAGAATACTGAACGCTTTAGCATAAATTAAATTAATAAACAATTGACATTTTGGCAATTTACATAGTAATTTGATGGTTTAAAGTCGTGCGCTTGCCAGGCATGCATACATAAACGGCGAGTTTGAACAAAAGCAAAGAAAAATACGAGACATCTCTGAGAGAGATAATTAATTATTTTACTTAAACGATTCCCAGAGGAGTCAATTTAATATTCCAAATGTTTGTATATATATTAAATTCCTCAAAATAAAAAAGTTTTAATACAAGAATGCGTGTTTCGTTCTTAAAATAAGGAATGTTGACTCTTTGGTGATATATAATACAATTGAAAAGAATTCGTCTTATTTAAATTTTATGAAAAATGCATGACCTACAAAAAATAGCGACTTGATAAATTGATACAGAAATTCTTACAGTCATTACGAGTGCCAGAATATAACAATAAAGTTTTCTCAATTAAGTCCAGAAGATAAAGCTCATATTTATTTATATTGATTGTTGGGTCCCAAACCTTATCTCTTTTATTGGTATCCCATGTCATATCATACAGAAAAAATCTATCATATTTTACACCAGCCAGATTCAAACAAAGCATTTTTCGTGTATATTTATATAAAATTTATATATATTAAGAGGGTGCTAAATTGTTGAAAAAAAAAAAAACGTTGCTTGGTCAAACTGTATTACAATAAAACATCATTTTCAACAAAAATTGGTTTGCAGTGAATATTTTGAGTATATTAAAGTATTCCAGAATTTTCATTTAAAATATTGATGAGCGACAAAAATGCAAGAATACCTATTCTGTAGAGGTTTTATTTGACTATTTTTCATACATAAGAAAATATAAAAAAAAACAATTTCGCAGCTAAGAAAAAACGTATAAAGTCGTGTAATATAAATTATATGACCAATGAAATATGGTAACTCATCATAGAGTCTAATAAAAGTGACGATGCCAGGTACTCAAAAATTTATATCACCCTGAAATACTCTATTCATGTAATAATATTTATATAAGAAATTTACGTCTTTTATAAAATATGGAATGGTATTTATTAAGCTCCTGTGACTTTTATATTTTAATAAGAAATTTTCAGCTGCGTTATTAATAATATCATTTTTTTTCATATGGCCAATATTGTTTTAACTGGAAAATTTCATCGTCTTGTTAGCATCTAGTTTTACTTCAATCGAAGACTCAGAAGATAATTTGTCACTAAATCAAGAAAATTTTTCCACAAAAAAATCTACACTGTATAATCAAAATTCTAAATGTTTGAATAGAAATATAATTGAGTTACATATTATCAGTGTCATTTAATGATGATCAAACACAAAAAAGGTGTTATATCTATATAACAAATATCTATTTATATCAATAATTGGCATATTCTTTGTATATTTGTGATTTTCAGTAGTGTGGTCGAATAACGCTCACGAGTTTTTGGTCTGCTTGCGTGTTAAAGAGTAAGATCTATTCTATAATACATTTATTAATTAAATCATCCATTCGTATTTTGGTTTCTTAAAATTTCTAATTGTTCTATGTTTACTAATCTTACGATTTTGTCTTTGTGTACTAGAAGGTTGGAGAAGAATGACTTGTGAGATGATAAACTGAAGATGCAAAATCAATCCTGATTCCTGATGTTATAAAAAGATCTATGTAAATATTGTACCTCACTCACATAGTATATTTGACTAGTACTGATATAACAATACAGAAAATGTGTTTGTTAGTATGAAATAAAGCAAAAAAATACGGCTCATTCCTACACAAATTTATAATTACATCTGATATATTATATTATTGCGAAGGTTCCATAGTAAAGCATATTAAAATCTCCTTAGTAAATATATATAATATGTAAAGTTTTTATAATCGCCGATGTTTAACTTGATAAAACATTGGAATGGTTGATTACGTAGCTGACATAAATAACCTGAATTCCCATTTGCTTCAGCCTGCATACAAATCATTTATAGCAGGCTCAGCTTCAAGCGCGAAGGAAAATGGGTTAAACGCTCTCGTTGCCCGCGTACCTCGTTGCACTCAGCGTGAGAATATCACCACTTGAAAGCTTTTTCCGATCGCTACCGTGTGATATAGTCGACAAGAGCATTACGGTATTCAAAAACTTGCCTTTTAAAACTTCTCATTTTATAATATAAAACTCAAAAATGAATAGTTTCGAAAACTTCAATATAGATGAGATTTTTTTATTGCTGAGTAAAACAAGCTTTATCGCTTGAAAACAGTAATTAAAAAATACTTTACCTTTGATAAATAAGTATTTTTTTCTAAATGAAAGTCACGAAAAGCTTTGGATTTAGTTACTTGTCACATGTTTTATTTATAATTTACTTGAGCGAGCTCTGCTTAATAAGCTTTATGATTATGAATGTCATTGTATTTACTTACGAAAACTGGTAATATGTATTGAACCATAAATATTTTTATTTTGGTTTTTATAGATTTATGTTCGAATGTACGAATTTTTCGCAATTCACATTGACTATTTCAAACGTCTGATTCGATAAACAAAATATTTCTTCATTATTTTTTTTATCTCAAATATTTCAACAAAATACAATTTTTGATTATTTATTATAATATCATTGACGGTTCGTTTTCTTACTAAAATTACTTATCTCTTTGAAAAAAAAATTCAACTTAAATGATATTTTCAGATAAAATTATTTTTTATATAATTAGGTAATCCATTATTGAATTAAAAGATTTTTAAAAAGAACCGAGCTTGAGTGAAATATGACAGATAATTTGAAATGTTTCTTTGTTTCAGCAGTCCGATAAATTAAACACTGTTTGCTTGTGTCTGAGGCTGCTTTAATCCTGGCATTAGCTTGTTCCTGGGACTCAACTCGACTAAGCTTGTTTGAGAAAAGCCGAATTAGCCTTCGAATAAATCTTTGCTCTCGGGTGAGATTTCCGCGGAAAATTTAGCGCAAAAACAAAAGTACTCACCGGGAAACGGGTATAGATGTATTTGATTAATTAAGTTCTCTACAGAACGCTGTTAACATTCATTGTGATCCGTTTATACTGCACCCTAAAGAAAATACTTATGTCTTAATGAGAAAAACGATATCATCAATCTGTAGAACTTTATTACATTCCAAATAATTGTGACAATTATATTATCATTTAAAAATAATTGAAGTTTAAGTACCAAAAAATATATCAATATTTATTGGAAGCTCTTAACTCATGGTGAAAGAGATCATATTTTTCATATTTAAGCAACATTTTGTTTGGTACCAATATCACAATATTATACGACGATCTGTTGAATTTGATCGGTCAACTGGTGACTATGGTATAGAATGACAGATCTAGATGAAATACAAATACATATTGATAATAATATATTATATTATATAATTGAAGGCTTATTGCAGAAAAAAAGATTTAATTTTTACACTATATGATGTGGAATAATCGAAGAAAAAACATATAAATATTTTGTCTTCTTTATATTTGGTAAAATTGTATTTTTCTCTTTAAAGCTCACAAAAATTATTAATTCAAACAATTTTTCTTAACAGAATAAAATAGTAGGCAACACCCAAGATTCATGTTCGTTTTACGGATTACAATCTAACAAATAATCAATTTGAATTGAATTGAAAACGGGAATATAATCAATCACGACATGAAAGAATAGAATTTTAAAAAGCATCACAAATTCTTCTTTAATAGACCATCGTAGACATCATTTATAATTTATGGTTAATTTGATAATTTCACGAAGAAAAAGCTTTGATCGATTGGGATTCCGAATTGCTGAGATTTAAAAACATTTTCTATGATTTGACACAAATTAATTTAGTGTGTGAAGTAAATATTTCCTTCTCGATTGGAAAACTTTTTTAGTATATCTGGTGAGATAGAATTTGTTATAACACGGTGAAAAAATAGCAATGTATTTTAGTTCTACAAAATTATTTTTTTCGGCTCACGCCATCGTCAGAACTGAAAGTTCTGACGATGGCGTGAGCCGAAATTGCTATCAACTATATTTGTTAAAAATAATTTTGTAGAACTAAAATACATTGCTATTTTTTCACCGTGTTATAATGGAGTTCTACCAAGTGAATGCCAATTCAATCAATAGAATTTGTTATAGTTATTATTGCGAATATTTATCAATTAAATCACCTTTCTATCAAATTCGAAAATAAAAATTATTCTTCACATGGAGCGTTCTTATTCTGATATTTTTTTATGACATTGTGTGACGCTTTTATTGATTGAATTGGCATTCACTTGGTAGAACTCCATTATAACACGGTGAAAAAAAAATGTATTTTAGTTCTACAAAATTATTTTTTTTAAATATAGTTGGTAGCTATTTCGGCTCAGGCCATCGTCAGAACTATTCTCTATTTTTCACCGTGTTGTAACGCTTTTGTTTGTAATTTATACTCAACGCGCGCTCATATCAAAACAATAAAATCTCAGTCTTAATTATCCACCGCCATAATAAGTTTAGTTATTAAAAAAACATATTTCAAATCTATCGTTTTCATTTCAATATTCACAACTTTTAACACTTCTGGTTAAGTGAAATTAAATAAATACAAATTTGAAGTATGTACATATTTACTTACTGAAATATCCACCTTGTATCAATTTCAACTTTATTGAATACCTTGATGTCAATACATAATATAATATAATGACAGTAGAGCAATTTATCAAACATTCTCCTCTGGCTGACGTATTCTGAATTTTCCCGTATTGGAAATTTTGTAAACAGAAAAAAGTTTACAAAAAATAATGTGGCGTGAAAAACGGGCGCTGCCGCAAAAATAGTCATTATGGAGTTTTTCAAAGTTTTGTAAAGATGGTGTTTTTTTATTTCAAACAAAAAAAAAATCAACTCCATTTATTTTTATAACCACATATTTCTTTGATTTTTTTCCATATAAGAAAAAATAACTTTTTTCATAGATTAATAAGTTTACGCTATAAAATGAAAAAGAAAAGTTAAAATATAAAGAATTCACAATAGTGTGACATTTTTTCAATAAATATCGAAAATCTTTTGATTATTTCAATGTGACGAAATTTTTTATCGAAATAAGTTATAATACGTTCTTTGTGAATAATTATATATAATAAAATCGTTAGGGGCATTTCTTGTTACGTGCGCACAGATTTCTAGTTTCATATGAGTTATCTCATTGAGTCTAAGACCGTTTGTGGGTTTTTTGAAATATGAAATAACGGGTACGTATCCGTTCTTTTTTGGAATTGAAAAAAAAATACATTTAATGTATTATTTGTGAAATGTATATAATAATATTTTTGATTACAATATGTGAAATGTATTGCTTTGTAATTACAACATGACATATGTCACACATAGTAAATTGAAGTAATAAACATGGAAATATACATCGAAGTTTTCTCTATTGGTATCCGTCTTCGATATTCTACAATAAAAAAACATGAATAGCTGTTATGAAATTTCAACAATACTTTTTTTTTACCCGCCAGAAACTAGCATGGAAATAATGCTCTACAAGTAACCAATTAGAATAACATTTTTTTTCTTAAGAATATACAAGATTTAAAAATGACACATGGGTAAAATTAATAAATTAATTATATTTATATTGATACGTAACTATTGTAAAATAGTGTATAAGCTCGAAAAATGGAATATTGGGGGTTTTAAAAATAAATGAATGCTATGCCATACAAACATCTTGACTCAAATTTTCTGAAATATATTTCCAAATGATGAATACGACTTTAAAGGTAAGTAAATCTAAGTAATAGTTGAAAAAATTATCATAAAAAAACGCTTTTCATACACATCTTAGCAAGTTTGAAATAAAAAGACACTTTTTCAAGTGATTGTGAGACAGGTAGTCGAGTCAACTTTATCTAAGATTGAAAAGCAATTAATAATACAGTTGCTGAAACTCTGTTGATATGCGAGAAACCTTCCGAATAAAAACTAGGACGGAGAATAGAAAACAAATCGAACTGTCTGCGAATCCAATTTTTATTGGAAAAGTTCGAGTTCCTATAAACTTTTTGTTTCTCGTTGCTGTACATGTCTCAATTTACTGAAAGTATATTTATTGAAAACAAAAACTAAGATTCTCTTAAATTTCATTTCATGTGATAATTGTTCACAGTAAGTTTTGAATACGAATATTTTATTAATTTTTGATAACCGTGTTGAGTGACGGTGATATAAAATTAAAATAACGATACTGACATCTTTTTCCTAACAGTTGAGCCTATATTTTTGGATCTTACAATGTGAATCTCTTCAATTAATACCAAATATTTGACTAGAGTGATAAAATTTATTAAGCATTTTGTTTGACACGGTGAAAAAATAGCAATATATTTTAGTTCTACAAAATTATTTTTAACAAATATAGTTGATAGCTATTTCGGCTCACGCCGAATAACAACTAAAATACATTGCTATTTTTCCACCGTGTTATAATGGAGTTCTACCAAGTGAATGCCAATTCAATCAATACATTTTGTTTGATTTTAATATCTGGAGTGGAAAAATACAAAAAAAAAATCAGAAAATTTCAATGCTTATTGAGTTTTGAAATAACCTATTTTAACAAAGCAAGATTTATTTTTTCATACATCGATAAAAGCTCTACAAAACTAGTTCTGTGTATGTGCATTTCAGTGAACCTGGTTGAAAATCCCCTTATTAATTTGAACGAAAGAAATACCTACAAAAAATGTGAAATTTATTTCCCGAATAAGTACTAAAATTGCATCGGAAATAAATTACATACTTACCGTTATAAAATTTCATTACCAATTTAAATCACCTTCCAATCTGTTCAATAGTTAAATCGTTTCCTGGCAGTTACAAATGACTACCGCCGTTAAAAGTCCATTACGGTGAGATTGGAAATGAAAGCACTTTCCCCAAAACATCATAATGAATGGAACCCATTGATTTTGAAATTGATTTTGTTTAGATTTTGTAAAATGGTTCTATTGCGATGAGCATTGATGAATGTTTACTATATTGCCGAGTGAGGCTTTACGACTCATTTATATATTGAAATGAATCTTTTTTAACTTTTTTGCCGATGATTTAAATCGCACAATTAAATACTGAATCATTTAAGTTATATGTATTGACTATTTTTACTTTTATGGCACTATTTTAACACAAATTGTCATGGGACAACTGATTTTCATTGAATTGGTGAAATGTTCTTACCCGAATATGGTAAGGATTATTAAATATTTTAAGTAATGCACACACAACATAGATCTTTGTAGTTAAAGCAATTAACTATTAAATATATATATATAACTTAAAAATAGTTGAATAATTTGTAAAAAATATATTTCCTTGATGTGTAAAGAAATTATGCAGATGATAAAGAACACAACCTGAATTGTATCTGGTAGAATGAAGTGCTTTACATACCTGATATATAATATTTAGTAATAAAATTTTTGTCTTGTCTATATGATTTTTTGACGTTTTTGACCAGCTGTGGCGTAAACAATTATATGATGGATTAGTTATCATCACTGCTTTAGACCGTTGACCCATTTGAAATTGTTTATCTTACAAAGCCTTTCTTATTTTTTTTTATCTAAGAATAATTTTTAGTTCTTTATCTGCAAATTATAAACTACAATTATATTTCATAGAATTATTATAGGAAACTTGAATAAAAAATTACTTAAATTCAAACCAAAGCCAAAAAATTACACCCAGTCCTCTTTTTATGCGATTTTTTTTACGCGAATTCGATTATACGCGGTTTTTTTGGACGGCACCGTTACATTTTTTTACGCGCTTCACTCGATTTTACGCGATTTTTTCCCCAAATTTGTTTCAAAGAAGAAATTTATATATGATGCTAGGCATGCACATATATGAAAATGTAAATAAAAAAATATGTGTATTTTTAAAACCTAACTAAAATTTTGTAAGGCATTCCATTTTTTTAAATACACATACAATTGCCAAATGTTGACAAGTGTATCGGATATTATGCGAATTTATGTTTTAGGGTGTGTAAAGAAATTTAATGCAATTGGGTAAAATCATGGGATGTATGTCCGCTCGTAAACTTGTTTAAACACAATGCATTTATTAAATTCTTTGAATAGCACTATTCTCGACCTTTAATAATTCATGTAAATGTATATAAAATCATAAAATATATTTTTTTGCACGAATTTCAAAAAGCAAATTTTGGTTTTTCATACGTTTCTGGTACTTTTTTACGCGATATTTTAATTTTTGGAACCAATTTATCAAATTATATGAAAGCTATGACTTTTTTACGTGTTTTTTTTTACGCGCCATTTTCTGGAACGCGTGTAAAAAAAGGACTGGGTATACAATTATAAATGCCATTATAAAATTTTCTATTATATCTATAACCACTAAAGGAAAGGAACTGTCGTAAAGCTGGATTGTGCAATCACGAGTTTAAAAACCTAGATGAAACCTTAAAGATTTCTTTTCCAATCGATGTCGGGCTATTAAATAATCAATCATGAAAATAAGTCGACCAGTGTACGTTCCACTAACTGCTCGTTCTATTTGAACTACGGTACTTAATCTTTATCGATTCTACAGAATTATAAGACGAATGATTGAAAGTCAAGCAGTTCTTGCCTCACAGATCACTGAAAATGCTCAATCGCTAAGCCAAATGAGCGAAATGATTTCAATAATTAATTCAATTTGTAGCCATAAAAAGAGAATCGTAAAAATATTTCAACAGAAACAAAAAAAGATTTTTTATGCTTTTTTTAGAAATAGGTCATGAAGTTAATATTATTTCAATATTCAGATGATTTTTTTCAACAAATAAGTTATAGCAGCTTAGATTTTCAAATTTATTCTCACCTTAAATGTAAAAATAATTTTGTTTGAAAAGGTACAATTCTTAAAGCGGTGTTACTTTAGAATTTATACGTATCTATAAATGCACTTTGGAAATGCTTTTGCGTCTGAATATGGCTGACGCGTTCAGCTTCTGTACCAAACAAGAAACTTTGCCAAAGGTGCAAGTTGAAAGTTTGTTTTGCTTCTTACGGTCTTGAAAATGAGTTTTGGGTAATAAGTGCCTAAAGTTTAAAATAAAGATAAATAGAGGACAGAGAACCTGGAAGTTTCACATATAACGGTTGTTTGATATAATGTTTTCTGGTATGATAAAAATAATCATATCTCTTTTCAAAAATCGTATTGAAAATAGGTCAACTATTCCATAATTTAAAATATCGAGTGAGAGTGTTTAGAGGAATTTAATATGAAATTTCCACATGATTAGTCACTAACGATCCGAGTTTGGCTCCATTGTGTCTCCAGGCATTCTAGTACACGAGTGTCTAAATATGATGAAAGATTAATTCGTATATGTATAATCTAAAATAACAATCACTGAATGAATATTTGTTGATGAAATTATCAATTTTCATCTGATAATATTTACGATGTCTTCGATACTTTTCTTATTCTTATTTTAAAAAAGAAAATGTACTGAGATTGATTGATTACACCTCCTGTTTCTGACATTTTTATTCATATTATGTATAAGAATATATTTCCAAAAATGAGAAGAATTGCAAATGATATGTTTCTGAAAAGCGAAGCATTCATAAACGAAGATGATAATTAATATAGAATTTCCGATGGTTAAAAATTCACTGAAATCTTTGTATTAAAATACTTATTATAATGCTAGTAACCTAACAGTAGTCGTTTTATTTGAATTGTAATTATTTTTTATTGCTCAGTCATGCTCAACGACCCATGGACGATATTAATTTCATATTCAGGATACGATACGATTTTCAAAGTATACTTCCTAACTCAGTGAAGCCAATAAACGCACGTGCAACCACTGATTCAATATAGACTTGTTCTGTACAGTCAAAAACTTTGTTATGCTCCGACTAAATATTAATTTATCGCCCCCATCCTTCCGGTGGGGTGATCAATTTAAAGCAATACAATTAATGTATTGAAATTGTTTATGATACATTCAAAATTGACAAACGTAATTAAAAGCTAGTGAAAATAAAGTGACGGGCCAAATTTTATTGCTTAATAATCATCAACGGTTGTATTACTTGTATGGCCATGTTTTAAACATGTACGTCCGTACTTCACACGTCTTTAAGACAAAAAATCTATATACATTTAAGCAAGTGCGAAAAATTATAAAACAAATAAAAAAGCATAAGGTAAGTATAATATGTATATAATTATGAAAATATACTTACTATATGGGTGATTTTTAATAAATATGTATTACATCTTATATGGATTTTTTGATGTAGGAGATTCCACTATTTAATTAATTGAACATTTTGTATGGTTATAGTATAACAGATAAATATAATAGTTTTCATAATGATGTGATATCAATCAAACACATACATTATGAATAATAATACATTCCTTAAGAATAATAAAATCGTTTTAAATGTAATCATCCAATACTTAACAATGTTTATAAATGAGATTTTTTTATTCATAAATTGGTAAAATTCAAGAAAAAACCCGTGTTTTGATATGTGGAATTTTATTGTACAGTCTTAAGATTGAATTATTCACATTTCTCATATGACATCAGATTTGCAGTGCCCTTAAGCCTTGTCCACACTAATCAATCTTAAATGATTTAAAATTAAATATTTTTTGATTAAGATAAATTTTCTATAAAAATGAGTTATAAAATAGAATGAGTTATAAGAGAGAACGAATATTTTATTAAAATGTCCAGTTTGATTATATTCATCATTAAATTATGTTTCATTATTATTTAGGATACAGATAAAAGTAAAAAAGACATTAAAGAATATTGATTAAGAGATATTCTTTAATATTAGAGTATTCAATTAAGCATATAAATAAGACTTTTATAATCTAATTGGTACAATGCTTTTACTTCAAGAAACAGCGAAGGAATAAGTTCCAATTTAAAAACAATTCAAAACATATATTATCGTAAATAAATCAAATATTTTTTGTAAAACTTAATTAGAGATTATTTTTACACCATTTCGACATCAAATACAATTGAAACCTTATATGTAATTCAATTTATATAATAAAGACAAAAACATTTGTGCGAAACAGTTATCGTTTCGAAAATGTGTTATAATTGAAATACATGCATTTTGCTACATAAACTCGTCCAAGACATATATAAGTTTTACGTTAGTGTTTCATGAAAATAAAATATTTATTTTAATTGTTTTTCTCTTTTAGTGAACAAAAATATATCAAAAGTATTTTGGGATAGTTTTTGGGCTTTGTATTTATTCCGCTTTTAGCGCACAATCATGCTGAAAACTGTATTTTTCAGTTTGAATGGAAAAATACACAACGATATCGCAAATTTTATCTTTTAGGTTTAACTACCAGATAAAGCATCTCGGTTTTATATGCAATAAAGAACCTTACATTTTGACATTTGCCTTCTGCAAGCTCTCGCTACAAACTGTTTGAAAATAATTTATTTAATGTCTTTTGTAATGTATACGAAAGGTTTAGAGTCCGACTTTATCTACGCGTCTACGTCTGGATTCCAAGAGCAATGCCACTCAAAGGACGTTCAAGAGACAAAATATAAATAATAGACGCAGAGAGATATCATATATCTATATTTCAACCGCCATCTAAGAATGGATGTCAAAACATCGAAAATATATTAATCATATTTATAACAGCTAAAAAACTAGATTCTACCGAATAATTTTCAAAACTTGATGAATCATCGCTTCAAAATCAGAATTACATTCATCTACGTCATAGGCTTAATTTAATATATTGTAGAAGAGCAAATACTACTTCAACGGCCCAAAGGGCTTCCCCTTAGGTCTTGTTGTATCTTATTGTAGGTCATTAATATTATGACACTAAAATTTACTGTAATATGTGTATATAAAAGCACATGATATTTTAGTGTCTCTCCGATGTAATTATCACCCTATTGTTTTTTTTTGTCTCCATTAGGAATCACATTTTTTTGACCGTAACGTTTTATTGTAAACGTAACGTTAAATTATAAAGAGTGTTAGTAACTGATAATTTTAATAATGCCAAAAGTCATGTTGTTAAAACTATAAAAATTATGTATTTATATTTGGTGCCATTGATATGTAAATAAATAATAATTGTGTATTTAATCATATTTTGTGCCATTAATATGTAAGCTTATAATTTATTGGGATTGTTGTATCTTTACATATAGCTTAAAATGTCTTATTGAAATACAATGTTTAATGGCACTGAAAAATAATGATTATAGAACTTTAATTAAAAACGCGATAATATTTTTTTACCAATGGTTAAGAAAGAAAAAAATATTTGTAAGTAAAAGTAATCAGATCAATACTTATAGTGTGGTGATTATACACCAATTAAATCAATTGATAAATTTTTTTTGTTCTGTGAAAACATGTAGATTATTTTGAAAAAAGGTATGCCACCGGCGTAGCACTTTCTGTTTTATAGTTGCGTAATCTGCGAATAATAAAAAGCAACACTAAAACTTACAGTCGCAAAATATATAAATATAAAAAAATTGTGTGTGGTTTACATGTAATGTGTAAAAAGGTTGATGGCGTAACGCTATTCCTTTTCTTTTAGCGTTTTGTTTCTTTAAGCTTGCAACTCGTGTACGAGGCGTGCATTTATAACGTGTCGTGTACAAATTGAAGTCTTAGAGTACTTCAAATTAGTAAAAGATCCCGATGAAGTCAGTCCCGGGAGGATGAATAAGTGACTTAAGTTTTAATTAGTTGAAACTCAAATTCAAGGATCGATGCTCCTTGTGGTTGCGTTGATTCAATTATATGTAGGTATATGTCTACTCTTTGATGCTTTGGTTTCACGGCACAGTAGAAAGTTTTGACGATATTTCATTAAAAATGCTGCCGCAAAATTTATGTTATCCAAATAGCTGCCAAAAAAATTTCTAGAAATTTTATTCTTAAACTCATTTGCTCTGAACATTTTTTTAGACTTTGTGAACTCTAATCCCAAAGTAGATTTATTTTAAACGACCCATTCTGCCATATTCAAATAATTATTTTTTCATAGAAACGTAAAAAACCATTCAAAATGATTTTCATTATGATCATGTCTTATAATAGATAGAATAGATAAAATACATTACCGACGAAGGTTCCTATCTAAAACATATAAAATGACTGTAAAACAGTCAAAAGCAATCAAAAAATATAAATATGAATAAAGACTTTACTTTTGATTTGTCTAATAAATCAACAATCATTTTATATTAGATAATTCTATTACATATCGTTTATTTTGTTTTTAGTAGAGAATAATATAAGCACAAAAGATTAGTTACAAGCAAAATTTAAAATGTGAATAAGGAGTGAATAACAATGTAAGTATTAAAGCATTTTCAGCTTGTTTTTTTTTTGCTGATACAATGTAACTCGTAATTTGAATTCCAGTAATGATGAATATTTAAGCCACTGCATAGTTTACCACTTCAAGCATATTTGATCACTTTCATTTAAAAATTATGAATCGGGTTTTGCCTTAAAGTCCATTGTATAGACACAGCACGAACTTTTTCTATAGTTTGTTTGGTATTTCACTGAAAGGCCGGTTATGTGAGCAATGTTGTGTTTTATTCTATTTCTCGTGGGATTATAATCAAATGGAGTCTGTTGAAACATGTCCCTTATGATCACTTTCTTGGGTCACGAAATAAATGTATGCTCCTTCCATAGTGAATCAATAATTGAAGTGTATTTTCAATCAAATCGATACTGACAAGAGTATATTATTTTGTGTATATCGTTAAGTTTTATTTGTGCTAAGATTAATTTCCATTTTGCTTACTATGATAAAAATATTTCCTCTTCCTTTTTTTATTAAAATTGTGTTATTTTAAACATATACTTTTTATAACCTTCACCAGATGATTTTTAAGACTTGTATATCAACCTAAGCATAAATTTACATCCTCTCTATTGCTAGATAATGTTTGTATCGTATATTTCAGCGATAAACCGAAAAAATATTACATGTATAAAATCCGATGAAACCACTTATTCGATCCTCACGTATATGTAAATAAGTAAGATAAGTGTGTATTTCTTAGTTTTTATTCTATAAGTCAATCGTTGGCAATACACGTTACCCATGAATGATTGAAGTGTTCAACTTATATTTTTTGTGAAAAACTTATATTTTTATCAGCAGATGAGATTTAATTGAGATAAAATTCAAGTTATCGAACATTTGAATAATGTTATAAATACATTTGTCATTAACAAAGTAGTTTATGTAAGATAATATGTCTGCTTTTCTCCTTAATTTAAATAAAAATATGTTTTTATACTTATATGAAATTATTTTATCATTAAATAAAAGTACTTTTTTCTTTCTTTATCAATTTTAAAGTTAATGATTTGTGTTTTATTTCAGTTGTTGTAATAAAAACGTTCGATCGTTGATATTTAATGCCACAGAGTTTTCACGGAAAAATAAAAAAAAATGTATTTGAAGAACTCGAAAAACTCCACACCGGTGATAATTTATTTAATAACACGGTAAAGTTGATTAAAATTTCAAGGATGCGGGAAAATCCTATGAGTCCCTCATAAAAACAAAATTCTTCCTTGGATTAATAAAAAAATACAATATCCTTAGGGAAAAAGAAATAAAATTGTTGAGGTATTTGTAATATATATTTGAGACTTAATTAAATCAGCTTCAAGTAGGCCTTGAAATTTATTTAAAAATAAACACAGATTTTTTGCAAATGGCCATGACTTATTATGAAACGATGGAGCATATAGTATAAATATAAGTAGATATGTTGCTTAGCTACCAGTTTAATATATTGTCACACCTCTTAACCCCAACATTAGAAAATAAGATATAGAAATTCTTTTGCTTACCTCATTGATAATCGGCCAAATTAAAATCAACTGGTTCAATACGCATTTAATAATATTTCATACCCAGTATTTTCGATTGAATAAGTTAAGACATCAAAAAAATAATTGGCTTATAATGTGCAAAGAATATTATTACATTCATAAGTAACACTATTGAACTGTAAAGATGCTATGGTAAATTAAAAAGTCAATATTTTCACATAGCTAATGATACTTATAAATAAAAAAAACGTAAATCAGCTTAAGACGATCTTTATATTTTTGATTTTTGTTAAGAAAATTTCTTAAAAAAAACATCGAGTAATTAAACGAATAAAATGAATTTCACAAGCAGTGTTTTCCCGAACAGAAAATCGCATCGTATCATAAAGGGCAGAAACTCAAAAGAGGCCCGTCATTCTTGAAAATTTTAGTAACTTTGTGTAAAAACTTTCAGAGTGTAAAATTGTCAAGCATACAAAAAAAAACGCCATTCATAGCTTCCATTATATATTACATACATAAATATTTTTTAAAACGCAAAAAACAACCCATTGGCTAAATAAAAATCGATGTTTTGACTATTTTAAAAAGTCACATCGATATTATCAACCAGTTTACACTTTTCATAATATTATTTGGTATAAAGATGTAAATCTTATCGTAATTAAAGATTTTTTTAAATATTCTGTAGCAGAAAAGAGTCAAAATGCGCTGAATTAAGGTAAAGTATAAAATATGTGTAGTGGGGAAGCTTTTCTAAAAAATAGTCATTGTAGATATTTGATTGAAAAAAATGTAATGATGATTATTGATACTTTCGCTTTGTGTAATTTTGTTACTTATTGCGATATCAAAGAACTTCGTACATTCATAGAACGATTATTCATATAAAATTAATGATTTATTTAGTTCTTCCATTTTTTTCTCAATGACATAACATAGTAAGTGAAATATGCAATAACAAAAATTATATCAATACGTTTTTTCCTGTGATAATACGATAAGTTGATAGTCTTCAACTACTATTTTATGGAAAAGATTCTGGAACTGAAGCAAACTAGTGACTAGCCAAAAGATCTCACTGTGCCAAGAACTGATGATTATGTTGATGGAAGTATATTTTACACATCATATACATTTAAGTCTCCACAATTATATCAATCAATTAAAAAAACTGTCCATATAGGTATTCGAATCTATCAACTAGGTGGCCGAGTCTAACGACATTTATCATTATACTATTAAAATAAATTTGTCTGAATATCTCTAAAAAGTGACAAAATATCTTGAAACAGCATTTTTATCACAGATATATGAGTCTTATTCAGAAAAAAAGTACTTCAATATCGTCATAAAGTTGCATAATAGTGAAAAAATATAGTGTAACCAGAAATTATTAAAAACATTCAAAAAATATTTTTATATTACAAATAACTCTTTGTTGGTAAGATATGTGTCTTCTTTTAAATTGGAATTTTGGATATATACTGTGACGCTATTATTATATGTAACGCTTAATTGAATACACTTGATAAACATTACATGTATGCGTACATTTTGCAGGACTATATTATCTCACAATGTGTCTTTTAACATTACAATTTTGCTAGTGCGGTAGGAGCGTATTTGAATTACTGAATCCCTTAATCTATTTGAGGCTAACCAAGGCTTTGTCATTTTGGTAGCTGTTCAGAATTTAATGCATCCGGTAGGTGTTGATGAACAAAAGATAGCACAAGCCGCAGGTCAAAGTAATGTAAATATTGGGTACTGTTAATACATACTACATATTTTGATGTCAACCGAAACAGCATGGAACCTTTTCGTTACTTTCTATTTTAGGTGTTAGAATATATTACTAAATGATACATGTGCAAACTGTTTTGTTTAAGTTTACTTGTCGGTGTTATTAACGATTTTAAAATAATTTTAAATTTCTTAATCACTTAGCAAAATACATTTAATCGATCTTTTTGCCTTGGTTTCTCTTTTGACTTGTGTCAGTCATTTTATTGGTGAAAATTGTATGTTTTATCTATTCTACTCAAAAATAATGATTCATTATCAAAATTCGTTTTATTGCACTAATATATCATCATTATCATTGAATTAAGCACTCA